>JAPDVU010000008.1:96089166-96738938 GCA_026230045.1 Corynorhinus townsendii | reverse complement strand
CTGAATGACCATAGAGGGACACCACAGGAACACAGAGCCTTCCAGAGGTGAAGAAAATTGTCAGCATCTGTGCGACAGAGATGGTCTTCGGAACAGCCTGCTGGATGGCCCAGGAGTTCACAAGAGGGTCCCGGCAGGCTAGAGTTAGTCTACAGGATACAGCATGCTGGGATGGTGGTAGGCCTGAGCTCATCAGCAGGAAGAGCCTCCTGAGTGGTAGAAATGATCTGAAAAATGAGCATCGCCTGGATCTTCCTTGTGCTGGTATGCTGGCAGCTATGCCATAGAAGAAAAAAGAACCCAAGAAGCAGAAAAGAAAACCCTCTCCTTGGCCATAGACTTGCAGCCCTCCAATGCCCTCTATTGGCAAAGCCTAACATTGCATCAGCAGGCATAGAAGAAATACTATTGTATGTACAGGTTCCAGCTCCAGTATCACAATATGGGGGGTGGGGGAGACAGGCAGGGGAGAGAGGTAGATTGGGAACTGAGAGGAAATAAGTTGATAATAGCCCAAAAGTATAGTCTCATTTCTAGAGATGCCACTAAAACTCAATGCAAATAATAGAGCTTAAAAGCCAATAGATAAAAATTAAAATAGAATTCTAATAAACATATTTAAATAATCCAAAGACAGGATTAAAAGAAGAAAGAAACAAGAAATAGACTAGATAAGCAAAAATGAATTGTAGGTTTAAATAATCTCCAAATCATTATGCTAAGTGAAAGGTGTCAGACATAAAAGAGTGCCTACTAGATGGTTTCATTTATATAAATTTCTAGAAAATAATACCTAATATATAATGACAAAAAATGGATATGTGGTTATCTGGGACTAGAAGTGGAGGGGGTGATGGGCTACAAAATGGCATGGGAAACTTTGGGGGCAGTGAGATGTTCTCTATGTTCTGTGTAGTGGTGGTTTCATAGGTATAGACATTTGTCGAACTCGTTAAATTATAGCCCAGCCGGTGTTGCTCAGTGGCTGAGCATCAACCCATGCACCAAGAGGTCACTGGTTTGATTCCCACTCAGGGCATGTGCCCAGGTTGCAATCACATTTCCCAGTGAAAGGCCTGCAGGAGGCAGACAATCATCAATGTTTCTACCTCTCTCTCTCCCTCTCCCTTTCTCTCTCTCTCTCAAGTCAATAAAAACATATTTTAAACATTTTTTAAATCATTAAATTGTACACTCTAAATGGATGCAGTTTTTGTACATGATTTTTACCTCACTAAAGTTGAGTTTCTAAAAGGCAATAGACAATATGTTCCAACAGGGACATTTTGAAGAGGCTGGGGAGCTAGAAAATTGGGGAAAGGGCTGAATGGCCATCCAGTGGACCCAGTGCCCACTCTGTGCTGAGCAGGTTTCTGCATCACCAGTGGGGCCCGATGTTTTATGAAGCTCACTCCTACCTAGAGTGATAGCCTCAAAAATTTGGCTTCCAGACCCAAGCACAGTGGAGCTAAGGTAGAGTGCTGGTTCGCTGTCCAAGGTACTTGCTGTTTGACACAGCTGCCTGCAGTAAAATGAGAGAAACTGTAAGCAGGGCCTAGATAGAGACATCTCCTGGACAGGCCTGGGCTTGGGCTCAGCCTCCCGGAGCTGGTTTCTGCTTTGATGGACTGATAGCTCCAGGATCCCAACAGCCCCCTCAGAGGGGCGCTGAAACGTGAAGGCACAGTCAGCAAAGACAGGCTGCAGAAGCCAGAAACCACATTTAGAGTTAGGACTGTAATAAATAACCAAACATTCACTTTCCTTTTCCACCTTGGATGTCATTTAAAATCAAAGCAAATAAATTTATCTGTGTGTGATTCACCAGTGTGGCAAAGGCTTCTCTCATGCCTGCCAGCTTCCGAGAGCTTGAAATTGGGTAATTTGGGGAAAGAATGAGCAGGGGTTTTCTGAGTTTAATAAAACAGACAATGAGGATTTCTTTAGAGGAAACAAAAAGGGAAATACTTCATTTAAAAAAATACTCATTTTGAAACAAAACAGGAATAAAATAAAACTAAAACAACACATTTTATTTTGCACATATGAAGCACTGAACTAATCGCTAAGTGTAAAGGAAGTCTTTTGAAAGGACTAACTTTTTAAAGCACAGTGATTTGCTTACAGTAATACAAATAGAAGTATGTAAACTGAAGCCACAAAAATGTTTCCCTTTTAGTGGATAAAATGGTAAAAAATATAAATGAGAACCATGTTCTTCAAAGTCACAATAAGCTGTGCACTTATTCCCAAGTCTGTTCAGAAATTCTATTTGGCATTGAATAATCCAATCACCACCTTGAATATATTTTAATTAATTTTTAATTACAGTCAACATGCAATATTATCTTAATTTCAGGTTAAGATAATTACAACATAGTGATTAGACATTTTTATATCTTACAAAGTAACATTACAGGGCTACCTGCAATCTGAACACAACTACTCTATATAAAAATGTGTACATATAATATCATTGTACAGAATAGAAACTGTACAGATTTTAACCACAGCCCTGTCTCTTATTACCTCTGTGAATTCAGCAGCTTTTCAATTTTTCTCAACCTCAATATTTCTCCTCTGTAAAAACAGGAATAAGAACACTCATATAATGATGTTAGGAGATTTTTTTAAGTCCATGAAAGTATTGATAGTCAGTAAGTGTTTGAGTTCTATATCTTTCTTCAGTAGTAATAAACTTTTTTCAGAAGATATTATTTTGGAAAATAAACAGAATTAATTTTGAATCAAAAATCATTTGCTGGTGAATGCTTCATTAACTCTGTGCTCCAGGCCCTAGATCTGGGCAAGATACAAGGGCTTGATGTTTTTGAGCGAGTTCCAGAACCTGTCCTGGCAGTGTGACCTTAGAAAAGGTCCTGAGCCTTTCTGGGTCCTAGCTTCTTCATCTGTGATAAAAGAATAATAAGAATAATGACCTCAAAATAGTCCCCTTAGAATACTATGTATTTATGGCAAAATGAAGGATATTGGGAACTGAATTACATTCCCCCACAATTCATTCACCCTTAGGTACTGAAATCCTAACCCCCATACCTCAGAATGTGACTATATTTAGAGATAGGTCATTTAAAGAGGTGATAATGATAAAATGAGGTCACATGGGTGGGCCCTCATCCCATATGACTCCCGTCCTCTTAAGAAGAGGAGATTAGGAAACAGACATGCACAGACCAATGGAAGGCCATATGAAGACACATCAAGAAGACAATCATCTACAAGATAAGGAGAGAGGCTTCAGAAGAAACCAACCCTGCAGACACCTTGATCTTGGACTTCCAGCCTCCAGAACTCTTTTCCCTTGTTTAAGACATCCAGTTTGTGGTATTTTGTTATGGCAGCCTTAGCAAACTAATACAAAAGGGGAAAATAGTTATTTCAGTCCTGCATTCTCCACATAAGACTACTCAGCCCAAGTTTCGCTATTACTATTCTCAGGAGGGAAGAGGAAATCCTGGGATATATATATCACACCAACTCCTCTCCCTCCCTCACCTTCCAGACCTTCCCAAACAGTCTGCCTTGCTTCCAGCAAAACTGATTCCTTTTGCCATTTCTCTGGTTATTGCAAAAAAGCCACAGAAGTTCAGATATCTCATCACTCTGATTATCTCCTTCCAGGGTTCTGTTTATACCTACTTTATCCAATTCCTGAACCTTTTCCTCTGTGACCTATAAAATCATAATGCATGGCCAGCGAAATCTGCATTTCAATATTGTTCTTACTCAAAGTTTCCTTTGTTTGTCTGTTACTGAATCTTGATTCCCCCTGAGAACACTGCTTCCCCTGCAACCTGCTCATTGCTGGTTATTTTCTCAACCACTGAGCTTAGCAAAGGGTAGGCAAAAGGTTCTTGATTACAGATTCCAAACCAATTTTTCTTTCTCTTCCCTAAAAACTACACTCTTGGGGCCCACACCATCAGACAACACATCATTTCCTCCTGTTGCCTCATCAATAGATGTTGTCACTCCTAGATTCAGTCTCCTCTTTCTCTGTCATTCTTTCCACCATAATCCCTAGTGATTTTGAAATTCTTTGGAGTCATCCTTCCAGGCTCCATAGTTTCTTCACCTCTTCTCCAGTGACTCTGACCTTACCATCTACCATCTCCTCTCAGTGTCGTACACTAGACTTTGTCATACATTATCTATAACTGCTCTTCCTTTCTAAGCTTGGGTTCAAGTTTTACACTCTCTGTTCACCGTCCCCTATATTTCATTCACTCATTCAACAGATTACTGTGTACCAGGCACAGTTCAAGCAGTGGGTGATATAGAACTGACTAAAACAAGTAAAAATTTCAGCCACCATGGAACTTACATGAGGTTGATGGGAGACAATAAACCAAATATAAAGTATTTAGTTTGTGATAAGGGCTATAAAGAAAAATAATGCAAGAAGGGGGTTAGGGAGTAATACAGAGGGCACCTTTTTTTTAAAGGGAGGCCAAAAATAGACAGAGAGAGAGAGAGAGAGAGAGAGAGAGGCAGAGAGAGAGAGAGAGAGAGAGAGATTTGAGCAAAGATTTCAATGTCATGAGACTGAGCCATGAAGATATGACTTACTTAGATATTTGGACTGAGCCATGTAGAAAAAAGAATATTCTTCAAAGAGGTAACAATATGTGCAAAGGACTTAAGATGGGAGGTTATCTGGGTGTTCAAGGAACGGAGAGTTGACTCGTGTGTCTGGAGGAGATGGAGGGAGACAGCAATAGAAAATGAGGCTGAAGAAGTGGAAAGGAGGTGAGGAAGCAGGTCTTTAGGGCACCTTTATAAGTCACAGTAAGGGTTTTCTCTATGATTCAGATGCAGTGCCATTGAGAATTGTAAACAGAGAAAGGATGTGATCTTTCCAATGTTTCTCATAGTACCCCAATTCTCAGACCCTTTTAATCCCACTAGTCATTGTTCCCTACCCATTGTCATTGTCTGTAAGTCCTTATCTCCTCTTTTACCCAGGTTTCACTCTATAGCTCCATCCTCTAATCACTCACTTGTAAATTCCCTCAACTCCTTTACCTCTCTCACTCTGTGCTATTCACATGGCAAAAACAACCCCTAGTTAAGTCCAATTCTACACCTACTCTATACCTACATCCACACAGTTAACCACAGCTGGACCCAAGCCACAGCAAACCAACTAATCATGCTTCAAATTCACAGCTATGAATCTCAAACAAATCTTTAGTAGTGTGTCCAGCAATCCTACTACATTTCATTATCTCATTATCCTATAAAACCATTTCATACCTTCTCCTCCCTTGGCAACCCTTCACTATCTCCTGCTCCTCCTATCAGGTGATAGTCTTGCTTCCATGTCCTGGCAAAACAGAAGCAAATAAAAGAACACTTCCACATCATCCCATTGCCATGTTTACCAACCTACTCCACATGAACCAGTATATCTGCCTTCCCTCTGTTACTATGGATACTGTGTCCTTGCTCATCTCTCAGACCCCGGCTTCTACTTAGGCAATGGATCTTTCACCCTTTTGCTCACTCAAGGACATCTCTCAAGAAACTGTCCCTGTGTATTATGAATCACAATTCTTCCCTTTTCTACTGGGTCACTCAAATCAATATACAACATGATCCTCATTATCCCATCTTTTAGATAGATAGATAGATAGATAGATAGATAGATAGATAGATAGATAGATAGATAGATAATAGATAGATAGCTTCAATATCTTCTTGCAGCAACTTTGATTTCTTTGTACACTTTATACCTTGCCTATACTTGCTGTTATGGGTTGACTTGTGTTCTCCAAATATTTATATGTTGATGTGCTGACCCTTACTGACTTAGAATGTGACCTTATCTGGAAATAAGCAATTTATGTCTAAGTTCCCAATGTCATCCATGCTACTGAATTCAGACATTGATATTTAATCTTTGTGTTAAATTATTTATCAACAGCATATGACACAGTTGTTCATTCATCTTCCTTGACATATTTTCTGTAGTTGTCTTCCAAGACACTATTTCTTTAGGTTTTCCTCCTACCATACCAGTCCCATGTTCTCAATTCTTATGCAGGGTGCTCAGGTTTCTGATTTTTATTTGTTTATTTAATACTAGAGACCCGGTGCATGAATTCATGCAAAGGTGGGGTCCCTCGGCCTAGCCGGCAATTGGGGCCGATCAAGAACCATCTCACCCAGTCGAGAGGGAGGGACCGTGGGAGGTTGGCCGGCCATGGGAGGTTGGCTATGGGAGCGCACTGACCACCAGAGGGCATCTCCTGCATTGATCGTCTGTCCCCTGGTGGTCAGTGTGTGTCATAGTGACTGGTCGACCAGTTGTTAGGTCGACCACTCATAAGGTTGCTAAGGCTTTTACAGTATATAGATTTACATATTAAATGTAACGCATGCAGGAAAGTAACACCTATATGCTTAGTTCAATAAATAATTGTAAAGTCTATGTGTGGTCATCACTTAAACTAAGATTTATAACATTCTGGAACTCTACTTCCTCTCCCTCTCTTCACATGCCACTTCCTCTCCCTCTCTCCCAGAGGTACTGATACTCCTAAATTTATAGTAACAATCTTCCTCCCTGAGAGAGACACCAACATGGTTGTATATTTAAACCTTCCAATATAGTTGTATATTTTTCTACAACTCAGTATATTTTTCTAAACTTCCCAATATAGTTTTATTTTTCTACAACTCTCTACAGCAGTGGTTCTCAACCTGTGGGTCATGATCCACAGGTTGAGAACCACTAGTAGAGTCACCTAATACCATTGGAAAACACAGATATTTACATTATGACTCATAACAGTAGCAAAATTACAGTTATGAAGTAGCAACAAAAATAATTTTATGGTTGGGGGGTCACGACAACATAAGGAACTGTATTAAAGGGTCGCGGCATTAGAAAGGTTGAGAACCACTGGTCTAGAAGAAGGCCTGCCAGAAGATTGGGGGCAGTGGGCCACAGAGAGGGACTTGGACGGGAACATGGAGAGTCTGCTCTTTTGCCACAGGAGGAGTTTAGGCCTTATTAGGTTATAGGAGACTTTTCACAGACATTTTTTAACCTGTTTTCAGATTTCTAGGACTTACCTGAGATAGCAAACACACTTTATTCCTTCATGTCAGCCTGCTGCCACATTCCACTGAGTCCCTATTCAATGGATCGGGGACACATGGTGAGAAATTGTTCCTTGTTCCTCAAGAGTAGACAACATTTTCTTGTTTCTGAGCCCAACATCTGAAATTGATTTACTATCCATCCATCCACTTATTTAACATATATTTATTGAATATTATATGAATCCAGCACTTTTGCAGATGCTGGAACACAACTGTGAATAAGACAGTGAAGCACAGATATAAGAATGTGTGATACCGTGGGGACACAGAGAAGGCAGGGAGAGTAACTGATAACTAGAATTGTTCCTTGCTCAATTCTACTTTCATTTTATGCATATATGTATAATTCACCTCTAATTTCCTTGGAATAGCTTGAATTAAGTGTTGATTTAAAAACAAAAGAACCCAATTATAGTATCACACTATCTGGAGTAGTTAAAATTATTTTTGCTTACAAACAACAGAAAACTGAACCTAAACTGGCTGAGGTTAAAGGGGTCACATTGCCAGAAGCCAGTTCCAGCATGTCATAATTGCAAGAGTTTCATCAAAAGGTTGATGGAACTTGGGGACTCAACAAGGTCTGAGTTACATGTGTTATCGCCTGTTGGGAATGGCTAAAGGCATTTCCCCAAACTTGAAAAGGATGATTGTTTACTGCCAGACTGCTCAGGGCATCTTAATCTGCATGTTATTGTCTCCTCCTGGCCAAACACCTGAACAGCTCAGGTAACTCTTCCAATCTGACAATGGATTCTGTACCTAACCCTATCCTTTGATGTGTATATCTTCACCTTGCCTTAGGACAATTTGTGTTAATAAAAAGCAAGGGGTCCTGAGACAAGAAGAACTTGGTTTCTTCAGCCAAGCTCGTCTTTCCACCCCCCCTTCCCACCATCACCACCAATGCCTTTCAAAATTATATTTCATCTCTGGACTCTTAATTTACACACAGGCCCTTCTCCAGATTCCAGAACCCTTCTAGACGACCAGCATTATCACATGACTAATTATACAACATGACTTCAACCAGGCCTGACCTCCTGGCTCTGCTTCCTCTGGATACTCTCCACACTCAGGATCTTCAACATGTTTCCCAATAATCGAAGCTCTCTCCTCGTGGGAATAGCAACTCCAAAACCCATATCAACATCCCAGTGTACAGAGTGTGTGTCCTAGCATTCTGTCTACATGTCCTGAGGTTCACTTTGATAGAATTATCAAAGATCACTTCCCCAACTCTGATCACAATGATGTCCAAAGAAAAGATATACACTGATTGATCTAAACCACAGAGAGATGTCCTCTGGAACCCTGGGTTGGGTCAATCTTATCTAAACCTCATGACACAGACCCTGCCTAGTTGTCCACCAAAGTGCTTCCCTTTTTCTCAGCAGCAGAGTTTCCCCTGTGACCAAGTGACTGAGTTCTAGTCAGAACACAGAAGTAAAGTGTACCCTCTCCCAGCCTGGCCCTTAAAACCTCCCACACAATCAATCCTCCAAGGTCTAAGCATACTTCAAAGTTCTTCAATAACTGAGTTAAATATTCTCAAAATTTAAATTTAAAAAACTGAAATTTGAAATGTAGTTCATTGATTGCACTAGCCATGTATCAAGTTTTAAAAAGCCGCACGTGGCTAATGCTGCTCAATTGGACAGTAACAGTCTCTAGATTTCCTCCCTCAAATTCTTCACTTTTCTTTTCTTTTTTTTATTTTGATAAATCTTTATTGTTCAGATTATTACAGTTGTTCCTCTTTTTTCTCCCATAGCTCCCCTCCACCCAGTTCCCCCCCCCCACCCTCTGCCTTTACCTTCCCCCCCCCATTGTCCTCATACATAGGTGTACGATTTTTGTCCAGTCTCTTCCCGCCCCCCCCTTTTCCCCCCCGAGAATTGTCAGTCCACTCCCTTTCTATGCCCCTGATTCTATTCTATTCACCAGTTTATTCTGTTCATCAGATTTTTTTATTCATTTGATTTTTAGATTCACTTGTTGATAGATATGTATTTGTTGTTCATAATTTTTATCTTTACTTTTTTCTTCTTCTTCCTCTTCTTAAAGCATACCTTTCAGCATTTCATATAATACTGGTATGGTGGTGATGAACTCCTTTAGCTTTTTCTTATCTGTGAAGCTCTTTATCTGACCTTCAATTCTGAATGATAGCTTTGCTGGGTAGAGTAATCTTGGTTGTAGGTTCTTGCTGTTCATCACTTTGAATATTTCTTGCCACTCCCATCTGGCCTGCATAGTTTCTGTTGAGAAATCAGCTGACAGTCGTATGGGTGCTCCCATGTAGGTAACTAACTGTTTTTCTCTTGCTGCTTTTAATATTCTCTCTTTGTCTTTTGCTCTTGGCATTTTAATTATGATGTGTCTTGGTATGGTCCTCTTTGGATTCCTTTTGTTTGGGGTTCTCTGCGCTTCCTGGACTTGTAAGTCTATTTCTTTCACCAGGTGGAGGAAGTTTCCAGTCATTATTTCTTCAAATAGGTTTTCAGTATCTTGCTATCTCTCTTCTTTTGGAACCCCAAAAATTCTGATGTTGGTATGCTTGAAGTTGTCCCAGAGGCTCCTTACACTATCTTCATATTTTTGGATTCTTTTTTTTTTTTTTTTTTTGCTTTTCCAGTTGAGTGTTTTTTGCTTCTTTGTATTTCAGATCTTTGACTTGATTCTTGCGATCCTCTGCTCTGCTGTTAGATCTCTGTATAATACTTTTTATTTCAGTCAATGTATGCTTAATTTCTAGTTGGTCCTTTTTCATATCCTCGAGGGTCTCACTAACTTTATCAGCCTTTTATAGAAAATTCTTGAAAAACCTTATAACCATGGTTTTGAACTCCATAGTCAGTTGTTTGCTTTCCTCCATTTCTTTCATTTGTGATCTGTTTCTTTGTCTCTGCATTTTGGCTGCTTCCCTGAGTTGATAGAGTGGCTTTGTGTACTAGGTGTCCTATAGGGTCCAGTGGCTCAGCCTCCCCAGTTACCTGAGGTGGACACTCTTGTTGCACCCCTTTGTGGGCTGTGTGCACAGTCTTGTTGTAGTTAAGCCTGATTGTTGTTGGTATCACTGGGAGGAATTGACCACCAGGCCAACTGGCTGTGAGGATCAGCTATGTCTACGCTGGGAGAACTTCTGTGCTGGAGACAGCCTTATGAGACAAGACTTGCAAAAGCCTCTGTGCTCAGCTTGTATGGGGCGGAATCTCAGGGCAGAGCAGACAGCCTTGGTTTCCCATCAGCCCTGCCCTAATAGGCCCCTGTGTCTCAGTGTCCCATGGTAATCACTGCAAGCACCTCTGAGAGAAAGCTGCCCTTGAGTTCTGCCCGCTGCCAGCCAGTCCAGTTTCTCCCCAAATGAGTCTGGGTCCCCAGAGTCTCATCCAGATCTGGAGTTCAGTGCAGTCGGGAGCTTTTGTCTCCCTCTCATTTGAGAAAGCCAGCTGTGTACTCAGTTGCCTGCCTTCTCTACGCGCGCGCCTCAGTACCTCTGCCTTCTGCAGTTCCTCTGAGTCTCAATGTACTTTTCTCTTTCCTGACAGTCCAGTTTCACCCCATACGAGTCTGGGTCCCCAGAGTCTCACCCAAAGTTCAGTGCAGTCGGAAGCTTTTGTCTCCCTCCCGCTTGAGAAAGCCAGTTGCACACTCAGTTGCCAGTCCTCTCCGCACACACGTCTCAGTACCTCTGCCTCCTGCAGCTCCTCTGAGTCTCAGTGTGCTTTTCTCTTTCCTTCTAGTTGTAGAATTTCCACTCAGCCAGCCTTCCTGTGGTTCTGGATGATATCCTTTTGTCTTTTAGTTGTAGTTTTGAAATTGTTGTGCGAGGCAGCAGTTTAGGTGTTTACCTATGCCACCATCTTGGTTTCTCCCTTCTGAGGTTTTCCAAATTCTTCACTTTGCTTTGACTGTGATAATGAAAAAAATTTGGCTGTGTTTCCTGTTTAATTATCTCAATTCTCCTAGTACTTCTTTGGCAGTGAACAATTAGCGCCAAGTGTATTGTGCTAAATTTTGATCATTACCCTAAGTACTCACATCAGAGAATGTACTAAAATTAGAGTAAGTTCTAAATTTTACAATTCCCTTTTTGTTCATCAACATGTACCGTAATTGTTGTCTCTTGGTGTACAGTGAAATAAAGGAGAAAAACAATGATCATTAAGGGCATGCCCCATAATGTAGTAAAAGGATAAGTGTACTAAGAAGGTAAAGGAACTAAGTCCCAGCGTTCTCTGTGCTAGCTAACACTTCCTGCCTCTCAGCTCCAAATCCACTCTCCACTGCCTGAAATGCAGGAATATTTCTCCACTGCCTGCTGGCACAATGCTAACCTTTGTCAGTAGAGGGTGCTGGAGGGACACTGGCATTAGAGCAGCCTTGCCTCGATGCTGTATGTTGTTCCCCTTTTGCTCTTGGCAGCGTTGGGCTGGTGTGGGGACACCAAATGAAGCTCCCTCCCAACAAATTCAAGTGGCACTTGTGCAGATGGAATCCCATTAGATTCCTGGGTGCTCCAGCTAGCTTCCTTGCAGTAAGTTCAGCAATGGCCTCCACCGGGAGCTTTCCAGGCAGATTTGAAGGAGGTTTTAGCTGCACTCCGGCCTAGCAGGTGGATTCCCAGCAAGTTCCATGGTTTCCTAGTGCTGAGTTCAGCAGCACATCTCCAGGCGTAGCTTCCCAGGAAATTTCCCCAGGACTCCAGCAGGGGTTTCCTGTCAGTATAGGACTGCTGGTTCCCTAGGGGTTATTTCCAGGCCCCAGGCCCAAACCACAGCTTAGAACCAATTATAGACCAGCTCTGGCCAGGGAACTCTTCTCCCATCCATTGGGCTATAACCACACCCCTCTAATAGGGTCTGAATCCCAGGCATGGGAAGCTCCCCACCCCTGTTTCCAGGTTAGTCCTTCCTTGGGTACTCTCTTAGAGCCAAGTAAAGTTTCTGTAAATAATAATTCTTTATTTGTAGCATCCTTGTTGAAATTGCTGTTTGGTTTCTGCCTCCTGACTGGAACCTGATACACCTCCTATGCAATTCCTTGCCCAGGTGATGTGTGTGAGACATGTCACTTCTCCAGACTTTGAGAGTCTTTGCTGTAAAATAAGAATATCTGATTAGCTGATTAGCTCAAGGTTAGGGAGAGAGCATACCATCCTTGGGACCCTGAAATGCCAGTTGATACCTATTAAACAGCAACTTCACCACTGTTCACACAATTATTAAAACCACCTTCCTCACCTTGAAAGAGAAAACACAAAAACTATCACAACTCAAGGTTTGCTGTAACCTGCAGAGAAATATCTTGCTGAAGTAAACAGTAAATGAAACTCTTACATTCTCCCCGCCCCCCCCCCGCCCCCCACTCACTATCCCATTGGCAGCTTTTCCCATTTTTAACA
This sequence comes from Corynorhinus townsendii, assembly GCA_026230045.1. NCBI lineage: Eukaryota > Metazoa > Chordata > Mammalia > Chiroptera > Vespertilionidae > Corynorhinus > Corynorhinus townsendii. The sequence goes on along the minus strand of JAPDVU010000008.1, from coordinate 96,726,400 downwards.
TGGCTGAGTGGCATTTCCTCCGGATGGTCTCCAGAGACCGTGAGTAGGCCGTGTGGGAGGCGCTCCATGCAGGACTAAAACTACCCTGAGTCTTCTCCTGCTAACAGGCATCAGGCCAGACAGGTGTCTTCAGTCATTCATGCTGGCTGCCCTGCAAGACAAACCTCACGCAGGCTGTGAGCCTGCCCACCTGGAAGCCCTGCACGGAAACCCTCTGTAAAGGCAACGGTGCTCTCTGGGCCGCCGGCCTGTGTGGTGCTTGGACCTCAGGCTTGGAAAACTCTATGGGAATTTCAAAAGGAAATCTTACTGCGGTAAAAACACCACAGAGATCTCAACAACAGGAGTAGGCAGATGCCGAAATCACACTACGATCAAGTAAGAACCACCAGTGCTGGTCCACAGTGTACAGACTGGACCAAAGAAGAAAGACAGAAGGAGACGATTGGGGGTAGGGGGTGGGGGACTTGCCCTAGTACCATGCGTCAGGCTGGACTGGATGCCTGAGAGAAACCAGTAAATAAAGGAATCTGCTATTAACAGAGAAAGAGAGAGATTCAAATCAGGAAACTGGAGAGCATTCGGTCATTAGATGTAATGCAAATTAATGGAAAAGAATACAATTTAAAACGATACATTTATAAAAATTAGTAAGTTACTTCAAAGGTGTTTTTATATGTGGTCCACATTTTCTGGTTTTAACTCCTTGAATTTTAGAACCCTGGTTATCATGGTGACAGGGAGGAAAGAACTTTTTCTCAACCCTCTCAGTGAATGAAACGTTGCAAATTGAACTGGAAAAAGACAGATTATTAACAAGAGGAAAAGGTTTCTTTCAGATGCATACAGAGGGCCTCACAGAAATGAAATGAAAAACCTGAAGCAGGGATCAGACCTGCAGGTCTATAGCATTTTAACACAGGGCAATACATTTGTAAACAAATTACAAAAGACAAGGGTTTCGACTTCTAGGGGCGCCAAATTGGGGGAAGGTAAGTAGATGGAGAAACTGATAGGAAACAAGTTTTAATCAGTAAAGTTTGCACAGGCCCATCTGGGTGCCGACTTTCCATCTTCAAGACCATAGAACCCCCCCCCCCGGAGAGGGGGTGCATGGCAGTCCTCATTACTCAGAAAAACCTGCTCCTGGTAAGATAAGGGAAGCTTTGAGAAGGCTCCTTTCTGTATCTCAGTGACCTTGATTCTCAGTAGCCTTCAGGGCAAAATAACCGGAAACCAAATAGCCTATTTTGGGGTGGCCTATTCTAATCCCTTTAGCAAGAATGATTACAACAACACCTTGCATTTAACTGAAAATATGCAGACCTGTTAACAAGTGCCTTTATAATGAATATAATTGCTCTCCTGTCCTGAAGTAAGTTTTACTTAAATATTAAAAGTTTTATAAATACCAATTCCTATCCAGAAATAAAATGCAATTCAGGAATGAGCCACACCAGAAAGTAACATAAAAAATAAAAAGTTATTCCAAGATGACATGAAATATGCCCCAACTATGCAGGTGCTATTATGCTTCACAAAGCACTTCCATGTTTAGTCAACAAACATATATGTAGTACATATGTAAGTGTCAAGTAATATTCTAGGCACAGTGAGTGAAACACCCAACACGCTGGCTGTCACAGGCTTACATTCACTATTCCCCAGGCCTCATCGTCCTGCCTTTTTGAGACACGTGTCCAGCATCATAAGCTGCATTACGGGGCTAGAAAACTGAGACCAGAAGAAAAAAGTAAGGTGTTCGTGTGCTGAAAGATAAGTTGCAGGATGTTGAAGAAGGGGACGAGTATGACTGCAAGCCTTGAAACCACACATATCCTGATTCAAATCCCACCTCCCACTCTTACTAACTGTGATCTTTGGTAAATAACTAAATTTTTCTTGATCTCAGTTTTCTGTGCTGTAAAATGGAGATGTCTAACACACCATGTAGTGGTGAGAACAAAATCAAATTATGGACTCTTTGTGAAGGGCTTTGCGACAAACATGGTTTTTGCTGTTGTTACCATTTTGGTACTTTCCATTCTATAAAAAAAAGTATAATTAATTAAATTAATAAGGAGTAGAATAAAGACAACAGGAATAGGAACATTCTTGATCATCTTGTTTATTGCCTAAGAACCATGTAAAGACTGGATTCAGGAGACTGGTACTTTGTAAACTACTTGTATAAAATCAAATCCTTGTTGATACTAATGGTAACTGAAAAATAATTGAGCACTTATTATGTGACTGGCATTTTCTAAATTAGGTTCTTTATGTGCACAATTTTATTGAATCGTTCGAAATTCAAAGACATGGACACTGATTTAGGGAACAAGAAGATAAGCAGAAACAGTTGTTAAAATGAAAGGTTCAAGTTCTGCTTTCTGATAGCATTGCAGGTGCCTACGCTTTGCTGTGGCTGATGAATTCCCGCCTCCTGCTCAACGTGTGCAGTGTCTCCTACATAGACCATTACAGCAGCCTCTTCCTGACCTCACTACTGCCCCCTTGGTCTATCCTCTGTATAGTGGCTAGAGTGCAATAAACATACTTACTCATGCTTTTAATCTGCTTTAAGCCTTGTAATAAGAGTGTTTCTCAAACTACAAAGTGCACACAGACCACCCAAGGGTGTAATTACAGTGCAGCTCTGACCCTGGGGGTTTGAAGGAAGGCTGAGGTTCTGCTTTCTGCCCAAGCCCCTGCGAGATGCCAATGCTCTGGCCCAGGGGCATGCTTTGGGAGCAAGACTACCAAGGGTCATCACCACATACAGCAAAGCATCCAAATGCCCTGGTTCTACAAGCTTGTACAAGCACACTTTCCCATCACACTCCCAACTAGCTCCAGGGGCTCCACAGAACCACTCCATCTCTCTAGTAAGTTTTCTTTTTGCCTTGTTGAATATTTTTTTTTGGCAAGATGACCCTTGCAGATTGTCTTCAACACTCACTCTTGATTCCCCACCCACCCCCAGACTGCTAGGCTCCTCCCTACCCTTGAAGATGCAGCTCAATGGAAATTTTGATGAAGCCCCCTCTCAGGCAGAATTAATTACTCCCTTCTCAAAATTAGCCTACATGACTGAATTTTTAAGTGCCTATTTCCATCTCCAGATATGTGGTCCTTGCCAGCCTCATTCATGTTTGTTTTGGGGGTTTGCTTCATGCCAAACATCAATAAGTACTTGTCAAGTTGGCATGCGCTAGAGATATTTAAATCACTTTTAGAATGCTATCATGGGCTCCGGGAGATCTGTATGGGGCACTGCCTCCCATATCAGAGTACGTTAATTGATTATCTAAGATCTGCAGGTGGGAGCCTCCAGCACCAAAATACTGAAAGATGAAGTCTCTTGAGTCTAAAACCTAGTAGATGGCTACATGAAATGAAAGGAGGAGGGAGGGATCCATTTGTAGCACCTCAAAGAAAGAAACCTTGGTGTATAACTTACATTTTTGTTTGGGGAGTCATTTGTTCTACCCAATGTGAACAGGGGACTCCAGTGATTCAAAGAGTCTTCAAGTCACATGTCACTTAGTTTTCCATTTCAGTGGTGACCTTGCTCTTACCTCTCTTTCATGTTTTTCTTGCACAACTTATTATTCCAGCCAGAAAGCTTTCTCCAAAATATGGCACTAAAAGGCAATATGAAGTACTTTCCATGACTCGATGACAAAGTGATTTTTTTTCTTCTTTTATCTCTTACTGTATTAGATCTTAAATCACAAAAGTTATGGATGTAACAAGTTGTACAATGAAAATATGGTGTTCTACGTTCTTCATCTCCTGACCAGTCATCTAACCTCCAGTGGAAGTGGCTTTAAGATGCATTTTAAAGGTAGAAATGCCGAGCTTTGCTAATAGATGAGATTAAAAGGTGAGGGACCAAGGAGAGCTCTGGTCAGAGTGGGGCCATTCACTCAGGGACAGCAGGAGGGAAGAATCAGCCTAGAGGAGGCGGGAACCAGGAGTTCCAGTGCGCCCGGCCATAGGAAGCTTGTGAGTCATCCAAGCGCAGATTCTGAGCGGCAATCAGATGTCAACCTGTTGTGAAGAGAGGAGCCCAAGCTGAAGGCCTTGCGGAGTCATCAGCACTAAGGCAATGAGTCTGGATGGAAAAGGACAGCAGGTGTGTACTCCTGTGAATGATGTTGTTGTTGTTAATCCTCACCTGAGGATATTTTCCCATTGATTTTTAGAGAGAGTGGAAGGAAGGGGGAGAGACACAGAGAGAGAAACATCAATTGGTTTCCTCCCACACACACCCCAATCAGAGCCAAGAATCTAGCCTGCAACAGAGGTACGTGCCCTTGACCAGAATCAAACTCAGGAACCTTCAGTCTATGGGCTGGCTGACTATCCACTGAGCCAAACTGGCTAGGGCCCATGGGTGACTTTTAGAACAATAGCTTTACTATTTCAAGACATATAGTGATTATTCTTAGTCACTAGTCTGTATCCAATACCAGGATTTTGGTTAAGTTGATTTTGATTTTATAGTGTTTTTTATTTTTATTTTAGAATTGGCTGTTTAAAATCTTATTAAATAACTTTCTAGCAACTGGAAACATAATCACAATTTATTGATATCATGATTATGTAAATAAATTTTATAATATTGAACCATCCTCACACTGATTTAAGAAATCTTATTGAGTATAAGTCTGCATGTAACATTATCTTACATTTTTTAATATTTTTTATACTTTAATTACAGCGTCTTCCTAATATCATATCTCTCTCTCTCTCTCTCACACACACACACACACACACACACACACACGAGGAGTTTTCTGTTTTATTTTTTAAAATTAGTTTTAGTTTTATTGATTCCTGCTATTATTTTCTTATCTATTTCATAAACATTCGTCCATTCCTATTTCCTTACAGCTTATTTTGCTCTTCTTTTCTAGCTTCCTTCATTGAAAATTTAGTTCATTTATTTTTTAATTTTTTTCAAGTTATGAAAGCTTCTAAGAACGAGTGTTCTTCTCAATATATCTTTACCTGTATCCCATATGCTTTGTTTTCCTTTCTGTCCATTTGTAAGTACTTTGTCATGTCAAGTTTATTTTCTCTTTGAAACAAAGGTTATTACAAAAGAGTTCCTTCACTTCCATGAGTTAGTTCTTTCCACTTTACAGTTTTTGTTACAAAAATAAATGTCAAAGCTATGGACACCAATAGCAACAAGTATTAATAAGTAAGCATTGTGTGTGGTTTCTTGGATCAGAAACAGCTCTGTTCAATTTAACTCCACTCTTTACCAGCTATGGTTTTCCAGACAAATAATGCCATGAGGCTCAGTTTCCACATTTACAAAATGGCAGGAAGATGGTTAACTAGCTGTGCTACCATGCAACGGAGTAATCATGGGGCTTGAGTGAGGAAATGGATGTGGCCACACTTTGGCAAAAGTTATTCCTCACCATGTCAAGTGAATGTTTAAATTTAAAACTAGGCCATTATTCATTCTCTCTCTCTCTCTCTCTCTCTCTCTCTCTCTCTCTCTCTCTCTCTCTCTCTCTCTCTCCACCCCCTCCTTTCCACTCTCTCTAAAAATCAATGGAAAAATATCCTCGGGTGAGAATTAACAAAAAGACTAAGCCATCAGGATGTGCAATGGGAAGTGACTGATTTTAATCCCCACTGTCCCTGCAATAGAACACCAGAACTGCTTTGTGGACACAATGAAGCACTCTGGGAGGTTCCCAGAAATATGCAATGACAGGACTTGAAGTGATCAAGAGGCAGGGGCAGAGCCAATGAAAGGTCATTGTCATTGTCGATGTATACTCCCTGAGCAGTGACACCTGCAGTATTTTTTTTAGAGATTTTTAGAGAGAAAGGTAGAGAGAGGGAGAGAAACATCAATGTGACAGCAAAACATTGATGGATGTCTTCTGCGTGCTCCCTACTGGGGACTGAGCCTGAAACCTGGGCATGTATCCTGACTGGAAATCCAACCAGTACTCTTTTTTGTGTACAGAACAACACACAACCAACTGAGCCACACCGGCCAGAACCACTGGCAATATTTGGATCACACTCTTACCTGATACAACAGAGTACACTGACCTAGAGGTTGAGTGCTCACTGTGACGAAAAGCCTGGATTTAAATCCTGACCCACCACTTAATATCTGTGTCACCATGAAAATCTGCCTACCATCTCTGGGCCATGTTTTTCTCACCTGAAAAATGAGAATAACACATATGTAGCATTTAAAATTGTGCATGACACAAAGCAGTACTTAATCAAATCTTAATAATTATTATCTAATAAGTCATTTATAAAATTACCTCTTCTCTCAAATATCCTTGAACCGCAATAAGATATGTATTTGAAAGTGCTCCATGAGTTCTTTTTTGTTGTTGTTGTTGTTTTCACTGAAAACCCATCAACCATCCCACACAAATCATGGTTTGATTCCCAGTCAGGGCACATGCCTGAGTTGTGAGCTTAATTCCCCAGTGTGGAGCCTGCAAGAGGCAGCCGACCAATGATTCTCTCATTGATGTTTCTATGTATCTCTCCCTCTCTCTTCCTCTCTGAAATCAATAAAAACATTTTTTAAGTGAAAACAAGATGAAGGAAAATTATTTTCCCAAGCTAAAGAAACAAAATATCATCCTGCTGTTGAACTGTTGGATAAAAACAGGAAGACCGGTAGGTAAAGAGGTGTCTCTGAGCCGGGGATGAAGACAAGGGTTGGCAGGTGCTGAAGTGGATCCACCTCAAACACACCAAAAGGAAGAGGCCAGTTCACAGTGCAACTGCTCCCCTCTCCAAGGACGCCCAGGTGAAGGGCACTAAGAGGGGGCAGGCTGAGCTCCAGAAGCTGGTGACTACTTTCAACCACAGAGCCCTCCCACTCATTCTCTTGACATCCCAGTCCCTGTACCTCCAGTGTCTTCCTTCCCCCCACTCGGGCCCATCTCCTCACATTGGCCAGTGTTGGGCCAGCAGGGATCATTCTGTGACTTCAATCGCTTGAAAGGCCTCTGACATGTCACCATCAGTAATGGGCAGGAAGAGCTGCAGGCTTTGGATCCAGTCAGTTTCCAAGTAGCTGGCAGATTCTAATCATATCACTTTGAATCAGGATTCCATATGTTCTCTCTCCTTTGCCAGTTTTGAGTTTGCTCCCACTGCTATGTTCTGTCCACACAAACACACACACGCATTCGCACAACCTCTCATACCCACCACATATCCACACAGCCCCCACACTCATTTTTTCATACTTGCACATACACTAATACACACTCACAGGCATGCAAACACACACACACAACAGCAGCATCTGGAATAAGCTGCTTCCAAGATGCTCTGGACTGTGAGAGGCACATGGGTTCTAATGTCAAGGGAGATCCCATGTTTGTGTGGGCACTGGGGATGAGGAGAGAGGCCTGCATTGTTGTTAGGAAGGGAGCGGAGTACCTAAAGGTCTATGTGCATTTTCATGTTTCATGGTGTTGTCTTTAAACCACTTCCTCTAACTTCTTTTCACCACAGCCTTAACAACCATTAGATATATATATAAAAGCCTAAGTGACCAGCCGACCAGCCAACCAGCCAGTAGCTATGATGCGCAGTGACCACCAGGGGGCAGATGCTCAAGGCAGGAGCTGCTGAGCAACCACAACTTTGCAGAGTGCCCTCTCATACTCCAGAACCCCTCCAGGGATGTCACACTGCCAGTTTTGGCCCGATCCCAGCAGGCCAGGCTGAGGGACCCCACCAGTACATGGATGGGCCTCTAGTCTATATATATATAAACTAGTGGCCCGGTGCACGAAATTTGTGCACAGGGAAGAGGGGTTGTCCCACAGCCCAGCCTGCATCCTCTCCAATCTGGAACCCCTGTGGGATCAGGCCTAAACCAGCAGTCAGACAACCCCATCGCAATCTGGGACTGCTGGCTCCTAACTGCTCACCTGCCTGACTGCTTGATCACCCCTAACCACTCTGCCTGCTGGCCTACTTGCCCCCAACTGCACCCCCTGCCAGCCTGCTCACCCCAACTGGTCCCCTCTGCTGGCCTGCTCACCCCCAACTGTCCCCCTGCCCCCGCCAGCCTGATCACCCCCAACTGCCCTCCCCTCCTGGCCTGATCACCCCTAACCACCTCTGCCTCAGCTCCGCCACCATGGCTTTGTCCAGAAGGACGTCTGGAAGGCCTCATGGTCTAATTAGCATATTACCCTTTATTAATATAGATAGGATATGACATACCACCATAACTATAACATATTTACCAGTATTACTCTATGAGAATACGTACTTCATGCGATAGGAAGGCATCTAATACATTACATTGTATATGTTGTAAGTAGTAGGAAATACTGTATTCGTAGCAATAATAGACACCCTGTGACTTCCCTTCCTGTTTTGGGAATGGTTCCCCAGTTCTTTGAACATTTCCTGGCCCCTAACGGGGTTTTTTTGTGTGTGTGTTTTTTTGTTGTTGTTGTTTTTTTTTGTCATTCAGTGTAACTTTATTTACTGTTTATTGCACATGATTTGAGGTCTTTAATTTCTAACCACCAAAGATTCAACGGACTATTTTTTCCTTGAAGTTTAACATTAACATTAGTGAATTCATGTATTCATGTGTTTTTATTGTAAACATCTGAATTATTCACATTATCATAGATCCTGAACTCATAAGCGTGGACCATGCATAGGCTGGCAGGAAGCCACTCTGCAAGCAAACAGATACTCTGCATAAGGAGAAAAGTCATAGCACAACATTTTATGTCCAACCTGAGTCACCTCAGAATGTTATATATATTGACTTCTTAATTCATATAGTATCGGGAACTCAGCTGCTTGGTTGGTGATGGGGTTGACCTGGTTTCAGGAGGATTATTCCTGAAATAATTAAGGAAAGGGGGCTCAATCTTTTCTTGGTTGCTTGCTCCTCCCCAGCACCTTCATCTTTCTTCTCATCCTCAGCTTCTTGGGCATCTTCTCCTTCACCTTCACCTCCTTCTTCTTCCTCCTTTGCATCCTCAAATTCTTCCTTGGCACCTTCTTCCTCTTCCTCTCCTTCCTCTTCCTCAGCCACTTCCTTCTCCTTCTCCTTCTCCACCTCTTCAGCTTCTCCTTCAGTGGGGGGTTCATCCTTAGCTTCCTCGGCTTTGGCAGCCTCAATGGTCTCCTCCACCTCGATCTGCTCCTCCTGGATGTGGCTGGTGTATTAAGAAGGGAAGGAGTGAGCGGACATCAAGTAGGAGCTGGTCTGTAAACCACCATAGGTAGATCAACCAAAGACCTGGGAACTCTGGGAGAAGCTGCTGGCTATGCTTCCCATGCTGGTGAAACTGAGCCGGGTCTCCTCACCTTCCAAGAGTTTCCTGTAAACTGCAATGTCAATGTCCAAAGTCATCTTCACATTGAGGATGTCCTGGTATTCTTTTAAATATCGTGCCATTTTACTCTTTGTAATTCTCAACTCATTTTCTAATTTGTTGATTGTGTCCTGCATAGCACTAACATCGGCGTTCTGCTTATCCTTCAGCTCTTGCAGCTGCTTTCCCAGGGATTCATTCATGCCCCGGCTTGCTTCCATCTCCAGGGTCTTGGCCTTGAGCAGGCAGCGGCTCTTGGACACCTCCTCCTTGGCAGCGCGCACCACGTAGGTGTTCTTGGCAGCGCTCTCAGTCAGCACGGTGAAGCGGCTCTTGTACCATTCTTCGGCATTCTGCATGTTCTTGGCAGCCAGCTTCTTGTACTGGGCATGGATGTCCTTGAGCGTGACGGAGAGGTCGGACTTCGAGAACACGTCCATCTCCATGGAGATCTGAGCATACTGGATCTGCTCCTGCAGCTCAGCGATCTCTTCGTGCACCTTCTTCAGAAAGGCGATTTTGCCCATCAGGCTGTTGATGCACTTTTCCAGCTCAGCGCCGGCGAGAGCCACCTCATCTGCACCTTTGTGTGCCTCCATCAACCAGCCCTCTGCATCCTCATGGTTCAGCACCTCTTCCTGGTAGCGCGCCTGCAGGTTGCTCCCAGCCCCTTCCGAGCCCCAGTGCCTCCTAACTGCCCACTTTCCTCTCCTCGCCAGGGATGGGGCGTGGTGGAGCAGGACACAGGCATCCCATTTTCATTAAAATGTTCAACCTGGGCCTACTCCACCAGTGTCTGCAGGCAGCCCAGGGGCAGACAGTAATCCCAGAGATCCTGGCCACCCCTGCCTACCCAGGTCCCCGATTGCTGCCTGGACCCATGGGTGGTGTCAGGTGCTGCCTGCCCAGCCTGCATATGCAAATTTACCCACCATCATTGTTGGGTTTATTTGCATATCACTCCTGATTGGCTGTGGGCATAGCAGAGGTACAGTCAATTAGCATCTTTCTCTTTTATTAGTGTTGAAGCCTAAGCAACCATCCAACTGGTAGCTATGACATGCACTGACCACCAGGGGGGCAGATGCTCAACGCAGGAGGTGACTTGGCAGCTGCATTCCTCAGGTGGTGCACCCAGAACCATAGAGGAGAGAGCTTGATTCCAGGGTGCCTCACCCAAGAACTGCCCTCTCTCAATCCGGACCCCTCGAGAGATGTCAGACAGCTGGTTTTGACCCAATCCCCACAGGTCAGGCTGAGGGACCCCACCTGCCAGAAGGACCCTACTCACTCTGCAGATGCCCTTCAAGCCCCAATGCCACCCCAGGTGTGGCTGGCTGGCTGGGGAGGGACTGTGGGAGGTTGGCTCCAGGGCATGTCCAGCCCATCTCGCCCAGTCCTGCCCACCAGCCACCTTCTACTTAATTTCCTTTCAATGTGCATGAATTTGTGCACCAGACCTCTAGTGATAACATAATACATTAAACATTTTTGAAAAGGTGCACTTTTGGAGAAGGGGCTCAGGAGAGAATCTGCTCGGCTGCCTCACTCCCAGAGCCCCAGGCATATTCCTAGCCTGTTAATAAGACCTGTTTCTGTTCTGGCAGGTGGCAGCAATGACATCTCTCTCATGTAGGATTTGCCAACATTCACTGCTGGTGGTCAAGATAGAACTAGGAAAAGGGTAATTAAGTTTATGTCATGATTGTCATGGGTTAATGATGTCCACAGATTCTTGCTTCTTCCTTTGAGACATGGAGTCCCTTTCCTTTGAATCTGGGCTGACAGGGACTCTCTGACACAGCAGAATGTGGCAGGAGTGACCACGTGCCTTGCAGATCTAGGCCTTAAAGAGTCTGGAAGGTTCTTCTTTTGCTCTCAGCTGCCCTGAAAGGTGGGCTATGGTGCTGGAGAGACCACATCAAAAGTGAAAGCCACCTGGCCAGCGCCCAAGTGTTCTAATGATCGCAACAGAGGTGCCAGATACCAGTGAGTCAAGCCATTTTGTTTCTGCCCCAGCCAAGTTCCTGCTACATGTAGCCACAAAAGTGACCCCAGTCCCCGCCATCTGGACCCCTGTCCCCACCAGCTGTCCCTACTGAGCCCTACCCAGGTTGTAGAATCTTGTGTTTTAAGTTTTTACATTCTGGGGTGATTCATTACATGACAATAGACAGCTGATGTAAACGCCTTCTGGAACTAATGAGGGTCTCCAACTGAAAGATTGATGTGTATATTGACTTCTGTTCTATGTGACACCCCATTGTGACACCTTATATCTAAGCCACTTGTAAATATTTTAGGATATATAGAGATATACAGTGATAGAGATATGTCTTCTACAATCTCCTCTATAAATCAGTTATAATTCTTCTTATAATTCTATTATATAGTTGAAGAAACTGAGTTCAAAGACCAACCTAGGGTCCCAAGTCTAGAAAATAATAGAAGCATCCATTGAATGATGCAGATGAATCTGATTCCAAAGCCCGTGTTTCTTCCGAGAGAGCACACTTCCCCTTAATTTTGGTGTGATTCCTTCAGTACCCTGCAGCCTGACAACATGTTTAACATCTGAACTGAGTGGGAAGTGCTGGATAAAAGAAATTGTCAAGGAAACAAATGCTTCCCAGATCCCTAAGGAAGCCTCCCAGTGCCTTCAGCCTCTTTGCTGCAGAGCCCTGCAGTGCCCAGGTACTGCTTCTGTCAAGACCAACCACAGCATTTATTTCTGGCTGTGAGCCTGATCTTTTACCAACTATTACACCACCAGTGTGTTGTGGAGCCTCTGCTTCTGCTTTCTTTGTTTGATTTTAATGGAGCATTCCTCGGGTTTAAAGTAGTGTAAAGGTCATTGAAATTGATTAAGACCTTTCTTCATCATTTCCCAGTGAAAATAAAAGTAAGGGCTGTAATATTGTGACAAATTTGTAAGTTATCCATGAACAAAAGCCGAGAGAGAGAGAGAGAGAGAGAGAGAGAGAGAGAGAGAGAGAGAGAGAGAAGAAGAAGAAGAAGAAGAAGAAGAAGAAGAAGAAGAAGAAGAAGAAGAAGAAGAAGAAGAAGAAGAAGAAAGAGGAGGAGGGGGAGGGGGAGAAAGCGACGACAGCTACAGGGGAGAAGGAAAGGAAGAGAGGGAGGAACAAGAGGAGAGAACGAATATGGGCATTGCACTCTGAAAGATGAACCACTGTGCCACTTTCAAGGTGAAAGCCAGCCCTGGCTGGTGTGGTTATAGTGTCGGCCTGTGCACCAGGTTTGATTCCCCATCAACTCGTCAGTGTGTCTGCACATCAATATGTGTCTCTTTCTCCTCTTTCCCCCTCCCTTCCACTCTCTAAAATAAAATCAATGGAAAAATGATTCTTACTCCTTGGATGAAGATTTAAAAAATAAAAATATTATGCCCGCTGGTGTGGCTCGGTGGTTGAGCTCGACTCATGAACCAGAAGGTCGCAATTTGATTCCTAGTCGGGGTACATGCTTGGGTTGTGGGCTTGATCCCCAGCAGGGGGCCTGCAGAAGGCAGCTGATCAATGGTTCTCTCTGATGTTTCTATCTCTCCATACTTCTCCCTTCCTCTCTCTCTAAAACCAATAAAAACATATTTCATTGTAAAAAAGCCAAAATGCTCCTTTAATAACCACCCAGAAAAGCCCTTTGTCTTGTTTTGACTCTCAGCATTCTAGGAGAAGCTTCTGGGACAAAAGTTCTAGCCCCAGAGTCTGGCCCATTTGGTCCACATGCACCTGAACTGCCACTAGATGAGCAGAGGATGTGCAGGCCAAAGAGCCATCATTCTTCATTTTCAGAGAAAATTTGCCTGGTGCACACATGTGCCAGTTTGGGTGGCCTCACAGCCGTGACCACTGAGCCTTGTCATCTGCTCCTGGCAGCAGCTTCCTGGCGGACAAAGAAGCTCTCTGCCAGTCAGACAGACCTGGGTTCATATCCTGTCTTCACCACTCACTGTGGCATCTTGGGGAAGGAACTTGGCATCTCTAAATTCCAAGTTTCTAATCTGGGTAGAAACCCTTCAGTATAGCAGTGTGGTGTGGCTGGCCAGATCTGCTGCAGAACAAAGGGCAGGGACCTGTGACACACTATTCATTGCCCCCAGTGTCCATTCTCCCTTCTTACTAGTAAAAAAATCCCCTATGTTTTGCTGAGCATAGGGCCCTGGAATAAAGACTAAATTTCCAGCCACCCCTGGTGCTAGGTGTGGCCACGCAACAAGCTCTACACGATGGAATCTCAGTGGAAGTATCCTGTGGGACCCTGAGGCGATTCCTTAATGGAAGAAGCCCTGCTCTTGTCAGTCCTTTCCTGGCTGGAATGTAGATGTGGTGGCTGAGTCTAAGCTGCCATCCTGAGCCATGGGGGCAGAATCCTAAGGGGGACACAGCAGAGCAACAAGAAAGGCTGTATAGCTGATGATCACAGAGGTACCAACTAGCCAGGTTCCTTTAGTTAGAGAGAAATAACCCTTGTCTACTTCCATTATTTTAATATTTTGTTATCCACAACTAATCTTTGGCAATACTGGGACTTAACATGTATACTTAAGAATTATGTTTTCCAAGAATGTGATTCCTGATTCCTTAGAATCTGGATCAGTTTGACATGTTTTCTTAACTGTTCTTTATCTCCTTGAAGCAAGGATTCTGCAGGACCTTCACCCTGTGTGCCTGTTACAGAGGCCAGGGTGTTCCACACTCTTCAACTAGCCCAGGAATCCCATGGCTTCTGAGCTGAAAGTTAAATTTAAAAGGAAAGACATAACTTTGGGGAACTTGCCACATCAAATCATAATTATGTTCATTCATTAATAATAAAAATAATGACTATATCTAGCATGTTTTAATATGTATAAGTACTAGGTACCTTATATGGAGCATCTCATGGAATCCTTCTAAAAGACTTGTGATTTGGTGCTGTTGGCATTCCTGTACTGCAGATGAGAAAATTAAGGCTCATCCACCAAGAATGGCTCAGTGGTTGAGCGTTGACCTATGAACCAGGAGGTCATGGTTTGATTCCCAGTCGGGACACATGCTTCGGTTGCAGTTCGGGCCGAACCCCAGTGGGAAGGGGCGTGCAGGGGACAGCCAATCAATGATTCTCTCTCATCATGGATGTTTCTATCTCTCTCTCCCTCTCCCTTCCTCTCTGAAATCAATAAAAATGTATTTTTTAAAAAAGAAAATAAAATTAAGGCTTTCACCAACTGCCTTCCCAGAACACCACCCTGACGACTCAGCCCTTCAGCCAGGTCCTGAGAGCGCCCTGTCCCTCTTTCCCCACGTGGTCTGTATCAAAATAAAGGTGAAGGGCAAAACCTCTCTCCTTAGTGCTGCTGTGTGGACAGAGAAGTGCACTCTCTGTGCACCCAGTGCAGCGGGCTCTCACAGAAAACAGGGTCTTTTATTCTGGCAGCCTCTTCCTCGATCTCCCACCTCACTGGTAACCTGCCCAGCTGGAGGCAGGATTTGCATTAACCTCTGCTCACACTTGACTGATGATATCTAATTCCAAACCCCATGGCTCTGTCTAGCATTGACAACGCTCTGAACTTCATGTCGGTTCCTGAGATTGGTTCATACTTTCAATCACTTTAAAGGGCCCAACTGCAGGCTCAGGGATAAAGTCTATGCTGTTCTCTAAATTTATCACCAACTTAATTTAGAATCTGTACTGGTCTGCACCTGAGTTACCTGAACCTCTAGTTAGATGCCATAGTCCAGATCCTGGCTTGGGTACTGATCTCTGAATCCTATTAAAAAATCCAGCTGCACAAAAATATCAGGTAAGATAAATATTTGGCCTCTACCTTATAGTCTAAGATGATATGATATTAGACAAAATTGATCAATGTACAGGTTTTCATTCTAAAGTAAAATAAGTTATTTCTCAAAACAGTGCTAATAAATAAAACATCTGGCAAGAAAACATTTCTCTTTTGCTGAAACCAAAGCACAGACTGAATATGTTGATGATGCCCTAGGACCGTGATTGGCAAACTGCAGCTTTGTGAGCCACATGCGGCTCTTTGGCCCCTTGAGTGTGGCTCTTACACAAAATACGACGGGCTGGGTGAGTCTATTTTGAAGAAGTGGCATTAGAAGAAGTTTAAGTTTAAAAAATTTGGCTCTCAAAAGAAATTTCAATCGTTGTACTGTCAATATTTGGCTCTGTTGACTAATGAGTTTGCTGACCACTGCCCTAGGTAATTAATGGGAAAGGCTTCCTGAACATTCACAACTGAGGAGTTAAATGCATTTTGGTGAATAGAAATGAGTGGAATCCCCAGAGGAAGGCTGGCTGCGTAAGGTCTGCCTTCCCTTGTCAGTAGCAGTCACAGGCATCGTCCATCTGTAATAAATGTGCCCAGAGAGCTTGGGCCAGAACAGATGCTACCCTCAAAAAATGAGCAATCTCAAATCTCGTGTTGGTTGTCCAGAGCAGTATCAGATGCTTGTGCTGTGGAAAGGGAATGTGTGGGCGCTCTGAAAGTCTCTGTACTCACCTCCTTTGCTGTCATTTGGTGCGTCACTGCCACCACCTTCCTAAGGTGACTGTGAGTGCTCCCTAACAGCACTCTTGCTCCACCCTCACTCTATTATAGTCTCCTCGCACTGCACCTGGCACGATCCTTTACGATGTCAGAGTTCATGGCCCTCTTCTGTGCAAAGTTCTGCAATACCTCTCAATGCACTGTGAGCAGAGGCTGAAGTCCTTGCACTTGTCTGCCAGTCCCTCCGAAGTCTGACCCCCATCCCTCTGACTTAGCCACTTTCCCTTATTCCTATCCATCCCCACGGTCTCCTTGCCATTCCTCTGTGGCATCAGGTGGTCGAGTTTCTGTGTCTGGGGTATGACTCCCCCAGGTATTCTCCTAGCTCTTGCTCAGCTGTCAGATTCTTCAACAGGTCCAGCTTGACTCTCTGAAATACTGCAACCTGTCTTCTCCTCCATTTGTGCTGCTCTGTATGATTTTTTAAATTTTATTTTTTGATTACAGTTTACACTTAATATTATTTTGTATTGGTGCTTAGACAATCATATACTTTATAAAGTGTCCCTCATGATACTTCCAATACCCACTTAGCACCATACATGTGTGGACCAAAGGGGCTAACCTGACAAGCTCATGGGGAGGCCTGCATGGCAGTGTTGCAAACTCAGAGACCTAAAGTAACCACAAAGGATGGTCTGAACTTAAACTTCAACTAGAAGCAGTTATGGTGGGTAGTTACATCCTAGGCTGGTATCTTCACTGACAAGGTCAACCTTTACCTTAACTGAGCTTATCTGTCTTTTTGCATCTATAGTAACACTAGAGGCCCAGTGCATGAAATTCGTGCACATGTGTGTGTGTGGGGGGGGGGGGGGGGGGTTGTCCCTCTGCCCTGCCTGCACCCTCTCAAATCTGGGACCCCTTGACTGCGGTCGGACATCCTTCTCGCAATCCAGGACTGCTGGTTCCCAACTGCTCTCCTGCCTGCCTTCCTAAATGCCCCTAACCTCTTCTGCCTGCCAGTCTGATCACCCCCTAACCACTCCCCTGCCAGCCTGATTGATGTCTAACTGCTCCCCTGCCAGCCTGTTTGCCCCCAACTTCCTTCCTCTGCTGGCCTGGTCACCCTTAACTGCCCTCCCCTGCAGGCTTGATCGCCCCCA
The DNA here is from genome assembly GCA_026230045.1 of Corynorhinus townsendii. NCBI lineage: Eukaryota > Metazoa > Chordata > Mammalia > Chiroptera > Vespertilionidae > Corynorhinus > Corynorhinus townsendii. Next base: position 96,709,355 of record JAPDVU010000008.1, on the reverse strand, counting down.
ACTGCCCTCCCCTGCTGGCTTAATCACCCACAACTGCCCTCCCCTGATGGCCATCTTGTGGTGGCCATCTTGTGTCCACATGGGGGCAGCTATTTTGTGTGTTGGAGTAATGGTCAATCTGCATATTACTCTTTTATTAGATAGGCTAGAGGCCTAGTGCACAGGTGGAGACCAGCTGGTTTGCCCTGAAGGGTGTCCCAGATCAGGGTGGGGGTTCCCTTGGGGTGTTGGGCAGCCTGGGTGAGGGGCCTGTGGTGGTTTGTAGGCTGGCCACGCCTCCCGGCGACCCAAGTGGAGGCCCTGGGATCTGGGATTTATTTATCTTCTACAACTGAAATTTTGTAGCCTGGAGTGGAGCCAAGCCTTCTGCTCGCTCAGTGGCAGCAGCCATTTCTGTTGGGATTTATTTAACTTCTATAATTGAAACTTTGTAGCCTTAAGCAGAGGCCTGGGCCAGCCAGGGTGTGCAGGAAGCTTGGCTTCCTCCATCGGTAGGGAAACCCAAGCCTCCCTCCTGCTCTCTCCATGGCCGCAGCCATCTTGGTTGGGGTTAATTTGCATACTCCCTCCTGATTGGCTAGTGGGCGTGGCTTGTGGTGTAGCAGAGTAATGGTTAATTTGCATATTACAGTTTTATTAGATAAGCTACCCTTTGAAATGTCTGGGTAACTTGTAAATTCCCTTTTTCTGGACCCCTTGGGACACAACCTAATGTGCTGGGCGCCAGGATAGATACCACAAATTCCTTCATTATCATGTCAATTGTTCCTGTACCCACCTAAGTATGTGTCTATCATTTTACTTTTTATCCAGTCTCAAAGGTTTCCCTGCTTTGTTTTCTCCTGCCCCTCTAGTCTATCATCAATGGATTTCATGTAACTTACCTATATGCCTTTCCTTTTATTGCAATGTATAAATACAGATGTAACCCGCCATTCTCCAGAGCATTATCTCAATTCGTTGAGGTTCTGCTTCCTGGCATATGTTGACAGTTTGGCTTAAATAAACTCACAAAACTACTTTATAGGTTTCGATGGTTTTTTAAATTAGCACATGGTTATTACAATAGTAGAGGCCTGGTGCATGACATTCGTGCATTGGAGTTGGGGGGTCCCTCAGCCTGGCCTGCACCTTCTCACAGTTCTGGGCCCCTTGGGGGATGTCACTAAGTGGCAGGTGAATATTTATGAAATTAAAATAATGAATAATGAGGACTTCCAGTCAAGATGAAAGAATAGGGAACACTACTCACCTCCTGCCATGATCACATCAAAATTACAACTAAATTATAGAACAACCACTTTTGAGAACCACCTGAAGATTAGCTCAACATAATTCCTCTAAGAATAGAAAGAAGCAACTTCAAGACTGGTGGGAGGGGTGGAGATGTGAACAGGATGATCCCAAGCACACTTGTGGAGGTTAAGGATTAGGAGGGATGCATCAGCTGTGGAGGTCCCCCGAGGAGCAAGGGGTTTCAATCCCACACTGGCTTCCCAGTCCAGAGCACTAGTTCCAGGAAGAGAAGACCCCACAATTTCTGTGAAAAATCAGCAGGGATTCTATTCCGGTAAAACAGAGTGCTACTGTAGATTCCGATTTTCTCTTAAAGGTTCAGAGCAAACACTCTTTCATAAACACTAGCCCTAAGCTCCAGTAAAGGACCAGCAAACTACCAGGGACATACATGGAGGAACTGAATCATCTGGCTTGAGGGTGAGGGCTAGAGGGGCAGCTCTCTCCAGGAAAGAAGTGCTGTTAGGCACCACTGTCCATTGTTGAGCCTGCCCCACACACAGCCTGGAAGTTGCAAGAGGAAGTGCTGGAAGGCACCATTATTCTTTTTTTGAGACTGCCCCAGATCCACCCGCAGGTGAAGGCAGGCACCGAATCTGCATCTCCATCAACCTAGTGAACACTGCTTGCTCCACCCTGGTGTTTCCTAGACACTGCCCCACCCATTCACATACCAGCCTGAACCAATTTCAGCAGCTTTTCCACACAAGCAGCCAGCCTTGGCCCAGGCTGCAGACATTCCTAAAATCTCCCCCAAATCCACAAAGCCCAGACAAACAGCAGTTGGCCTCAGCATGCCCAGTGCCTCTTGCTAAGCAGCCCCAAGTCCGGCACAGATGGCAGCAGCATCAGATCACAGTATAGCCTCTCCCAGGTGTTTCCAAGCCCAGCACAGGCAGCAACCAACCACAAACCACTTTACAGCTCTTACCAGGCGGTCCCTGGCCAAGAAAAGAAGCAGCTGGACTTAACCTGCACCAGACCCCCACCAAAAGTCCACAGCTTAGCAAAGCTGACTGGCAAGGAGCAGAACAGATCATCAAGGAGCAGAGTAGAGCTGTGCAGTCACAGAAGGGCCTGGTCCCAGAGCCACTTGGACCCAGGGATGCCTCACAGCCCCAGTGTTTTCACAGTTGTGCTTTATCACAATTGAGCTGTTTTGCATTCAATAGTTTCTTTCCTCGCACACCCCAAGTTGGGGAATCCAGTTGTGTTGAATTGTTGCCAACAAATTGGCGACAGCAACCATCAGTTGACAAAATGAATAGGTCAAAATTTAAAACAGGGACTTCTGGTTTCAGCCATAGCCACATTTCTCCCAAGTCTTCCCTCCTATAACTAAAAAATCCTGGAAAGAGTTGTGACTGCTGAATGGCACATGACTAATTCCTTCATTTCCTCAAAGTCTTGGCTCCAAAATTTCCTATTTAAAATCGCACTACCGTCCCTCAGTGCCCGACTCAGCTCTACTTTCTCCATAACACATATCACCTTATAACACACTATACCATTCTTTATCAAAATTACATATTGCTTGTTTCCTCCACTATTTACTAGGTGTACAGGTTAATAATGGCAGATTTTGTAATCAAAGAAAACACAATAATTTCAAGAGAATCATCAAAAGTGCTTTATTCAAAGTAATGTCCATCACTAATTACACATTTCCCCCATCTTTGAGGTAATTTGTGGATATGGTCCCAATAGAACTTTTCTTGTTTTGAGGCAAATCATTCAGAGACCAAATTTCCCTCTTCTTCATATGTTTTGAAGTACTGCTCAGAAAGTGCATGTGCCATGGATTGGAACAAGTGGTAATTTGAAGGAGCAAGGTCTGGTGAATATAGCAGGAGTGTTAATACTTCCCAGGCAAGATCTTTTAAAGTGTTTTTAACTGGTTTTGAAGCGTGTGATGGTGCATCATCATGAAGCAAAATTACTTTTCCATGTCTTCTGGAACATTCTAGTCATTTCACAATCAAATTGATTGTTGTCGGCAGTAATCAGTTTTTACTGTTTCACCTGGTTGTAGAAGTTCATAATACACCACACCTTCCTGATCCCACCAAACGCAGGAGCATTGTCTTCTTTCCAAAGTGATTTGGCCTTGCCGTCAATGTTGATGGTTGACCTGGATCAACCCATGATTTTGTGCATTTGGGATTCTCAAAATAAATCCACTTTTTATTGCCAGTCACAATTTGATGCAAAAAAAAGACTTGCTTTCGTGCCATTGAAGCAACATTTTACTGATGACTTTTCAGTTTTCCATTTGTCTTCGTTCAGTTGATGTGGCACCCATTTTCCTTCCTTTAAAATCTTTCCCATTGCTTGTAAATGATCGGAAATTGTTTGCTGAGCAACGTTTAATATTCCTGCAAGTTGTTTTTGAGTTTGACACACGTCTTCATCCAATAATGCTTGTAATTGTTGGTCTTCAAAATTTCGGTTGACCTGGACATTCTTTGTCTTTCACATCGAAATCATCACTTTTAAAGCGTTAAACCAGCATTCACAAGTATCGTGAGATGGAGCATGTTCACCATAAGCTTCCCAAAGTACACGATAACTTTTTCTTCAAAATAATGAATTAAAACTTCCCGCAAATGCTCTTTTTTTTGGCACAAAATTCGACATTTTTAAGTGTAAAAATGTTTATGATGTTAACACCTTCAGCAAATTTGACATATGAAGTATTGAAGCTTGCTGTCAATACAATAGCATACATATCAAATCACATATATATCAACATATGTGTAACTCCATCTATTGAAAAAAATCTGCATTATTAACCGGTACACCTGGTAGTATGAAAAAATGTAAACTATCTCAGTTTTACATTGATTGTTTATATAATACGTTTTGGTAATATAAAGTTAAATCATTGAAATTTAAACATAGAGAAAGAGCAATGGTTGCTTGTTCTGTTGGATAAAAATTCATCCCTTAATTTCAATGCAAGCATTTTAGATGTAATTTACCTGGCATCACATTATACTATTTTTGTTTTTAGTTAACACAGCTTTAGATAACTAAATATTTAGGAAAACTAGTGTTCCTAAAGGAAAATTAGAATTAATTCCAGATTTAGTTATTCTAAGTAAACTAAAGGGCCTAATCCTATCTAATAAAGGGCCTAATCCTATCTAGAGTAATATGCAAATTGACCATCACTCCACACACAAGATGGCTGTCCCCATGTGTACACAAGATGGCCACCACAAGATGGCCTGCAGGGGAGGGCAGTTGTGGGCAGTTAGGAGTGACCAGGTCAGCAGAGGAGGGCAGTTGGGGGAGACCCAGGCCTGCTGGGGAGGGCAGTTGGGGGGACCAGGCCAGCAGGGGAGGGCAGTTGTGGGCAATCGGGCAAGCAGGGAAGACAGTTAGGGGTGACTGGCTGGCAGAGGAGGGCAGATGGGGGAGACCAGGTCAGCAGGGGACAGCAGTTGAGGGGGGACCAGGGCTTGCAGTAGAGGACAGTTGTGGGGAGACCCAGGCCTGCAGGGGACGGCAGTGGGGGGAGACCAGGCCTGCAGGAGAAGGCAGTTGTGGGTGATCAGGCCAGCAGAGGAGGGCAGTTGTGGGCAATCAGGCCAGCAGAGGAGGGCAGTTAGGGTTGACCGGGCTGGCAGGGGAGGGCAGTTAGGGGCAATCAGGTCAACCGGGGAGCAGTTAGGCATCAACCAGGCTGGCAGGAGAGTGGTTAGGGGGTGATCAGGCTGGCAGGCAGAAGCAGTTAGGTCAATCAGGCAGAGGCAGGAGCAGTGGGAGCCAGCAGTCCTGGATTGTGAGAGGGATGTCTGACCAGTGAGATTGGGACTAAATGGGTGGTCAGACATCCCTCAAGGGGTCCTAGATTTGAGAGGGTTCAGGCTGGGCTGAGGGACACCCCCCTCCCAGTGCACGAATTTCGTGCACTGGGCCTCTAGTAGTTAAAGATAATAGGAAATAGCTTTCTTGTTGCTTACAGATCATGACCTATCCCCTTTGATGGATAAAAATGTAGTAATAGCAATAAACACTTAAAATGTTAGTGTATTTCATGACCCATCTACACCTTCTCTCAGGTAGCTTTGTATCTTGAACTTACATGTTGTGCAAATTAGATAAGAGTTCTCACACTTCAGGTGCATGAGCCCCTGGGAAAAATAGGTACATAATAACTGAATATAAATATTAAAAGGATTTATCACAAAATAAAAATGTTTATACAAAGCAACCAACACCAAAACATCCTAGCAAAGGGTTGCATTTTTTAATTATAAAGAATTCGAACAAACATCAGGGGGAATAAGTAGGGTAATAATACAAAGGAATAAAAGACAAAGATGGTCTTCTAACTTCTACTTTGAAACCTTAGCTATTGGGGCTGCAGGTTGTGGGGGTGGGGTGGAATGGAGTTTCATGTTCCTACCTCTGCATTGCTTCTGGTCTATTTAAATGTTACTTCTTCAGAGCCCCAATGTAAGTTAATCCTCATTTTCTGGTATTTGGTCATTTCAGAATTTGTTGTCAGACATTTATTTCTTTATTGTCTGTTTCTCACTTTACATAAAAATGGCTAGTTTTGAATCCTATCACCCAGCTCCGCTAATTACCAGTTATGAACAGTTTTCTCTACATCTCCATCTATTTCACTCAGATAATTTTGAAGCAAATCCCAGCCATCCCACTATTTCATTCACAAACACTTGAGTGAATGTCTAAAAATTCTTTTATTTTTACTGTTATGGCCATGGGCAGAAAAAAGGATCCCCACCCCTGTGGTAAGTGCACAATATTTCTGTGTTAATGAATGACTCTAGTTTGGTTAATTTTATCTGCTGCACATTACTCAAATCCTTTCACTTTGTTGTTGTTAATCCTCATCCGAGGATATTTTTCCATTGGTTTTTAGGGAGAGGGAAAGAGAGGGAAAGACAGAGAAACATCAATGTGAGAAAAGCACATCGATGTGAGAGAATTGGACCCGGGACCTTTTGGTCTGCAGACCAACACTCTAGCCAGTCCAAAATAGCAAACCAGACCCCAGACCTTCAGGGCTGTGGAGGATCTCACTCTGCTTTCCTCCTTTGTTGAGCTGTTGCAGGTACTTTCAGGTGCCCTCTGTCTTGGAGCACAACAGACTCCCTGGTGTAGTCTGTACTTGTTGTTCCTTCACTGGCAGAAACCATTATCGTGATTAATCAATTATTAACGCTCTCCTTGCCAGTGTCACCAACCAGTTAAGCTAAGAAGACTCGTAAAACTAAAATACAGTAAATATAATAAGTTAGAAAATGCATGCTTGACATACTAAATTACTAAGAGGATATACTTTGAAGAGGACTTAAAGGGAAACAAATGCTTATGAAGCAGTCAAGGTACCCATTTCTGTAGATATTCTTTCTACAAATTTCTTCAGAATATTGTTTATCTTGAATATGTGAGTTTTTAGTGTCTTTCTCACTTTTGATGGGATGGCTAGATTTTGAATCCTATCCCCCAGCTTCAATAATTACCAATTATCTACAGTTTTCCTCTACATTCCCCATCTACTTTTGAAGCAAATCCCTGCCATCACACCATTTCATCCAGATACTTCAAAATACATTTCTAAATGCTAATTCCTTTGTTTTTAAACGTACAATTCTATCACATCTAAAATAACTTGTTAAAAGCAAATTTCTAATCAATCTTCAAATAAATTGTCCCAGTCCCATAAATGTTTACCATTTGGTTTGAATCAAGATCCAAAAATGTCCCATGCATTGTAAATCCTTGATAAATCTCTTAAATTCCTTTTATTGAGTAAATGCCCCCTCCCCTTTTTTTGTTGTTGTTGGAGCTGAATTGCTGAAGGGTCAGCTCTTTTGTCTATATTTTTCAGTTATAGTTTATGATTCCTGATGTAAGTCACTACTCACATTACTGCAATTGCCTTGTTTTCCAATGTGTTCATTTGAATTAGGATTTAAAGGTTTCTAAAATGTAGCTGCTCATTGGGTATATAGTTTTGAGAATTGCGTGCTTTAAAATTAATCTTCTAAACACTGCAAACTATTGACTTGAGTTTGGTCAAAGCTACAAAACAAGGTTGTGAAGGTATGAAGTTTTGAAGCTTGCTGTCAATACAACAAAATAGCATACATATCAAATCACATTTATATCAACATATATGTAACTCCATCTATTGAAAAAAATCTGCATTATTAACCAGTATATCTGGTAGTATGAAAAAATGCAAACTATCTCGTTTTTTATATTGATTGTATATCCACTAGTTCCCATTCTAAGTTCTTCTTGCCTTCAGAGATGGGTTTTTCCTTTAAATTTTACGGTTTCTCCTTCCACGTAACTGAAAGGGCAGAGCAGGACTGACTCTATTTTGTACTGTGTCCTTCATCTTGTGCAACTGTTACAGAGAACCAGAAGAATCAAACAATGCCAGAGAGCTTGGGGTGGCACTTTGTTTGCCGCAGCGGCTTGGAGAAAGTGAATTCAAATTCTAAGCCAGGCTACAAGCAGAACTTCCCTTCTTATTAAAGAGGCAGCCCTTCGTGCACTTAGTGGTTATCTTGCTGCTGGCCTTGAAAACAACACAGCTCTATCCAATCTAAAAAAAACTGCTCCTGGCATGGGCATATCTAGTCGCTGGCCTACAAAGTCGGACAGCAAGGTTTATCTTCCTTATTGTTCAGGCAGGCTGAAGCAGTCTGGAGAGGAAATTTTTTTTTTTTAGAATGGGAGGCTGTCTGGGAAGGACGGCAGGGAGTTCCAGGGAGAACCACGGAGTGTACCGGTCACTTAGCCCACCCCTAAATCAGCCAATGGGAATGCAAGGGGAACTAACCCAAGGCCAAAAAATATGCTGACCACATCCTGTCTTTGTGTAACCAGACCCTAGCCCTCACCCAACCAATCGAAATCGGCCAACTCAGTGGTCCAAGCATCACCCCACCACCCGACCAGCCCTATAAAATTGCTGTGCTGTTGAAATTCTGGGCTCTCTGGCATCCTACCGCTGCGCCGGTAGGGGTGGAGAGACCAAGCCTGAGCTTGAATAAAGGCTCTTTGCTTTTGTATCGGACTCGGCTCCCTGGTGGTCTTTGGGGATCTTGAAATCTGGGCATAACAGTAACCTGCTGCCCGCCCTCTCCTCCCCTCCCCTGGTACTCTGGACTTTCCTCCCACTGGCACCTTCCTGAGCCCTCGGAACGCGCTTCTGAGGGTGCGGGCAGCGGGGCCGCACCTGCAAGATGCGTTTCCATCGGTGACATCTTGGTGGGCCCGGCTGTGGCACTTCCTCCTTTACACCCCGTGACCCACGTCCACTCGCTGCCCTCCTAGTCACGCGGCCTCTGCCTACGGGAAGTAGCCGCACGTGCTGGCCTTCCAGACTCGGACCCCAGGCCAGTCGTGGTGAGCCGCCCTGAGCGGGCAATCCCCACCCGCCACCCTCACCCCCGCGGTTGGGGAAACTTCCCCACCGCCACCCCCACCGCAACTCTTCCTTCGCTGCTGCAGGAACTTTCCGCCACCCCCACCCATCCCAGGAAGTTCCCAACTCGGGAGCTCCGCCCCAGCCCTGGAAGCCGCCGGCTCCCTTCGGGTCCCGGGAAGTCTCTTGGCCCCCCTGGGAAGCCCCCCTCGATTGGGAGCTCCATCCCCCTCCCCGGGGCTCGTTGGAGTCGGCGTGAGAACTCTTCCTCTCACCACCTGGGGACTTACTCCCGGTAAGCCCTCGGACCCTGGGCCTCCCCTCCCGCCGCTGGCTTAGGAAGCCTAGGGCCTTGTGCCCTCTCCCCATCCCCCATCCTCCAACCCCCATCTCCCACGAGTACTCCTGCTCCACCCGCCCTCAATATTTAAATTTTCTTCAGGTAGTTTTTGTTTTTTGTATAGAAATAGGGAATTGAGTTGTCCCCTCCTGGGAAGTGGGAGTTAGTCCTCCTGATTACCCTATGAAAAGGTAAATCTTTAAGTGCTTGAGGGTGGGGCAGGTGTGCATTTGAATTAAGGCAGCTCCCAGCCCCGCTTTCTCAGAGGAAGGCGCCAGGACCACTTCTCTGGTTGCTCTGGTGAGTTCTCTGGCACTGAGGCAAGGTGGCCATACTGCTCTTTTTTAGGACAATTCATACCTACCAGGAGTGTCTCCAACTGTTGGCATCCCTCCTTTTTCTTTAAGGTGAGCTAATTTAAGGAATGTAATTTATGTTTGTTAGTGTTATGTTCAAGCATAAAATTTTCTTAGGAATGTGAAATTGAAAAACTTTTGTCCTAAGTACTGTCTTGGCAAACAATATAAACGTGTAGAGGATTATGAAAGCAAAGTGGAAATATTGTAGTTTTATGTGGTGTTTAATTGCATAATTGATTCTTATGAAATGCCTGTTCTTTTATGTTTCCTGCATGTCTTTCTCACTCTAACTGGACTGCCATTTTCTAGAGCAGGGGTGGGGGACCTCCAGCCCACAGGCCTTTCTGAAGGCCTGAGAAGTAACTGGTTTGGCCCTCCCAAAGGCGTTAGGGATGAGGTAATGAAATGTTTGACCAAATAGAACAGGCTAATTTTCAAGTTGGTGATTTTGTATGCCTTCAAATAATACCAGTATTCAAATGGCAGAAAAAAAGTTCCCCACCCCTCTTCTAGAGGAAGATATTGACCCTCCCCCATGTGGCCATAAATTAATCCCTTGCTGGTCTTCAGCCTGCAGTGCCTGGGTGTGGGGTGGGGCCTCTGTAACCAACAGAACTGACATAGGCTTCCAATGCAGTTTGAATACAAGTTCTATGCTATGAGAGCATAGCATCATAAGATTTAGTTTGTAGCAAGGGGAAGATCTTTTGGAACCATAGCATATTTGCGCTGAGGCTTTAAGGATTAGTAGGATTTAGCTAGACAGAAGGTTGGGTAGAATATATTTGGAGAGAATTACCACCTGTGTCAAATCTGAGGGAGCCTGGCACATTTCAGACACAGGAATAAACGAGATTTTAAAATTAAGGGGTGATACAGCTGGTGGATAGTGTGTGGCAGGCCAAAATTGCAAGACCTTAGAAACCCTTAGCCGTGTGGTTTGTTCCAGTGTTATGGAAGGCCACCAAGACTTTGAATGGGAGAGTGACAAAGTCACCTTACCATGGAACACTTCAGCTGCAGGTTGAGTCTTTATGCTTCAAGAAGTTTAAGAAACAGATCCTGGTATGGGATATTGATATAGGAATTAGAAATACGAGGGCAATGTCAAAAGAAAATGACAATTTGATCATTGAGATCACAAAGGAATTATTTAGCTCATTCTTTGCCATACAATCTGCTGGACTGAAGATAGAACTGTAAGAAGCCTTTACCAGGTGTACCAGTTAATCGAATTTTTTTCAATAGATGGAGTTACACATATGTTGATATATATGCGATTTGATATGTATACTATTTTGTATTGACAGCAAGCTTCAAAACTTCATATGCCAAATTTGCTGAAGTGTTAACATCATAGATATTTTTACGCTTAAAAATGTCGAATTTTGTGCCAAAAGAAGAGCATTTTCGGGAAGTTTTATTTCATTGTTTTGAAGAAAAGTTTTGCTGAAAGTTATCATATACTTCAGGAAACTTATGGTGAACGTGCTCAATCTTAAGATACTTGTGAATGCTGGTTTAAACGCTTTAAAAGTGATGATTTTGAGACAAAGAACATCCAGGTCAACCGATAAAGTTTGAAGACCAATAATTACAAGCATTATTGGATGAAGATGCATGTCAAACTCAAAAACAGCTTGCAGGAAGATTAAACGTGCTCAGCAAATAATTTCCAATCGTTTATCAGCAATTGGGTCTCTGAATGGTTTGCCTCAAAACAAGAAAAGTTCTCTTGGGACGGTATCCACAAATTACCTGAAAGACGGGGGAAATGTGTAGCTAGTGATGGACATTACTTTGAATAAAGTACTTTTGATGTTTTCTTTGATTACAAAATCCGCATTATTAACCAGTGCACCTGGGTACCTCTGGAGCCATGAGCAAATGGTCCAGGTACACCAAGGCCATTGATGCTCACATCCTTTCCTATAGATCCATGAGAAATCGACTCATTAGCTCACCACAAATGAACGGAGCCCATGCTGTGCACTCCACATTGTCTGGCTGCAGTGTATGAACCAGACCAAACTCCTGCCTCATAAAGCCTGCATTCCAGACACTGTATAGCAGATGAGCAAGTATATACTGAAAGTGACAAGCACCTGCTGCAGATGCTTTGGGTGTTGCACCCTCACCATTTGTTACAAACACAGGGCTTCTTATCTCAGGCCAGTGGGTGGAGGGTTCTCTCTGGCCACAGGAGTCTAATTAGCCCTTTAGGACAGGGCCAAAAGTGCTGGTGAAATAATGCCCAGAAGTGACCCTCGACCAAAGAGGGAGCAGGAGTTAGTGTAGTTGCCTCTCAGTTCCAAATTCACTCTTTGTCACCTAAGATGTCTAACCATATTCTCCTTGTCAACTGGAGACTGCTAAACTTTATTGGTAGAAGACGCTGGGAGTGGGGAGCCTAGAGGAGGAAGGGTTTCTCCTGGTTCTGGTGTACTTTCCTCCATTTGCTCCTCTGGGGCAGCAGCTAGCATTGCAGGGGCATTTGCATGCACCCCACCCCACCTCCAGGAGTCCCAGCGGCACCATCTCACAAGTAGCCCCCCAGAGAGTTCTTGGTAAGGCACACCCCTGAGGACAACTCCCCCAGCCTTCTAGAGGGTAGATTCCCCGGGAGTCCTACAGGTGCAACAACACCTCGCAAACATTACCATCCTGTGGCCACAGCCATAACCTCCCCAATTAAATCTTGATTTCTGGGAATACCTCTTTCAGATTCATTCCTTTGTTAGCTCTTTCATAGCCCTGGAGATCAAGGTAGTGCCTGTCCCTTTATCGTTAGTCCTGTGTTCTTTATAATCCTTTCTTACACATCAGTGGGTAACACCATGACAGTTAATTCTTCACTTAGTGTTCAAATTACTGTATAGCTTCTGTCAGCTGATTAGACCCTGACTAATACATAATACTACTTTTTAGTGACTATTTCCTTCTTCATAGCTCAAAATACAGACTCCTCAGGTTACGTTGGACTCAACATACGACGTTTTGTGGTTACGTCACCATCTCCCATTTATTTATTTAAAAAAAAAAATTCCATCATTTTGACCTACAGCATTTGCTCCAAGTTCATAAGGGAACTAGTTGGCGAGCGGAGCGGGTGAATATGTCATCACACGGCGATATATGAGGAAGACACTTGTTCAGTTGCTGTTTGTAAGCCATTTTGGGTTGTGCTTCATTCGCTCTCTTTCGTTTGTGTTGTTATTTTGAACATGTTTTGCTCTTCATTATGGCTCCTAAGAATAAGGCAGATTCTTCTGATGGCAGTGCTACAAAAAGGAAAGCCATCACAATGGAAGTGAAAGTAGACGTAAGATGCTCAGAAAAGGGCGAAACACCTACGAACATCAGCAACTGCTTGGCCTAAGTCATACAACTGTCTCGAAAGTCATCAACTGTCTCGACGATCAGCGTATACTTGAACATGTGAAAGGATCTGCTCCTATGAAATCAACTGTGATTACAAAGCAGTGTAGTGGTCTCATTATTGAGATGGAAAGATTATTAGTGCTTTGGCTGGATGACCAGCATCAAGAGTGTATCCCAGTTAGCCTAATGTTGATTCAGGAGAAGGCTAAAAGATTGAGGCCTTGACAAAAAGAAAAAGGGGAAGGGAGTGAAAGTGAAGAGTTTGTGGCTCATAAAGGTTGGTTTACGTGTTTTAAGGCTTGTGCTAATTTGCATAATCTTAAAGTGCAAGGGGAAGCTGCTAGTAGTGATGAAAAAGCAGCAGGTGATTTTCCTAGTGCGTTGGCTGAGATAATTTGGGGGTGGAGGGTTATTGAGATAAACAAGTGTTTAATGTGGATGAGACAGGCTTGTTCTGGAAGCATATGCCTACTCGTATGTACATTGCCAAGGAGGAGAAGACAGTATCAGGCCATAAAGCCAGCAAGGTGAGATTGACTTTGCTACTTGGGGCTAATGCTGCTGGTGACTTCAAGCTGAAACAGCAGTTAATTGAAGAGGAAGACACACCAAACCCAGAGCCCAGGAGATTTATAAGCAAGGAATTAGCAGGGGGCCTTTGCCATGATAAGGGGCCTTGGCAAGGTTTGAGGCTCAAGACCTCAACATTGACAGGTACAACTAAGGTTGCCAGAGGTGTCATGAACAGCCTGCAGTGTTACAAGGAGATTTGGAAGAACAAGAAAAAGGTATCCTTCCAGACTAGCTTCAAACGTTATTTTAAGAAGGTAGAGAGGCCTGCAACAGATCCCGTACCCTACACCTCATATGCTTCTCCAGACTCACCTGCCCCAGTATCTCCAGCACCTTTTCTGCAGGTTCTGCCTCGCAAACCTCCTTCCCCCAGTAGCCTAGTGTAAGCCTGTCTTTTCCTCCTTTGTAATATCCAGTGTGCAAGCCAAGAACAGTTGTAAAGGTAAAGATAATACGGTATTTACCCTTGTATGTACATATGTGCTTTATGCTTTCTTTTATTTACTTACCACAAGTAAAGGTCAAGAATTGTTATCTTTTTCCTTTTTTTTACTGTTTCACTTCATTACTGCTGTGTATGTGCTCCATGTGAGTGACGTAGGTGCTTATGTAGGTGGGTTCAGACTTACAGTGAAAATCACATTACATCGCCCTGTAGGAACGGATCTCCAATGTAACCCGAGGACCTACTGTATTAGGAACATGCCCCCAAACATCTTAAACATCTCTGAATTATTATCTCCACCTAAAACACCTAAAAAATATGTATCCAAAAGCTGGAAATTGGTCACTTTTTTTCTGAAAATCCCACTTTTAAGAATCTATAATAATCTGAAGCAAAATAACCTTGAGCAAAAAATGTTCAGCCCCAGCTGGTTTGGCTCAATGGATAGAGCATTGGTCTGTGAACTGAAGGGTCCAAGTTCATTTCTGGTCAGGGGCACGTACCTTGATTGCTGGCTTGATCCCTGGCCCTGGTTGGGGTGCGCATGGGAGGCAACCAATCGATGTGTCTCTTTCTGAGTTTCTCCCCCTCCCTTCCACTCTAAAAAAAGTCAATGGGAAAATATCCTGGGGTGAGGATTAACAACAAAAAAATGTTCATTATAGCATTATTATAATGTATCAACTTCTCTCCTTTTATAAACACATGTTTCCTTGAGTTTCCTTGAGTAGTCTCTTGCCATTTGAATTTCTAACCCCAAGTGGAATGTAAGTTCCTTGCAGGCACGTACCATGGCTTTCCTGTTTGTCATTGATCCCTATGAGACTGGATGAGGTCACCAAGGCAGCCAAGGTAAAGGAAAGAAAAGATCTAAAGCAAGTAGGGAAGGGATAGAGAGAAAATATGTGGAGAGTGTCAGCTTAAGTCCCTATGCACCCTCCCCACCCCATTGGGGGATACTGGTTTGTGGCTAGAGGGAGCTTTACTGAGAAGCAGCCCCCACAGGTGTACCTGGTACTGACAAAGCATGAGAAAAGAAGAGAGCACAAAGGTGCCGCTGGGCAGGAGGGGCAAAGACAGCCCAGTCCCACTCACAGTCCCGCAGAATGAATTGACTTAGAAAAGATCCATGAAGCCCTAAGGGTTCTTTCAGGAAAACAAATACCCTATATCAGAGGTCTGTGTATGAATACTCACTGGTGGTGAGTGTGTGTGTGTGTGTGTGTGTGTGTGTGTGTGCGCGCACACGCGCCCACAGGTATGCACTCATGAGGTGAGAGGTGAGGCCACTGCACACCCAGGAAGTGCAGTTGGCAGCCTGGACTACCCACACCACAGGCTGGACTTAGTGGTCCACCTGTGACAGGTGTGTAGACACAGTCCTGGCGGAGAAACCCAGGAGGCTGAGAGGAAGCCTGCACTTCTCCCTCCAACCTGTAGTCATCCCCAAAGGGAACTTGGAGGAAAGGCAGCAGGATGGGGCCACAGTGAGACTGAGAAGAGAATCTTGAATCCACCTGGGAAAAGCACTGGATCATGCTTCTACTCGTGAAGGGGCTGAGATTAAGTTCCTCCCCATTCCTAGGAATGAAAAGTCATTTACAGCTGCAAACTAACTGCGGGTCCCATTGTCATGCTCTCCAGTTGCGTAACTGTCACAACTGCTCGAGTTATACATGTGGCCTTGATGAGTATTTCCCAAACTGTAGTTGTGTGTGTATAATGTTGAATATCACTTCCAATTTTTGAAAAGTTTAGGGTACCAGTTATGTCATTATTTAATGTTTTCTTTAAAGCAACTTGCTTTTTTACTTAGCTCCATTCCAAACAATAAAACATTATAGGTTTATTATACTAATTACATTTTATTAGATATTTGTTATATTCATTAAAATAAATACCTACTTATTTCTACTATAAAAATAAAAGGTCTGATCTTTATACTACTTTAAATCATCTCACACACCACTGATAAGTGTAACACATTTAAAATGTGTAAGGTCCTTCATTATTTCTAAATTGCTGTGTAGTGTCTGCCCAGTTCTCTGGGATATGTCAGAAGGCTAAAATGACTTGGAGGCATAGGCATTTTTCTGATGGAGAGGAAGATACTCTGCCCTATTTTAAGCTTTTCTCTTCAAACAAATGTTCGTTACTGGAGACATTTGAAAATATCAAGAACTTAAAACAGAGCTGCTAGATAGTTTCATATTCTTCTTGAATATCAAAATCCCAAGTGATGCCAGCATGTACAGAATGAGACCCTTAATTTTTGGTGCTTTCCAAATAGACAAGGGAAAAGGATATTCAGGCAATTAGAATATGTAAACAACTTGCTGTGCTTACTGTAGTAGAAAGGACACTAAAAACCTGCAGGGCCTGGGTCCCTGTCTCACCTCTGCCACCCACAGGCTGAGCTGGGAACCTGTGGGTAAATTGCTCCCCATCTGTGGAACCCATTTTTTTCTTCTATAATGAGAGGGTTGGATTAGATGAAAGTTTCTCAGGCTAACATTATTGGGTAACACCCTAGTATCACCCTAACAAGAATGCAAAATATGCAGTAGCACTCGTCAGTTTTTTTTCTAAATTTTGTTATTCTGAGAAAAAAAATACAACCACCACCATTGGATAGGGTGGTCTCTTAAGAAATATTCAGAAGCCAACATTCCATCCACAGTTTAAAGTAAACTCTCTGTAAAGAGCACTTCAGAGGGAGCATCTTCTAATTGAGAGTTTCTGGGGAAAGAGATTGGGGGGGGGGTGCAGTTGAAGAAAATCTGTGCTTGGCACAGACCGAGTAGCTCAGTTGGTCAGAGCCTCATCCAGATATGTCAAGGTTGCAAGTTTGATTCCTGATCAAGGCACATACATGAATTAACCAATGAATGAATGAATGCATAAATAAGTGGAACAATAAATCTTTCCCTCCCTCCCTTCCTTCCTCTCACTTTCTAAAATCAATCAATAAAAAAACCCTATGCTCACCCAGGACAGAACTGATGGGGACCTTTCTCCTGCCCTGGGCAGAGGAGTCTGCCCTTGAATATATGAACGCCAAAGGCTCACCTCAGACACTTTCCCAGGTCTTTGCCCCAGGCTGGCTTCTTCTGGGACACTCAAACTCAGCCCCAAGGTCCTCAGACGTTAATTCATCCTGGGCTGCTTCATCTTGGTGCACCAGCAAGCCGAAGTGTGTGCTTGGTAGCCTCTTGGGTTCCAGGTTCTGATTCTCACTGAGGTCATCTCACTTTTATGTTTTCTGCAAAACTTTTTCAAAGCAGCAGTAGAAGGCTTTGCATTAACAAAGGCAATGCTTCAAGATGCACAAAATAGCTCAAAGATCTACAATCGCCTGAATTTCACTTCTTACTCCTTTAACCATGGTCTTGGTCTTAAGTTTAACAAGCATATCTTCCTGTACATGTACTTGCATTTTGTGATCCCTCATTGCTCGTGTGATCTGCCTTAGGGATGAGTCCTTAGGAGCCACCTTTATAAGGCCCCCCTGCCATCAGCAGAGTTACACACTCCACTGATTCAGTCTCATTCATTTCACTGTGTGACAGATTTATGCAGTCACAGGCACATTGGGTCCACACCAAGGGTTCCTCCAGAGCAAACGCCCAAGTCCCCTGCAGCACCTGTGAAGGGCTAACATCACCCCAATTATCTGAAATAATCTCAGGCTCAGAGATGAAGACCCTCACCAGGCCATGCCCAGATCTTCCAGCCAGCAGGGCTCTGTCCTCAGACTCCTAGCCTTGGGCTCAAGGCTGTCCCAGGTCAGCCCCAGTACCCCTTCCCCAGCCAAGGCTCCCTCCACATGCCTTGTTGCACTGGTAAAAGCTAAAACTCAGTAGGCATCAATCATTGCAGGCACTTTATTAACTTACATGTAATAACTGAGAAAATAGTATGTTACCTCTCCCCCCCCCCCCCCCCGCCATTTACAAATGAAGCAACACTGAGGGAGAATAAGCCATTTGCCTTAAATTGCACAGATTCTAAGCACTGGAGCCAACATCCCAACCCAGGCAGACTGCCCTCTGCTCCCTTGCACAGTGGGGAAAGGCATTCATTTGCATGCTAAGCTCTTAACCCTGCTGCAGCTGATGTGAGCACAAGACTGCAAGCAAGACCCCGCTGAAAAGCACTGACTCACTTCTGGTTTAACACCTCTTCTGCCTGTGAAGGGCGGCCAGAAAGTCATAGCTAGGGAGGTACCGTATGTAAGGCCATGAGAAACGTGGGTAAGGCCTGCTGGTGCAGTCTGTGAGCACTGGTCAGGAGGCCTCCCACCCACAGCACCCCCACTGTGACTGCCTGCCTTGGGCCTGGGCCAGGTGGAGCTGTGCACCTCCATCAGGGCCCTGCCAGCCAGGAAGCTGTTATGTGACGATGACTGTTTCTCTGTATAGTTTTCATTGCCTACCTTTGAATCATTCGTCTCTTGTAGCTTTTTCTAATAAACTCTGGAATGTCTTGTTTTCTGCCAGAATATCACTGGGGGATGTTGTTCTCTTTCTTTACACACACGCTCACACACACACACACACACACACACACACTCATACACATTCACACTCACATACTCACACACACCAGTTAAGGTCCGCAATTCCTACTGCCTGCCTGCACATTCCTGAATGTGCTTTCTACACATAAAATGTCCTCATACTAGATTAAAAGTCCAACTCAGATGCCACCTTTTCCAGAGAGCCTTCTTTGATCTCTCCGGACAAAAGGATTAGACTCTTTTCCCTCTCTCAACTCTTAAGAGGCTTTTCCTTAGCTCTTCTCCATGCCTTCATCTCCCATGTTCACACCTTATCTTCCCTGATCTCCTTGGGGATGAAGTACTTGCTGTGCTCCTCATCTCCATAATGCTTAGATCAATACCAATCAATAGATATTTGTTGAGTGTATTTATTTTGATAGTTTTGGTCCCCAGTGTCGTGTGATGTTAGAAATTAGATTGTGATTATCACTCATGGTCTCTGGTGATGATGAAGATTAAAAACAATGAAAGACAATAAGAAGTGCAAATGAAGGTGAACACTTGATTCAAAACAAGAAGATAAAGAAAAATTATGCATCCCACTTCTCATACAAGGAAATGTTATAAATTTGCATTAAGTACTGATCCTACCGGATCCTACCGGGTAAAGCCAAGAGCCTGTGGTTATCTCCGTCTTACTCCTGGAAACTCTATAGTCCATAACCTTAATTCTCCTGCTATAATATAAACACATTCACTGATCAAATTTTTTAAATATCGCAACAGAGCAAATTATCATTTTAACATTATTTTCTCACCCTCAAGTGATACTGGTGGATGGCTTAAAATATGTAAAAATATTCAATGTCTCAGTCGTCCTCTGGGAAATTTGACTGTTGTTTTCATGTACATTAATAAT
Organism: Corynorhinus townsendii; assembly: GCA_026230045.1. Lineage (NCBI taxonomy): Eukaryota > Metazoa > Chordata > Mammalia > Chiroptera > Vespertilionidae > Corynorhinus > Corynorhinus townsendii. The sequence goes on along the minus strand of JAPDVU010000008.1, from coordinate 96,690,121 downwards.
TTCTTGGTGTAATTTTTCCCAAGAGAATGTATCAAGAGAAAGTGTGCATAGATTTACATATGTAATTGCTAATAAACCTCCCAAGAAGAAAATAGCCTTCCATCCAGGTGGAAACCATATCACTTTAAATCAAAGCTTAATGACTATCGAAGTATTTTTCTGAAGTTATAGAAAAATGTTAGGCTATAAGTCAAAGTAAATTAGGAAATTAAAATGGCAATTTTGACAAGCAGCTACTCATCTGATGGTTGTATGAGCATGTCCCAATCCCTATGATACCTCATCTACCACTTTGTCTGCCCTGGTTGTGTACACCCTTCTAATGTGGAGGCAAGTCCAAGATAGTAGGGAGGTGTGGCCCTTCTCCCATCACAGATGCCAAAAGGACAGACGTTGCCTCCCCCAGCTCCCTGGCTCTTAAGAGTGTAGGCATGTGATGGTAAACCTTGAGGAGTAATAAAAAGAATTGACTAACAACTAGAATCCTGCAAATATTTAGCTTACAGGCAAGATGGCATCTCAAGTTAGAGCAATAGTGTTGTGGGTATGTTTTTTTAAGTCAATAGTGAAAAATAAAAAATTTTAAAGTTACTTATGATATTTGGGGTTGCTTCAAAATCCTCCAGCAAAAATAATAATATATAATAATAAAAGCATAATATGCTAATTAGACTGGACGTCCTTCTGGATGACTTTCTGGACGAAGCCGATGCGGGGGCCAAGGCAGAGGCAGTAGAGGTGGCTGCCATGCTGGGCGGGGCCAAGGCAGCTGCTGTGGTGGCAGGAGCCCACGCCCCTTGCACAAATTTTGTGCATCTGGCCTCTAGTAATAATAATAATTCTGAGTGGAGGATAGATTCAATAAGGTAATTAGAGCTATAATAATCAGGGAGACTGGAAATGGATGCATGGAACTTCATTATACTCTCTTGTTGTTGTGTATGCTTGACATTTTTCATAATAAGTTTAAAAAACACTAACACTTTTTAAATGCAAGAGTATTGCCGGGCTGTCCTGAGCAGTGTTGGTGCTGGAGGCAGGCAAGCACCCAGCGGTACCAGCGGGCCTGCCCAGCTTACGTTGGTTGCTGTCCATTTTCTAAGCTAGGTTCTCCAGTCTTCCTGGAGAGTCAGTGAGCTACCTAATATCCTACAATACATTTTGTTTTCTGATTAAGTTCCCATAGTTTGCAACTGAGAACCTGAATAATAACACCTGGTAAATTAAAAAATCCGGAAGTCTTTCAGGTTTCCTCAGCTAGTGAGTGCAGCTAATTAATATGACACTGGACCACGGATGGCAAACACAGCTCAGAAGTGCAGCTGTTCTACCCTCTGAAACCCATGACTGGTTTTGATAATTAAACTGATATGAATTAATTACCTTCCTGTTATACCTACTTATGGCCTGAGAATCCTTCTCCTTACAGCTCTCCAGGCAGCCACTGCCTCACATAGCTGACTGGGGAATTAAAAGATATTTGCCATTCCCAATCCAGGCAAAGCAGAATAAGTGGGAAAATTTGCCCCTCCCCTCTAAGAAGATTAAGCTGATTAAAATGAGTTTAAGAATATTGTGTCTGCCCTCTCTCTTCTCCATCTTCCCTTTCTCAACTGCAAAGGTACACATGACATCTACATTACATTTGGTATGAATTAATATCAGAAATTCTCCAAAAGCAAACTTCACTATAAAGGCGTATCCTTGCCCTGACATCTCTTGTTCAGTCTTATCTCTGTATATGCTGGTTCATAACCCTGGGACTTCTTCGGGTGAAATCTGAAACAACCCCGTAGACACAAGGCAAAGAGACACCAAAGAAAGAGGCTTTGTCATAAGCTCCCAGACCTTGTACCCTTCTAGCTTTGCAAGATGGCATGCTAAAGTCTCCGACTTAACCTGTTCTCCCATCTCATCTGCCAGGCCTGAAGGTAGCAGAGTAGTGAAAAACCAAATGTTCTTTTTCAACCTCAGCTCTTCTTCCAATTTCCTAACTTGAACTTCAGCCTTTAGTTGGGCATCCATGTCCAGCCAAACTGCCCACAGTAGAGGCCAGCCCACTGCGCAGCCATTTGCTTCCCTTCCTCAAACAAGTGCAGTGACCAGCTGGCATTTTTGAAGCATCCTGTACTCAGGTGGCGACATAGAGGTCATGCCGGGATTTATCTTGCATATCCCTCTTTTCCAAGACCCCTTTCTTCCATCTCCTGGGTGGCTCACCAATTGTTAGTTCCCAAGTCTGGGAGTCTCCCAGATGAAATCTGAAATGGGGAGGGTAAGGAGAGGTAAGAGGCAAGCCACTCCAGTTCTGTAGCTGGCAGGTTGTATGCAAGGGAACTGACGTATAAGCTTTGCCTTTGCAAGACAAGTTGATCTCCACATTTGCTTGCCAGAATCTTAAAGTTTTAACACAGGCCTTAATGAGGTCCAGTCATGAACACAGTCCAGAGGGTCAGGACAACACCTTACTCCCTCACGGCTGCATTCTTGTGGCAGCTTCCAGCTCAGGGAAGGCACTCAGAATGCATCTTGCAAGGTCAAGGGAGGGTCTCACAGGAGCATTACTCTGGTCCAGTGCTCAGGTCAACCATGGGTCGCCTTCTCTCAGTGACCTCCTCCACCAGCATCATCTACCACAAACTACTTGCCCCACATACACCTCATACATGTTTCATAGCAGGTTTTTTAAGCAGGTTCTCCCAAGAACAGGAGAAGGGCACATGAATTAGCATTTCTCAGCCCTGGAGGAGGTGCCAAATTGCATACTATGAATTCTGACTTCTGGAACTTTCTTATCATAGGGGCAGAAATAAGTAAACAGGATTGAGGTTAACCCACACAGATCATGAAATTCAGAGAAACCACCACAAGCAAAAAGTATAAAAATAGTCACTTTTCCTCAAAAGTTAGTACTTCAAGAAGGAACAGCAGCTTTCCCTCCCACTCACTTACCCCTGGGACCGCCACACCCATGTGAAGGGCAGGAAGAGAAGCCAGGCTCAGGTTTCAGATCTGCTACTCAGAGCATGACCTTGACTGTAACCTCAACCTGGACCTGTCCATTCTGCTCTCTGAGCCTCGCCTGGGTGTAACAGGATGGAATGAGGAGCTTTGTGGGAGGTTCTTGTTTTCCTAGAATTGGTAACCAAAACCCAAGGCCAAGATCAAAAGGGGCCAAGTACCCTGCGCAGCACATTCAAAACTTGCCAGCAGTGACCATTTGAGGGTTTAGGGAGGGCACATCTCTACTACCACTGCCCTTTCACAATCACCAACACCCCCTCTTCCACCCTGAACAGTAAAAAAATTCTTGTGGAGAGACATCTGTTTCCTTAACCAATTGTAAGGGAGGGAGGCACTTTCAGCTCCATTTCCTGAAGCAGGGAAAGAGGCCCAAGAGAGCCCATCGCCTTTGCAGGTGATAGGTACGGCACACAGGTGAGTGGTAAGGTACGCAGGAAGGGGGGATCCACATCACGTGCTGTGGTGTCTGCTTGGCCACTGGGACTGCTGGGAGAACAGTCGGGCAGATGGGCAAGAATGGCCCCAAGAGCTGCAGAGAATAGACTTGACCATGCCCTCAGACCAAATGAAGTTAGAGCCCTCAGGCTTCTTGGAGACACTGGAGGCCATAGGCCAAAGGTCAGGCAAAGGAGCCGCAGTCTCAGAGCTCCCTCTAGACACCAGTGGGCCTGTGGATGCTGCCTGTCCTCTCTGAGCCTGTGGACAACAAGCAGGACCGATGGTGGTGACCAGTAGATTGGCTCCAGCACCAAATTGCAAGCAGAGGAAAGGGAACAATGGAGGATGGGAGAGAGAGCAGGCTGTTCCCCACTCCTCCCCCTCCGGCCTGGCTGCACATCAAAATCCCCTGAAGGCTTTGAAACCTGGCCACACCCCAGTGGCATCAGCGTCTCTGGCACCAGCTTCTAAGTGGTGGGATTTGTAACGCTCTGCCATGATGCCGACGTGCCGCAAGAGACACGAGAAAACTACAGAATTGATGACAAGGTTGACACTTTAAAATACATGGGAGTCGTAAAACTGGAATGAATTTGTCTAATCGTAAGTGGCTGAAAATGTATAAAACTGGGAAGAAATCTGGGGCCACACCTATCCATGGAGAAAATTTAACAGTATTTAGAAAGATTAAACTGTCTTATGTTTATATCCTCCAAAGAACTGAGAATCCTCTATCACATTAAATGGGGTTACAAATAACATCTAACTCACATGGCTGTTGTGGGGTTTAAAGAAGCGTGTGGAATGATCATGCAGGCAGATATTCTGTTCAATAGCTGAAACCCTGGCCTAGCACACCAGAGGCTCTCAGAGCTATTGTTGAATGAATAGTCATGGACAAATACTAGTCAACTGTAAGCTTATGCTAAAGATCAGCCTACAGAACCCTCCAAATTCACTAGCTCTTCTTACTTTGAGTTCCCCAAAAGTAGGAACTAAGACAAAGACATGGGCTCAAGTAGTTTATTTGGGAGGCAATTCCAGGAAGCCAGAGAGAGAAGGAGAGACAGGGAAGGTAGCAGGCCCAACAACGGGTCCTTAATCAAGCTAATGAATGCTGTGCATGATGAAGCCCAGTCCTGCCAGGGGAGCCATGCAGTAATGAAGCAGAGTTGTGGTCGCAGGCCTAGGGTTGGGGCATTGACCCACCAACTCCTGCTCGCAATGGTGTTGGTTACTGCAGGGCACCAACTCCTTCACACTTCCAGGCCTGAGCATGTGGGCTGAGCAAGCACCTTGCATGCTGGAAAAATCCCTGAGGCCAAAGCTGAGACCCATGAGCATCGGAGGGGTCTGCAGGAGACCTCCCACCACACTGCAGCTGGAAGCAGAAGTGGGCTGAGGGCATGTAGCCTGGGACACCAACAGCATCTGCTCCAGGCCTCCTAGCTAATGCAGTGTTAACAGGTGGGAACTATCAATGAAAGTTTTGTGAGTGCCTTGGGAGACCGCCATGTCTCTAATCACAGAACCATTTTATAATTTAAAAGGGATTTGATTCTTTTCTCTGTCTAGACAGAAACTAAGCTGGGAGAATGACTCCCACTCTGTATATTTAAACAGAACATTTCGTGTGCACCTTAAGTTAAGATATGTTAGTCTCTAGTGTGGAAAGTCAGATTAACACACATTACTTTGCAGGAAAACTAATTAAATTTTCTGTCTTCTTTCTTGGCCTCTATCAATTAACTGTAATTTAAACTTTACCTGGGTCTTTCCATAGAGGAAATAAAGCACACAACCAAAGCCCTGGAAAGCAAATACAGTGTTCTTAGGGGAAACATGTAAAGTACAAGATAAAAGCTGAGAACCTGGTTAGTTCGGAGCTCAACTAATTTCAGCCTATTGTTCTAGGAGGATAAAACCTCGATGGCACAAAGAACTTAACAAATATGCCGGCCACATTATCCATTACAAGGAGACGTTAATGAGATTCATATTCCCACAGATTAAAAAAATCAAACAGAGAAATGGACCAAATCACAGAGCAAAGAAAGCTACCCTACACAATATTGCTGCCTAGGTTTTCTCTCATAGGAGTTCTGGATGTCCCTGCAGGCTAATCAAAGGGCTAGTTGAAGGAATGATCAGAATCAGAGAGGACACAAAAGTATTCTTGAAAAGTAATCGGACTTTGCCCAGCCCTTCACAGCCTATGGAAGTTAATAGGTTGACGTTAGCAGAAATAACTCATTTCACACTGGGCTATGCCCGACAGAACACTTTGAGTTTTTCATGGAGTCACGGGTATATTTACGAACACTTCTGTTCCATGTGAGTGCTGCTATTATATCCTGCCAGGCGTCCTCTTACACTGCAGCGGAACTCCTGGGACCCAGGATGTCAACACTACACAGTGGTCCTTCTCCCTTTGTCTTATGCTCTGTTTCAGGAGCGTCAAAGCTGGTTCGCTCATCCCTAGTGTCTTAGAGACACAGCGCTGTCAGATTTTATGTTCCACACACCTGCTTTCCAAGGGACTCTGACATCTGTGAAATACAAAGAGTAAGGACTTGGAACAAACTGGAATTGCAAACAGTTCTAAGTCCTATAACCACTTCCCATTGGCTCTGGATAGTTGAACACTTCTCCATGATTCCTTCTCCCTTTAGCTGACTTCCTTTCCCACGAGGCACCATAGTCCCTCCAGAACTGACCACGTGGTCCTGCCCCAATCTAGGACCTACTTGATAAAAAACAAAATGGGAATTTTTATTTATTGTACTCAATTTTAAATGCTTGTTCTCCTTAATGAGTACTTTCTTTACCCAGTTGCTCAATTAGTTTTCACTAAACATCCCCAGAAGATCCTGTTAAAATGCAGATTCTGACTCAGTAGATCAGGGATGGGGCCAAAGATCCTGCATCCTACGTGAGACCCCAGGTGATACCCTGCCAAGTGAGGCTTAATAGATTTACAGTGATGCTACACCCAGGCCCCCTAGGATGTAGTTGGACTAGAGAAATAAATGCATCCTTATACAGTCAGCCGTACAAGGGAACATAGATCTGAGAATGAGTACCTAGTCTTTAAAATACCCAGAATGTGATCCAGACCAAACTCATATAAGCATCCTCTACACAGCAAAGGTTCTCACACCTGAGTGTGTGTGTCAGAAACACCTGGAAAGTCTTACTGAACGCAGACAGCTGGGCCCCACCTTCAGAGCTTCTGTTTTAGTAGGTCCAGGTTGCAGCCTGAGAATCCGCATCTCTGACAAGTTCCCAGGCGATGCTGATGCTGCTGGCCCAGGGCCCACACCTGCTGAGCCTCTGCTTTAGCAACACTAGGAAGCCTGCTGCTGAAAGGGAAAACAGCTGTGTGAGCATTCATTACCCTTTGGTGCCTGCGCATACCCACCCCTGAAGAGTCCAGACCTCCTAACATGTGTACTACCCCCCACAACCACAAACATGTTCACAAGAGTCTTTCAACATGTCTCCATCTTTCCATCTTTAAGTTGAGTCTTTGCATGTAAAGTGGATTACTTGTTGACAACACACAATTGGGTCTTTTTAAAAAAAAAAATACACTCTCCATCTCTGTCTTTTGATTAATGTATTGATACCATCTAAATTTAAAGTGATTATTTGGGGGTGTCGAGAGCCATCAAGTAGTGATGGCAGCAACTGCAAGTCCCAGAGGAGTGGATGGATGAAAATCCCATACCTCCCCTAAGTCTGTCAAGTTCCTGTTTGGGGGCCTGGCGGGATGGGAGCTACAATTTTTGTGCAACCCCTGGACCTGGTGAAGAACCAGATGCAGCTGAGTGGGGAGCCAAGATGGGAGAGTACAAAACCAGCTCCCCTGGTCTCACCAGCATCCTGAAGGCTGAGGGCTGAGGGGCATTTATACCAGCTGTCAGCTGGCCTCCTGCACCAAGCCACTCCCACCACCACTGGCCTTGGCATCTGTACTGGGGCTGATGATACAGCGCCTGGCTTTCTGCTGAAGGCCCTGACTGGCATGACTGCAGGTGCAACTGGTGGGAACACCACCAAGGTAACTCTTATCTGCATGACTGCCAGTGGCCGGCTTCCAGCTGATCAGAGCCCTGGCTACAAAAATGTGTTTAATGCCCTGACTTGGATCACCCTGGAAGAGGGGGATCCCCACACTATGGAGGGGCTGCATCCCTACCATGGCTTGGGCTGCCATCATCAAAGCTGCCCAGCTCGCCTCTTACTCCCAATCCAAGCAGTTCTGACTGAACTTGGGCTACTTCTCTGACAACATCCTGTGCCACTTCTATGCCAGCATGATCAGTGGCCTGGTCACTACTGCTGCCCCATGCCCATGGACATTGTTAGGATCTAGAACATGTGAATGATTGACGGGAAGCCAGCATACAGAAACAGGCTGGATGTGCTGGTAAAGGTCTTCACTAGAGGGCTTCCTTGGCCTGTGGGCAAGCTTTACATCGCACTGTGCCCGCTTGGGCCCCACACCGTCCTCACCTTCATCTTCTTGGAGGAAATGAACAAGGCCTCCAAGCATCTTTTCTCTAAGTGGCTGAGGCAGGCGAGGGGCTTGGAGCCGCTGTGGTGGGCTCCCACTCGTTCCCACTCACCTGCTGTCCTACAGTCAGTGTCCTCTGGGGGGCCTGGACTACTGCCCTGGGTCCTCTATTTTCCCTCCACTGTGTGGTTCCTCCCTCTGCACTAAAGGACCTTGGTCTGTCCTACCCCTGCTCTAGCTCACCCTGCTTGTCCTGATCCTCACCTCTCTGTCCCTGGCTGTGCCTTCGGGGAAGCTAAGGAACTCCCTGAGGATTTCCAGAGTGTTAGTTTCAGGGCACATAGGACAGCAGAATATTCCCCTTCTCAGGAGGGAAACCAGGGCAGAGCTGAGGGGACCAGGGAAAGCAGAAGCTGTCAAGATGATCAAAGAGTCTGCAGTGGGAGGATGTGGCCATTCCTCCCTCCACCTCACTAAGGACATAATCAATAAGTTAGATTGATAACATCAAAAAATAAAATTAATAAAGTGATTGTTTGTATTAATATCTACTATCTTTGTTACTGTTACCTATTGGTTGCATTTGTTTTTTGTTTCTTTTGTGTCCTTTTCCTGCTTTCTGTGGTGTTAATTGGAATTTCATGTGATTCAATTTTATTTTCTCTCCTGAGTATCAAGTATGCTTCTTTTTAAAAATTTTTGGTTGCCCTAAAGTATACAATAAACATATTTAACTAATCTACATCTACTCTCAAATAACACCATGCTTCTTTGTATCTGATAACAAAGTATTCCCAATTTCCCTCTCTGGCCCTTGAGACAATGCTGTCACTCATTTCAACTACCCACTAGACATGTTGTGCCATGTTGGCACTATCATTGCCTCAGCAGTTATCTTTTAGACAAATTAAAAAGAATAAAATAGATTATTTTATTTTATCTTCATTTATTCCTTTGCAAATGCTCTTTCTTTCTTTATGTAGATCCAACTTTCTGACCTACATCATTTCCTTCTGCCTGAAGATTTTCTTTTAACATTTCTTGCAGGACCAGCTTGATGGTGATGAGTTTCCTCAATTTTTATTGTTCTGAGAAAGTCTTTATTTCTCCTCCACTTTTGAAAGAACATTTTACTGGTTATAGCATTCTAGATTAGAGCCCTGGTGTGGCTCAGTTGGTTGGGCATCATCCTATGCACCAAAAGGTTGCCAGTTTGATTCCTAGTCAGGGTACATGCCAAGGTTGTGGCCTTGATCAATGTTTCACTTTCGCATCAATGTTTGTCTTTCTCTCTCCCTACCACCCCTCTGAAAAATCAATAAAAAATCTTTTAGAAAAAAGAATTATAGAGATTTTTGATCAACACCTTAAATATTTTATTCCACTCTATTCTTGTTTGCTTCGTTTCTGCTTAGAAATCCAGTATAATTCTTATCCTCATTTCTCTTCCCACCACCACTGCCCACCCAGTTCCTGGACTGAAGGGTTCTATTTGTCTACACTCAACAAAGCCCCTGAGACACAAACAAGAGTTTGCAGCCAAGAAAGTAAGGATAAATTATTTAAGGAGATGGCGCCATGCCCAGAATCACAGCTAATGCCCAAAGACCTAGCTCACCAATAGCTTCCAGGGGATGGATTATACAGGGAAACAAATCATTAATCATGGTGACTAAAAAAGTTAGTCTATACTGATTGGTTGATACTACGGTAGGAGGCAATCAGTCATTGCATCTGGTCCTGATTTCAGTCATGGAGTTGTTCTTTTTCTGTGTGATTCAAAAGGATTAGCTCAATGGGATCATTCCACTTTCCAGAGTCTAGAGCTAAAATACAACTTTAGCTTGATTGAAAACTCTGTCTCTGTTGTCTATAGATCCAAGACCATGTTCCTACAACTACTGGATGCTGACAGAGCTTTGTTATCCTGAGGACTTAATGATTAAGCAAGGAAGAAGGAGGGGGTGAATCACGGTGTTGGGTGAGGCCAGTTTAAATCAAAAGGGTGGGGGAGATCAAAAGAAAAGGCCAGATTAAAGAAAACAAGGTTTTTGTGCAATTACACCACCAGTTTCTTTAAAGATTTTCTCTCTGTCTTTCCTTATTTACAGTTTGAAAATAATATGGCTGGGTGAGAGCTGGTTCTTGTTTATTTATTTGTTTGTTTGGTCATTTAAACTGTTTGGTGTTCTCTGAGCTTCCTGGATCTGTGGTGTGTAGTCTGTCTTTTTTTTTTTTTTTTTAATGAAAAGTTCTCATCCATTACTCAAATATTTTTTCTGTTCAATTCACTCTTTCTTCTCTTTCTGTTCCAATTATATGCATATGCTATGTCTCTTGATATCGTCCCTCAGTTCTTGGGTGTTCTATTCTGTTTTGTTTGTTTTTTCTCATGCTCTCTTCTCTTCACATTTCAATTTAGGAGGTGGGGGAACAACACCTGTGTTTAAGGTCACTACTCTTTCTCTGGCAGATCCTAGTCTGCTGATGAGCCCATTAAGGCCTTCTTTCTCTCCTTTACAGCGCTTTTGTTTTCTAGCATTGCCTTTTGATTCTTTCTTAGAGTTTCATACTCTCTGCTTACATTACTCACCTGTTCTTGCATGTTGTCTACCTTTTATATTAGAGCCCTTACCATATTAATCACAGCTCTTTTCAATTCCCTGTCTGACAATTCCAAAATCTGTGTCATATTTGAGTCTGGTTCTAAGGATGGTATTTCTCTTCAAAGTGTGTTTTGTATGCCTTTTAGTGTGGCTTGTAATTTTATGTTGAAAGATAGACATGCTGGTAATAAAAACTAAGATACATAGACCTTTTGTGTGGAATTTATGTTCACTGGTAGGAGTCGGGTTATATTGAATGTTTTCTGTAGCTGTAGATGCCTGAGGCATCTCCCTTATTTTGGTCTCCCCTCTTGAGTTTAGGCTTCCCTAAGTACTCCTCCACAGAGAGGGTGTGTCTTACAGCTCTCTCAGCAGTAATCACTGTTAATATATTGAAACCCTCTTAGTGTAGTTGTAAAGTGGGGTGGGGGGGTGGGGCGGAAGGGAATATTCTATAATATTCTGATTAAATCTCAATATCTCAGTGGGCCTATTACTCAGTGCTGTGACCTTCACAAGTATTTCTCCAACAATATATTTTCTTCCCATACCACCTTCCCTGGTTGCAGCATTTCCAGGCTACTCCCTTGAAGTCCCAACTTCTGTTCACTATGTTTTAGGTGAAACTGAAAGGCTGGAGGAGATTGGAGTGGGGGAAGTATGTTCCTCCCAGGTGTGATGGGCCCTTGCAAAATCTGTATCTCTGGAGAGGAGGTATTTGTTGTGAAGAAGATTGTGGTTATATTTCACAATGGTCCCCTGCCAGCACTGCAAGACCTTTCTCAGATATCCTCCATGAGAACCTGGTAAGGTTCTTGGAGCTACAACCCATGAAATTGTAAGGGATGTCTAAAACTGCAATCCCTAAGAACTCCTCACTGTCATGCTAGTCCACATCAAGCAATTTTCCAAAATTATCAGCAAAGTATTCTTACCAATTTATGGCTCCAGTAATTGCCCCCTATGGGCCCCTCCGGGTAATCAGCTCTCAGCTGTGTCTCTCTGGATGTACCTATTTCCAGATTTTAGGGTGGTCTTTTTCTCAGCATCTTCATTTCAGCAATAAGTCCAAGGAAAGTCTTGGTTTTCAATTTGTCTGGCTTTTTCTTGTTGTAAGAATAAGAGGGACAGCTTCCAAACTATTCACATAATGAAGCTGATTTGGAAGTTCTTTTAATGTTCATCTAAATACAACAGATTCATAAAGAACTAGAGGCCTGGTGCATGAAATTAGTGCACGGAGGAGGAAGGGTGTCCCTCAGCCCAGCCTTCACCCTCTCCAATTTAGGACACCTCAAGGGATGTCCAACTGCCCGTTTAGGCCCGATCCTACTGGGCCTAAATGGGCAGTCGGACATCCCTCTCACAATCCAGGACTGCTGGCTCCCAACTGCATGCCTGCCTGCCTGCCTTCCTGATTGCCCCTAACCGCTCTGCCTGCCAGCCTGATAACCCCCTAACCACTCCCCTGCCAGCCTGATTGATGCCTAACTGCTCCCCTGCCAGCCTGATTGCCCCTAACTGCCTTCCCCTGCAGACCTGGTCACTCCTAACTGCCCTCCCCTGCAGGCCTGGTCCCCCCTAACTGCCCTCCCCTGCAGGCCTGGTCCCTCCCAACTGCCCTCCCCTGCTGGCCATCTTGTGGTGGCCATCTTGTGTCCACATGGGGGCAGCCATCTTGTGTGTTGGAGTGATGGTCAATCTGCATATTACTCTTTTATTACTTAGTATAGAGGCCTGGTGCACAGGTGGGGGCTGGCTGGTTTGCCCTGAAGGGTGGCCCGGATCAGGGTGGGGGTTCTCTTGGGGCATGGGGTGGCCTGGGTGAGGGGCCTGTGGTGTTTTGCAGGCCAGCCACGCCCCCCAGTGACCCCTGCGGAGGCCTGAAACTTTGTAACCTTGAGCGGAGGCCAGGGCCTGCCAGGGCAGGCAGGAAGTTTGGCTTCCTCCATTGTCAGGAGCAACCCAAGCCTCTGGCTGGCTCCAGCTCTGTGGCCACCGCCATATTTGTTGGGTTGATTTACATACTCACTCCTGATTGGCTGGTGGGCGTGGCTTATGGGCCTAGCAGAGGTGCAGTCAATTTGCATGTTTCTCTTTTATTAGATAGGATAGCACTTGATAGAAAAAATAAATTCATATGGCATTTCAAAACCAAAGACTACCTATGCCACTGAATCACTTTCCTCAAAACTTTTGTTGGAAAGCATGACTATGAACATGGAGACTTAAGTGCTTGGGTGTGGTATTTCTGCACAAGATATCCACAGCCTTCACGTAGCAGGGCCTGGTTGCATCTTCAGCTCACTCTACTATAAGGACAATATTTTCTTATCTATAACTAGAGGCCTGGTGCACAAATTCATGCACCAGTGGGGTCCCTCGGCCTAGCCTGCAGGATCAGGCCAAAGCTGGCTCTCCAACATCCCCTGAGGGGTTCCAGATTATGATGGGGCACAGGCCAGGCCGAGGGACCTCACTGGTGCATGATCAGGGCCAGGGAGGGACATGGGAGGTTGACCAGCTGGGGAGGGACCGCAGGAGGGCTCCAGGGTGTGTCTGGCCTGTCTTGCTCAGTCCTGATCTGCCAGAACCCAGCAGCAAGCTAACCTACCAGTCAGAACGTCTGCCCCCTGGTGGTCAGTGCATATCATAGCAAGCAGTTGAGTGGCCTTAGCATATCATTAGCATATTATACTTTGATTGGTTGAACAGCTGACTGGTCAACCACACATTAGCATATTAAGCTTTTATTATATAGGATGGTTATGTTTGAAGAGAACTGTTTTATATACAATGTGGCCAGCACACTGGAATACTAAACCATAACTGTGTACCTTTTATTTCTAAATGTGGAATATTTATAATAAATAATAGCCATAATCTAGGAAGCTCAGCCTTAAGCAAGCATTATTGAATCTAAAATTTGAATGCCTTCACTTAGTTCTGTGCTGACTCAATACTAATTTAGAACATATTCACCTCCGTGTCTGTGAGTACATTTATCAAATATATAAACAACCCTATCATTCACTGTACAATTCTTATATTAAAAGTGTCTTATTCAAATATTAAACATGACTAGAAACCAGAGAAATATAAATTAAATGCAGAATGAGGTACCCAGGCTATGTTCACAAAAAATACAGACTCCAGGAGAATGGAGAGCATGGTAGGGCAATGTGAAAAGCATCAGATCACCTGACACAGCTGACCACTGTGTCATCTTAGGAGTCACTTGTCTGCTCATCTCTAAGCCTTGGCTTTCTTACTTGAAAATGGGAGCAATAATGGCACCTGTTAGCCCCAACTAGGTGGTTCCATTGGTTGGAGTGTCATCCCATGCACCAAAAAGGTTGCGGGTTCAATATTTCCCTTCCTTCCTCTCTCTCTAAAATCAGTAAACATAATCTTGGGTGAGACTTAAAAAATAAAAAAAGCAATAGCACCTGTTAATGTTGTGATGATGATTAGATAGCCAAGTTCATGAGAAACTTAAGACAGTATCAACCAGAGAGTGAAAACTACTAGTAAATAAGTTATGATCATTGCCAAGTCCAGTGTCATTTTGTGTGTCTGAAACATTCCAAATGTGTCTGTTCCACACATGTATAGCCTATAACCAGTACAGGCTTCAAGCCTATGGCCTCAGATTGCCTTGCACTTTACATCCCTTTTGGCTTCTCCTACTCCACTGCTTCTTCAACCCTTTAAGTGTCTATCAGACTTTTGGTCTTTTTTTTTTACTTCCTATTTCCATCTCTGGCTTGAAGTTCACAGCAGAATTTTAGTTTCACTAGACTTTATCATCAGCAAATCCTAGATAGAATTTGCAGTGCCCTTCCACCTTTTCCACAGGGGAAGACCCTCCACTTGACCCTGCTCTGTCCTCTTGGATCCCCCACCCACTTGGCAAATCTTAGTTGCTTACATCGTAATCAGTAAATTCTTTTAAAAGACAATATGCAACTCTATATGAAGAGCTTAAATATTCATCATCCCTTCTGACTCAGTAATTTCACTTTTGAAAATGTACCAAAATACAAAATCTATATATATAAAAGGCTAAGTGACCAACCGACCATCCATCCTACCCTCTGATCGACTGGCCAGCCAGTACATATGACATGCACTGGCAATTTAAAAATAAACTTTGACTCGCACATGTGTGATACATATAAAGCTCTTGCTGGCACCAGTCACACGCATGTGCTTCAATCTGTCATTGTCGATCATGAATTTGGTTGACACTTCTACTATAGAGAAAGGGTGAATAGCGATATTAAAATATTTCTTCTAATTAATTTCCTTTCAATGTGCATGAATCCATGCACCAGGACACTAGTATAGGAATAAAACCATAGCATACAACATTTTTAATACAGACTTATTTATGATAGTGATAGATTGGAAACAAACTAATGGTCCTACAGTAGAGGAATGCTTAATTAACTTATGACACAATCACTCTATGGAATATTCTGAAGTCATTAAAAAGAAAAATCATAGCCCTGGCTGTGTTGCTCATTTGGTTAGAACAGTGTCCTGATACACCAAGATTGTATGTTCAATCTCTTGTCAAGGTACATACAAGAAGCAATCAATGAATGCACAACTAAGTGGAACAGCAAAACAACATTTCTCTCTTTCTTTCTCTCTCCCTTTCTCTCTTTCTTAAAAATAATTAGATAGATAAATTTTAAAAAATAAAATTTAAAAAACTACATAGCAACTCAAAGTAATGCTTATGAGTCAAGTGAAAAAGCCAGAGATATTACTATATATTCTGTATGATTGCAATTACGTAAAAATATGAGTGCATGTAAAAAGAAATAAGCAAATACTCAAAAAGGGTAGTAACTATGTTAATGAAATTAGTGGTGGTTGTCTTTTCTGTTTTTTGGGTTTTTTTACTTTCTGTAATATTACACTGATTTATAATGAAAATAATTTCCTTATAAATATAAATAATTACAAGGCCAAATTCAGCTTCCAGGATATCTTGTACTTTTCACTCAAATAATTTATATTTCAGGCTTAATTTTTCATGCTTGAAGGAGGTTCTAGAGGAAAATATTTTTCTTTCCAGATAAAGAAAGTAATTTAGTTTACTGAGGAAATTTTGACTTCTATGTAAAAGTAATGTTATACTTAAATAATGCACTTGCTCCTCTGTGAGCAGGGCATATATTTTGAATTTTTTTTATCATAAAATAGATTGAAGCTGAACTATTCCCTCTCCTTTTACTTGCTCTCTGTTCATCTGAGGATGAAGTGTTTGTAAGGCTGGGGACTTGGGGTAGCATTCAGAATCCCAGCCAAGCAAAGCACTGAGACCTTGGCCAAATACTCAATCCAAACATCCTGAATTGAGGTATAATTAAATGTTTGTAGGTAATTTTGTACCAACCAGGTGAAGCACATTCACTGACAGTGGAATGATGAATTATCTAGAATACCGTAAGATAACATTTTGTGTTTGTGTGTATGTATTTTAAGAAGGGGAATTACCCATACTAATATATAAAGAATAAATACACTTACAACCATACTGTATGATTATGAAAAGGGGGAGTATATAATAATAATCTCCTACATTGAATGACCCTCCCACCCTACCATCCTATCTCTTTCCCAGATCCCTCAATGCCACTGAAAGCATTGTTTGTATGCATAGTCTCTCCTTCTTCACTTCCAGTAAGAATCTATGGGATCTGCCCTCACCACTACATTGAAATTGATCTGATTAAGGTCACAAATTAATAGTTGCATCTATTTTTGTCTTTTTCTTACTTGATTTTTCTGTAACCTAGATGTTGTGAACATTCCCTGCTCCATGAGACTTTTCCTCATGTGGCTTGCATTTTCCCACTATGTTGGTTTTCCTCCTGCTGTTCTAGGTGCACATTTTCATACTCTCTGCATGAGTTTCTTTTCCCCTTTCTGCCTTTATGCTGGTGTTCCTTAACTTGCTATGACTTCTCCATCTCTACATATTTTCCTGGACAACTTCATGGCATTTCTGTGATCTTTCTCCCACCTACCTACTGGTGACTTACAGGATCTATATCTCTATGCCAGACCTCTCCTCTAAGCTCTAGCCTTTTGTATGCCTAACTTCTGAGACAATCCTCCATGGGTGTTCCATGGGAGTAACTCAACTCTGCACGTCCATTGCTGAATTTGTCTTAGCTCTCTTCTTCCAAACCATTACTCCTCTAATATTACTTCTCTCTAAGGCAGAAACCAGCTGCCATACTTGATGCCTTCCTTCTTTAGTCAAATCGAGTAAGTCATAATGTTCTCTTGATTCTACATCTTAAATATTTCTCATATTAATTACCTCCCTATATTGTCCTGGCCTAAGTTCAGGCCCTTGACATCACTCCTAAATTATTTCAATACTCTCCTAACTTGTAGTGTCCCTGCCTCCAGTCTTACTTCCTTCTAATGTCTCATGCATCTATTAGCATCACAGTGATCCTGTCATTCCTCAAAATAGCTAAGTGATTCTTCCTTACAAAAGAACTCCAATTGAGAAATGTAGAAAGAATGATGGAAATAACAAAAATCACCATTTGAACACTATAGTATTGATGGCTTAGGTCAGTGGTCGGCAAACTCATTAGTCAACAGAGTCAAACATCAACAGTACAACGATTGAAATTTCTTTTGCGAGTCAAATTTTTTAAACTTAAACTTCTTCTAATGCCACTTCTTCAAAATAGACTTGCCCAGGCCATGGTATTTTGTGGAAGAGCCACACTCAAGGGGCCAAAGAGCCACATGTGGCTCGCAAGCCACAGTTTGCCGACCACTGGCTTAGGTAGATCCATGGGTAAATGATAAAATTAGTGGACAAAAATTAAGGAGAAACAGGACATTTTTATACGATGTCAAAGAATGCCCCCCCAAATATTTAGTAATCACACACAAAAAATAACTTTACAGTGGATAAACCTAGCATGCACCACCTTAGACAAGTAAATGAAGTTAACATCACCAATAATAAGCATTTCAACCATAAGTGCCACCTGATATGATCCACTGAGAAGGGCAAATCACTTCTGTAATATTCTTGCCAATCTAATCATAAGGAAACTTCAAGAAAACCTAAGTTAAGACACATTCTACAAAATACTTGACCATAACTTTTCAAATATGTGGAGGTTGGGAAAAACAAAGGAAGGCTGACAAACTGCCTCAGATTAGAGAATGCTAAAGACTTATTACAACTAAATGCAATGTGGTATTCTGGATTAAATCTTGGAACAGAAGAACAATTATTAGGAAAAGTGGGGGAAATCTGAATAAAGTCTATAATTTAATTGTTAGTATTATACCAATGTGAATTTTCTAGTTTTTATAAATATATAAGTCATTGATATTACAGGAAGCTGGGTAAATAGCACATAAGACTTTGTACTATTTTTGCAACTCTTATGTAAGTCTAAAGTTATCTCTAATTAAAAAGTTTTAAGAATAAGTATTTCCCTGGTACCTAATAAATAAATTCCAATTTCTTTAGCATGACATATAATGTCCCTCATGATCTGACCTACCTGTCCACTGCTATCTCCCACCACTGCTCATAACAAACCCAGTGTCTCAGCTATACTAAACCTCTTACCTTGTATCATTATTTATAAACATACACACAAATACACAGACACACACACACTCATATACACTCACACATCCAAAACACCTTGAGGCTCACAGACAATGGCCCAACTTTATTTTTAATGGACATGCGAGTAAAATACTGATTCCCACTCTAGCCGGTTTGACTCAGTGGATAGAGCATCAGCCCGCGGACTGAAGAGTCTTGGGTCCAATTCTGGTCAAGGGCACATACCTTGGTTCAGGCTTGATCCCTGGCCTTGGTCAGGGCAAGTGCGGGAGACAACCTATCGATGTATCTCTCTCACAACAATACTTCTCTCTCTCTCTCTCTCTCTCTCTCTCTCTCTCTCTCTCTCTCTCTCTCTCTCTCTCTCTCTCTCTCCCCCTCCCTTCCACTCTCTCTCTAAACACACACACACACAATGGAAAAATATCCTCTGGTGAGGATTAACAAAAACAAAAAAATACTGATTCCCTATTTTCTAAACTGCTAGTCTTTATAGAATCACCATAATTCCAATCCACTTGCTGAGACACCCAATTTATGACATATGACAAGTTATAGATAAGTAAAGGTAGTCAACTGAATTTTACCATCAGCTTAATTAAAACTTTTGATGGGGAGTAATACCCCATAATGGTGTATGTTACACATGGAATTGAGGACTCTGAACTTAATCATCTCAAATGCAAACACTGCAATCAATTCTCATGAAGCCAAAAATGGGCACACTCATGCTCATTTACAAAGTTCTGCTTTTGTCAGTCCCATCACAATCCTGTCCAAATCCTAAAGTGAACATGAATGCCACAATGGAAAACTACTGATGAGTGTGAAACAGTCTGGTCTAACTTTCTAATTTATTCACAAACAGGGATTTGTTTACATTATTAGTAGTTAGGAAAGGTTGCATTAATATTCAGTAGTTAAATGTGCCATCTAAATTTTTCATAACTTCCCATGGAGGGATAAATTTTTCAAAAATACTTCCAGTAGGTGAATGACTTTAAGAATACAGTGTCTGTGAAGATGGTAAATAAAATGACTCATAGATCTGTGCTTTGGCAAATAGTTGAAATAGGTTTCTTTAAAGACAAGTGTTAGTCCTGCTCATTTGAAGTTGGTTGAGATTGGTTAGCGTTTGTATACAAGTATGTTGACAATTCTTTGAGTCCTAATGATTTTGGGGGTTCCCAAATCTTTTCATAAAAATGTCAAAAGCTGCCCTAACCGGTTTAGCTCAGTAGATACAGCGTCGGCCTGCGGACTGAAGGGTCCCAGGTTCGATTCCGGTCAAGGGCATGTACCTTGGGTGTGGGCACATCCCCAGTAGGGGGTATGCAGGAAGCAGCTGATCAATGTTTCTCTCTCATTGATGTTTCTAACTCTCCATCCCTCTCCCTTCCTCTCTGTAAAAAATCAATAAAAATATATATATTTTAAAATTTCAAAAGCTAATGGCATAGTAGAGAGTGTAGACAGATGGGCTTGAGGAAACTGAAGGGTTCTAAAGTTCTAAAAATTAAACCACTAAATGGAATTCCTCCTCTCTCTCTCTCTCTCTCTCTCTCTCTCTCTCTCTCTCTCTCTCTCTCTCTTTCTCCTTTCTCCCTTGGTAGTAGAGGAATAGGACCAACCTTATTTTATTTTATTTTTAAAGAATAGAAACTTGAAGTACCAGAAGGGGAAACTTCTTACTCAAGTGAGGGAAAGAGCTACTTACTAGAAGCCACAGAGGCAGACAAGCAATCATAGAGAGCTACAAAGTACTGCAATCCCATCAAAAGCTTTTATTCTTGGGGTGCTGGCGAGCACCGTGGAGCACTGCAATTCACAGGCAGAACCAGATGAAAAACTGCCTGGACAGAAAGAATAACAGCCACTACACACAAGGCTGATGATGGACTCTCCTCTAGAAATTGTTCACAATCAGGTAAACAACTCTTTTCCTTGAGAGGGCCATGTCTCGGGATTCCAACCTTTTGAAGTAGGAGCTACGTTTCTGTCTCCCAAAGTTCTGAGGTAGATTTGTAGATATGAATGTGAGGAACTGGCAGTTCCCAAGCAGGCTCACCTTCGTAGGCAAACACCCCAGAGATAGTAAAGAAGGGGTGAGGGGAAGATCTGGGGACAACTCTCTCGCAAATCCCTT
Source organism: Corynorhinus townsendii (assembly GCA_026230045.1). Classification (NCBI taxonomy): domain Eukaryota; kingdom Metazoa; phylum Chordata; class Mammalia; order Chiroptera; family Vespertilionidae; genus Corynorhinus; species Corynorhinus townsendii. The sequence goes on along the minus strand of JAPDVU010000008.1, from coordinate 96,669,755 downwards.
CTCCAAAGGAGAGAACAGCAGAGTACATGAAAACAGCAAATGTCTTAAATGTAGAAAAATGACCTTATGGACACATATATATTGGGGGAGCATGAAGAAAGATCAATGAAAGAAAGAAATGAATCGATAGATGAACAGTAATTCATCTACATTCATAGAAAAGGTTCCAGAAGAACATAACCATTGTATTAACAGTGCTCATCTCTGACCACTGGGATTATGGGTTGTTTTGTTTTTTCTTATTTTGATTCTGTGGAGCATTTACTTTTTATAAGTCTCTGGGCTAACCTTGACCACTCATTGGAAGTCCCAGCTCTAGGCAGCATCTATTCTAGAAAAAAGATTAAATCGAATGACAAAATGTTCCTCCTGGATCTAGAATTTTGTCACAGAGAACTAAAGAGGGGACAAAGAAAAACAAACAGGTATCTGGCACTTTGCTGAATGATTTTATTAAAAAGAAGAAGAGATTTTTCATGTATATCTATAAAAACACTGCTTTTGTTTAACAATTACCTCCCAAGTATTTCCATATTACCTTCCTTTATTATTTTAATCACTTTTTAAAATGAGACTATAAAAATTATAAATAAATTGCTTTCCTAGAACAGCATTATACTTTACATTAATAAAACCCTAAATTAAGAAGAAAATTCTAACTTGCTTTATTTTAGAGTTGTTTGTTAGCTTATATCTAAAATTAACTGAACGAACAGTTGTTCTAATTTGCCCTCACTGACCTCAAACTCTAAAAAAAATGTATAATCCAGCCAGTGTTGCTCAGTGGTTAAGTGTCGACCCATGAACCAAGAGGTCACAGTTCAATTCCAGGGCACATGCCCAGGTTTTAGGCTCAATCCCCAGTAGGGGTATGCAGAAAGCAGCTGATCAATGATTCTCTCTCATCATTGATGTTTATATCTCTCCCTCTCCCTTTTCCTTCCTTTCTCTGAAATCAATAAAAACATATTTTAAAGAATGTATAATTAAATACAATGATCTCATGCAGAAGTGGTAAGATAAAGAATCACTTTGTGGTAAAATTATTGAGATCTTGAAGTAGGGTATGTGGTGAAACAGCTGTAACTAATAAGGGCTACAATAACTATCATAGAGATAGTAAGGCCAAACACCATGATTTATAACTTAAATGGACAGAAAGACCAACTTGATCCAACATGGTGACTAATTCCATGCCACGGTAAGGCCAGCCTCATTAGTCACTCGTTGTAATACATTAGCATACTAAATGATATATCCTACAACATCAGGATCAGAAATGAAAATCCCATATAAGGATGCAACATGGTTGACAGGGGTCTTCCAAAAAGTCCCCACCTCTTTCTGGAAAACTCCTGAATATTCCTCGCCCTAATTGAATGCCCTACTCCTCCATTAAATGAGCCTCAATAAAAGCATTAAATTGCCCTAAGGAAGGGTTGCTGTTTGAGGAGTAGGCACTATCTGCCTCATTGCTTCACTAACAAACTCTCTTTCACTTTAAACTTTATGCTGGTTTGTCTTTGAATTCTTTCCTGTGGGAAGCCAAAGACCCACAGTGGGTCACAGATGGTGGGGTCCCTGAAACTCTGGAACCCCTGCATCACCCTGATTCCTCACAGTGTGTCATGAGGACTTCTGAATAAAAAGCCCCGCTCTAGCACTCAGAGGCGCTGGCTCATGAATATTCACCACTTGGCAATAGGAAGCAAATACTGTACACCCACTGTCTTAATAATTCAAATGTCATGGCAAATGTGCAAACTATTTGTCTCCCATCAGTTACAGGAAACTTGATAGTTCTGAAATACATGATGACTTCTTACCTTGAAATAGGCTTGAAAGAGGTTGCATATTTCAAGTGGATATTAATAAACCCATAACTTTGAATAAATTTTTCCTTAATGTCTCTTTAATTCCAACTGCCAGTGGCCTTGACATCAGTCTTTGTCCAGTGTAAACCTGCAGGCTTCTAATTTACATTCATTTCTAAAGCAAGAGCCAAGAATAAGTAGTAAATGGAGAATCAATGAATCAATAAATCAGTGAATCAAGAACATAAATACTTCTGCCCTGGCTGGTGGCTCAGTTGGTTGGAGCATTGTCCCATACACCAAAAGGTTGCTGGTTCAATTCCTGGTCAGGGCACATATCTAGGTTGTGGGTTTGATCCCAGGTAGGGGTGTAGATGGGAGGTAACCAATTAATGTTTCTCTCTTTTTCTCCCTCTCTCTCTCTCTCTCTTCCTTCCTCTCTCTCCAAAATCAATAAAAATATAACCTCGGTTGAGGATTATAAAAAAGAACATAACTTCTTCTACATAAAGAGGATTTGGATCTAAATATTATTCTAGTTATGTCTGAAGCAAGGCTCAGGAATTCCAACATGCTAAATATTTAAGAGTGCTTGCAGAAACTCTGCTCCCAAGTCCTCAACAATGTGTCTCCATGTGTCCCTCTTAAAATATTTATTATAAAGGCTAGAACAGAAACAGATCTTTTATTAAATAGACTAGAGGCCTGGTGCACAAATTCATGCGTGGGTGGGGTCCAGCTGGCCCACCCCAATTAGAGTGGATGGGGGCTGATCAGGGGCAGGGCCAGCCAGGGAGAGGAGCCATGGGCAGTTGGCTGGCCAGCCCCACCCCCTGGTCAAACTCCCAGTTGAGGGGACAATTTGCATATTAGCCTTTTATTATATAGGGTATGATAATAGAAATATAAATAGCTTCAATAGGTTAGCACCCAAATTCCTGTACAATGCACTGAGAGAGACATGTAGAATTCAGAGCAAGAGGTAAAGCCATCACATGCTCAAATTTTTCCCCCAGATCTAAATTTAGAAACTTCAGTGCAAGCTCACTCCAAGGAAAAATTGCATTAAGCACAGACTCATTTATTTTCTGCCGATGAACACAGCCATGAACAGCTGATAAAGTCATCTCTGTCTACAAAAGGGTGCTAGCAATGAGTTTCAGCTCCAAATTTCAATACCACCCTATTCGCAAATGCACTTATGGGTTAGTGCATTCGCGAATGCACTGCACTAGGCTAATATGTAGATGACTTAGTTCTATCCTTTCATTGTCTTACTTAGTGGGAATGTCAAGAAAATGTGCTCCACCTGCCAGAAAAAAAAAAAAGTTTTACACATCCATTCAGGAAATGAATGCAATGAGAGGTAATATGGGTATTTCTGGAAAAGTACCAAAAATCCTTAACAAAAAAAGTTCTCAGCACCAACAAGCTGGGTGTGTGTTTTTAAATTGGGTGAGTTAAAGGCTCACAGCAGAGTTTTCAACTGGCATCAGCTAAGGGTCTCTCGTACTCTTCCAATGACCATTGAAAATGACCCTGTGCTGGGGCCATGTTCAGGGAATTTCTTATTGAGTCTCCATTTCATTCAATCTCAAAGCCTTGAAGATAGTCACCCAGGGCATGGCATCTATTACAAATGTCTGCACTCTAGTCCTGCAACTTCTTTTCAAAGCTAGTAAACCTATAGACAGAACCACATACATGATATGCAAGGTCCAATGCATATCATGCATTCTTAATTTTTAACATATTCTAGACAGCAAAAGCAGAGCATTAAAACAATTACTGGATTCTTCAAAGCAAAAGGCCCTACATCACTGCATAGGCCACACACCCATAGAATTGTAATGCAATCAGTGCCACAAATACTAGCCACACTGCTCTCCATGAATCCATTGTGATCGCCCTGATTTTGCTCCACTCTCAGTAAACTAACATAATCAGTGTGTGTGTGTGTGTGTGTGTGTGTGTCTGTGTGTAACTATAGGAAACACATTTTGAAAAAAAGAAGCAGAGGATACTGACTCTCATTTACTGGGTCTCATTAAGCGCACTGCGAGGTTTCTTTAGGCCAGCATTTTCAACTGGTATGCTTCAAGAATTTTTAAAACATGCAGTACCCAAGTATTTAGTGGCACTGACCTCCTTTCCCTTAGATGGTCAAATTAAAAAAAAAACACAAAGACAAAGCCCACACATCGATAGCTCTCCAGTGTGAATGCATCATAAATACACCTAATTTTTGTCAGATCAGCAAAAAAATGTAATAATATTTTTTGTATACCACAGAATTTTAGTAACTAGTTTATGTGTGCCATGAGATGAAAAAGGTTGAAAATCACTGCTTTAGGCTTTGGACTCATGGGACAAAGCACAGGATGCTCACCTTTAAATCCTTGCTGTAAATTATTTTCCAAATATAAAATATTGCCTTAAGCATAATATCAAATGCTCACATTCATAATATAAAAGGAATATTGAAAAGAGAAATGTCAGCATTCTTACTTAGTAGTAAAAAGGCTGCATGAAGGTTAGGCATGAAATATGAAATATTAAGTACTAGGCGTACTTCTGCTAATATTAATAATTAGCATTCTGCATTTAATCAGGTGTGATTAATACATGATTTGTTTAAATTAGTGCTATGGCATAATAGATTCAGAATCACTATAAATAATGTAAGGCTTTTACTATTAATATTTTCTTTTAAACATGAATTATCTGAAGATGTTGAAGAAGATCCCGCGGACCTGACTTTAAAAAGGTTTTAGAGCAGCATCCCCAGAACACTGCTCGGGGAAGTTCTCTAAGAGTAAATAAATACAAAGAAGCAAAGAGTCTGAGAGAAAGCATGCAAAGTAAGTGGACATTCAAGTACGTCTCCACAAGGCTAATTTTACGCCCAATGCATGGCTTTATCATGCACACCTAGCGCCACCTAGAGAAACAAAAGTGGAAAATTGTGTGGACAGCAAATAGGCTATTTCTGCAATAATTGAATGGGATCAAACTTCACAAAGAAACATCAGCATCTGAGCAGGAAACTGTCCTCTTTGTTTGGTAAACAAAGAGAACTGCCCTAATGAGCCTTACCACTGAGCAAATAAAGATTGATTAGAAGTAGAAGCTGGTTTAGTGTCTACAGCTGCTCCTAAGCCTATGGTAAGAGAAGAACAGAAGTAACACAAGCACAGTTCTACCAGAGAGGGAACGAGCATTGAGACATTAGCTTTAACTAAGATACCACATTACTTGTCCTTTGCTTCTCGAAATTGTTAATGGGCATTAAAAATTATTCGGGGAACATCTACTTTCTGCCAGGTACTTGACAATAAAATGCTCACTCTATTATTTATATTCATCTGTGTGTATTCTTTGAAGAATACACACAGATGAATATAATAATAGAATCCAGCGCAGTAAGGATTGAGTGCCATAGACTCTTGGGGTTGCCAAACAGGAAATAACTGAGGCTGCAAAGTGAAATAAATGTTTATTTAGGGCAGTGGTCGGCAAACTGCGGCTCGCGAGCCACATGCAGCTCGCGAGCCGCGGTTTGCCGCTCTGTTGACTGATGAGTTTGCCAACCACTGACCTAGACTCTCGATTCCAATAATTACAGACTGTTGTTGTTCCTTGTGATTAAGCCCCTATCCCAGTGGTCGGCAAACCGTGGCTCGTGAGCTGCATGTGGCTCGCGAGCCGCAGTTTGCCAACCACTGATTTAGGGTCATATTAGGATTTGAACCCAGGAGTCACAGCTTCAGGAAAAACCTGACATATGTGCCTGGGAAGACAAGGAAAGCCAGAGCTTTTAAAGGCATAAACCATGTGTGCCGTTCCCACCTGGTCCTCATGTGCCCATGCCCGGTTCTGGCTGGATTGCTGGGGTGTCCATGATGGAAAGGAGGGCTAGGCTTGGCTCCTTCAGGGTGAGGAATGCATCTTTTGGTCCATGTGCAGTGGTGAGGAGGCAGTAACGTTCTGGATGTGGCTTCACAGCTGGCTTAAAACTTCAAAAAAGTTTGGGTTTCAAGGTTAATTCAAGGAGCTGGAGCACTGGTCACCCAGGCCTAGGGCCCACGATCCCCACGGGGTGGCCATGGGGCCCCATGGCGTCTGCCGGTGGTGTTCCTACAGATGATGACCAGGCTATGGGCTCGAGGGGGAGACTGCGATGGCTGTGCGGAAAACACTGGACCCATAAATATGCTAACCCCAAAGGTAGCTTCAGGCACCAAGCAACACCCTAATCCAGTCCCCTCCATCCCCAACAAGCGAATAGTGGCTGCATCTGTGACAGCAGAGCTGTCATCTTGTTCTGCTGCACGAAGGTGAACCCCAGCGGTGCCCTAACTGTGGAAGCTAGTGCCCCACTGGTTGGTCCCCTGAGCCCTGACACTAACTCATTCAAAATGTGCTGTCAAGTGTCTTGTTTCCAATAAAGCCTAGCCATTGTTTTGGCTCCTCCTCCTCTCTCCCCCTGTGGGGTCACAGCCCCTCTGCCAGGGGCTGGACCTCCATGGACGCCGGGAATTGGAAGAAAACATGAGTAGCTGCAGACATATAGGAGAGACTTCACTGAAGACAAAGTAGCTAACAAGGGAGCCATGAGACAGAGCAGTTCTTCAAAGTAGCCCCCACAAAGCAGCCGCTCACCAGCTGGTCAGCAACACATCTTCATACCCACTTAGACAAAACAGGCTTCTTCCCAAAGAGTGACATCAGTATTTGGGTTCTAGGAAGGTACGCCTGCACAGAGCGTACAGTAAAACTGCTGTGTCATTGTGTGTGGCAAATGGGCCTTGAACATCTGATGTACTCTGGTCAGGGTCCCCATCTCTCCAAAAAAGTTTATAAGTTTGTGGTTCAGACATACATAAGGCCAGTCTCTTCAGTGCCTCCCAGATGCATTTCCATTTTGTTCCCTTGAGATAAATTACAGCCTTGGTAACTTCCATTCTCAGGGCTCAGATAAGAGCTGTAGTGTATAGAGGGAGAAGGTATTCTAGGTGGGGAGATCAGAGAAAGCTACATGGAGCAGTGGTACACATGGGCAGAACTTTGAAGAAAGAGTTTTATTTGGAAATAAAGAGATTGGAGCAGAGGGGCAAGTGGGAAATACAATGTGTGAATGAAGAATAGCAAATAGCTCAGAAAGAAAGCAGAGAGGGACACATGTAGAAGGATACCCCAGAGACAGATCATAAAGAATCTCCCCAGAGCAAAGTAATAAAGTAATAAGTACTTGTATAATGTCTGCCAGGTGCCTGGCACTGGTCCACAGCTTTCTACAGATTACCTCATGTCATCCTCAGAACAGTATTCCCAGGCAGGTGCCATATTTAGTATCTCGATTTTACAGATAAGGGGTTGAAGTGCAGCAAGGTTATGTAATGACTGAGGTAGAGTCCGCAGCAAATGGTGTTTGAACCACACTCAGAATCACCATCCTCTACTGCCTGATAGTAAGGAGTCCAGACAAATTCTCTCCAAGAAGAAAAAAGGTGGACCAATTGTTATTGTTTTTTTACAGTAAACAGAAGTTTCCATGAAAAAGGAAATAAAGCTCATTATAGATAACTCAAGAGATAAAGCAGAAAGAGAGGGGGAAATACAGTTTTACTTCCTAGAGACAAATGCTATTAACATTTTATTGTTTTATTCCAGTGTGTTTTAAAACCTCGTAAACACAAATTAGAGAATAAAAGAGAGTTTAGGCTGAAAAGAAACATCCCTGCTTCCCAGCCCCCACCCCAAAGGCCGCCCCTTTCTCGATATGACAATTGGAGGCAAAAATTTATTGATTTCAGGTGTACCACCCCTCCTTCACCTTATGTTTGACAATTACCGTATTGCTTTAAAGACTACCATTGGTTATCTTTCTCATTTTAGATAATATAGTAGTCCTCTAATTTTTCTAGCAATGTTAGTTGGTTCATCCTTCCCTTTACAAAAATGAGAAGATTAACTTCTCTTACCTGCCTTCAATTGCCCTCCCTGACCTTCTACAATTGCACGTTCACTTTTACAGTAAGTCCCAAGGCTATGATCATTTCTATTCTTTGCTTCCACATTCAAGCCTTCTATTCTTTATATTTAGGTTGGCTTTAAGAGGTAAAAAAAAAAAAAAATCAATAAACAGCATTTACATTAATCTGACCAAATATTTTTTACTGCAAGGCCAAGTATAAAACTATGATTTTAAAAAATGATCCTGGCATCAAGGTGAAATGGGGTCTCTTACATTCTATCAATTATACTTGAAATCTTTACATATCTATTGTGCTTTAAATTTGGATCACAACAGCTTGTGATCTCTCCTGGATTTCATTTGGGGGCAGGGATGGAATTGCCTGTTTCTGCAGCCTTCTGTACTCCTGTTTGCAGCTGGAATGTTTGTGCTCCAAGCCTGTGGCATGGCTCTTATCCTGGGTCTTCCCTCACTATCCTCTAGGATTGGACTCGCTGCTCCCTCTTGCCCTCTTTGAGTAGATCCTGCCTCTTTTTTTAATTCCTCCCTTGCTTTTCTAGAATATATCATCATGAAACTCCCTAAGAAGGATTATGCTTGCTGGTCCTATGAATTTCTGAGACTGTCTTATCATGCTGTATTACTCAGATTCTCAATAGGAAAAGTGAAATCACTATAGCATTTAAAGAGAGGAAATGTAGTAGAGAACATTGAGTGCATAAATAATGGAAGAACTCAAACCAAACAAGGAGAAAGGCAACCTGTGTATTATTGACAGTGGACATTCATAACCATCCTTGAGCTGGAGGGACAAAGCAAGAAGTGGTATTAGCAGATCCCAGCGCTGGCCAGGCCATGCAGGAGAAACCGTGGCCACAGAGAACACACAGCAAAGGTCAGATTCCACCAGAGGGGCAAGGACAGAAAGAACTGGGAGAAATTATATCCTAGTTTCTTCATTCCTCCTGCACTCTCACTGTTTGAACCGAGACAGAAGCCGATACAGGAGCCTGGGACCTGCAGCCTACAGAGCCAGTTCCCAGAATACAGAGCAGAGCAGGGAAAGGCAAGGGATCCATCTCAGGGCAAACTCCTGCCCTCACTCACACTTAATGTGTATGCATAGCTGGTACAAAATTGTAGGTCCTCAACTTTATTTCTTCAGAGCTTTGAAGGCATCATTTCCTGACATCCAGAATCTAATGTGGACAAGAAAGCTCATGTCAGTCGGATTCTTCTTCCATGGTCTGTCTTTTCTCCAGCCCATCGAGCCACCAGACAGTGGGAGTCCCAAGCTTTCTATTCCAAGCAACACCTAACTCCCATCCACGTCCTGTCCTCCTCATTCCCCCTCTACCCATCCAGCCTTTGCCCCAGAACAGAGACAGGAAGCTTTTGAGCCGTTCAAACAACTGGCATCAAAGAGAACTGCCCTCAGGAATCCCCAGGAGGATGCACTAGCTTGCCCGTGGGCCACCAGATTATTCATACCCATAGCAGAACCCCCCTCATAGAAGGTGTTGAACAAATGTGTTCAATATATAAATGAAACCACCTGGAGATAAGAGACCTACAGGACTCTCACCTCACTGCTTTGTTTATCCCGGTGCCACTAGAAGCCCAAATTGTCCAGATTCTTCATCAACATATCTCTAGTATGATCCGGATCTACCCTAATCTGATCCTATTCCCCACCTTCCATCGTGACCCCTGGAACACATGATATATCTAAAATAATAAAAGCATAATATGCTAATTAGACTGCACGTCCTTCCAGACAACCTTCTGGACAAAGCCGGGGCTGCATGAAAAGCCGGTGCTAGCAAGGAGGGGGCGGGGGGAGAAAGGCTACTCTTGCATGAATTTTGTGCATTGGGCCTCTAGTCACTTATAAAATCCCTTCCTCTTTCTAAAACCTCAGCAACATTTAAATGTGTACATCAGACGTTATCTTCTTAGTTCTATCATTTACCACCCTACCTCCTACCCACTACCGTCACTTTCCCTAATTCCTTAACTGCGCTAATATCTACTGTGTTCATTTTCTATTGCTACCCTAACAAATTATCACAACCTTATTGTCTTAAAACAATATGAATTTACCATCTTATGTCCTGGAGTCTAAACCGATTCCAGCAGGGCTACACGCCTGGAGGTGCTGCCTTGAGGGGTCAGAGGTCTGTTTCTATGGCTTTTCTAGCTCCTGGAGCTGCCCATGTTCCTTGGCCCCTGACCCACATAACTCCAACCTCCATCTTCATCATCACCTCTCCTTCTCTGAAGCCGATGCTATTACCTCACTCTTACAAGGACATTGTAACTAAATTACTCCTTAATCCAGGAAAAGTTTCCCATCTGAAGGTCCTTAACTTAATCATATGTGCAAAGTCCATTTTGCCATAAAGGTAACATAGTCACAAGCTCTGTGAATTAGAACATGGGCATTTTTCAGGGGCTATTACTGTATATACCACACCTGCCTTCCCCTCCACCCCTAGTCCTGCCACCATTCTCAGTGCACCCAGTGGGAGATCCAGCCAATACCTAGGCCTCTCAGTTCTTTATCACTTAGAATCACCTTTTTTCTACCATATCTCAGTCTCCTATTCCATGGTCAGACTCATGACCTTGCCATTACCTAAAACCACACTTCTTTCAATTCCTCCAAAATCTGAATTTCAAATATCTTTTTTTTTCTAATTCCTCATTTCATTGAAATCAGCAACTATACAAATTCAAAAACTTCCAACCCATTAGCTATTCCAGTTCTTTTTCTTTTTCTTTTTCAAGTTTCTCTCATCCTTCTCACATCCATCCTGACCCAGCCCATCCTATGGTCCATCGATCTAATCTCTCCCTTGAAAACTCAATTTGCTTGCCCTTTTTATCTGCCTATAAACTCACCTAGAAAAGTCCACCCCTGGTTCAATCTAATCAAGTGATTTTAATTCCTTTGGGAAAGAAATGGGGAAAGGGCAGGGTCAAGCCTCTGAAACTATTACACAATAAAATAAATATAAGATGGCCAACAACTAGTAATGTCTACCCGTAGTAGAATTCAATAAGCCATAGCTATTATGAAACGATTCTTTTGGCCTACTTTTTGTGTTATTGTTAAAATAGTATGACCTTAAAAACTAACACCTTTTTTCACCATTGTTATCTTTTTTTAACAGATTCATGTGGGCCCCACACTTTTAGATTCTAATCATGTGGCCCAGCACAGAAGTGTCTGGATGACGAGCACATTTATGTTCCAGTAAATCTAAATAATTCCTAAAATTACTTTTTCTTTTACCCAAGAGTATTTCCACTATTTTTTAAAACTATCAGTGCATTTGATGCTTGAAACTGACATATAAAATGAAATAAAATGAATGCTTTCTGCCCATAAGCATTTATGTACTAAAAAGACAAGTAAGGCAAAATGTAAAACACAGAAGATAAAAATGAAAATAGTGTTGGGTCTGCTATTTGACAAGAACATTTTGAAACGTGGCAGGTGAGCTTCATCAGAGACTGATACAAAGTAATTCACTCAGAAAAATAATATAATCTATATTGATAGAGTAATGAGCTCAGAACCATCTGTTGTAAACCAGTAAAGAAGACATTAAAAACCGCTAAAATGAGACACTAATCCAACCTGCTACGGAGGTGAGGGAGGGGAATGAGACATTAACAAAAGAAGATTACAAATAAAATGTAAAAAGGTGTCCTAGACCACATATATATAATGCATGAACACCTATTTGGTTCACCTCAAGAAAAATCATTGAAGCTAAAAAAAAAAACCAACCACACACACACATAGAGAATGATATCTAAAAATTATAAAATGTACTACAGCTTTTTTATCCACTCATCTGCTGATGGGCACTTGGGCTGTTTCCAAATCTTAGTTATTGTAAATTGTGCTGCTATGAACATGGGGGTACATATGTCCTTTCTGATTTCTTAGGCTATATTCCTAGAAGTGGAAACACTGAGTCAAATGGCAGCTCCATATTTAATTTTTTTGAGGAAACTCCATACTGTTTTCTACAGTGGCTGCACCAATCTGCATTCCCTCTAGCAGTGTACTAGGGTTCCCTTTTCTCCACAACCTCGCTATAGCCATTCTGACAGGTGTGAAGTGATAACTCATTGTCATTTGGATTTGCATTTCTCAGTTGATCAGTGATTTGGAGTATTTTTTCATACGTCTCTTGGCCATCTGTATGTCCACTTTGGAGAAGTGTCTATTTAGGGCCTTTGCCCGTTTTTTAATTGGGTTGTTTGCCTTCCTTTTGTTAAGTTGTATGAGTTCCCTATATATATTTTGGAAATTAACCACTTATCAGGTGTATCATTGGCAAATATGTTCTCACACAGTGGGCTCTCTTTTCACCTTGTTGACAGTTTCTTTTGCTGTGCAGAAGCTTTTTATTTTGATGTAGTCCCATTTGTTTATTTTCTCCTTAGTTTCCTTTGCCCTAGGACAGTGGTCGGCAAACTCGTTAGTCAACAGAGCCAAATATCAACAGTACAATGATTGAAATTTCTTTTGAGAACCAAATTTTTTAAACTTAGACTTCTTCTAACGCCACTTCTTCAAAATAGACTCGCCCAGGCCGTGGTGTTTTGTGGAAGAGCCACACTCGAGGGGCCAAAGAGCCGCATGTGGCTCGCGAGCCGCAGTTTGCTGACCACTGCCCTAGGAGATGAATCTGTAAACATATTGCTATGAGAGGTGTCTGAGATTTGGCTGCCCATGGTTTCTTCTAAGATTTTTATGGTTTCACATCTTACATTTAAGTCTTTTATCCATTTTTGAGTCTATTATTGTGTATGGTGTAAGTTGGTGGTCTAGTTTCTTTTTTTTTCTTTTTTTTTTTGCATGTACCTTTCCAATTTTCCCAACAACATTTGTTGAAGAGATTATTTTTACTCCATCGTATGCTCTTGCCTCCTTTGTCAAATATTAATTAAACATAATGGCTTGGGTCAATACTAGATTCTCTGTTCTCTTCTATTGATCTATATGCCTGTTCTTGTGCCAGTACCAGGCTGTTTTGATTATGGTGGCTTTGTGTTATAACTTGATATCTGGTATTGTGATTCCTTCAACTTTCTCAAGATTGCTGCGGCTATTTAGGGTCTTTTTGGGTTTTATATAAAGACAATGGAATACTACAGAGCTATAAAAAGAAGTTCACTGAGAACATAATTGCAACAGCATGGATGGACCTGGACAATATTATGAGAAATAAGCCAGACAGAGAAAGATAAGTATCGCATGATCTCATTCATATGTGGAATCTAATGAACAAAATAAACTGGTGCACAAAAAGTCCAGAGACATGGAAGCATGGAACTGTCGAACCTCAGTGGGAAGGTGGGTAAGGGTGGGTGAATGGGAAGAGATCAATCAAAGAACTTTTATGCATATATGCATAGCCCATGGGCACAGATGATAAGGTAGTGAAGGCCTGTGGTGGGGGCAGGGGTGGGAGAGGACTAGAAGAGGTTAATGGAGGAAAAAAGGGGACATATGTAATACTTTCAACAATAAAGATTAAAAAAATAAAAGTGATAAAATGGAGAGCAATGTTAACTCTTAATATCTATGATAAAAATAATGGAGTGATTAATTAATGTGTATCTACTCAGCTCAGAAACTTCATTCACGAATGTTGTATCATTTCATCCTCATGGGAACCCCAGAAGACATGTATTGTAACCTTCATCTTATAGATGATGTGTTAGTCAGCTCAGCTGCCATAACAAAATACCACACACTCGGTGGCTTAAGCAACAGGAATTTATTTTCCCACAGTTCTGGAAGCTAAAAGTCTAAGATAAAGGTGCCATCAGGTGCTTGGTGTGATCTCTCTTCCTGGCTACATAGACAGCTACCTACTGACTGTGTCCTCAGATGAAGGTGAGTGAAAGAAGGAAGAGATCCGGGGTTCACTCTTCTTCTGATAAGGAGATTAGCACTATCAGATTAAGACCCTACCTTTATGACCTCACTTAACTTTACTTCCTTTAGGCCCAAATTTCAAATACAGTCACCTTGGGAGTTAGAGCATCAACATATGATTTTGCAGAGACACAATTTAGCCTCTAACATATGAGAAACTCAAGATTCACTCTCCACACTTCCCCACCCTGCCAAGGGCCTGCAAGGCTGACCTCTGGGGACTGCATCATCTCACCTCCCTCTGGCTTAGAGTGGAGTCCAGCCATTGGGAAGTAATAGCAGGTGATTAGAAGGTGAGATGTTGGACTACTTATCCCCCTGGCTCCCATCCTGCCACACCATCGGTTTAATGGTGGTCACAGCTCCTGATTCGTGATCCCCCTCCTACACCTGCAGCTCTTGCCAACATCCGCTGACCATTCCTTCCCCTGTTCCTCTAGGCCCAGAGTGGTAACAGCTTTACATGCTGTAATTCCAGGGCACTTGACTATCCCCATGTGCTTTGTTATCCCAGCACACACATTTTTAAAGAGTGCCTTCATTAGAGTCTTCAATCGCCTCTTTTTAATGTACCATCTGTTTCCTACCAGATGCTAATACAGTAAGTGGTACCCAGGAGCAAAAAAGGATTCTGAAATGGATCACATGTTTGAAGAGAGCACAAATAACCTCTTTTCCAGACATGGGGTAGCATCACAATCATTCAGATTATTCCTGGTAGTGGCAAGGGATGAAGCGTAAATCCAGAGAAAGGAGCTGAGAGATAGTGTCTCTATTATAGCCTTTATTTTTAGGTCCTTATTATAGACTTTGTTTTAAGGTCTATTTTGTCTAATATATAATTGCTACTCCAGCTTTTGTTGTTTCCATTTGCATGAAATATCTTTTTCCATCTCTTTTCTTTCAGTCTGTGTGTGTCTTTTGAACTAAGCTGTGTTTCTAGTAGACAACATATATATGGGACTTCTTACCTATTTAGCTACCATATGTCCTTTAATTGGAGCATTCAATCCATTTACATTTAAAGTGATTATTGATATTTACATTTTATCATTTATATTTATTTTTCTCTTTATTTTCTTTCTTCTTCTTAAAGAAGTCTTTTTAACATTTCTTGTAATACTGGTTTGTTTTTTTATGAACTCCCTTAACTTTTCCTTCTTGGGGAAACTGTTTATTTCTCCTTCATTTAGAATTGAAGATAAAAAGCTTCACAGACAAGAAAAAGCTAATGGAGCTCATCACTACCAAACCAGTATTACATGAAATGTTGAAGGGTATTCTTTAAGAAGAGGAAGAAGAAGAAAGAAGAAAGGAGGAAGAAGGAAGAAGAAGAAGAAGAAGAAGAAGAAGAAGAAGAAGAAGAAGAAGAAGAAGAAGAAATTAAAAAATGAACAATAAAGTGGCAATAAATACATATGTATCAACAATTGAATCTAAAAATCAAAATAAACAAACAAGGAATCTAATGAACAATATAAACTCATGAATAAAATAGACCAGAGGCATGGAAAAATGAAACAGACTGATGAATCTCAGAGGGAAGGCGGGAGAGTGGGAAGAGATGAACCAAAGATCTTATATGCATATACTGTATGCATTACCTATCAACACATACAATAGGATGGTAAAGGCCTGGGGCAGGGTAGGAACTGGGTGGAGGGGTGAAGGGGGGGGGAGAGTCGACATCTGCAATACTCTCAACCATGTTTTTTAATTAAAAAATAAAATACAGAAGAAAAATTTCAGTAAGGCAGGACCCTGCCTTCCATGAACTTACCACCTAGATGAGATATAGCACATGAATAAGATAATTTTAAAAATCACAAAATTGTTTAGGAAATGTGAAATTGCTCCCTGCAGATAATCACATTATGTTTGTACAAATTCAATAGCAACTTAATTTGCCCAGGTGACTGATCTTAATGAAGAATATAAGTAGGAATTTTGGAAATAATGCAAGATATATTCTTCTCTTTAGTTCATTTTATTCTGTGAATCTCTATAGAGCACTATAAATTATATAATATTCCAGTCCAATCATGCTTTGTCAGAATAGAGCATATAAAAGAAACTAGAATTCAGGAAAGACACTTAGAGGCAGGGCTAGATCTCTAGACTGGATTCATTAAATACCTGTTCTTTTTAGCTCGGAGTCTAAGGGTTTCTTAGCTAATCATTAGAAAACCTGTAAATCACAAACTGATCTTTGACTTGAATATATTGGCATATTTACCTGTGACTATTGTTCTTCTTGTAATTCAATATTAATTAAATATCTAATACCCTCTGAAAGGTGACGATGTGTGCTTTTTCTTATTTTTAAAATGTTCTGGGCTCTAAACCACAAGAAGAGTCTTTCAAACATCACTGTTTTGCTTTCTTATGTTTGCAAATTAGAAACAACATCATAAAGGCTAAATGACAAACAAGATTTTTTAAATATATTTTATTGATCTCAGAGAGGAAGTGAGAGGGAGAGAGAGAGAGATAGAAACATCAATGATGAGAGAGAAACATTGATCAGCTGCCTCCTGCACACCCCCCACTGGGGATCAAGCCCACAACCTGGGCATGTGCCCTGACCAGGAATTGAATCATGACCTCCTGGTTCATAGGTTGACCCTCAACCACTGAGCCAGGCCGGCCTGGCGAAACAAAATGTTTGAAGCATTTAGAAATGTTTTCTAAGTAGAACTGCCAAATTCACAATAGATTAAAAAATAGTGGCCAAAAAACTGTTTTGGTCTCTGTCCATCAAACAATGGATATACATTATAAACTGAGCAAAAAATTTGGTGTTGCAAAAGAATTGTTAAAGGAGAATGACCTGTAGTTACTCACTCGGACATGTTATACAACATCCGAAGGACAATAATTAATAAGTTAATAGTTAATAATTATGCACTCACTCCAGATGACCACACTTGAAGTTTCTTCTAATATCTTTATATGTGAAAACAAACAAACAAAAAGAATATGAATCTGGTACATGAATGTCATTGAGGGAAAGAAAACTGTTTGGGTAGGAAGTGGATATTATGAGTATAGCACCTTACAAAACCCATAATGATGTGCAACTATGAGAGAAATGTCTAGGAAATCATGATGCTGCAATGCAACGAAATACATTAGCATCACATCTATTTATAAATACAGTTCTCTTGTCATCAATAATAACTTTTTATTGGAAAGCAGAAAACCATAGTTGAAAGCTTGGCTAATTTGCATTTGATTTTGGGGTTGGAAAAAGTGTTTAAACTTGGCAAATTGCCTGACTTCTCTGAGACCACATTTCTTCCTCTATAAAGCTAGATTATTGCCCTAGCCAGTTTGGCTCTGTGGATAAAGCATCGGCCTGAAGACTAGAGGGTCCCAGGTTTCATTTCAGTCAAGGGAAGGTACTTTGGTTGCAGACTCCTCCCCAGCACATGCTTGGGGCTCATGCAGGAGGCAACCAATCAATGTGTTTCTCTCACATCAATGTTTCTCTCTGTCTTTCCCTCTCTCTTACACTCTCCCTAAAAATCAATGGAAAAATATCCTCAGGTGAGGATTAACAACAAAAAAAAACTAGATTACCTACATGAAACCACAAAGAACCCCAAGTAGACAAAACAATCTTGAGAAGAAAGAATAAAGCTACAGGCATCACACCCCTTGATTTCACAATGTATTATAAAGATACTAGAGGTCCAGTGCATGAAATTCGTGCACGGGGGTGGGGGTTGGTCCCCTCAGCCCAACCTGCACCCTCTCCAATCCGGGACCCCTCGGAGGATGTCCTACTGCTGGTTTAGGCGGATCAGCCCTAAACCAGCAGTCGGACATCTCTTTCACAATCCAGGACCACTGTCTCCTAACTGCTCACCTGCCTGCCTGCCTGATCACCCCTAACTGCCCCCCCGCCAGCCTGATCACCCCTAACCGCCCCTGCCTGCTGGCCTGATTGCCCCTAACTGCCCCCCGCCCCCCGCCAGCCTGGTTGCCCCAACTGCCCCAGTCTGCTGGCCTGGTTGCCCCTAACTACCCCAACCCCCACCCGCTGGCCTAGTCACCCCTTACTGCCCCCCCACCAGCCTGGTTGCCCCAACTTCCCACCCCCCCTCTGCTGGCCTGGTTGCCCCTAACTGCCCCCCCCCCCAGCCTGGTTGTCCCACACAGCCTGCTGTTTGGTCGTTACTGTGATGGCATCCCAGACAATTTGCATATTCCTTTATTATTAGTATAAATGGTAATTAAAAGGGTATGGCACTGGTCCAAAGACAGATATATAGACCAGTGTAACTGGACAGAGAGCCCAGAATACATGCATGTGTATATGATCAACTGATCTTTGACAGGAGTACCAAGAATGCACAATGGAGAAAAGATAGTCTCTTCAACAAATATCCACATGCAAAGGAATGAGTTTGGATTCTTATCTTATGCTATATACAAAAATCCACTCAAAGTGGATTAAAGACTTAAAAAGATAAAACATCCTATATAGCCCTAATTGGTTTGGCTCAGTGGATTGAGCATCGGCCTGTGGATTGAAGGGTCCCAGATTTGATTCTGGTCAAAGGCATGTACCTTGGTTGTGGGCACATCCCCAGTTAGGGGGTGTGCAGGAGGCAACTGGGCCATGTTTCTTTCTCATCTGTGTTTCTAACTCTCTATCCCTCTCCCTTCCTCTCTGTAAAAAAATCAATAAAATATATATTTTTTAAAACATCCTATATAATAAAAACCTAATATGCAAATTGACCAAACAGTGGAACGACCAGTTGCTATGATGCGCATTGACCACCAGGGGGCAGACGCTCAATGCAGGAGCTGCCCCCAGCCTGCAGGCCCCAGGCCAGCAAAGGTGGGTGTGAGCAGGGCTTCTTTCCCCCCACCCCCCCGCCCATTGCCCTGCTGGTCGCCCCGCAGTGGGAGGCAACCGGTGGCAGTGGCGGGGGGTGGGGCTGGCGAGCAGGCGATGCTAGGCTGGCCAAGGTGAGTTCCAGTGGGGGATCTCCCCCCACCCGATTGCTCCACAGATAGGCTCTGATTGCTGCCCAGGCCTAGGGACCCTACCCATGCATGAATTTCATGCACGGGGCCTCTAGTGAAACTATAAAACTCCTAGAAGAGTAGAAGAAAATATAGGAAATAAGCTTCATGACACTGGTCTTGGCAGTGATTTAATGAATATGGTACCAAAAGCACAAATAACAGAAGCAAAAATAGGTCTGTGGGACTACGTTAAACTGCAAAGCTTCTACTCGGCAAAGGAAACAATCAACCAACTGAAAAAGAAATTTATGGAATGGAGAAAATATTTGCAAATCACATATCTAATTAGGAATCAGTTTCTATAATATACAAGATTCACCTACAACTCAATAGCAAAAAGAAATTGTAACCCATTAAAAATAGTCAATGGACTTTAATAGACATTTCTCAAAGAAAACATACAAATGGCATACAGGTACATAAAAAGATGCTCAATGTCACTAGTCATCAGGGAAATGCAAATCAAAACCAAAATGAGATCTTACAACTCTTGGAATGGTTATTTTTTTAAAAAGCAAAAGACAACAAATATTGGTGAAAATGTGGAGAAATTGGAACCTATGTAAAACTGTTAATGGGACTGCAAAA
Organism: Corynorhinus townsendii; assembly: GCA_026230045.1. Classification (NCBI taxonomy): domain Eukaryota; kingdom Metazoa; phylum Chordata; class Mammalia; order Chiroptera; family Vespertilionidae; genus Corynorhinus; species Corynorhinus townsendii. Next base: position 96,650,368 of record JAPDVU010000008.1, on the reverse strand, counting down.
TGACGCAGCCCCTATGGAAAAATAATTGTAGGCTCTTCAGAAAAATAAATCATAGGACTACCATATGACCCAGTAAGTCCACTTCTGGTTATTTAATGTAATTGAAGTCAGCATCTCAAAGAAATATTAGTATTTTTATTTTCATTGTAACACTATGCACAGTAGCCAAAATATGGAAATAAACTAAATATCTATGGATATTTATGGATGTCTAGCTAAATAAAGAAAATATAGCAGATACCTACAATATGATACTATTAAGCCTTAAAAAGAAGAAGGAAATCCTGCAATACACAACAACATGGATGAGCCTTGAGGACATTACGGAAAGGAAATCACAGGAAGGCAAAGTTTTCAACGCAGGAAAGCAGAGACTGGCTTAGTGGTTGCCAGGGGCGAGGGTGGGGATAGGAAAGGTAAACAAGGAGTTCCTGTCCAGTGGGTGTAAAGTTACACGACATGAATAAGAACTGCACAGCATCATATTTACAGTTATTGACACTGTAGTGTCCACGTGACATTTTGTTAGGAAGGCAGATCTCATCTGAAGTGTTCCTACCACAGTAAAAGCAAACAAGTTGGAATGCCACCACCTAATTTCTGTGGTGCTAGAAACATCATGGTGTGCTGGGCTAATAATATGTTGAAGTATTAATTTCTTGCACCAATTCCAAATTCTCATGTCCTTGGGTTTGGGTTGTTACTGCAGACACACAAGGAGAAAAAAATCAGACCACGCTCCATTTTTGCTTTTTAGAGTAGGCTTTAAATTTTCTGGTAGAGATGGCTTTCAAAATATGGTCTTTGAGCAACAAAGAATGGTGTGCTGGCCTAACCATTAGGCAAATAAAAAGGATCCCCCTAACCCCGTTGAGACTAAATAGAATGATACAAATGCCACAAAAGTTTGATTCACTATGAGGCAGAAGTTTAATTTCTAGGCGTCTGTCCTCAGGAAACTCTGGCATACATACATACACAAGGAGATGTGCATAAGGTTTGCTGAAGCACTGGTGGTCATGACAATGACTGGGAAATCTAAAAGACCTATAGTTTAAAAATGGACTAAAAGTCTAGGTATACATGAAGGGGAATACTATACGGCAGACAAACATAATAACATATATAAGGATTAACACAAAAAGTTACAAAAATACATTGTAGAGTGAAAAATCAAGTGTGAGGTAATGAATACAACATGGTATGATTTAGGTAACAATAAAGCATACAACAACAGTATGTATACTATGTGAATAGTTATATACTTATAATTACCATAGAAGGGTAGAAAGCTGTGTGCTAGTTATATGTTAGCAAGAATGTTTTAGGCTGGGAAGATAATTAGCATTGAGTGTGATGGACAAAGAGGACTTCAGCTTAATCAGGAAGGTCTTAATGAGAGAAGAAAAAAAAAGAAAAAGTTTCCCAAACCAGAGAGATGTGGGGAAGAGGGTCCAAGGGGGAAATATTGGTGATGGTCACCAAGAAGGGCTTGGGATCTTGCACTTCACCCTGATCCTGGTTCTACTAGTAAAAGAGAAGCAGGTCAGAGAACGAGAACAAGTCTGACAACATTGGTGATGCAAGACCAGCAAGTATCTGTGCCACAGCCTTCCCATCTGGTGCTGAAAGTGGCAGCTGCCATGCTTACCTGGTCACCAGGCAGAAGCTTGGGCACCCTCCATCACTGAAGGTCATTCTTCCTCAGTGTCACCTCCAAAGGAAACTCGGCCAGCCTGAATCCCGAAGCCCAGCTCTAAGACCTGAAGGAAGCCCAGCCACCGCCCAGAACTTTGAAAATAAAGACGGCTGCTGTTGTAAATGGCTAAGTAACTTGCTATGCAGAATGGCGCCTGAAAATGCAGATTTAACTTGTTACACAAAGTAAAGTTCCTTATCCTGTTCATCTGAATACTGAGGTACTGAAAAGAGTATGTACACTTTAGATGCCAATGCCTCGTAGATTATCTAACACATAGGAAGGCTAGTGCTCCATCAGTGTTGGCTTTTCTCTCCAGTCCGCAGGGCCTTTTCCCCCTTTGCTCCTCAGAGGTCCCATCCATGCCTCTGCAGATCACACTGCCTTTTCTCCCAGCCCAGGGTCATCCATTTCTGGTGCTCAGCACTATGTTCACACAAGGCTGTGCCCAGTCTCATTGAGCAAGGAGTGTTCATATGTGGTCAAGAAACAAGACCCTCCTCCCCACACCTTCACTCAGGCACCTGCCCCTCACCCTGGTGCAGGATTTGCCTCATTAAAAGTATCCTCAAGAGAAACCAAGATGGCGGCATAGGTAAACACCTAAACTGCTCCCTCGCACAACAATTTCAAAACTACAACTAAAAGACAAAACGTCTGTCACCCAGAACCACAGGAAGCCGGCTGAGTGGAAGTGTAGAACAACTAGAAGGAAAGAGAAAAGAGCATTGAGATGTGCACATGCACAAGCGCTGAAAAGCTGAGGTACGGAGGCACTTGAATCAGGCTGGCAGAGGGCGACTGGGTGCACTGCTTTCTTCAACCCAAAGGGAGACAAGCTCCCGATTACTCTGAACTCCAGTTTCTGGGGAGACGCTGGGGACCCAAACTCCTACGGGGAGAAGCTGGACTGTCTGCCATCGGGTCGGAAAGGGAGGGTGACTTTCTTGCAGAGGTGCGCCCAGCAATCATTGTTTACTGCACTGGGGCACAGGACACGGGGACTTGGAAACTAGCAGCCATCGCTGTTTGCCATGCCCTAGCCTAGTGACTCCCTGAGACACACACTCCCCCCCGCCCCCGCACAATCTACAAACCCACCCAAGCTCCACACAGTGGCTTTTGCATAGAAATGGCCTGCCCTTTTGAAGCTTAACCTTACAAACTGCAGCTCTGGTCAGACAGCTCCAAAACCTCCAAACCCCAAGCAAAGAGGAGAAAATAGTAGTTCTCGCTGTAGCTCCTGCTGGGTGGCCTCAGACAGTAGCTGACTTGCACCCCATTGGAGATCCAGAAGCTAGTGTACCTAGTGGTCAGTGTGAGATGACACCAGATTTCAACTCCTCACATCCATAAGTGACACATTCAAGAGGCAGACTCAGTGAGCACCAAAGCCCCACTGAAACAAGTCCTGCCCCATAAGCGTGTCTCCAGTGCAGCAGTTCTTCCAGAGCAGCAGGTCCTCACAGCCAATTGGCCTGGAGGTCAATTCCTCCCAGTGTACCAACAGCAATTAAGGCTTAACTACACCAAGGCTGTACACACAGTCCACAAAGGGGTGCACCAAGAGTGTCCACCTCAGGTAACTGGGAGGCCGACCCACTGGGCCATATAGGGCACCTAGTACACAAAGCTACCCTACCAACTCAGGGAAGCAGCAAAAATGAGGAGACAAAGAAACAGATCACAAACGGAAGAAATGGAGGAAAGCAAATGACTGGATATAGAGTTCAAAACCACGGTTATAAGGTTTTTCAAGAATTTCCTAGAAAAGGCCGATAAATTTAATGAGACCCTCAAGGACATGATAAAGGACCAAATAGATATTAAGCATACACTGACTGAAATAAAAAATATACAGAGACCCAACAGCAGACTAGAGGAATGCAAGAATCAAGTCAAATATTTGAAATAAAAAGAAGCAAAAAACACTCAACTAAAAAAGCAAAAAGAAAAAGAATCTAAAAATTTGAAGATAGTGTAAGGAGCCTCTGGGACAACTTCAAGTGTACCAACATCCGAATTATGGGGGCACCCGAAGAAGGGAGAGAGCAAGATACTGAAAACCTACTTGAAGAAATAATGACAGAAAACTTCCCCCACCTGGTGAAAGAAATAGACTTACAAGTCCAGGAAGTGCACAGAACTCCAAACAAAAGGAATCCAAAGAGGACCATACCAAGACACATCATAATTAAAATGCCAAGGGCAAAAGACAAAGAGAGAATATTAAAAGCAGCAAGAGAAAAACAGTTAGTTACCTACAAGGGAGAACCCATACGACTGTCAGCTGATTTCTCAACAGAAACTATGCAGGCCAGAAGGGAGTGGCAAGAAATATTCAAAGTGATGAACAGCAAGAACCTACAACCAAGATTACTCTGCCCAGCAAAGTTATCATTCAGAACTGAAGGGCAGATAAAGAGCTTCACAGATAAGAAAAAGCTAAAGGAGTTCATCACCGCCAAACCAGGATTATATGAAATGCTGAAAGGTATGCTTTAAGAAGAGGAAGAAGAAAAAAGTAAAGATAAAAATTATGAACAACAAATACATATCTATCAACAAGCGAATCTAAAAATCAAGTGAATTAAAAATCTGAGGAACAAAATAAACTGATGAATATAATAGAATCAGGGGCATAGAACGGGAGTGGATTGATAATTCTCAGGGGGAAAGGGGTGTGGGGGTTGCGGGAAGAGACTGGACAAAGGTCGTACACCTATGGATGAGGACAGTGGAGGGGAGGTAAGGGCAGAGGGTGGGGTGGGCACCAGGTGAAGGAGAGCTGTGAAGGGAAAAAGGAGAAACAATTGTAATAATCTGAACAATAAAGATTTATTTAAAAAAAAAAAAGTATCCTCGAGCTCAGGAAGCTCAACTATGGAGTGTGCACAGTGTGACATCGCAAGAAACTGATCAGAAGGTCAGAAGGTCTTCAACAAAGGACCTCTCTAAAAATACTTATTAGACATGAAAGTCGCCAGTGTCTTCGCATGTTCAGCTACAGTTTCACATGTAGTATATAACTCTCTAGAAATCAGAAGTTCTAGGTGAGACCCAAATGAAATCTTAATAAACCTAGGCCAAAGCCCTCTGTGGAAGGTGCTTTTTCTGAGAAGAGAATATCATTTCTATGCTCAATGCTCTTTGCCTCACCCTGACTCAATGGCCTATGTGCTGCAGAGTTAGTATGTTTTGAGTCAAGAGAGTTCATACCCTACAGAACTGACATATCTGATGCAGAGGCCTGAGGACAGACTTCTTTTCCAGTGCTCAGGAGGAAGCAGGTGGTGGAGCAGACACTCTTGCCAGCCTCTGTTTTCCGCCCTTCATGAGTAACCCCAGCAAGAATGTAGCAGTGTGAGGGAAAGGGGTGTCAGGTAGGAATATATGGGGGCAGGTATCTGCCTCTGGTTCCCCGCTGAGATCAAGAGCAGCTTGCTGCCCTTTCGGGTGCGAGCCGGGCCTGTGGAGCTGGGGGAACACTCAGGGCCGTGCTACTGAAGTACTTCAGGCTCCACACGTCATGCAAAAATACAAAACCCAACCTGATCCTGCTGGTGCGGGGCACGAACACCTTGGAGGGCATTCCTGGGTCTGGGAGGAAGGGTCTGTCCTGCCATGTGGATATATACAGGTCTGTGCTTGAGTTAACTTCAAGTGGAACTACTTTTCACGACCATTTTCATTACATTGCATTTAAGCGCCCATGCAGAATTCGATTCTCTAAGATTTTCAAAATGTAAGTCAGGAGCCCATTATTGGGCCAATACAAAAAGAAAACAATAGAATCGAATAGAACATATCAGATGACATGCCACATAATAACAGTAAGTATTCTTTCATAAAGCTTCTGTTAACGACACACACACACCCGTGTATAATCATGATATAAAATATGTCTTGTGCTGCGGGTCACGGTCATCAGTGTTTGAAAGCCACAGCTGCAGATAGTTTGACATCTTTTATTAATATGTAAAGGCAGAGAAACAAAATGTGGAAAAGCCACTTGAGAGTACTAACTTTAGGGGACAGTGAAGAATAATTATGAGAAATTTACTCCCTTCCCCCTAGGTAAGGAATAAATTTTTCTGAGATTATAGATCTGCCAATATATATAAATAAATAGTTAAATTTCAAAACGTACTTGAATATTTAACGTGAAAGTGCTTAGAGAACCTAAATGCCAACATAAATTCAAGCCCTTTTTTCCTGGAATGAATTCCACAAAGACAAACTGATCTTATTTTCTCCAAACCATCCTGGCAGTTCCTCTCCTGAAAAAAAGGATTGGGGCTGTCAATTTTTAAACCTCCTGGACTAGTAAGAAAATGTGTAAGTCACTTTTTTATAGCGGTCTATGTTAATACCACTCTACCTCTGTTAGTACCACTTTAATTATGAAGAACCAGGGAACAATATATTTACAGTTTGCAACCAAACATGGTTTATTCTAAGAGCAATTATTTGTAATTATTACATCAAAGGGGCTTGTTTTGGGTCTCTCTTTGAACTGCTTCTCCCTTCCTCTCTGAAATCAATAAAAATATATTAAAGAAAGGAAGGGAAGGGAGGGAAGGAGGGAGGAAAGAAGGGAGGGAGGGAGGAAATAAGTGTCTGCCTTCCGTCATAACTCATTACAGGATTCAAGAGCTAAAATGAGTTTTGTTCATCAGGTGAAGGCAGTACCAGAGCTGGCCACAAGGTGGCAAAGCAGACTTGGAGAACAGCCTCTTCACAGGCAGGTGCCAAGGCCAAGGCTGCAGCCAGTTTTTCCAAGGTGGTGATGGGTATTTAACTGAGTTCAGCATTCAGTCCGCGGAAGACATCAAACATGGTCAACAGCCCTCTGCAATCAATCGTGGCTCTAAAGGGAGCCACTTTCTCAGACTTGCATAGTCAGAATCGAACTTATTAACTATTATTTTTCATTTCCAGCTGCCAGGAGGAGAGAAGGGCCCTAATATGGTGCTCATGTTATGACAGAACATCCCAGAACTCCAGAGCTGGAACGACATTCCACTGAAAAAGAGAACCTTGCTTTCAGAGAGCATCCTGCTGCCTTTCTTGGCTGCTGCCTTTCATAGGTTTTATTCAATTTGACAACAAAAGTGCAGGGTCTTACCTCAAAACATAACAACTGGACTGATGATTATCCACATTAGCACTCTGAAGCCTAAAACATTTATTAGAATTTCTAGAGAAACGGCAAGAAGTGAAAACAAATGCTAAGCAATTATTTTACGACATTCATTGGATGCTCTGGCCAGAGGGCCTCTGCTCTGCTGAGGGAAAACGAGGGGAAATGAGGGCTGGTGTCCTGCTACAAACTCACGGTGGAAGAGTTAGCTGTTACTTTTTCCACATTCTGACAATTTATGGTTATTTCCTTTGAAGACTGTGTTTTTGTAATGAAGGGTCATAAGTGATTCATTTGAAATGTTATTAGAGTTGCCAGAGCATCGGCCTGAGGACCAAAGGGTCCCAGATTCCATTCTGGCCAACAGCACGTACCTTGGTTGCAGGCTCCTCCCCAGCCCGGGCCCTGGTTGTGCTCGTGCAGAAGGCAGCCAATCAATGTGTTTCTCTCACATCAATACTTCTTTCCATCCCTCTCTCTCTTTCAATCTCCCTAAAAATCAATGGAAAAATATCCTCAGATGAAGATTTTTAAAAATGTTTATTAGAGTAACTAACATTCTGATTAGAAACCTTCTGGTGAAAACAGTCGTTTGACTAAGTATTTCTCTTTTTTTTTAAAAAAAAAATATTTTTATTGATTTCAGAGAAGAAGGAAAGAGGAAGAGATAGATAGAAACATCGATAATGAGAGAATCATGGGTCGGCTACCTCCTGCAAATCCCCCACTGGGGATCGAGACCACAACCCAGCATGTGCCCTTGACCGGAATCAAACCTGGGACCTTTCAGTTCACAGGCCGAGGCTCTATCCACTGAGCCAAACTGGCTAGGGCTGAACTAAGTATTTCTAACAAGTCTGTTTATATACTGAATGGACACCTGGTGAAGAAAGATTTTGGCCTTGATATTTGTGGTCTATGATTACTGTAAGTTGGACTATTTATTTTTCCAAGGTCTATAATTTATCAGAGTATTTATCTTTGTATCTTAACATATTTCATACATCTCACTTGCTTTTAAACATCAGCCTTTTGGCACATTCATACATGTCAGGACACTGTATGTTTGCAAAGAAGGCAGAAGTAATGTAGGAGACAGGCCCTGCCATCAAGCATTAGGGTCAGAGAACATACCACACCTGCCACAAGGGCAAAGAGTCTGTGCACTCAATCCTGCTTTCCATCCACACCATGAGCAGCATCAAACCGTGGACTGGATGGGATGCACAGAGAATGCTCAAGAGAGCCTGACTGGTCCATGGCAGTTCTTCAAAATCGGTCAGATTGCTTTAAGAATTTTCCACGACTGTCTGATTGTATAAAATGATCCTTTTCAAGGGTAACCAGATATAACATTTGTTGAGTATAAAATATTTGTTGGGTTGAGTTTTCAACCCAAGGTGACTTTGCCCCGAGGGGGCCTTTGGCAATGTCTGGAGAGATTTTGTGGAGAACATGCTACTGGCATCTAGTGGGTAAAGGCCCAGGGGGCCAATAAACATCCTACAATGCACAGGACAGCCCTCTACAACTAAGAATTATCTGGCCTCAAAGGTCAATGGTGCTGAGGTTGAGAAACAGTGTGAAGAGACTTAAGAAAGATCCAGGAAAATGTTGTGTTCTTCCATTTGTCAGAGTGGGAACCATGCCAGGTCCCCAGATAGTCAAGGCCAGTGGGAGCACAGAGGCTTTGTTATCAATACACCAGAATGGTCAAAGGCCACTCTGGGCATGTGCCTAAACAGGATGTCCCAGGACTCTGAGCCTGGGAACCATAATCAGGCCAAGATACCATGAGCAGGTGCAAGGACACATGGTACACTGTGTCCTTCAGTAGCCAATATAATTGATGTAACTATTGGCACGAAGCCTTCTTTGTCTAAATGGTAGAAAAGTAGGTTACTGACTACTCTAGTCAGCTGAGGATAGAGTAAGAAGAAATCTGCTAGAGAGCAGCTAGTCAGGAGAGACAGGAGAAGCTGCTGAACTGGAGAAGCTGCTACCACTACGGTGTGAGGCGGTGAGTCTAGGAGGCAGCATGCAGCTGCTCAGATAATAAATGTGGGTATAGAGACTGCTGTTGCTTTATGAGAAAGATATATGTTAAAAAGCTGGTGTCCGGATGCCTACCTGTATGAACTTTGCTGTGAGGACTGTTCTTGTCTGATGTCAATATGGCCAAGTGAGTCTTCTACAATAAAGACTCATTCTTATACTAGTGGCCCAGTGCACAAAATTCATGCACATTAAAAGGGGGTTAATTAGAGGAAATATTTTAATGTTGCTATTTGCCTTTTCTCTATAATAGAAGTGTCAGAGATGAAAGAAAATTAGTAAAATGTAATATGAAAGTCTTCCTCCTGTCAGAGTGTGGGGCACGCGGGACCCAGAGTCAAGTACCTGCCCACCTGCAGTGCTTCAAAATTGTGCGAGACCCAGACCTAGCCAGCCCCACCCCACATTGGGCAAGATCCAGACCCACCCTTGTCAAGCCCTGTCGGGTAGGGGGGGCACAGCCTCAGGTCCCTCAGTGCACCCTCAGGTCCCCCAGCCCAGTGCTGGGGTGGGGGGCGCAGCCTGAGGTCCCCTGTCAAGCCCTGCCAGGTGGGGGGCATGGCCTGAGGTCCCCTGGCCTGGTGCTGGGGCGTGGGACATGGCTTGAGGTCCCCTGTCAAGCCCTGCTGGGCAGGGAGCATGGCCTTAGGGGGATCCAGCCTCAGGTCCCTGCTGATTGCTCATTAAGGCTCGTTATGGGAACTCAGCCTCCACTGTGGGTATAGCCTTTGTGTGTTACAGAAACCTTCACCTCTGCTGTGGGCACCACCATATTTGTGATGGAATGATGGTCAATTTGCATATTCCTTCTTTATTATATAGAACTAGAGGCCCGATGCATGAAATTCGTGCATGGGGGGGCGGTGTACATGTACCTCAGCCCAGCCTGCACCCTCTCCGATCTGGGACCCCTTGAGGGATGTCTGAATGCCCATTTACAGGCAGTCAGACATCCCTCTCACAATCCAGGACTGCTGGCTCCCAACTGCTCACCTGCCTGCCTGCCTGATTGCTCCTAACCGCTTCTGGCTGCCAGCCTGATCACCCCCTAACCACTCCTCCGCCTGCCTAACTGCTCCCCTGCTGGCCCGATTGCTCCTAATTGCCCTCACCTACTGGCCCGGTCACCCCTAACTACCTTCCCCTGCTGGCCTGGTCACCCCCAACTGCCCTCCCCTGCAGGCCTGGTACCCACCAACTGCCCTCCCTTGCAGGCCTGGTCACCCCCAACTGCCCTCCTCTGCAGGCCCAGTCACCCCCAACTGCCCTCCCCTTCAGGTCTGGTCCCTCCCAACTGCCCTCCCTTAAAGGCCTGGGTCCCTCCCAACTGCCCTCCCCTGTAGGTCTGGTCACCCCTAACTGCCTTACCTTTCAGGCCTGGTCCCACCAACTGCCCTACCCTGTTGGCCATCTTGTGGTGGCCATCTTGTACACATGGGGGTGGCCATCTTTGACCACATGGGGGTGGCCATCCTGTGTGTTGAAGTGATGGTCAATTTGCATATTACCCTTTTATTATAAAGGATATCCACAACTTCTCATGGCGTCTCCATCTAAGATCCACATCCTAGGAGGTCCAGCCCCAGGCAGAGGGGCTCAGACCCAACACCTGTTACTAGTGAGCAGAGGATAAGGGAGGAACTTGGACTAAGTTCGAAACAGTTAGTGCAGTGGGCAGGGTTCAAGAAGAACCAACCCTGACGTGGTCAAATAGGAGAATTTAGAAGAATACATGGACTCACAGCCACTCAAGAGATACTCAGAGCCAGTCAGACCAGCAGAGCTGTGTGGTGCTCCTGCTGCTGGTTCTGACAGTCAGGGAAACCTGGAAAATGTCCTTACACTTACTAACCTGGCAAAATTCGAACTCTCTTCAAGAATCAATTCACACCTGGCCGGTGTTTCTCAGTGGTTGAGCGTGGATGTATGAACCAGGAGGTCACAGATTGATTCCTGGTGAGGGCACATGCCCAGGTTACAGGCTGAATCCCCAGTAGGGGGTGTGCAGGAGGCAGCCAATCCTTGATTCTCTTTCATCATTGATGTTTCTATCTCTCTCTCCCTCTCCCTACCTCTCTGAAAGCAATAAAAATATATTTTTTTAAAAAGAATCAACTCACACTTAGTTTCTCTGGAAATCACAATTTCTAACCTCCACCAAGAATGAATCTCATATTCATTTATTCAACTCTTCAATTGCTTTTCAGATTGTCAATTCCTGTGAGTGCGTAGTGCAGGCCCACCAATGGGGACAGGACAAGGAGGGTGAATAACCAGCTTTGCTCCAGTCAGCAAAGAGGGAGCAAATAGAGGATACGTTGTGGTTCTTGAAGAATAAAACTTGGGCACCTGAGCAGTGAAGAGTGAGCACAGCATTCCACACAGAGGGCAAGCAAGGGGGAGTCTGCCCTCCACACGGGCAGCATTCAGTGGCCTCTCAGTGCATAAAGGCACGTTGAGGGGAGGCCCCATCTCCTCCTGCAGAACTTTTTCCTCTGAGGTCTAGTACAGTTGTTTTTTGTTTGTTGGTTGGTTGGTTGGTTGGTTGGTTGGTTTTTCTGGGAGTAGACCCAGAACTATTAGCATTCTTGGGATTAACAGCATTACACTTTGACAGGAGAACTGATCTCAGAAAGGCTCAAGGAGATAAAACTGGAGAAAAGGTAAAGGCCGAAATAGAGGTTGTATTTAAGCAGTCGCTGGAAGGGAATGAGAGTGGCAGGCTGGGGACTCCAGAGGTGGCTGTGGGAGGCTGAAAGTCTACAGTGGGGTGTACAGAATGGCTTCAGGAGGAGTGGCATCCCGGGGACTGTCCCAAGAAAGGGGGGATTCGATGGAATTCATTTTCAGGACAGCAAAGTAGCATTCCCTTGAAAACTGGGCCACTGTCAAGGGACTACATCAGCCTCTTCCACGTCCAGCAAAGAGAGGTGAGTTCTCAGATAACCACACCATCTCTCCCACTGCCCGTCTGGTAAAGGGCACACCACAAATACAGTTTCCTGGGAAAACAAGCATCCCATGATCCATTATTTTGTAATTGCTCTTTGCCACCCCTGAGTGTGCTCTCGACCTCACACTGCACACTGTTCACTCTTGATCACACACGATGAAGACTCTGGGAGCCAGTCCAGGTTCAGACTGCCTGGTTTGAGCACTAGCTCACCATGTATGAGCTGTGGGACCTCAGGTTCATGATTAAAGCTCGAGTATCCACACCAGAAAATGAAGAAGAGCATACTGCACGGCTGTTAAGCACATCCAGTGAGTTAGTAGGCGAAGCATCTGACACACCTTCCTTCACTCAGTCAGTGTTTTATAAGTGGGGGTCCTCTCTCTCCTGCTTCATGGTCACACCCAGAGCTGCTGTCCCTGAGATGTGCCAGCAAGGTGGCTATGGTGACCTGTCTATTTGCACTGGCAGCCACTTGTGCCATTCTCTGATTAAATGTTTGAAATATCACTTATTATATATATGTATTTTACTGTTACGTTGTAAATATCTTGGGAACAGTATCAAAGGACTTTCCCCCCCTTTTTTTTTTTTTTTTGAGTTTCCATTCTGTCTTAGAATTCCTAACTATGAGTTACATAAACAGTATATAACATTTATTTTAGGGGATCTATGTTGGATGCATATGGTTTTACTGATAATATTCAATTATTCTTATAAAAGTGAATCAGGAAAGAAAATTGTGATTCCTCTCAACAACTTGATAGCAAAAAAAAAAAACCCCAAAACTTCAAGATCATACTGAATTCTGCTGAAGAAGAGAAATAAATAGAGAATGGAAAGGAGGAGATAGAATACAAAGTTGGGGGAAACACCAATAATAGGGAACAAAACCAAACTAGCAAGATGGCTTTAAATAGCCAAAAATTTTATACATGGCTAAGAGACAAAAAAAAAAAAAAAAAAAAGCACTGTGGGAGGGAAAGGAACTACGGAAACGAAAACAAGCCATGCTGTATTATTTTTATTTCGATTGTCCTTTCAGGGACATGCTTTCTAAGTACTCTTTTTAAGACTTTAAAGATAAACATCATGATGACTTTAGAGCACTGCTGGTTTTGACCTGTTTACTTTCCACCGATGCTACTGATCACACCTGTCCTTCAGGAGCTAGGTGCTTTCTGGTGGCATGCAGGTACTAACTCACGTCATTCTCGCAATATTCAATGAGGTGAGGACTCCCAGGTGTTCCACCAGGAGCATGAAGAAACTGGAGCAGTAGGTGGTAAAGAGACACCACGAATCACACAGCTAATGTCAGATGCAGAAGCTCGTGGCTCCTCAACCCTCCCTGGCTAGTGCATCTGTCACGAACAAGCTCTACCTGATTGTATAGAGCAGAAACTCAGCCCTCTTTCTCTTGCCTCTCTCATTGCCAGGCCCTAGAGGTTACCAGTGGTAACAGCTTACTTAGTAAGTAAATATTTATTAGATGAATGGATATGTCATTCCAAAATTTGTCCTTTTGTAAAAAGAATTATATGTGTATGTTTTTAAGCACTCACTGTGTGCCAGGCTCTTTTACTGTGTTTACACGTGTTAAGTCATTTAATCTTCACAACAAGCCTGTGATTTAAGAGTCTTTTATTTAATGGCCATATGAAAAAACAGAAGCTCAGAGTGGTTAAGTGACTGGGCCACAGTCACGCAGCTCTTAGGTTGTGGAGTTAAGATTTGAACCAAGGCAGCCTGACCCAACATTTTGCTTCCAACCACTCAATATGTATTATGTTCTCTGGCTTGCTTTTTTTCATTCAACACTACCATGGACATCTTTCTCACTCAGTGCAAATAAATCTATGTCACACATGCTTTAAAGGAACCCCCAAACAAAGAGGGACTCTCCAGAATTCATTCGTTGGCACATGAGGTCCTTGGCTCAAACAGAATTTTGAAAGCGGAAAGTGTATGAGACAATGTAATTGTTGAAGAGACTTTCAAGAATTATGTTTCCGAACTCAGTATTAGTATGGCCAACACAAATCTTTAAGAGACACTGAAAGTGAAACTGGATTCCAGACTCCTTTTCTTCACTAGCTCTGCTGAAACTGATATAAGCAGTTAAAGGCCTACCCCTCATGTTTAAAGGAGCTCATCATTGACTATGGCCCACAGCACAAAATTGGGTAGAAAATCAAATCAGTGAATACATAATGAAAGGACTTTGGTGGCGTGTTAAGATGGATGGGAGCTGACGCAACTCTTCTTAACACACTGAATTCCAGATAATTTGCAGAGCTTGATTAAAAAATAGAATGGAAATTATAATCTAAATTTGATACAAACATTCTACCTATCTGTTGAAATAAAACAAGAACAAAAACTATGAGAATCAAAATAAAATAATAATTGAATGTGTAATTTGACACAGTCTGTATAATTAAATGTTAGAAAACAATGACCTTTTGTTTTGAATTTCCTGAAATTAAAATGGGAACTAAATCTCCTATCACTATTAAATGCTCTTTGGGATTAAAAACAAAAAGGCACAGAAAAATTGAACCAGCCTCGCTGGTGTGGCTCAGATGGTTGAGCGTGGACCTATAAACCAGGAGTTCACGGTTTGATTCCCCATCAGGGCACGTGCCTGGGTTTTGGGCTCAATCCCCAGTAGAGGGCATGGAGGAAGCAGCTGATCAATGATTTTTCTCTATCATTGATGTTTCTATCTATCTCTCTTTCTCCCTTCCTCTCTGAAATCAATAAAAATATTTTTAAAAAAATAGATTTGAACAATCCAATCAAACAGTGTGAATCCTTATTCTAAAACATGACAGGAAAATGGAAAAAAGTAACTGAAAGTGTAAAATCAATAAAATTAAAAGATTTATACAGGCAGAAAACAACCAAAAATAACTGCAGGAAGAATGTTAAGTTTTGGTGCTGGAATTATTTTTAGAAGTCCCCATCAAATGGCACTTCCTCTTTGCTGGGGATCATAGTGTGGAGAATTTTTTTGCCATGAGGAGCTCAGAGTATCATATCTCCCACCTGCCTTTAAGCGCCCCCAAGAACCAGGAATGGGAATCATATGCATATAGAAACCCACAAGTCAGCAATTTTGTAACAGGGAATAAAAACTTTATACTATTCTAACCATGAAATGGAATTAGACTAAAATGTACTAACAAACTGATAAGAGCTCACATACTGACAATTTCCTCATAAGGATATTGTAGGCATCAGCAGTTCCAGTTTCTGCTTGTGTAAGAAATGGTCTTGACCACAAGTTGATGCAGATCACCCAACTGCAGGAATTTGGCAAGCACTGACCACCTCAAGTGTGTTGACATTAGATCCATATTGGAACCAGCAAGGACACTGCCTGCACATCCATAGCCTCTTCCCCTGGTTTCTTTGTTTTGCTTTCCTTCTCCTTCCCTATAAAAACCCCTATCTGCACTGAGATGTAAAGATGTTTTTGAAGGCATGTGGCTGCCATCTTCTCAGGTTGTCAACACCTGAATAAACCTCTTTCCTTCTCAACCAGAACATGTATCATGAGTTTGACTTCCGTGGAAGCAGGCAGCTGACTTGTGGGTTATTTTCTGAATTACAATTTTGGGGAGCCATCCAGGAGGTCATGGGAACCCCCATCAGTAAGTCCCTGAACTCCCAGGCTGCCTGTAGCTGATTTATCCCATGACAGAACTTAAGAGTCAAGACCCTGTGAGAGAACTTAGGAGTCAAACCATTTATTACAAAAGCAAGAACTGGAACTGCTGATGCCTAGCAGCTGCTGAGTAATTTTTTATTCAGGACTGCCTCTCTCCCTTGGTGCTGGTTGCCTGCTACATCTAACTGGGAGAAGGAAACAGGTGTTAATGACAAGCCCAGAATGTGTAAGTCTCTAATGTGCATGACCAGGAGACCCTGATGTGCCACTTGGGTTTCAAATGTAATGAGCAGAAGTATGACTTGAATCATAAAAACAGCCCTGCCTCTCAATCAACTCCCAGCATTGAGTCAGTTTACAGAACCAGAGTGTCTCCTTCTTGAGGAAGAACCCACTACGCTGCCCAAAATGTATGCTGTCAATCTTCCTCCAACATTCCCAAAAGAACCTATAGCCATTTACTAGTGTGACTGTGCATTGGGTAGAATGAAATCATCAGACTTTTTGGAATTCCCAAACACTACTCTGAATTTATGCTAATTCCTAGTGACCCAAAGTCACTGTAGTACACATTCGGAGTAGGGGTTCATAGAGGTCAAGTGGTCAATGGAGTTTGAGCTAATGTCTATCTCAGTGGACCCAGTGTGTTTCTCAAACTGATAATGTAGTTCCTTCCTCAATTGTGAAATACATAATTGGAATGGAAACACCAGAAATTTTCAGAATTCCCACATTGGTTCCTTGACCTATCAAGTAAGATATTACAGCAAAACTGGCCATTGGAAGTCACAGGAACTGCCTCTGCCTATGAAGATAATATAACAAAAGCAATACTGCATTTCTGGTGGGACAACAGATATTAGTGCCACCATCAAGGTCTGGAAAGATCCAGGGGTCTACTACATCTCCATTTGACTTACTTACTTGGCCAATGCAGAATACATATACACCTTAGATAATGACAGTGGATTATCATAAATCTAATCAGGTGGTGAATCCACTTGTCACGGCATCTCCAGATGTGGTTTTGTTGCTAGAACAAATCAACGCCTCCTTTGGGACCCAGTGTGTAGCTATTTACTGGCAAATGCTTTGTTTTCTCTATACCTGTTTGTAAATACCATCATAAACAGTTTGTTTGCTGCTGGAAAGGTCGGCAATACACTTTCACTGCTCTACCTGAGGATATGGCAACTCTTCATACTGTATTAGTCTAGTCTACAGAAATCTGGATTGTCTTTCTCTTACACCAGACATCTTGCTGGTCCATTACATTAATGACACAATGCTGATTGAAACTATTGTGTAACATGCAGCAACTAGTCAAGACACATTGGCAAGACACTTGTGTACCTGAGGGTGGAATATAAATTCCACAAAAACTCAAGGGTCTGCCACCTTAGTAAGATTTCTAAAGGTCCAATGAAGGAGAGATGGCCAAAGTCATGGATCCACATTGATTCACTGGTATACTTCAGAGGGTTCCTCTTTTCTCTGATCAAATTTATAAATTTCTTCCTCCAGAAAGCCTCCAATCAGGATCATCAAGATTAGGGGCCTTCTCCAAGGCAATGATTGATAGGGCTGAAGTTCCACTTGAATTATCCCCTTTCCTAAACCATATGGTGGGTGTCTCCCCTCTAACCATAAGGATGCACTAGTGTATATACATATACAAAAATTAACTTAAAATAGATCCAAGATCTAAGAGCTGAAACAATAGATTACATAGAAGAAAACATAGGTACTAAACTTATGGGCCTTGGTCTTGGAGAGGATTTTATTAATTTGGCCCCAAATTCAAGGGATGTAAAGACAAAAATAAGTCAGTTGGGACTATCACATTAAAAAGCTTTGTTGACCACAAAAAAAACCTGCCAACAAAACAAAAAGGCAACCAATCAACACGGCCAGTGTTGCTCAGTGGTTGAACGTCGACCCATGAACCAAGAGGTCACTGGTTCAATTCCTGGTCAGGGCACATGCCCAGGCTGTGGGCTTGATCCCCAGTAGGGGGTGTGCAAGAGACATCTAAGGGGTTAAGGCCACTTTTTCATTTCTAACATTAGCAATTTGTGTCTTCTCTTTTTCCCAGTTAGCCTAATTAGAGGTTTAACAATTTCATTGACTTTCAAAGAACCAGCTTTTAGTTTTATTAATTTTTCTTGATAGGTTTTGTTTTCAAGTTCACTGATTTCCACTTTGATCCTTATTATTTTTGTTTTGCTTAATTTGTTCTTGTTTCCCAAGATGGAAGTTTAGACTATTTGTGTAATCTATAATCATTAGGTTATATAATCTTAGATTACTTGTGTAACTTAATGATGTACTTGTGTATACCATCTTTACACTATCCATCCCTGTTCTAGCTCTACTCTGTCCCTACTCCAGTCTCAACCTTCCTACTCATATAGTCATAAGTTTCTAAGGGCCAAGTATCTCTCAGACTCCTGAATTTACAGCCCAACTTATATCCCTGAGTGTCATCTAGTATGTCTTTGGCTTCTCTCCTGTACCTTATCTTGGAGGGCAGCTGATTACACAGGGTTTGGACAAAATTTAGGCTTAAGGCTAGAGTAATCACACATGTGCAGTCAAGGCACCCCATGGATTGAGATGAACTGAATGAGAAAATAAGGGGGCAATAAGACTAAGACCTAGACCTCCCAATGCACAGAATACATTTTACTTACCATTTTGTTATTTTTAATTTTTAAGTGGTTGACATTAGCTTTGCAGTCCCACTTTTAAACTATTGCTTCAGGCCCTACACCCATGGAGAATGTACCTGATGTAACTACTACTAAACTAGGAATGCCTATTTCCTATTTGCAATTATATTAAGTTCCATTATGCATTTTGAAACACAGTTTTTATAACGTACCACTTATACATACATAAGTCCTGTGAATTCAAAGAATGCTTCATGTATACATTTAATGCTATTGCCCTGATTACTCAACTTATCCCTGCTTTCTAAAAGCTTCATATTCGATGGTTGCCAGGATTTGGGTTACAAAAGGGTATAATTAAGACAAGAGAACTTCTTGTGGTAAAATCTTTATTTCTTTGTAAACCTGATGAAATACTGATTTCAGATTGATTTTTTATTTTGTAACCTGACTATGCTGATGATTATTAAAAATGGTAAAATTTCATAGAACTACAAACAAAATCATATAGTGCATGTAAAGGTGGGGAAAATCTGAATATGATCTGTATCTGACATAGAAGTAGGGTGGCTTCAATTACTTGAGAACATAATATAGTTAGATAGGATATAATCATTAGAAGAAGCTTGGTGAAAGGCACAGGAGATTTCTATATACTATTATTGCAACTTCTTGTGATTCTCTTTCTTCATTTTGCTATGTCGTTTTTTGTTTTGTCTTAAAGCTTTACACTGTACAATATAAATCTAAAAGTTACAGTTTATGACATCAAAACAAAAACACAATTATTAATACTACATTACAACTAAACAAAATTTTCAAACTGTATGTCTCAAATTAACAGATTTCTCCCTAATATAAATCCTGACACAACCTACTTTGAATTTTTGCTAAAAACTTTTACAAAATCAAAAAATTTGTAAGGTTTTATACCAGTAGTTACTTCACATTCAATTGAATGTTACTTCTTAACAACACTGTCCTCCTTTTGTTGCAGTCTATTAGTTTGTCCCATATCATCACTTTGGAGTAAAATTAGGCTAGTTTGTGGATGAAGGTTACTTTATTCAGAATATCAAGAGAAGTTTCTCCACAGTGTGAACTCTCTGAGTTGTAGTGGGTGCTGAATTGTGGCTCAACATTTCTAATATGTACTTCAATCATAAAATTTTCCTCCCATGTGTGTTCTCTGATGTACAATGAGATTTGACTTCTGTGAGAAGTATTTTCCACACATGTTACACTCATAGGGCTTCTCCCCTGTGTGTGATCTCTGATGTTTAGCAAGGTCTGATTTTCGGTAAAAAATTTTCCCACATTCATTACATTGACAAGCCTTCTCTCCTGTGTGAGCCCTGTGATGCACTGTGAGGGATGATTTGTGACTGAATGACTTTCCACATTCATTACATTTATAGGGTTTCTCCCCTGTGTGTTTTCTCTGATGTAAAGTAAGTCCTGACTTCACACAGAAAGATTTGCCACACTCATTACATTTATAGGGCTTTTCATCTGTATGAGTTCTCTGGTGCACAATGAGAGCTGACTTATGACAGAAAGCCTTTCCACACTCACTACATTCATAGGGTTTCTCCCCTATGTGAATTCTCTGGTGCTGAGTCAGCTGTGATTTCTGGCAGAAGGTTTTCCCACATTCACTGCATTCATATGGTTTCTCCCCTGTATGTGTTCTATTATGTTTTGTTAGGTATGATTTATTGTAGAATATTTTTCCACATTCCTGACATTCATAGGGTTTCTCTCCTGTATGTGTTCTATAATGTTGAGAGAGGGTGGACTTATGGCTGAAGAATTTCCCACATTCCGGACATGCAAAGGGTTTCTCCCCTGTGTGAGTTCTCTGATGTACTGTAAGGTCAAACTTCAAGCAGAAGGTTTTTCCACATTTGTAACATTCATAAGGTTTCAACCCTGTATGAATTATCTGATGCCTGGTGAGTACAGACTTTTGGTAGAAAGCTTTGCCACATGTATTACATGCATAGGGTTTATCCCCTATGTGAGTTCTCTGATGTTGTGTAAGATGTGACTTCTGATAGAAAGATTTCCCACACTCAGGGCATTCAAAGGGTTTCTCGCCTGTATGAGTTCGCCGGTGCACTGTGAGATGTGAATTCATACAGAAGAACTTCCCACATTCATAACATTCATAGGGTTTCAGACCTGTGTGTGTTCTTTGATGTTTAGTGAGATCTGACTTCTGGTAAAAAGTATTCCCACATGCATTACATTGATAGGGTTTCTTCCCTGTATGTGTTCTCTGGTGTAATGTGAGGGCTGACTTGTGGCTGAAGGCTTTCTCACATTCATTGCATTCATAGGGTTTCTCCCCTGTGTGTGACCTCTGATGTTTAGTGAGGTTTGACTTCTCCCAAAACTTTTTTCCACATTCATTACATTGAAAGCTTTTCTGCCCTGTATGTATCCTCTGATGTCGAGTGAGGTGTGACCTCATCCAGAAAGTTTTCCCACATTCGTTACATTCAAAGTGTTTCTCTCCTTTATGAGTTTTTTGAAGTTGTGAGAGATATAACTTCCTTCTGAAATTATTTCCATTTTCATTATAATCACAGTGTTTTATATATGACCCATGAGACTTTAAAAGTGTAGAATTCACACATAAGGATTTCCCACAAACACTAAATTCATAGTGATTTTCCTTTAAGGGCATTATCTGATGTAATAAGAAGGATGGGTTGTCACAGGATGTTCTTCCATATTCATTATATTCACAATCTTTCCCATCTGTGATCTGTCTCTTGTGCATATTAAATATTGCCTTTTCAAAAAAGGTTTCTTGATATGTGTTTAATTCAGAATTTCGCTGCAAAGTTTGAACCTTCTCATGTTGACTAGGGTCCTCATTATGATTGAAAGTTTTCCCATTTTTAAAGAATTCACTGTTTTCTCTAGTGTGAGTTTTCTCGTGTATAATATTGAATAGTAACTTTCCACAAGCATTAAATTCATCGGTCTTCTTTCCCAAATAGTTTTTCTTATTGATAATCAATCCTGAAATATAGTTGAAACTCATTCCACATGCGTCACACTGACAGAGTATTTTTCTGGAAGTAAAAAAATCTGTATCCAAGCTATATGGTTTTCGTATTATATTACTTTGTTCTTTAATCAGTGTTTTGTTATTCATGAACACAACTTTCCACACATGGTGAAACTGGTTGTCTTGGCTCCTCTCTGTCATGTAATCAGGTTTCCAGATGTCTAGAAATAAGAAAAATTTATCTTACACATAAATATTAGCATATTTCTTATGAATGTGAACTATATACAAATGCTTTATGTTGTAGCTGACTTTGATGTCTTGTCCAGTCTCCAGGGATGAAAATAATTGCAAATACATATATTTTCTCTATTTAGGGGTATTCGGGTGAAGAAAAACAAAACAAAAAAAGCTTGGAATAGTGGAAGAAGGGAGAGGTAACTAGCTATTAGAACACATACATTTTTTCCCAATGTCTGAGGAATAATAGCAACTGCTTAAACCTGAATCTTCCAGGTATCCTCCAAAAGAACGATGAGGATCTATATAAGGAGAGCAAAAAAATTACCTATAGTAACCCATGACTTTAGCATAACTAAGATATACAGAATACTACTAAGTGCAGTCACCACTAAGTAAGGACATAAATATTCAAATATAGAAAATCTATGGAAAAAGTTAGCTGGAGACTATGGCAACCACATGCAAAATAAGAGACAGAATCCTATATAATAAAAGTGTAATATGCTAATTGACTAAATGGCGGAATGACCAGTTGCTATGATGCACACTGACCACCAGGGGCAGATGCTCAATGCAGAAGCTGCCCCTTGGTGATCAGTGCACTCCCATAGGGGAAGTGCCGCTCAGCCAGAAGCCAGGCTCATGGCTGGTGAGCACAGCGGCGGTGGTGGGAGCCTCTCCCACCTCCGCTGCAGGAGGGCAGAAAGGAGCGAGGGGTCCCAGACTGCGAGAGCCCCAGATTGCAAAAGGGATGTCTGACTTCCAACTTAGGCCCAATCCCCGGGCTGCTAGAGGGTGCAGGCCAGGCTGAGGGACAACCCCCCTCCTCCAGTGCACAAATCTCATGCACTGGGCCTCTAGTTTAAACATAATTAAGTACAAATAAAATTACTCCCAGAAAGAAAAAGTCCCGCTGTCAGTGGAAAAATGCTAAAATGATGTTTCAGTTCTGAGGGATAAGCTAAGACTACTGGGAAATCCAAAATAGGGAATTAAGGAGACAAGAGCTGAATGAAGTGAGGAATAAAACTATAAAACAAGAAAATTATCTTAGAAAATAGGACTTAAATTACAAGGAGCTTGTTATGGACAGAATTATGCCCCTCCAAATCCATATGTTGAAACCCTAATCCCAAATGTGATGATATTTAAAGATAGGGCCTTTAGGGTGTAATTAAGGTTAAATAAGGTCATAAGTGTGGAGCATTAATGCAATAGGAATGGTGTTCTTATTAGAACAAGAAGAAACACCAGAGCTTGCTTACTCTCCACACATACAGAGAAAAGGCCATGTGAGGTCATAGAGAGAAGGTACTACTGCCTGCAAGCCAAGTAAAGAGGCCTCACTAGAAACCAAGCCTGCTAGTATCCTCATTTTGGACATCTAGCTCGAAAACTATCAAAGAATAAATTTCTGTTTTAAGCCACCCAATCTGAGGTATTTTATTACAGAAGTCCAAACAGAAAAATAAGCAGACAAACAGAAAATCCAAAGAGAAAACAGATGTAATTGCAATTTTAATAAGTAAGCATTGGGGGGAAAAAGGCATAAAAGCAGAAAACTGAACAAAAACAAAAGATAAAATAAAGAAGAAAACTGGATAGAAAAAAGTTCTGAATAAAGGAAGCAGTCTGCATGTTTTTTATTTAAAATAAAATTATGTGTATGTATGTATATGTGACTGCAATCCCTAAAAAGAGAAAACAAAACAATGGAGTAAATATAGTATTAAAAACAATAATCTAAGAAAACTGTCCAAAAATAAAAGAAGACCTGATCCACATATTCAGAAGGGCCAACATGAACCTGGCAAAGCTGAATTGGAACAGTCCTCTATAAGGTATACCTTAAAACTACTACACCTGAAAAATTAAGAAAAAGCCCTCTAGGCAAAAACACAAAGTTTCAACAAACAAAAACGCAGGTATGGCAATAGACTTCTGTCACCAATAAATAAAACACGGATCACTGGAGCAACATTTTCAAGAAATAAAAAAGTAGGAGGCAAGGGTTTTATGTCCAGTCATATTACCCTTTAAGCATCAAAGTATCAGAAAAAGGCAAACCAGGTTAGATATTCAAGAACTTAGGTAATACTATAATCATGAAACATTTTAGAAGGGAATAAACTTCGAGCAACCAAGATTTGATAGAAAACACTGGCCCCCAAAAAATTGAGTACTGAATATATTTAATTGTAGATATAGATCTAAGACCAAAATAAAAATTAGAACAGGATGGAAAATAATATGTGAGTGTTACTTGTTCTATTGAAGCAAAAATAATGCAACTAAAAAAGCTTTAGGAAGAGAAAAAAGAGGAAATAAGAATAAGCTCAAAGACAGACACATAAATAACAGTCTAAAAGTTGTCACTAAAACCTGAAAAATAAATTGAGGTTTAAGTAATAAGTAACTAAGGCAAATGTAAGAGATATCAATATAAAAGTAACTACTGGAACAGAAACATCAAAATCTGCTAACTGTATACCTCTAAAAAGAACAAAGAAAAGACACAAAATAGAAAAATTCAGTAAAGGTGATATACTCATTAAATGTAACAATATGACAGAATTGAGACTAAACAAATGAGTCATATCAATAATTGTGAATGAACTTAACTCACCAATTAAAACAAAATAATTTTCACAGACAAAACCCAAATCTACACCATAAAGTCTAAACAGACTTATAAAAAATGATTCAAAAAGGCTAAAAACAAAGGAATAAAACATATTATTCCAGACAAATGAAAGCAGAGACATAAACTTGATGCCAGGAAGAAAAAAGAAACACTTTAAAAAACTAAAATCCACAACTTTGAATCAATAAATAAGTTATGAGAGTCTAGAGTCCAAACAACATTCATGAAGCCGAACTCAGAGAAGCAAGAAAAAACAGAAACACACTAATAAAAAAAAAAGACAGATCAAAGCAAAAAGTGAGGGGTGGAAAAGACAACTATAATAATATGACATGTATTATTAATCCATATCTAATTTTAAATATCTAAACAAAATAAAAACACACAGTAGTTTTATGTCAAGTGCATAGGAAACATTAACAAAAACTGACAGATATAACATACTCAGGCAATAAACTAGAAATTAATAAGAAAGAATGAGCTTCCCTCTGGGCCTACAAACAACTATCTAGTAATCAGCTCTCTGGCGAGAGGGGAACACAAACCAAAGCTGAAGAAGTTATAAAATAAAATAAAACTAATAAAAAATTACTAGAAAAATATATGAAAGGCAGCTATGCTCACCACTATACCATCTATCACATGTTCAAGAATCAAAAGACTTCATTGTTAACATGGAAATCATTGCCAAATTGATGTAAAAATTGAATGCAATCCCTAATCAAATGCCAGCTGCCTTTCTGCAGAAACTAACAAGCTGATCTAAATATTCATGTGAGGGGGTGTGGGGTTCCTCAGGCAACGCTGTATCCTGGGCCACCCAAAAGCAAGGGGCATGGGAAACTGAGGACCGCTAGGGACATCTTGTTCTGCTCTCCCGGCCTGTTGGGCCTTGGAGCAGAGCAGGTGGGTCTCCTAGGATCTGAGCCAAGCCCTGCATGATGTCATTTTGTCTCCCACCTAATTGCGGGGTGGGGGTGGGACAGCAGTGTCTGCCAGAGAAGCCATTACCAGGGAGACAGACAACTCCTGGAGAGGGAAAGTGATTCTCCCAGTCACAGTACTGAGGAAGCTGTAAGGTTCGAGGCGCAGGACACGGGAGTCGGGGACCAAGGCATGTAAAAGGAGGTTTATTCCGCACTAACAAGAGAGATTCATTACAGAGGAGGGTAGAAAGACCAGGATTAGAGGAGGGGGAAGAGAAGGAGGACCTCAGCCAGACTGCCTCGCAGACTGGGAGAGACAGCAACACGTGCAACAGTGAACATGCCTTTTGAGGGGAGGAACAGGAAGGGGTAGGGCCCAGGGCGGAATAGGAAAAGGGGGGGCCCAGGGCAATCGGCACACGCTGATTGGTGGTTGAATGTCTTGGGGATGTCCCAGCACAGATGCCGGTTATGTCATAACTCCGCCCACCAGTTGGGGGGAGGGAGGATCTATCATTCCAGGCTTTTGGTGATATTTAAAAAATTGAGAGTCTGGGCAAGGTCAGGGGGTGAAGGTCCGTTTTTCCATAGCTACTTCCTGCTAAGAGGGGGCATTGTTATGGGCGTCTACCTGGGGATTCAAGGATTCTGGTGCTAGGTTCTGAATTCAAGGCCAGATAGATCAGTTGGTGAACACCTGCATTCTGTTCTGCAAAAAACTAGTGAAACAGTGCATGAGACAGGGGCCAAAGAGCAAAATTAAAGGAATAGATACCAGTGGGCCTAATGATGGGAGGAGCCATGGGGTAAGTGAGCAGAAAAACAGGGAGTGTTTTCTGGTTGTAAAGTCTCTAGAGCAATCCTGTTGAGTCACTTGGGAGATAAAAGCTGGTCCTGAGGTTGCCACAATGTCACTTGTCTGGTTTTGCTGCTTTTCTGGGCCCGGAGCTGAAATACAACCTGGGGGTAAGGTTCTTGAGGAGGAATGAGTACCCTGGCTGGAGGGCTGGTCCTCAGGAGCCTTGGTCGGCTGGTTCTGGCCTGGGCAGAAACCTGTCAGCGTGTTCCCAGAGCAGTTGCCTAAGTAAGGGCAGGTATGGAAGATAAGTAGCCAGGAGAGGAGGGTCAGTATGGAAGAGTCTCCCATATAGGAGTTCAAAAAGGGCTTAAGAAGGTGGGGCTCCTTGGTGTAGCCCTGTCAGGGCCATGGGCAGGAGGTCCGGCCAGGAGCTGCGAATTTCTGCTATCTTGAGCGTTACCCTGGGCTTGGCGAGGGTGATAGGGGTCGCCGAGTCCAGGCATCTTCAGTCTTCGGCCAGTCTTCGGTCTTCGGCCAGTCTTCAGTCATGGCCAGTGGTGGGTCATGACCTGGAAGGGCAGCCTCTCTGCACTGAGACGCAGAGGGCCCGTCACTTTTCCACGGGCAGTCACTTTTACTGCATGCCGGGCAGGGCTTGGTTGGAGTCAGGAGCCGGGGCACTGTTTTGCCCAGTGGCCTTCATTCCCGCACTTGAAGCATCTTCCAGGTGGCGTTCGTCCTCCATTGCACCCCCACCACACACAGTCCCCTTTGGACCATGCATGGATGCCGTCAGCCTGAGAGCTGCTACCAAGGCTTGAGTTTGCAGATTCACCTTTCGTCGAAGGTGGGCTTACTCTGCCTGCTCCTCACGGGCATTAAAACCTTAAAGGCCATATTCAGATCTCGGACTTGGGACTGAGAAGGCATTAGGGGAGGGGATGGCAGAGCAGGTGGTGAGTTGTGGGCCAGAGGAGGAAGAGGAGCGTGGCAGTGGGTGGCCTCACCAGGCCAGGCCTGCAGGGGCAGGCTGCGGGAGATCTCAGTAACTATTTAAAGAGAGGGGTTGGACTTGCTATTTCAAGATGGCGGCCCCCGTGGGAACGGCAGGCCATGTGGCCAGAGAGGGGCGGGACTTGCTATTTCAAGACGGCGGCCCCCATGGAAACAGCAAGCCATGCAGCCAACATGGCAGCTGCTCACAATACACAAGGGAAGAGCAAACCAAAACAGAAATCTCACTTAGCTGTTTGGAGCAGCTGGCGGGACAGTGGGCGGATGACTCTCATGCTGCGCAGCGGCCTCTGCTCGGCTCATCGCCTGAGGCAGCAATGGCGGCTCCTGCAGCGGCAGCTGCTGGATGGGAAAGGGGCAGCCATGGCAAAGAAGGAGGAGGAAGAGAGGGAGCAGAAAGTGGGGTGGCGGGAGCAGGAGGGGTGGAAATGAAAGAGCGGCTGGGTCGAAAGAGTCAGAGACAGAGAAAGGGGCTGAGTACTGGTTTGAGGGGGTTTCTTGTGAGCTAGGAGAACCTAGGCTGTGGAACAGAAGGAGCAGAGGGTGGGACAGGAGCCAGGTAGAAAAAAAGCCTGGACATATGGGATCTCAGGCCACTTCCTGGCTCTTTGGCAGAAATTACTGAGGTCAGTAAGGATGTTAAGTCCCACTTTCTGGTCATCTGGACCCATTCCAATTCATACTGAGGCCATGCCACGTTTATGAAGTAGACAGATTGGTGAGGCGACACCCTAGAGGTGTCTTTGGATCAGGTTTAGATTTTTGATTGCCCATTCCAATTCATGGGGTCGGGTAGCGAAGGCCAAGGACCAGCATCCCAGTCTTTGGCCAAGGCTATGAGTGGGGAACCTGAGGGACAGTAGAGGATGTCTCCTCTACTTCCTGGGGTCCGGACAGAGGCCAAAAGGCTGGAGAACTGAGGGGGGCAGGAACATCTTTGCTGCCTCCCCAGGTTCAGAACTCCTCCTGGAGGGGCCCAGAGGACTATGCCTGGAAGGCAATCTCTGACTCAGGCCATGGTTTACAGACAGAGACGCCAGAAAAACCACCAGGCATTAGCATGGGCTGGGACTTAACGCTGACACTGCCGAGCCGGGGGGAGGAAGCTGAGGGTCCTGAGCCACAAGGAGAGAAGAAGGAGGTCACCCTGGACCATGAAAAGTCAAATGGGATGCACACACCCACCCGGGTTTTCAGCACCAGATATAAGGTTCGAGGTGCAGGAAACGAGAGTCAGGGACCAAGGCATGTTAAAGGAGGAGGTTTATTCCACACTAACAAGCAAGATTCATTACAGAGGAGGGTAGAAAGACCAGGATTAGAGGAGGGGGAGGAGAAGATGGAGGACCTCAGCCGGACTGCCTCGCAGACTGGGAGAGATAGCAACACATGCAGCAGTGAACATGCCTTTTGAGGGGAGGAACAGGAAGGGGTAGGGCCCAGGGCAGAATGGGAAGTGGTGGGGCCCAGGGCACTTGGCACACGCTGATTGGTGGTTGAATGTCTTGGGGATGTCCCAGTGCAGATGCTAGTCAAAACTCCGCCCACCAGTTGGGGAGAGGGAGGATCTATCAGAGGCCAAAGCCAGAAAGACACCTTTCATTCAAGCCTGTTCAGATTTGCCAGTGGACATTTCTTCTCAACATTCAGGGAAGCATAGAGACCCTGGGCCCTCTGCCTGGCCTGAGAAAGGTGCAGAGGTAAGAGGCTGGAGGTGGGGAGGGCCTCATTTGTCCCCCACCACCTGGAGACTGGGTCTCAGCTGGGTTGAGTTTCAGAGACCTGTCTTCCTGTTCCCCTTGAGGAGTTCAGGGCAGCTGGGGTTGAAGGTGAGGGGAGAAAAGAGACTAATGTGTATTAAAACCACTCTGTTCCAGCAGCCCCTGAGGCCAAGGCAGGGATGTGGTCTACAGGATACTTATTTTATTGCCTTAGAGAGTAAGTGGCAGTATTGAGCTTGAAGCCCAGTTTCTGGGCTCCAGGTCCCTTTCTTACACCTGTGCACCTGGGGCCTGAGCGCTGGGCTTTCCAGGAATAAGTTAGTAAGTAAGTAAATAAGCATTCGTGTGAAAATTCAAGGAATTGAAAATGATCAAAACAATCTTGATAAAAAGGTATAAAGTTGGAATATCCAGACTTCCCAATTTCAAAATATGCTACAAAACTATAGTAATCAAAACAATGCAGGGCCCTGGACAGGTAGCCAGCCCAGTTGGTTAGAGTGTCATCCACATGCCAAGGTTGCAGGTTCCATCTCCATCAGGGCACATACACAAATCAACCAATGAATGCATGAATAAGTGGAACAGCAAACTGATGTTTCTCTCTCTCCATTCTTCTCTCTCTCTAAAATCAATAAGTAAAAATAAAAACTAAAAAAGACAATGCAGTGCTGGCATAAGTACAGATCTATGGAATGAAACTGAGAGTCCAAAAATAAATCCTAATAAATGTGTTCAGTTCATTTTTAATAAGTATGCCAACACAATTCAATGGTGAAAATATAGCCTTTCAACACATGGTGTTGAGGCAATTGGATGACTACACACAACACAGTGAAAATAAATCCCTTTCTCACACCATACACAAAATGGTTCACAGACGTAAATGCAAGAACTATTTTCTTTTTAAAGTATCAGGGTAAATCTTTGTGTCCTTGGGATAGGCACAGCCCTTTTAGATACAACACCAAAAACAAAAGTGACAAAAGAAATAATAGATAAACTGTACTTCATGAAACAAATTTTGCTGCAAAGCATGAAGTCCAGATAATGAAATGACAACCCACAAATGAGAGAAATCATCTGCAAATAACATATCTAATTAGAGATTGGTATACAGAATATGTAAAGAACTATTACAACTCAACAATAAAGTGTAAGTAAAATACTGAAAAAGCAATTCACTTTTGAATATTAAGCTTGTATCTGCACACTTCTAAAATGACTTAATAGTTCCAGAAATGTGCACTTCTTTTAGGATTTTCTATTTAGACAAGCATGCCTCTATGAAAAAAAGTTTAATTTCTTCCTTTGCCACCTGTATACTTTTTATATTCTTGTCTATTGAATTACCTGAAATTCCACATAGGATGTTAAAAGAGAGTGTTGAAACAGGACATCCCTGCCTTGCTCCTTATATTATGGAAAAAGCATCTAGTTTCTCTCCATTAAATATGACATTAACAGGTTTTTTTAATAAATGTTTTTCATTAAGTTGAGGAAATGCCCCCTCTGTTCCTAGTTTGCTGAGTTTTCATCATATATGGGTATTGGATTTAGTCAAATGCTTCTTCTGCATCAATTACTATGTTCATATTCTCTTTCTCTCTAAGGCCTGTTGATGGGGTGGATTATGTTAAATGATTTTTGAATGTTGAACCAACCTTGCACACCTTGAATAAATCCTACTTGGCCATGGTATATAATTCTTTTTATGCAGTGTTGGATTCTATTTCAATTTTTGCATCTATGTTCACCTTATGTCACCATCTGCTTTTGAGATTATAAAAATAATAACCTTAAAGAATAAGGAAGACAGAATAATCTAAGGAATCTATAAGAAAGGTAGTATAGCTAATATACAAATTCAGCAAAGTTTCAGGGTGTAAGATCAATGCCCCCAAATCAATTGTGTTTCTATATCCCTGCAATGAATAATCTGAAAGAAAATTAAGAAAGCAATACAATAAATAATAGCATCTTATTTAGCCTATGGTGGACTACACTGATTGGTTTTGTGAATATTAAACCAGCCTGCATATCTGGAATATATCCCACTTGGTCATGGTATATAATTTTTTTATACATGGCTAATTTCTATTTGCTAGTATTTTGTTAATGATTTTTGCTGGTAGATTTATGGGCAATATAGACCTTTTGTTTATTATTTTTGTACTATCTATGATTTATGTATCAGAGTAATAAACTTGTCAGGAAGTGTCCCAGCACCTTCTGTTTTTTTGCAAGACATTGTGTGAAGTCATTGTTAATTCTTTAAATGTTTGGTAAAATCTCCAGTGATGATATTCCACATTTCTTTTCTCCTTTTTTATTGGAGTTTTATTT
Organism: Corynorhinus townsendii; assembly: GCA_026230045.1. NCBI lineage: Eukaryota > Metazoa > Chordata > Mammalia > Chiroptera > Vespertilionidae > Corynorhinus > Corynorhinus townsendii. The sequence continues at coordinate 96,619,455 of JAPDVU010000008.1, read as the reverse complement.
AAAATTTCTTTAGTTCAAATTATCTAGGACACCTTCTATGACACTCTATAGCCCATTCATAGAAGGTGTCATAAATAATTGGAACTAAAGAAATTTTGGGCCTTACGTAATTATGTATATTATCTTGATTAAGTTTTGATAGTTTGGGGTTTCTAAAGAATTCTTCCATTTCTTCTAAATTGTCAAATTATGGGCATAATTATTGACAGTATTCACTTAATATCCTGTTAACAGATGGAGAAATGATATCCCATTTCTTTCTTTTTTTAATATATATTTCTTTATTGATTTCAGAGAGGAAGAGAGGGGGAGAGATAGATAGAAACATCAATGATAACAGAGAATCATTGATCAGCTGCCTCCTGCATGCCCCCTACTGGGGATCCAGCCTGCAACCCAGGCATGTGCCCTTGACCAGAATCAAACCCAGGACCCTTCAGTCTGCAGGTTGATGCTCCATCCACTGAGCCAAACCAACTAGGGCCCCATTTCTTTCTTGATATTGGTGATTTGTCAATATTTGTCAATATTACTTTTGTCAATATTGCCAGAAGTTTATCAGTTTTGCTGTACTATTCTTTTCCTATTTTAAACTTCACTGATTTCTGTTCTTAACTTTTTAATTTTCTTCCTTCTACTTGCTGTGGATTTACTTTACTCTCTTCCAGTTTCATAAGGTAAAAATTTAATTATGGGTTTGAAACCTTTCATCTTATCATTAGTTGCATTTGAGTACTATAAATTTCCCTATCAGAACTGCTTTAGCAGCCTCCCACATGTATTAATACTAGGGGCCCAGTGCACAAATTTGTGCACCTTGAAAGGAACTGTGGGCCGTGAGGCTGCAGTGGGCACAGGGGCGGGTCTTGGCCCATCTTCTACACCCTCACCCAACCCCTCCCACTGCGGCCCCTGGTCTCCTATCTGCCAGCAGCCCTGCTCCCGCTACTGCTGCTCCCACACACTAATGGTGCCGGCCCCATTGGGTGTGGAGCAATTGGGGCCAGCACCAGCAGCAGGTGTGAGCGGGGCCGGCACCATCAGAAGATGCAAGCAGTAGCTGCTGCCCCGATGGCCCCTCAGGAGCAGGGGAAGGTGGAGACGCCCTCAGGGGCGATCGGGGCTGGCAGCTGCTGCTTATACCCACTGATGGCACCAAGCAATTGGGACTGGCGCCAGGCACCAGCAGTGGGTGTGAGTGGTGGCTCCGGTGCTGGCAGTGGGTGCAAGAGGTGGCTTCAAACCCCGATCACCTCTCAGGAGCAGGGGTAGGTGGAGAAGTCCTGAGGGGCAATCAGAGACAGTGCCAGGCGCCAGCAGCAGGTGCAAGTGCTGGGAGGGACCATGGCGCATGGGCGCAAAGAATTTTCAGTAACCACCAGAGGCTCGCCCCAATGACAGCGACCAGCGCCCCACCTTGATCTGGTGCCCCTGTTCACCTGCTCCACCATCCTGCCATGGTCGATGCCTGTCATGTTCCGTGCACGCCCCCTGGTAGTCATAGAGGCCAGTTGTTCGGTTGTTCTGGTTGTTCCGCCATTCAGTCTATTTGCATATTACCTTTTATTATATAAGATGGTGTGTTCTCATTCAGTGCTATGCATTTTTAATATTTCTTTTGAGCCCAAGCCAGTTTCGCTCAGTGGTTAGAGTATCAGCCCTCAGACTAAAGACTCTCAGGTTTGATTCCAGTCAAGGGCACGTACCTCAGTTGCAGGCTGAGTCCCGCCCCAGTTGGGGTGCATGCAGGAGGCAATCAATCAATGTGTCTCTCTCACATTGATGTTTTTTTCTCTCTGTCTCTCCCCCCTCATTTCCATTCTCTCTAAAAAATCAATGGAAAAAAATCCTCAAATGAGGAGATATATATATATATATATATATATATATATATAGAGAGAGAGAGAGAGAGAGAGAGAGAGAGAGAGAGAGAGAGCCTTCTTCATTGATCCATGCATTATTCATAAATATCTTGTTTAATTTCCAAGTATTTATTTTTCTCTTGCCTTTCTGTTACTGATTCTTAGTTGGATTTCATTATGGTCAGAGAACATAACTTACTCAGCAGAATTTCAATTCTTTTAAATTTATTGAGGTTTATTTATGCCTCTAGACGTTTTATCTTTCTGAATGTTCCATGGGCATTTGAAAAGAATGTCTTTCCTGCTGTTGTTGGGCAGTGTTCTATAGATTAAGTTTTGATAGTTTGGGGTTTCTAAAGAATTGTTCCATTTCTTCTATCCCCTGGTGGTCCTATTCAGTTTTTCTGTGTCTACTGTTGATTTAATGTCTAGAAGTTCTACCAACTTTTATCCACTTCAAGTGAAATGTAAAACTTTAATTCCACTAAAATCCCTTTTCCTCCTACTTAAAATATAATTGTATTGAGTTCCTCAAATCATATTATAAACTTTGCTCAAATGACTTCAGAAACTCACGAGAAGGCAACTGCCACATTTATCCTACTTTTGTTCTTTTTCTTTTCTGAAGTTCCAAGCTTTCTGGTGTCATTCCCTTTCTATTTAGAAAAGGTCCTCTAGCCACTTCTTTAAGTATGTTTGCTAATAACATTTTCTCTTAGTTTTCTTTCGTATAATAATACCTTTAGTTCACCTCCTTAATGAATATATTTTCCAAGATAAAAAATTTGTTTGAAAGTGCTTTTTTTTCTGTAGTTTAAAAAAAAAGTGCTATTTCCTTCTAGCCTCACTGGTTTCAGATAAGATATTCACTGTCATTCCCAAAGGTAATGTTATTTTCCAATGCCTACTTTCAAGATTTTTTTCCTTTGGTTTTCAGAAATTTAATTATGATGTGCCTTTAGCATGAATATATTTGGATTTATCTTCTTGGAAGTTCAGATTCTTGAATGAGTAGTTTTATACCTTTTGCCAAATTTGAGAGGTTTTCAGCCATTATTTATTTAAATACTTCAGCAGCACTCTCCTCTACCCTTCTTTACTCTGATGATACAAATGTTAGTTCTTTTATCGCTGCCCCACCTTCCAAATACAGAGATAATCCAAACTCTTCTCATTACCTCTATGCCTTCCAATTTTGTTTAAGTAACCATAGTCACTTATAAGGAAAACTATAATGGTCCCCTAATGAGCTCTCTATGCCCTTATGCTCTTCCCAATATTTTCTCAACAGAAGTGAAAAAGATCTTATATAAATCAGATGTTGCTCATTTGCCAAAAATCCACCAATAAATTAAGAATAAAGTTGAAGTCTTTAATAAGGCTTATGATACTCCCATCTTTTGAATCATAGCTACCTGAATCATCTCCTGTCCCTCCTTTTGTCAACCTCAAAGAACACCAAGTACATTCCTGCCCGTGGGCTTACCAGTTACTCTGACCCCTGCTGAAAAGAGGTGGAATCCTCGTGGCTCATAAAATCATTTAATTCAAATTTTTGCTCTAATGGTGATCTCCTTAAGGTTTCCCCTAACTACTCTTCTTAAAGTAGTTCACTCAATCAATTTAACCCTGCTCTGATTTCTCTGAGAGATTTTACCCACAGAACATTTAATATATGCAAATATCTGTGTGTTTAGCACTTTATTTTGATTAAAATATATTTAACATATAACATTGTGTAAATTTAAGGTCTACATGTTATTTTGAAACACTTACATACTGTACTATGACTGCCATTGTACCAATAATTAGCACCTCTATCTCTAGATAAGTATTTCTTTTTATGGAGTTGGAATAATTAAGTTCCAGTCTATTTGTAAGTTGGATGATTGTAAAACAATATAATTCTCTATATATACATCTCTAGGGCTTATTTGCTACTCTTTGCAAGGTTGTACCCTTAAACAACAATTCCCTACACACACTATAATCTGCTAACCCCCATTTACTCTCTGTTTTCAAAAGTTTGGCTTTTTTAGTTTCCACATGATACCATACAGTACTTGTCTTTCTTTGACTTATTTAGCACAATGGCCTCAAGGTACATTCATGTTGTCACAAACAGCAGGATATCTACAAATAGCTAAATATTTCAGTGTGTGCGCACATGTGTGTGTGTAAATATTCAGCTTATATCCATTCTTCTTTATCCATTCAACCCCTGATGGGCACTCAGGTTGTTTCTGTATTTGGATATTGTGAATAATGCTGCAATAAATATGGTAGTGCATTTATCTTTTCAATATCCTCTTTTCATTTCCTTTGGGTACATACCCAGAACTTGACTTGTAAATCACAAAGTAAATCTATTTTTTAGTTTTTTAGGAATCTCCACATTGTTTTCCATAGTGGCTAAACCAATTCCATTCCCTCCAACAGTGCACAAGAATTCCTTTTCCTACACATTCTTACAAACACTTGCTACCTCTTGTCTTCTAGATGGTAGCCATTCCAACAGGTGTGATATGATATCTCACTGTGGTTGTGATTTGCATTGCCTTGATGGTTAATAATGATGAGCATGTCTTCATATACCTGTGGCCATTAGCGCTACTTTTATAAACTCATTAAGAGACATTACTTTTCACTAATATACTCTTAGCTCTTAGAAAATGACTGGCAGGAGGTGAGGGGATAAGGACACATTTATAATAACTTAATCAATAAAGAAAAATTAAAATTAAAAATAAATCACAAGGAAATACCACTACATGCCCACAAGTGTGGCTTCAAAAATGAGAAAGACACTCCTCATGTTCACCAGAATGCAAGACAATTGCTGATGAAAAGGTAAATTTTTCAACCACTTTAAAAATTCATTTGGCAGTTTCTAAAAGTTAAGAAATATGCACATCTAACCTAAGGTTGAGTTAATCCTAGTACATACTTTTATCCAAGATAAGAGTTATGTCCACAAAAGGTATATGTACAAGAATTTTACTCATGCCCTAACCAGTTTGGCTCAGTGGATAGAGCGTGGGCCTGCGGACTCAAGGGTCCCAGGTTTGATTCCGGTCAAGGGCATGTACCTTGGTTACGGGCACATCCCCAGTAGGGGGTATGCAGGAGGCAGCTGATAGATGTTTCTCTCTCATCAATGTTTCTAACTCTCTCTCCCTCTCCCTTCCTCTCTGTAAAAGATGAATAAAATTTTTTAAAAAAAAAAAGAATTTTACTCATAATAGCAAGACAGAAAAATGGAAACAACCCAGGTTTCCATCAGCAGTGGAGTGGATAAACAAATGGGGATCTGTCATACAGTAAACAGTTATGCAGCTGAATCTCAGACACCACGGTGGCTAAAAGAAGACAGACAAAAAAGTACATCCTGGAAAATTCCATTTGTCTGACATTCAAAGGCAAATGCACCTATGGGTAATAGAAATCAGAACCATGAGCACACCTGGCAGGGAGGGGACTGCCTGGGGAGAGATATGAGGGGTCTTCTAGGATGATGAAAATAGTCCATGTTTTTTATTTGGCTATTGGTCACAGGTACATAAATATATAAAAATTCATTGAGCTATATACTCTAGATTTGTATGCTTTATTTTATATGTAAAATCTCAAAAAATAAAATATATTAATAAAAAAAAGAAAGTGATTGGCATATAGCGTGTACTCAAAAATTATTTGAGAGCCATAGCCAGTTTTGCTAAGTGGATAGAGCGCCGGCCTGTGGACTGAGGGGTCCCAAGTTCAATTCCGGCCAGGGGCACATGCCTGGGTTACAGGCTCAATCCCCGGTGGGGGGCATGCAGGAGGCAGCTGATCAATGATTCTCTCTCATTATTGATGTTTCTCTCCCTCCCTCTCCCTTACTCTCTGAAATCAATCTATATATATATATATATATATATATATATATATATATATATATATATATATAATTTTTTGAGAAAAAAATGAGTGTATGAAAGAATGCCTGATAACAGCAGGAATGTAGGGCAGTGGAGGAAGGTGAGCAACTGAAATTGTTCTGAAAAATATACTGTAACTAAAATAAACAGTGTAAAATGGAAATTTGCAAAAATTGGAGTAAAATTCAAAAAATAAATAAAAAAGAAGAACATTTTTTGTGAGAGTGATATCTGAATGTTTGATTCAGGAATCAGCATTCTCAGTCATTTCCAAGGATTAGGACCTCTAAAGAGGTATTCTTGAAAAAATATTTCCAAGTTGTCAACCTCTGGATTAACCAAAAGAAAATAACAAATCCCTTGATATCCATCTGTACGGTGCACACTAACTCACCTGGAAACTTCTGGCCTGGGTATTCTTCCTCCAATATCCATGGCTCCTCTCCTTGCTCCAACCTGAAGATCACCTCTGGTTTGGTAACACAATAGCCTGTCAAAGTGAAATAATTTAGGACTTGGACCAGAAAGCCTAGATGTCGGGGACTCTAAAAGAGGAGGAAGCTCAGGAGCTGATCGATGGAGGTGCCACTGAACATTTTACTGGAGAAGTAAACACAAATATCTTCCTGGTGCCCACAAGTGGTCAATCAACATTGGTTCCTGAGTTCTAATCTTAACTATCATTAAACTCTATAGACTGTCCCTATACTTCATGATTGGGAGGATTTTAAAATGCCCTTCAGAATTACCTAGTAAACAGACCTTACCCACTGAGACAAGGTTGCTGTAGTTCTCCAGCATCACATCTCTGTACAGGGACCTCTGAGTGGGGTCTAGATGCTGCCACTCCTCCTGGGTGAAGCCCACAGTCACATCCTTAAATGACACTGATGCCTGGAATTTCTGATCAATGTGAAATGTTCAGAATTAGGTAACATGGGAAAAGATGTATGGAATTAATCCTTAACATGATTACTGTTCAGAGATGAGCAAAATGGTTTACATGCCTGGGTTGTGTTTGATCTCCAGTCAGGGAGCGTAGGGAAGGCAACCAACCGATATTTCTCTTTCACATTAATGTTTCTCTCCCTCTCTCTCTCTTTTTCTCTCTTTCTCTTCCTCACTCTAAGCATGTCCTCAAGTGAGGATTAAAAAAATAATAAAATTAGATTCTTTCATCACATCTCTTTTTAAAATTCCAGATGGATTACAATACTAAGTATTAAAACAAAATTGGTATTTTTAGACAAAATATTGGAAAATTTCATTAGGCCCATAGGTAAGGGAAATAAGAATAAAAAAACTGAATACACAAAAGGATGTATCACAATATAAAAGTTTCAGAAAGCATACCATTAAGTTAAAAGAAAAAAAATCATATTGAGAAAAGAGAATTCTTACAAAACTCAGAACACCTGAAAAGCCATAAATTTATGAAAGTTTCACAACTTCAATGATCAGACACAAGAAAACTAAACAGTGACGTTTTTCATATATTAGTGTAGAAATAATTTTGTATATCTGGAGATGAAGGAGGAAAAGTAGTCTTCTAATATACCTAGAAAAATTAGAAATCCTCAAATACTACAATTCAAAAATATTAATCATAAGACCCCACGCCCCAAGGGAACCCCCACCCTGATCCAGGACACCCTTCAGGGCAACCCAGCTGGCCCCCATCCATGCACCAGGCCTCTATCCTATCTAATAAAAGAGTAATATGCAGATTGACCATCACTCCAACACACAAGATGGCTGCCCCCATGTGGTTAAAGATCCTGCCCCCATGTGGACACAAGATGGCCAGCAGGGGAGGGCAGTTGGAAGGGACCAGGCCTGCAAGGGAGGGCAGTTGTGGGTTATCAGGGACCAGGCCTGCAAGGGAGGGCAGTTGGGGGTGATCAAGCCTTCAAGAAAGGGCAGTTAGGGGTGACCAGGCCAGCAGAGGAGGGAAGTTGGGGGCGACTGGACCTGCAGGGGAGCAGTTAGACATCAATCAGGCTGGCAGGGGAGTGGTTAGGGGGTGATCAGGCTGGCAGGCAGAAGCAGTTAGGGGCAATCAGGAAGGCAGGCAGGCAAGCAGTTGGGAGCCAGTAGTTCTGGATTGTGATAGGGATGCCTGGTGGGATCTGGCCTAAACAGGCAGTCAGACATCCCTCGAGAGGTCCCAGATTGGATAGGGTGCATGCTGGGCTGAGGGACACCACCGCCCCCCCCCCCCCATGCACGAATTCCATGCACCAGGCCTCTAGTATTAATCCTAAGACCCTAGAGCAGTGATTCTCAAACGTAGTAGGTGTCATCATCCCATAGATGCCTTATTAAAACATAACTGCTGGGCCTTGTCCCAGAATTTCTCTTCTATGAGGCTTGGAATGGGGCATAAGAATCTGCATTTCAAACAAGTTTCAGATTATGCTGCTGCTTCTGGTCAAAGACCCTCACTTGAGAAGCACTGCTCTAGAGTCTTGAGATATATTTGCGTTTGTGCAGAGAGAATGAAAAGGATGCTCACAGCAACATTATTTATATTACTGAAAAATAGAAATTACTTAAGTGTCTACCAATAAAATAGAGTATCTAGAATATAGTGTTGCCATACAATGGTGAGTTGGGGGAAAATGTGTATCATATATCCATTAAGATAATTAATATATTTTTAAAGCACCCAAAACAATAAACTATTGTTCAACTATCTATATATTTCTTCAATGAGATATAGAGACAAAATGAAAAGACTAATGAACAAGGATGAAAACTTAGAACTAAAGGAGGGACACTGTGAGGAAGACTCCAAAAGAGGGCCATCAGCAGAGCTGTATGAGAAGAAGACAAAGGAGACTTCCCAGGAGAAAGTAGTCAGTAGGGTAATGTAGCTGTTGTTCAAGATAGATAACTGCAAGTAAGTCACTGGTGACCTTTACCTGGATAGGTTCTAAAAAGTGGAGGGGAAGAGCCAAGGCAGAATGCTATGGGATAAAATTTGACTGCAAGACCCAGAAACATTTACTAGAGAACTTAACTTTTAACCATTTGCTGCACGCCTTATATACATAGCCCAGCTAAGATAAAATTGTTATGGAGAGTTTTCACAACAGGCATGCAGGCCATTCATTCCTCTAAACATACTAGGTTTCATGCTAGGAACAAACAAGACCATCATAAAACTGACTGCTTGAACCACCTCTTGGACCCTTTTGCTTCCAGTGAGGAACAGTCTGAGGCACTCATTGGGTCTTGAACAGAACTTATCTGTATCCAAGTGTCTCCCTTTCTACCAGGGTTATCAGAAACATCAGAGACATACTTGCAAGTCAACCTGGAAACTATAATATATATTAACAATCTGTATAAATCTACAGGCCAGTGGTGGGGAATCTGTTACTTTACCTTTCCAGTGAAGTTTGACGTTTATCTATTACTAATTTCCCATCTTAACATATGGACTTTTCGAAATCACACAAAGTCTATTGTAAAATAAAGTGGAGACAAACAACTTACCTGGGATTTGTTCATTTTCTGGTGTTCTTGCAAAAGTGTAGGCAACTCGGAAGACATGCTGTATTACAAGAAGAATGGAGTCATGAAAGATCTGGCCTGCCTGGCAGCTCCTGACTTCTCCTACCCTGGGAAGCACACCCCCCAGTAGACAGGAGGAATGTCAATATCCCTTTGACCTGCAGAAGGTAGAGGGAAATGGTGAAAGACAACCTATTTGACTCTGATATAATCATACCAGAGGCCTGTTGCAGGAAGATTCCTGCAAGAACAGGGCTTCCAGGGTGCTTCCCTCCCGCCACCGCCACCCTTCCTGCCACCCCACCCCACCCCCCGTGCTTTCCCTTCCCTCCCGAAGCCTCTGCCTCCCACCCCGTGCTTTCCCTTCCACCATCGCTGCTGCCCCGCGCTTTCCTTCCTGCCGCCGCCCTGCTTTCTGCTTTCCTTCCCTCTTCCTTCTATGCTGTCTTCAGTCTTCACTCCATCTGTGTATGCAAATTAACTGTCATCTTTTGTTGGGCTAATTTGCATACTCACTCTGATTGGCTGGTAGGCATAGCGGAGTGATGGTTAATTTGCATGTTTCTCTTTTATTAGTGTAGACTAGTGATCCAGTGCACAGATTCGTGCACATTGAAAGGAAATTAATTAGAAGGTGGCTGGGAGGGCGGGACTGGGTGAGATGGGCCCAACACACCCTAGAGTCAACCTCCCCATGGACCCTCCCTTCCCTCCCTGGCATTTGTGGAGCAGGGTCCCTCCAGCAGGTGGGGTCCCTCAGCCTGGCCTGTGGGGATCTGGCCAAAACTGACATCCACCAAGGAGTCCTGGGGTGTAAGAGGGCACTCTGCAAAGTTGCTGTCTTACAGGGTGTGGAATGCATACGCAAGTGTGCAGTAAACCAGATTCGGGCCAACAGTGCCCCAGCAACAACATAACCCCTGGCTGAATCGGGCTGCCTCCTCTCTGTTTTCAGGGTACGTCACCCAAGAACCACCACTGCCAAGTCACTGAGCTCGGCAGCTCCTGCTTTGAGCAGCTGCCCCCTGGTGGTCAGTGCACACCATAGTGACTGGTTGGACAGTCAGACACTTAGCATATTAACCTTTTATATATATAGACTAGACGCCCGATGCATGAAGATTCATGCAGAATGGGCCTCCCTTACCCTGGCTACTGGCACAGCCTTTGCTCCGGCCCAGAGCCACCTTTCTGCCTTCACTCCGCCCAGAGCCACCTTTCCTCCTTCCAACGCTGCCCAGAAGCCCAGAGAGGCTAGGGGAGTGCAAAATGCCTGCATCCTTGCCATGGCGACGACGCAAGTGTCCTGCTCCCTGCCGCTGTGCACCTGTGTATGCAAATTAACCTGCCATATTTGGTGGGTTAATTTGCATACTCACTCCTGATTGCCTGGTGGGCATCACGAAGGTATGGTCAATTTGCATATTTTTATTAGTGTAGATCGCTTGGGGCCTAAAATGTTTAGTGGGTTAATATAAATATTTGCTTCCTATGGATTTTTTAATAGTTTAAGTCTCCCTTGGTGTTCACAAAAAATTTAAATGACAAACCTGATTAAAACAAACACCACACCTAAGGAAGGAATATTAACCCTTCACCAAACGTGTTGTGAAGAACACTGAGAGATAAGCTGTTTATCAATGTCCCTACTGCCATTACTAAATTCTCTAGTTAGTGACTCCTAAGAAGGCTATAAAAAGCAGTGCTTTAAGGAAAGGTCTATGTTTTAATTTATCTTTGTTGTCATTTCTCAAAAGGATCTTTTATACAAAACTTCTTTCAGTTGTGTGGAAAAGTAGACAGTAAGTACTAGCTTAGGAGTCAGGAGATCTGGCTTTTAGTCTCCACCACTAACAAAGCTTTCCTCCTGAATGAGTTACTAACCTTCAGAAGAAAAACGAGGCACAAAGAGCTAATCCTTGAAACTTCTTCCTAAATGCTAGTGCAGGTCAGGGCAGAGCCCCAGCATCTACCAGGACGCAGGGATGGGCAGACTGGCGAGCACTGCAGATCCAGAAAGGGTACCTGGGGACCCAGGAAACTGTCCCATCTGGAGAGGAATAACGGAGTTAGCGGCGACAGCCCGGGAGCCTTTCGCCCCAGACCCAGCTTCCCAAGAAATACGTCACGCACACGCACATCCTCCTCCCGCAGCACCGCGCCCTCCGCACCGACCAGAGGCACCCCTCACACCCTCCCGTGGCCGCAGAACTGTCCTCCCCGCTCCCTCTCCCCGCTCAGCGCAGAGGTGGGTCACGTGGGGGGGTGGGGGGGCAAAGTCCAGTTCTGGGTCCGATAGAGACGCCCGCCCCGCCGCCCTAGGGGCCACACAGCTCCTCCCAGGTGCTGCGCGAGCCCCTCCGTCCTCTCCCAAGCCTCCTGCCCTCACCCGCGGCTCCCTCCTCAGGTACACTGGCCCCGGAGATCGCACAGACTTGGGGACCCCAGTACCGCCTCCTAAGCGAGGCCAGAGACAAACAGAAAAAGCAAAAGGCGACAGTGCAGAGGGAGAAGGCGGTCCTAGGCATGCGCAGAAGACCCGCACGCTGAGCCCTGATGGCCTTTCTCTCCAAGTCCGCGCTGCCAGCCTTTCGGGATTGGCGGGGAGGTGCAACCTCAGCTTGGGAAGTGTGGGGAGGTCTGAGATAGCTCCCTGGTTCCATCGAGGGCTCCCCGGAAAGTTTTGAATAACAGCTGAGCTGAGTTCTTTGTGCAGCCAGTGTGCAATTCGGACACAAAGCTGTCAAGGAGAGGCAACCTGCATGTCAATTTCACGTTTTCAAGTATTAGGCGATAGATCCCAGCAATACAGTGGAAGAATCTAACTCCATCACTGATTGCAGGGCGCAGGGGAGTGTGTGTGTGTGTTTTGGGGAGGAGGGGAGCGCAGCAAGAAAGCTAGTCCATCAAAATCATGTAAGCAATAAACGAAAATTGCAGATAAATCAAGAGACACAATCCAAAGGAAAATAAATATCTTTATTCATTTATATAAATACCAGAGGCCCCATGCACAAAATTTGTGCAAGGGGCTCGCCCCCCCCCATCCCCACCCCACCCTACCCCCCCCCACCCCCCCACCCCCCCCCACCCCCCCCACCCCCCCCCCCCCCCCCCGCTGCCCCTGTGTTGGCCTCTGCCTTGGCCGCTGCTGCTTTGCCCTGAACCTTGTCTGGTCTAATTAGCATATTACGCTTTTATTATTATAGATATTCTTTCGCCTGTGACAAAGTTACTTGACAAATAGAGATATACCCTTTCATAGATCAATATTCTCTGACAAAATTACAATAATAACCTCAACAAATTTTTGTATGTACTTTTTTCTCTTTGATTTTTAATATATTGTGTACTATACAAAAGTATTCTTAACTTCATCACAAATAAATAAAAATCTAAATTAACAGCCAGGGAATGTTTTAAAAAGAAGAAAAATGCCTAAGAAATACCAATATGGATAAATTATTATTCAAAATAGTTTGGCGTCTGCTTAATGGGAACACTATGGCCAAGACTGTTTTTAAATATCTAGTGTAATAAATGTACCACTTCAAAACAATGAAAGAAAGAATGGAGTATTCCAAACAGCAAGTCATTCCCAATAATTTGGAATAAAGGTTATATCCATAAATTGTGATAGAATTCATGTGGATTCAAGATTTGAAAAGTTTAAACCACTAAGTTAAAAACAATAAATGAGACTGAGAAGTTATGACACCAAAGATAGAAACCATAAGTGTAATATCTGATACATTTTATTATAGAAAAAATAACTTAATTCTAATTTTAAAATGTTAAAAGCAAGTAAACCAAAAAATTATATTTTTACTATTTGAAAGAAAATACATATTAATTAAATAAGGATATCTTTAAACCAATAGAAAGAAAAACTTAAAATGGGCTATAGAACTGACCAGTAATAGCCTTGGCTGGGTGGTCAGTCGTTTGGAGCACTGTCCCATTCACCAAAAGGTTGTGAGTTTGACTCCAATCAGGGCAGTTATCTAGGTTGTGGGTTTCATTCTCCAGTGGGAGGCAATCTTGATGATTCTCATACAGATGTTTCTCTCTCTCTAAAAGTCAATTTACCAAAAAAAAAAAAAAAAAAAATCCTTGGGTGAAAATTAAAAAAAAAAAAGAACTGACCAGTAATAAAATTAAAAAGAAAATGCAAATGAATATTTTTATTAAAAAGTTAATTATGATAATTAAGATGCAAATGTTTAAGTAAAAACATCTAAAATATTGAGATTAAATTTTTTAATTTACTTTTTAATTTATATACACTAAAGTTCACTCTATTTCATGCAGTTTTGTATGTTTTGACAAATGCATAGATCTCTGTAACCACCACCACAGTCAACAACAGAATTGATTTCATCACTGCCCAAAACATTTCTTTTATGCTACTCTTTTGAAGTCAAACTCTCTTACACTCTTAACCTCTGGCAGCCACTATTTATTCTTCATGCCAATACGTTTTCCTTTTCTAGAAAGTCATGTATATGGCCCTAACCAGTTTAGCTCAGTGGACTGAACGTCAGCCTGCGGACTGAAGGGTCCAGGTTTGATTCCGGTCAAGGGCATGTACTTCGGTTGTAGGCACATCCCCAGTGGAGGGTGTGCAGGAGACAGCTGATCGATGTTTCTAGCTCTCTCTCCCTCTCCCTTCCTCTCTGTTAAAAAAAATCAATAAAATATATATATATTTTTAAAAAGTGCTCTGGACTCTGGAGTATTTAGAAAAAAAAAAGAAAGTCATGTATATGGAATCGAACAGTATTAATCTTATGAATCTTGTATCTTTTACTTAGCACAATGCATTTAAGATTCATCTGTGTTGTTTCATGTACCAATAAACTTGTTTTTTTGTTTGTTTAATCCTCATTCAAGAATGTGTTTATTGATTTTATTTTTTTATTTTATTTTTTGTTTTTAATAAATCTTTATTCAGATTATTACAATTGTTCCCCCCCCCCATATCTCCCCTCCACCCAGTTCCCACCCCTTCTGCCCTTACCTCCCCCACACTGTCCTCATCCATAGGTGTACGATTTTTGTCCAGTCTCTTCCTGCACCCCCCCATACCCTTTTCCCCCTGAGAATTATCAGTCCACTCCCATTCTATGCCCCTGATTCTATTATATTCACCAGTTTGTTCTGTTCCTCAGGTTTTTAATTCACTTGATTTTTAGGTTCACTTGTTGATAGATATGTATTTGTTGTTCATAATTTTTATCTTTACTTTTTTCTTCTTCCTCTTCTTAAAGAATACCTTTCAGCATTTCATATAATATTGGTTTGGTGGTGATGAACTCCTTTAGCTTTTTCTTGTCTGTGAAGCTCTTTATCTGACCTTCAATTCTGAATGATAGCTTTGCTGGGTAGAGTAATCTTGGTTGTAGGTTCTTGCTATTCATCACTTTATAGATTTCTTGCCACTCCCTTCTGGCCTGCATAGTTTCTGTTGAGAAATCAGCTGACAGTCGTATGGGTGCTCCCTTGTAGGTAATTAACTGTTTTTTCTCTTGCTGCTTTTAATATTCTCTCTTTGTCTTTTGCTCTTGGCATTTTAATTATGATGTGTCTTGGTGTGGTCCTCTTTGGATTCCTTTCGTTTGGGGTTCTGTGCACTTCCTGGACTTGTAAGTCTATTTCTTTCACCAGGTGGGGAAGTTTTCAGTCATTATTTCTTCAAATAGGTTTTCAGTATCTTGCTCTCTCTCTTCTTCTGGCACCCCCATAATTCTGATGTTGGTATGCTTGAAGTTGTCCCAGAGGCTTCTTACACTCTCTTCACATTTTTGGATTCTTTTTTCTTTTTGCTTTCCCGGTTGAGTGTATTTTGCTTCTTTGTATTTCAATTTTTTGACTTGATTCTTGTGTTCCTCTAGCCTGCTGTTGGGTCTCTGTATAATATTTTTTTATTTCAGTCAATGTATGTTTAATTTCTAGTTGGTCCTTTTTCATATCTTCAAGGGTCTCGTTATATTTATCGGCCTTTTCTAGGATATTCTTGAAAAGCCTTATAACCGTGGTTTTGAATTCTATATCCAGTCGTTTGTTTTCCTCCCTTTCTTTTGTTTGTGATCTGTTTCTTTGTCGCCGCATTTTCACTGATTCCCTGAGTTGGTAGGGTAGCTTTGTGTGCTAGGTTTTCTATAGGGCCCAGTGGGTTGGCCTCCCAGTTACCAGAGGTGGACACTCTTGGTGCACCCCTTTGTGGACTGTGTGTACAGCCTTGTTGTAGTTAAGTCTTGATTGTTGTTGGTATCACTGGGAGGAATTGACCTCCAGGCCAGTTGGCTGTGAGGATCAGCTGTGTCTACGCTGGGAGAAGTTCGGTGCTGGAGACAGCCTTATAGGATTAGATCTGCCAAATTGCTAAAGCTCTGTGTTCAGCTTGGATGTGGTGGAGTGTCAGGGCAGAGCAGACAGTCTTGGCTTCCCCTCAGCCCCGCCCTTGTATTCATGAAGCCTTCCCTGGCTCCCAAGCCTCCGCCTGAGATGCAAGAGCATGGGTCCTCAGGGGCTCGCCTGGAACTAGGGTTCAGTGCAGTCAGAACTGGGGTTCAGTGCAGTCAGGAGCTTCTGAGTCCCTTCTGCTAGGGAAAGCCTGTGACAACTTCTGCAGTCTTTGTGCACACTTGTGCACGGGGCTCCTCCGGGTCTCCCCCGGGTCTCCGAGTCTCCGAGTGCCTTTCTCTCTACCTGACAGTCCAAACTTCCCCTGTATGAGCCTGGGTCCACGGGGTTTCGCCCGGAACTGGGGTTCAGTGCAGTCAGGGGCTTCCTTCCCCCTCCCGCCAGAGAAAGTCAGCCAGGCTCTCAGCCGCCCTTCCCCTCTGCACGCACGAAGACCCTTTGCCGAACCTCAACCCTTTGCCGTTCCTCCAATTCTCCGTGAGCTTTTCTCTTTCCTTCTAGTTGTAGAATTTCCGCTCAGCCAGCTTTCCTGTGGTTCTGGATGGTGTCCGTTCTGTCTTTTAGTTGTAGTTTTGAAATTATTGTGCGAGGCAGCAGTTTAGGTGCTTACCTATACCGCCATCTTTGGATCCTCCGTGTTTATTGATTCTAGAGGGAGGAAAGGAGAGAGAGAAAGAAACATCGATGTGAGAGAGAAATATCAGTTGGTTGCCTCCCACATGTGCCTCAACCAGGGACCAAACCCACAACCTGGGTATGTGCCATGTCTGAAATCAAACCTGCTCTTAATGCTCCAACCAACTGAGCCACACCAGCCAGAGCCCAATGAATTTGGTTTTTATTGCTGAGTCCTACTACATGGTATAAATTCACCACATTTCACTTACCTAGTCCCCAGCTGATTGGAATTTAATTATTTCCCTTTTGAGAAAATTATGAAAAGACAACCATTTTCAAATATAGGATTTGAGAAGATTCAAGACTAATATACAGGTATGGCACCTCTATTGTGAGTTTAATTCATGTAAACTCTCTAGAGGTACCTGTACTTCAAACGCAAAAGCAGCAATGCAAAATTATAAGAAATATAAAAAAAAATCAAGGAAACATATCATCACCCAAAGATAGCAATAATTCTCCAAATACCAAGTTTGAAGACTTTTGTGATGGAGCAGGTAAAGAATTCAAAATAGCTGTTTACCTGTTGAGAAAGTACTACAAAACTCAGAAAGAAATCAGGGGGGGGGAAGACATGAACAAATTGAGTTATAGAAAAAATAACTTTTTATTAAAGAGGTACAAATCATAAAAAGTAACAAAACAGAAATCCTGGAACTGAATCATTCAATGAATGCAATTAAAAATGCAATAGAAAGTTTCTACAGAAGAGTAAATCAAATGTAAGCAGCCCATGCTCAGTGGTTGATGTTGCCCATGAACCAGAAAGTCACGGTTCAATTCCCAGTCACTGGTTTCGGGCTCCATCCCCAGTGGGGGGTGTCCAGGAGGCAGCCAATCAATGATTCTTTCATTATTGATGTTTCTATCTCTCTCCCTCTCCCTTCCTCTCTGAAATCAATAAAAATATATTAAAAAAACAAAAACAAATGTAAGCATAAGTGAGAAAAAAAGATAGAAATAAAACAATTAGAAGAAAAAAGAATGAATAAAGCCTTATGTGACCTATGGTACTCTATCAAATGTACAAATATGAAAATAATTTGGGTTCCAAAAGGAAAAGAGAGGGAAAAGAGGAAGAAAGTATATTTTTTAAAATAATAGCTGAGAATTTCCCAACCTGGGGAGAGATTTGGACATAAAAGATCAGGAACCCAACCCCACTGGTGTGGCTCAAAGCATCAACCCATGAACCCAGAGGTTACCTGGTTTGATTCCTGGTCAGGGCATATGCCCAGGTTGTGGGCTCTATCCCCAGTGGGGGCGTGCAGGAGGCAGCTAATCAATGATTCTCATCATTGATGTTTCTATCTCTCTCTCTTCCTCTCCTTTCCTCTCTGAAATCAATAACAACAACACAAATACTTTTTAAAAATCACAAAGCCAAAAGATCACTCTGTTCTCTCAATGCAGAAAAACCTTCCCCAAGTCAGTATCATGAAACTGTCAAATATCAAATATAAAGAGAGAATGCAAAAAAGCACCAGGGGAAAAAAAGATTATTACTTCCAAAGGAATCCCTATTAGGCTGTCGGTGGATTTCTGAGCAGAACCCCTAAACATCCAGAGAAAGTGGTTGTGGGTTTGCTCCCTGGTTGAGGCACATGTGGGAGGCAACCAATTGATATTTCTCTCTCACATCGATGTTTCTTTCTCTCTCCTTTCCTCCCTTTCATCCAACATTCAGAGTTGAAAGAAATAACATGCCAGATAAGAATACTCTATCCAGCAAAGTTATCCTTCAGATAGGCAAGAGAAATACTTTCCCAGATAAACAAAAGCCAATTTTATCACCACTGACATACCTTGCAAAGAAGATTTTTAAGCTGAAAGGAAATGACATGAACTAGCAACATGAAAACATGTAAAAATATACAACAATCTGGTAAAGAAAAATATACAATCAGACTGAGAAAACTGAAATTCTATAATATAATGGTATGTCAATTTGTTAATAAACATGCAATATAATAAGAGGTAAAAAAAAGTGGCATAAAAAACATAAAAGGGGACAAGTAAAGGTGTAAAGCTGCTGCTGTTGTAATAACCTGGTAATTATTTAATGGGAAAGAAGGGAAGGGAAGACTATATATAGGCATGCCATTTATACAGCTTTGCCAAAAAGCTACATTTAACACTAGGTCTGTTCCCCACTCATTGATGGGGGAAGGGACTAGACAAAGGCAATTTAGACTCATGCCCAGTGAGGTCTGATGATATGGGAGGCTAATTGCCTGTCAATCACACCTGTAAACAAGTAATTGGCCAGGTTGGGCTTGGCCACTGCAAGGGCACAAAACCTAAATATTTAAACTTCTAAACAAAGAAGTGAACTCTCTCTTGCGACTCCTGTTGCAGGGGCTGCGCTCTCCCGTGCACATGGCTCACTGCCAGGTTGGGCTCCACATGTGGACTAGTGGACTTTAATCTGGCCTGAATACAGAACCACACCGGCTGCAACATGGATCGGGAACTTGGGACACTGGCCGGTTTCTGACTCTGCTGAACTCCCAGCTGCCCCTCTTCCAGGACTGACTTAAGGGCAGGGGACTTTGGAACCTGAAAAATGTAACTTTACACAAAGAAATCCTTCTTCCACATTCCATTCTCCAGTGGGGGCTTCTGAAAATGTTTCTTTCAGCAGCACCCGGGAACCTCACTTCCCCCAATGACGGGAGTTTCATTCACTGGCAGCAAAGCCTTTATAGGCAATCAAAGTTACTATCTTTAAATGGGCTTTATTGTCTGTGAGATGGCTTATGTAAGCCTCGTGTTACCCAAGATGTAAAAACCTAAAATAAATTTGCAAAAGATAAAGAGGAAACAGAGTTACCACTAC
Organism: Corynorhinus townsendii; assembly: GCA_026230045.1. Taxonomy (NCBI): domain Eukaryota; kingdom Metazoa; phylum Chordata; class Mammalia; order Chiroptera; family Vespertilionidae; genus Corynorhinus; species Corynorhinus townsendii. The sequence continues at coordinate 96,600,211 of JAPDVU010000008.1, read as the reverse complement.
AGAAAATTACCTTACAAAGGTAAAAGGGAACAGAGGTCATAAAATGGAAATACAAAACAACCAGAAAGTAATTAATATGATGGTTTCACTAAGTCCTTACATACCAATAATAACTCCCATGTGTAAATGGATTGAATTCACCAATCAAAATGCAGAGAGCAGTTGTATGAATAAATAACAAAAACCAACTATATGCTGCCTATAAGAGACTGACATCAGCTTTAAGGACAGACAGTAGTCTCAAGGGATGGAAAAATAGATTCCTTGCAAGTGGACATCAAAAGAAAACAGGAATTGCTATATTTATATCAAACAAAATAGACGTTAAACCAAAAATGGTAACAAACACACAAGATTGTATAATAGTAAAGGATCAATTCATCAAAAAGATATAATAATTGCAAATGTATATGCACCCAAAATCAGAGTCTCCAAACACATTAAGCCAATACTAAAAAATCTGAAGGAAGACTAGACAACACAGTAATAGTAGGGAAGTTCAGTACTCTACTTTCAGCAAGGATAAACCATCAGACAGAATATCAAGAAGGAAAAGTTGGACTTGAAACATACATTCTACCAAAAGGACTTATAGAACATTCCATTCAACAGCAGTAGAACACACATTCTTCTCAAATGCTCACAGAACTTTCCCCAGAAGAGAGCATGTGAGAGGACACAAAGCAAGTCAGCAAATTTGAGAAGACTGAAATCATGTGTCTTTTCTGGACACAAAGGTATAAAAATGGAAATTAGCAAGAAAGCTGCAAAATCTAAAAACGTGTTGAAAGTAAGCAATACATTCCTTTTTTGTAATTGAAATTATTGGGGTTACATTTTTGTTTGTTGGTTTATTTTGTACCACATCTCATCCTCCCATGGGGTCCTCTGGAAATCCGTATTCCAGTGGTGCCCAAGGACCCAACTCCCACTAACAATTCTCCAATGAAACAAACCTTCATTGTCATTTTGTTCCCTGAATGCCATCTCTATGTGCTGGTAAATGTTAACTATCCTATACCCACCATGTAAAAGGAGTGTGTGTCTCTCTGTTTTATTCTTTATTCGGTCTCAGAGGTTTCCCTGCCTTGCTTTCTCCTGCCTCCCTAATCTACCACCAATGGGCTTCATGCAATTCTCCTTAGGTATCTTCCTTTGATTTTAATGTTTAAGATCAGCTGTAAAACTGCCATTCTCCGGAGCATCAACCCATTACGATTTTGCTTCCTAGCAATTATCAGATTGATTCATATAATCTCAAAAATTCTCTATAGGCCTGGACGTTTCTTACATCAACAACTGAATGTTATATATTATCTCCATTGTTTGAAATGCCAATTTTAACATATATTAAATTCTTATGTATATTTAGATGTGTTTCTGATCTTTTTGGAAGCCAGCACCACTCTTTTAAGTTATTTTTATAATAATACACATTCATGTATTATTATAAAAATAACTTGAAACTAATGAACCTGGTTTCAAGTTCTTTGTTTCACATTCCCAAAAGAATATGTATTATTCTTTAAGATTATACATTTCCTGATAAGATTAAAATTATTTGTCAAGTAGAACAAAACCAAACTCTTTATCACAATTTTTATTGTGATTTTGATTCAAGTTAAATTTTATAGAATTTTCTGTACAAATATAAATATAAAACAATAGAATATACAAATATAAAACCATAGAATTTCCCCTGGTGCAAAAGGGGAAAAGGCCTTGGCTCCTTTATTTTCTTAGAGTATTTCCTTGAGAAAATAGTAAATCTTTTCTTTGTCTTTTTCATATGTATGTAAATCTTTTAAAAAGTGAATAAGCCTGATTATTTTTACAACCCAGGAAACCTCCTTCTAAAGGCCCTGAAGCTATGTCTTTGAAATGTACCTGGCCCAGATAATCACTCTATTTACCAGGTGGATTTAAGATGAACTATGTGTAGCAAATGGAACATTCACTTGAATGGGATATATATACTAGAGGCCCAGTGCACAAAATTCATGCATGGGGCAGGAGGGTCGCAGGGGGAGGGGAGCTCCCTCAGCCTGGCTTGCACCCTCTCGCAATCTGGGACCCTTCAGGGAATGTCTGACTGCCACCGGTTCAGGCCCAATCCCTGCGGCAGTCAGACACCCCTCTTGCAATCTGGAATAGCTGGCTCCTAACCATTTGCCATCCTGCCTGCCTCATCACCCCTAACCAGTCTGCCTGCCTGCCTCATCGCCCCTAACCACTCACCTGCCTGCCTCATCACCCCTAACTGCCTCTGCCTGCCTGCCTGCCTGACCACCCCTACCCACTCTGCCTGTCTGCCTGATTGCCCCTAACCACCTCTGCCTTGGCCCCAACCGCCGCTGCTTCATCCGGAAGGAAGTCCGGAATGATGTCTGGAAGGTCGTTCGGCTGTCCAGTCTAATTAGCATATTATACTTTTATTATTATAGATATATACCTGACTATATAAAAGTGTGATTTCTGTCTTTGCAAAATCATTAGCAGATGACCTGGGATGCCTATCACAGTTTCCTTTAATGCTTATTCAATAATAAAAACTTTTCTTCTTTTCTCCATCTGTGAAGAGGATATTTTGGGTTGACAAGAGACATTTTTAATTATTTCCCCAACACCTCTCATCTAGAAAACTGGTGTGTGTGTGTGTGTGTGTGTGTGTGTGAAAGAGAGAGAGAGAGAGAGAGAGAGAGAGAGAGAGAGAGAGTCTGCGCCCACGCATACATATACAGGGTGGGGCAAAAGTAGGTTTAAAGTTGTTTGTATGGAAAATAATGCAGTAATTTATAAATAATAATACAAGAATAAACTGTTTCCTGTAGTTACAACTGTAAACCTACTTTTGCCCCACCCTGTACTTATTTACACACATACTCAAATGTATGTACATATTTCCTCTATATAAATTGTTTTAAAATTAATTTTATTATGAAAAACTTAATATTTTTGTAACTACTTTGAATGGAAGCTCATGAGCTCACACAAGAGTAAATTGATGTCATAAAGTTACTGACCAGGAAATCAGCATATAGTCCTTAGTGAAATGACGGTCAAAATATTTTATACCACTGGGGAAAAACTAGTAAAAATCTGATAAGAGTGTGCACCTAATTAAGCGTTTTTTTTCTCTCTCTCTTTGTGATTTGTGTTTTTTAGCTTATCCAAAAGTTTTCTTTATTACAAGTTTCCTGTATCATTTGAATCATTTTGAAAGCTAGCAGTCCTAAGATAAAGCCAGCTGCTGCAAGGTATTATTCTTGAAATGCATGTACTTGGTTTCACGTTCTTTGTTTAACCTATGAATATTCACTGTAGGACCCCAGGCAGTTCTAACAGTCAGCACATGGCCACGGCCAGTTCTAACATTGACGGTACGACTGTGGGCAGTGCTAATGGTCAGCGCACGGGCAGTGCTTTGATGGCCAGCCCCCGCCTGCGGCTGCGGTTGTCAGCAGCTGTCAGTCAGTACAGGAAGGAGGCCCGGCCCCTAGAAATCCATCGCAGCTGCAAACGCTCAGGCCGCTGCAAGCCAAGCCTCCTGACGTCACAAGAAAGGGAGTCGCCAGAGGCTTGGAGGCCGCGGGTCCCGAGTGGGAGCGGGCGTGGGCGGCTCCTGCGCACTCGGACCCTCGGCTCAGCGTCGCCATCTTCTGTGGCGCTCACGACGGATTCCAGCTCAGGCGCGGCTGTCAGCAGGCATCTGCGCGGCGGACGGAGCGACCAGGTGCGTCCCCGGCCTGTCTGGAGGTCAAGGCCGGGCGGGCCGGCGAAACGCCTCTCCGCAGGGCGCGCGGGGCGCAGAACAGGAGCCGCCGCCCCTCACATACACGCGTCCCCTCCCCCCCACCCCCGCCCCCGGCCCAGCTGCGCGCTGACCTCCGAGGGGCGCTGTGGGGAGCCGGCGGGCCGGAGGGGAGGCCGGGTGTCCCCTCATCCGGCCCCCGGAGCGGCGGGACGCGGGGAGGCCAGGGTCACGGAGGAGCGGTGTGCGTGACGGGGATGCAGAGCCATCGCGGCCCGGGCCGCGGCACCGCGCGGGGTACCGAGCCCCACCCAGCGCCCGTGGTCCACCCGCAAGTTCATCTCGGGACGATTGAGATGCGCGTCTGTGAATTGATGGTACCAGCCTTTCGTGCTGTTTTCTGTGTTAAACAGGGTACAATACTTAGAGTGTGATGACTTGGCTGCTTTTGTTATCACAGGGTGTGCTGTTCTTTTCATTGTTGGCTCATTTAATCACCTTAATCCTCATAACCATCCTTTCCATTCGTATCAATCACCTCCATTTCAATAAATCCGAGTGGTAACGGTTCAGATGGAGCCATTGTTTACCCAGCCTTGGCTGATGGGCTTTACATTCTCTTGTTTTACTCTGTGCTTCATGCTGTTTCCCACGCTAACATTTGCACTGAGCACAGCAGTTGTCCCAGAACATAATTGGCGTGTGGTGGATTAGGGCAACCTAACTTACTTGTAGTGTTCTATTTCCAGCACTTGTGGGGGCTTCCTCAGAATTCTTGTGCCAAAATGTCGTAGCTTTCTCCTACCTGTCCTTGTACTCACAAAACTGTTAAACATGTATGTTGAAACCATAACTGAAGCTCTGACTTTTAAGTTTTATGGGAGAAGCTGCAAATCCTACCCCAGGAGGTGAAGTGAGGCAGACATTGTTAAAAAATGAAAATGCAGTTTCATCCATGCTCCATGTTATGGAAGTGATGTCATCTGCCTGTGATTGACTGGTACATCTGGCTCATGAAGCATCCTCCAAGCACCAGGCCAACGGGAAGGGGTTCCTTCTGCACACGGGAAAGATGTCAGTGTTGTGGCATCTGGTTACCTTTTGCCTCTTTGGGGGTGATGGGATCAAATTGTTATTTTAGAAGTTAGATGTGTGTCATTGTCAACACATTAGATGGCCATGTCAGGATTCATTAAGGCCTAATTCAATTTTACCCCAGGCCAGCCCAAGTTTGGAGGGGATAGTGAATTCCATGGTACTGTCTGGATTTGTGGCACTGGGTCAAGACTTACAGAATCGGAACAGTACATGAAGGATTGTTCAAAATTATCTACTTCTCCTTCATGTTAAAGATAATAGCATTGAAAATAAGGCAGTCACTAGGTTTGTTAATAGCAGAGCCTAAAAAAAAAAAAAAAATAGCAGAGCCTAGCATGGACCAGAAGTCTCCAGGTCTGCTATAGTTAAGTCAACACAAGGTTCTTGGAGAAGTGATTTTTGAGAATCTGCAATTTAGGGAGAAGAAACATCTTATTTTTGAGACCTTTTGAAGACTTTCTTAACTTGTGGGGTTTATAGTAGTAATAGGAAAAATTGTTATGACCTGTAATTTAAACACTTTCCCATATCAATAAATATTTATCTTCTTCATCATTTGTAATACCAACACAGGGGTCCATACTTTGGATATATATTATGCACCTTGCTTAGCTAATCTATTATTGGATATTTATGTTTTCAATTCTTTTGTGGTATTTGGTAAATAGACACATAATTTTCAAAACAGTCAATAGGAAAGAAATGTTTAAATTCACTTGAAAATGTCCCAAGGTTATCAAGATTTTTTTCAGAGTCACCAATGGACAGATGAGTAATCCTTTATCATGGCCCTTCCTATTTCTTCTCATGGTTCCAAGGAATGTTTTCCAGAGGTTTACTTTTTACTAAACTGTTGTCTGGAAACTTCTGACAGGTGATTCCTGGAGCTGCAAGATCAAGTCTTATGACTTCTGTCTTAACAACATTCCTTGTTCTGGCTGCATAGTTTCTATCCTTTCCCCAAAGCAGCTGAAAATGAACAAATTTCAGGTAAGTCATTTACTTAACCCTTACTTTGTTTCACTGTGTGTGTGTGTGTGCAATGAGTTTTATGAACTAGAGTCCTTTTATTAAATTTAAAAGGTAAATAATTAAAAATCACCTTTAGGGAAAATACTGTTTGACTAGCACAGCAGTTCCCAAGACCTTTTCAAGGAATCTGTGAGGTCAGCATGTATTATTAAGATGTAAAATCCAATTTACGCTCTTGATATTTGCACCAGGGGTGAAGAGATTGCTACCTGGTTGGCATGAATTAAGATAGTGACATCAATGCCATTGCATTCCTCTGCAGTGTACTCACCTTTATTTACAGATATCTTTGATGAAATCATAAAAATTAATTTTATTAAATTTTGACCCTTGGGTACACATCTTTTTAACATTCAGTATGACGAAATAGGAAGCTCACATAAAATACTTTTGCTGCACCTGAACTATGATGGTTGTTGTCTTGAGGGGAAAAAAGCACTGTGGGGCTGTTTGATTTGTGAGCTCATCTAGCCACTTTTTTCATGGAATGCTATTTTTCCTTGAAAGAGCAAATGGCAGGCAGGCTAGTTATTCAGATGGGTATTTAACAAACATTTTCTCAAAAGTGAGTGAAGTGAGCCTGTCACTGAAAATAACTGTCTCTATTTGTTCCCAATGTTAAAATTTAAGCTTTAAGTGAAAGTGAGAATTTTGGAAAACTTGTATCCTTCACTATGAACTTGACAACTTCTAATACTAAAAGACTTTTCTGATGAGATTGGTGAGGATACTAAAAAATGTGGTATTATACACTGATATTATATACAGTATATAATATAAAAAAGATATCACATTATCTATATACTAGAGGCCCGATGCACGAAATTCATGCACGGGTGTGTGTGTGTGTGTGTGTGTGTGTGTGTGTGTGTGTCCCTCAGCCCAGCCTGCACCCTCTCCAATCTGGGACCCCTTGAGGGATGTTAGACTGCCCGTTTAGGCCTGATCCTGGTGGAATCAGGCCTAAACGGGCAGTCGGACATACCTCTCACAATCTAGGACTGCTGGCTCCCAACCGCTTGCCTATCTGCCTGCCTGATTGTCCCCTAACCACTCCCCTGCCAGCCTAATCGACACCTAACTGCTCCCCTGCCTGCCCAATTGACACCTAACTGCTCCCCTGCCTGCCCAATTATCCCTAACTGCCCTTTCCTGCTGACCTGGTTGCCCCCAACTGCCTCCCCTGCAGGCCTGGTTGCCCCCAACTGCCCTCCCCTGCAGGCCTGGTTGCCATCAACTGCCCTCCCCTGCCGACCTGGTCCCCCCAACTGCCCTCCCCTGCCGACCTGGTCCCCCACAACTGCCTTCCTCTGCTGGCCCAGTCACCCCTAACTGCCCTCCCCTGCATACCTGGTTCCCCTCAACTGTCCTCCCCTGCAGGCCTGGTCACCCCCAACTGCCCTCCTCTGCTGGCCTGGTCACCCCTAACTGCCCTCCCCTGCACACCTGGTCTCCCCCCCCCCCCCAACTGCCCTCCCCTGCAGACCTGGTTGCCAACAACTGCCCTCCCCTGCCGACCTGGTCCCCCCCAACTGCCCTCCCCTGTCGACCTGGTCCCCCACAACTGCCCTCTTCTGCTGGCCCAGTCACCCCTAACTGCCTTCCCTTGCACACCTGGTCCCCCCCCAACTGCCTTCCCCTACAAGCCTGGTCCCCCCCCCCAACTGTCCTCTCCTGCAGGCCTGGGTTCCCCCCAAATGCCCTCCCCTGCAAGCCTGGTCACCCCCAACTGCCCTCTGCTGGTCCTGTCACCCCTAACTACCCTCCTCTGCATGCCTGATCACCCCCAACTTCCCTCCCTTGCAGGCCTGGTCCCTCCCAACTGCCCTCCCCTGCTGGCCTGATCACCCACAACTGCCCTCCCCTGCTGGCCATCTTGTGACTGCGATCTTGTGTCCACATGGGGGCAGCCATTTTGACCACATGGAGGCGGCCATCTTGTGTGTTGGAGTGACAAGGGGGTCTTGGCCCATCCTCCATGCCCAGATTGCATATTACTCTTATTAGATGGGATATAAAAGCCTAATATGCAAATTGTCCCATCAGGCAGGTGCTTGACTGGGAATTTGACCACTTGCTATGACATGCACTGACCACTAGGGAGCATGTGCGGAACATGGCGGGTGTTGACACGGCGTACTATGGTCCTGCCTGGAGCTCACACCTGCTGCTGGCGCTGGCCCAGCGCTGATCACCCCAAAGACAGCGACTGGCAGCAGCAGCAGCAAGGGCAGGGCTGCCACTCCCAGGCACTGAGGGTGCAGGGGAGGGGCTGCTGGCGGGCCTCGTTCACCCCTCAGGGCTTCTCTACCTCCCCCTACTCACATCTCCTGTTGGCAGACAGGGGACTGGGGGCCGCAGTGGGAGGGGCCGGGCAGGGGCACGGAGGATGGGCCAAGACCCACCCCTGTGCCCACCGCAGCCTCGCAGCTCACAGTTCCTTGCAATGTGCATGAATTAATATATATAATTATATGTAATATAATATATTAGTATAATATAATAATGTATATTATATACTGATTGATTCTATCAATCAACATTTGATTGGTATTTCTGACTTGTGTGCTCAGAGGCAAACTCAAGCAGTTTTAGAGGACAGAGGGATACAGTGAAGTAAGGAACAAGGAGTAAGTTGGTTAGGGAATGCCCATTCTTAAAGGTAATATCTGAGGAAAGTTCTGAATTAAATGAAACGGAGCCAAGAAGAAATATGGCAGAAGAGCATTCTGAATAGGAGCAACAGCAAGTATAAACACCCCAAGGCATGTTTCAGAAACAGTATTTGGGACATCAAATCTAGAGAGAAGTGACTTAGGGGAAGCAAGATAAGAGGTAAAATCAAAGAGGTAAAAGGAGCTAGAATATGTAGGAAGTTATAAGTTTGTAGAAAACATTGAGTTTTGATTTTATTTATTAGTTCGTTAAAAAATATTTAGCCCAACTGGCATGGCTTAGTGGTCAAGTGTTGACCTATGAACCAGGAGGTCATGGTTCAATTCCTGGTCAGGGCAACTGCCCAGGGTTGCAGGCTTGATCGCACTGGGGGTGTGCAGGAGGCAGCCAATCAATGATTCTTTCTCAGCATTGATGTTTCTATCTTACTCCTTTCCTCTCTGAAATCAATTAAAATATATTTTTAAAAATATTACATTTCAGATTCTATGTAATATAAATAAAGTAATTATCAGAGGAATTTGTATAGCCTTAAATAGTTCTATCAATAAAAACCCAAGAATGAAAATAATTAGCATTTCGGCTCTAGCCATTACCAAACCATATAGACACTACTAGTATATGAGTTACGTTCCCCCTCTCTCCCAGTAGTTATTAATTTCCAATTAATTACAAAGATGCATTTTGCTTCTTTCCCCCAGTGCTGCTACTTGAATGTAAATGTTTATTGCTTACATGTATCTCTAAATTTTCTAACACTCCATCTTTCTGATGTGCCATTTGCCTCTTTTATTTTAGTTTTATTCTAAACTACTAATCTCACATAACTCTAGTGATTACATCTATCACTTCAGTGGTTTCCCATTATCTGTATTTGCATCTACAAAGCAAAAGAGTGACCATCCCAAAGATGTATGAGACAGTCCACATAGTGTGAAATAGCAGAATATTGATTCATATTTTAATTTTTTAAATTGCACATGCTTTAATTTTTTTATTTTTTAGATATGTTTTTATTGATTTCAGAGGGGAAGGAAGAGGGAGAGAGAGTTAGGAATATAAATGATGAGAGAGAATCATTGATCAGTTGCCTCTTTTGCAACCCCTACTGGGGATCGAGCCCACAATCAGGGTATATGCCTTTGACTGGAATCAAACCCAGGACTCTTCAGTCCACAGACTGAGGCTCTATCCACTGAGCCAAATACGGTAGGGCAATACTTTTCTTTCCTAGTAAGACAAAAAAGAAAACTTGTCAACTTTAATAAACAAACTAATAGATGTAAATATGTGATGTGTAAGACATTAAGTGGGTATGCAAAATATATTTTAATGTCCCAAAAGACAAATTCAGAATTACTCCATGTTTTGTAACCTGACTTGACTATTACATAACTAATTTTGGTCCTACACTATGTTCTCATATTATACTTTCTTATTTGTAGTTTCCTTATTTGCCATTTTTGATGCATCTGTGCCTTTGCCAGTTCTGTTTTCTTAATTCCTGAAGTTTGCATAGTCAGTTGGACCACCTAATAAAATCAAACTTGATAATACAAAATACAAACCAGCTATCGCTATTTGTGACCATCTTACATCTTGTATACACTTCTGTCATAGCACCTGCTGTGCATATTGCATGTTAAGAATTTATATCTTGCCCTAGTCGGTTGGCTCAGGGGAATAGAGCATCGGCCTGCGGACCAAAGAGTCCTGGGTTCGATTCTGGTCAAGGGCATGTATCTTGGTTGTGGGATCCTCCCTGGCCCAGGCCCTGGTTGGGGCTCATGCAGTTGGCAACCAATCGATGTGTCTCTCTCATATCATTGTTTCTCTCAGTCTTTCCCTCTCTATTCCACTTTCTCTGAATATCAATCAAAAGGTATCCTTGGGTGAGGATTAAAAAAAAAAAAGAATTTACATCTTTGCCTCCCTGTCAGAATTCAAGCTCCTTGATAACAGAAATAGTTATTTTCATCATCGTTGTATCTCCAGCAGAGATCCAGGCTTCCAATGATATCTCAGTAAATATATATTGAACAAATACTTTGTCTATGTGTAAAGCAGGGTACAGAGTAGCAGTATATCTTAACTTTCCAGGGTAAATTCTATAGCTAGCACATTAAGAGCCAGTTTACATGTCTTTTCAATGCTACTCTATTCTGATCACTTCAGAATAGAGCTGAAATATGTTGTTACAGGGATCAGTAACATTCAAGGATGTCATTGTGGAATTCACCAAGGAGGAGTGGCAATTACTGGACGAAGGTCAGAGGACCCTGTACAAGGAAGTGATGCGGGAGAACTACCGTCACCTCGTCGCAGTGGGTGAGAAAAATTCCCCCCTCTGTGACTCCTAGTAGTTTGCATTTTCTTTCCCAGTTGTGGAACATGTAAGGTATCTGTAGGTTTGAATAATACTAATTTTTTTCAGGGGTCAAAGTTAATGAGTCCATTTTGGGTACCAGAAATAATATTTATGTCTCCACCCTCGCAACCGAAAAAAATCTAACCTTACCAAGCCTAGGAGGACCTTCATTGTCCTGCTCCAAAAACTACTTTTGGTTCTTCAGAGTCCCTAAATTCCAAGCAAGTTCTGTTTTCTTTATCTTTTCCATTTATAGGTTATTTTGTGAATAAGTCAAATGCAGTTTTGAAGTTGAAGCAAGGAAAGGAGCCATGGATATTAGAAGTAGAGTTTCCACATCAGAACTACACTGGTGAGTGAGAAGTCAGAGCCCTGGTGATTAGTATTGAGGTTGTTGGTGCCTTTTGCCTTTTGAAATATTTTTCAGGAATCTTTTTTTAAGTGCCCTAGATGTCTGGAAATGAATGAGGATGCTTGATCAGCATATGTAAGCAACATAAATCACAGCTCCAATTTTCATTCTCTTCACTGAAATCCCGCCCCCCCCCCCCCGGGTTCAACATTTTTATACGTTTACCTATCTTTCCTGTACACTAACCTTGACTTAAACTTTTTTTTTCTAGAATTCAGTTACTCTCTGCCATCGAAGTATGCAGCTATAATCAATCCTAAAGTGTTTATGACTCTGGCTTACACATTTTTTCAAATGCCATTTCCCTCCTTTTATTAACAACAAATGCCTTCATTAGTTTCTGCACCAATTTTAACTTCCTATTCTCTCTTTAAACCTGAAACTAGATTATAAATCATTATGCCTTTCATCAGTTTTATTATTTCAAAGATGATACTTCCATGTAGATGGTGTTTGTCTTTTACCCAAAGTACTGATTATGCTTCCTAAAATAACACTCTGATAAAAAATAAAATAAAACAAACAAACAAATAATCTCACTTTGCTTCCTTAAATATTTCCCATGTACTTTCTGACTTATGCACTCATGTGCAGAAGCCATGCCTGGTGTATGTTAGTTGTTCACTAGATACTTTTTGAAAAACTCAGTTTCAGTTAACATGAGACACACTCTGTCTTCTGTCTTGTGTAGTAACTTCTGCCAGGGCTTAGCTTTTCTAGATCAACGCTTTGTTTTTTAAGCTGAGAACTCCTAAAATTGATGTCTCCAGCACCTTTATTTTATTTGTATTTTGGTACCATATTTTACCATTCTATAGGATAGATCCACTGATCTAAATTCCTTATCAGTGTTAAAAGCTAATTTTTAATTTAAATCCTCATAGTAGTTGTGTAATGCTGCAAACTTATATTGCTGCTAGTCTATCATGGTAAACTTACACTGACTCATGATTACAAAACACAGTTAAATTAATATTCTGTCAGGAACTAGTCTAGCCCTTTCTGGCCTACTACATCTTGTTTCTCCTTGTGACTCCCCAAACACATGCTAATCATTACTTCATTTGCTCTCTGAAGTATCTTTCATAAATAGAATCTTATTTTATGTGTATCCAAGTTAATCTTGCAAAGTCCCTGTCAAAGAACTTTTATGTTTCCCCTACAAATGCCATGAACTCCCAACCACAAGCCTCTGCTCAGAATCTTTGACTTTCTGTTAAGCATTTAAACATGAATAAATATGAAGATCAGTAAGTGTTCTAGAATGATGTTGAACAATTAAAGACAATGCAGTAAATTGGAGCAGAGATGTGAGAGCTAAGATAGGAAAGCAGAATAAGACCGTTGTTGAGTCATAGGTAATATTGCTTTGGAGATACAGTATTTAGTGGTCAGGGTTGAACACTTCTGGTGCTATAACTGGGAATTGTTCCTACTATATGGGTGGCATATGCTTTGCTTTTAAAAAATCTTTCCTTTTGGACATATACCTTCCTGAGTCCTCTGTCCTAGTGAAAATTAAGTCTAAGCTATAGGACTGTTCCTCTGATCACGAGGAAATTGATGTTCTGAACAAGTCACTTTAGTGTTGACATCTAGATTGTTGTGTATGGGTAAAGAGGAAATAAAGTAGAAGTTTATAGTCTGCTAACTACTAGGAATCCTAACACAATAGACTAGGTGTGAGCAGATAAAATAACCTATGTACTTTAGCTCCTTCATCCAATTTAATCTTTGCCCTGATATTTTCAGTGAACATAGTTGTGTACTGATTTTTAGCACCCTACTTACTGTTACTTGTCCTTAATGGGCTCACAGCATTCTCTATGAATCTCACATTCCTGCTCAGTAATACTTTAAATATTTTTTGTTCTCCCTGTTTTTGTGGGGTTTTTTTGTTTGTTTTTGGTCTTAATTTTCTCCTCCAAGGTTTTTTTGGTTTTTTTTAATCCTCACTCGAGGATATTTTTCCATTGATTTTTAGAGAGACTGGAAGAGGAGTGAAAGACAGAATGAAATATTGATGTGAGAGAAATAACATCGATTGGTTGCCTCCTGCATGAGCCCTGACTAGGCTGGAGGAGCCTGCAACTGAGATACGTGCCCTTGAACAGAGTTGAACTGGGGACTCTTTGGTCTGCAAGCTGACACTCTATCCACTAAGCCAAATCAGCTAGGGCAGTGGTTGGCAAACTCATTAGTCAACAGAGCCAAATATCAACAGTACAACTGAAATTGAAATTTCTTTTGAGAGCCAATTTTTTAAAATTTAAACTTCTTCTAATGCCACTTCTTCAAAATAGATTCGCCCAGGCCGTGGTATTTTGTGGAAGAGCCACACTCAAGGGGCCAAAAAGCCGCATGTGGCTCACAAGCCACAGTTTGCTGACCACGGGGCTAGGGCATCCTCCAAGTTTTTAAGGTCATTATTTGTAAAGTGTCAGTAGTATTTGGGTTTATAACCACATTCCTTCCCCTTTCTACTATAGCAGTTTTTAGTGTTTATTATTTTTTCTAAACCAATGAAATAGAGGAAGTTTGCATTTGAGAGTTCCTTCATTTGCAGAGATTGACTTGAAGCCTAAGAATCAACCCAACCCTATGACCATACTATTGTTTAATATTTATATGGTATTAAATATTGGATTCCTTTGTAGACATATGGAAGATTCATGACTCAGAAGCAAGACACCAGGAAAGCCAAGCTGAAAAGTCAAGGCAAGTTCAAGAATTCAGTTTTAAAATTAGAAGTTTTGTAAGAAAGTGTCTAGATGAGGGTATTGGAAGTGGGAGCATACTAGTTAATACTACATGTGAGAAAACTAACATTGGAGCAAATTGCAAAGAACATAATGCAAATGAGAAAGCCCTTTTTCATAATGGAGACCTTATTCAAGATCAGGGAGCTCAATTATTGAAGCAGTCTTCTGATTTCTTCAGAGTTACACAATCAAGGAGGCTTTATTATACAAGGTAGAGTTAAATAGAGAGATCCTATGAATATAATGCAACTGAAGGTTCTTCTACCAAACAGTAAACCACAGTGTATGTCAGAGAGCATTCACAGTGGAGAAACCCTATGAATCTAATTAATATGGGGAATTTTGTAGAAATTGGTCCTTATGTTGGTGGCGAGAATGGCACCAGGTGTAGACTAGTGAAGTCAGACCAGACCTTGTGGTTCAGCAACCTCGGTACTTGAGTTCTGGCTGAGAAAGAATTCAGATCCAAGACTCAAACTGTAAGAGAAAGTGTATCTAGAAAGTCACAGAGGTAGAAGTGAGCTGAGGATTAAATGGGCTCAGGAAACAAATTAAACACATTACAGGAGCAAAACAAGGGCCCTTGGAGCTTAGGAGAGAGAAAGGTAAAAGTAATGCACCTGATGGGAAGAAGAGGGCAAGGGAAAAGGCTTGGGTGTGCTCCCATCTTGAGGGTATTTATCTGGAGGTCCCAAGGGAGGATCCCAATAGAATATTCATCAGCTTTCCAGGTGTGTCATTTGAGGGTCATAGTCTCTACTGATTGGTTGGCACCAAGGCAGGAAGTCATTAGTCATTGCAGGTCCTGAGGTCAGCCATGGAATCATTTGTCTGGTTATGCTGCTTTTCTGGGCCTCAGGCTAAAACACAACTGAGGCTAGATGTTATCCCTAGGGATTGATCCTTAAGGGAGTGATCATGCAAGGGCCCACAGGGAGTTTTATGAGGCCACTCTTTGGCCCCTTGTTCTTCCTCTAAGGGGGTCTAACCCAAGACTAGCAACACGCTAAGAGAGGAAAGGTCAGGGGAGGGTCCAAATCACATAACAAGCGTTATGAAAGGTCTGGAGAACATCCAGACTGTACATCCAGAAATGAAAGGTCAAGGGGTTTAAATCACATGAGTAGGGAGTTATATGCTCGGGAAGGAAAGGTTACACTGTGGGTGAGGTACTTCTTTTCCCAGTTTTTCTCATTGCTGGGAACCTGAGGCTTTCTGCCCTGGTGATCTTCTGTCCCTGGCCCATTGTCCTTGCTCTGTTCATGGCTATCTAACTGCCTACCACACAGCTATAAAATATACACAGCAGACAAATAAAAAAGCCTTATACATTAATGAATTTGAAATTTTTTCTCTAGGACTGGAGAACCCACAAATCAGAAGACTCATACCAAAGAGAAAACCTATACATGCAATGAATGTGGGAAGTCCTTCTACCAGAAGTCTATCCTTACAGTACATCAGAATACTCATTCAAAGGACAAACCCGGTGAAGGTGGGAAATCTGTCCCTAGGAATGGAGACCTCACAAGACATGAGAAGTCTCACACCAGAGAGAAAGCTTATGAATGCCAAGAATGTAAGAAAACTTTCTACCACCTGTCATCTCTCAGTAGACATTTGAGAACTCATGCAGGGGAGAAACCCTACGAATGTGATCAGTGTGGGAAGTCCTTCTACCAGAAGCCACACCTCACGGAACATAAGAAAACACACACAGGAGAGAAACCCTATGAATGTACTGAATGTGGGAAGTTCTTCTATGTTAAGGCATACCTAATGGTACACCAGAAAACACATACGGGGGAGAAACCATTTGAATGTAAGGAATGCGGGAAATACTTTTCCCAGAAATCACACCTTACAGTACATCAAAGAACACACACAGGGGAAAAACCTTATAAATGTAAGGAATGTGGTAAATTCTTCTCTAGAAACTCACACCTCAAAACTCATCAGAGAACTCACACTGGGGAGAAACCCTATAAATGTACTGAATGTGGGAAATGCTTCTACCAGAAGTCAGCCCTCACAGTACATCAGCGAACTCACACAGGAGAGAAACCCTTTGAGTGTAATAAATGTGGAAAACACTTCCACTATAAATCTGACCTTACTAAACATCAAAGAAAACACACAGGGGAGAAGCCCTACAAATGTCATGAATGTGGTAAATCTTTCTCTGTGAATTCAGTCCTGCGGTTACATCAAAGAACTCACACTGGAGAGAAACCTTATGAATGTAAGGAATGTGGGAAATTATTCTCTCAGAAGTCACATTTTATCATACACCAGAGAAAACACACAGGGGAGAAACCCTATGAATGTCAAGATTGTAAGAAATCTTTTATCCAGAAGTCAGAACTCACTGCACATCAAAAGATACACAGAGTGAGAAAGAGCTAATAAATAGTATGAATTGGGAACTTCTGTCTGAATGCAACATTCAGAATAATGAGATAATTTACACAAGACAAAAACTTTAGGCATACCATCAATATGGGGAACTTTAGCCACAATCCTTCACAGACAGGAAATACAGAGAGAAATTCTACGAGTGAAATTTTTGCCTTATGTCAGAGTTGACTAAATATTAGACAACATAGATGGCAGAAATACTGCAAATCATGAAATACAAGGAAATCTTTGAGAAGTCAGACTTTATTGTACAGCATAGGAATCACACAGGCGAGAAGTCCTGTAAGTAAAATGAATATCAGGAAATTTTCTGTCAGGGCAGCCATCACTAGACATCCAAAAGCTCACTTGGAAGACTCCTGTCAGTATCCTGATCATTCAGAAGTCTTTTTACCCCAGTTAGACTCAGAACACAGAGGGAGTGACTGTGATGGGAACAGATACAGAAACTTCTATCAGAAGTGATGTTTCAGCAAATGTCAGATTATAGATACTGGGATAGAACCGTTAAATATATGAAAGCTTTACAAGAAAATACAAAGAGAATCTCCACGGAGGGAAATAGTGATACCAGAAGTCATGTCACAAAGATTTGACTGTAAGGTGTGTGTGTGTGTGTGTGTGTGTGTGTGTGTTTAGAAAACTACAACTTTCTCAATATATTAAGGTTTTGAAAAGTACAAATAAATTGAATACTCAGGCAACATCATTAAAACATGTAGAGTCCTGTAATATGTGGGACTTACGTGTGTGAGTGCACCACAAAATACAGCCTGTGGGTGTTTGATGTGCATGTGGAACCCATACTTGTACATAGGGAAATATGTCACTTTAGTTCAGTAGCTTTTATGTACACGAAGATATTCCACTTTAAGTTTCAGCAGTGACTCCTATCAATGTGTATTTAAGTATAATATATTTTTAAATTATAATGCATTTTGTTCTCCTGTTTTCTGTCATTTTTAAATGAGTATGTATGTTGTTACTAACTAATCCTTCAAAAAGAAGTTAAAAATGTTTTTGTAAAATTTTCAACTGTCAGCTACATTTTACATTAGGGACACATTTATAGGAAAAGCCCAAGTTTATTTTTTTAAACAGCTGATTAAACTCTACACAGTAACCACAAATAACGCTAGGTAAGAAATGGTTATCTGTCTTACTGTTGATGTTTTAGCAGGGTGCAGCACTATCTGTTTTGTATTTTGTAGGGGGTCCTAAATGTGCTGTGCTGCCTGTTTATTTCTGGCAGAAGTGACATGGCATAGGCTCAAATTCCAGCATGGGGCAGGCCACACAACCTCTCGATGCCTCAGTTTACTTTTATAGGAGAAATGATAATATGTTAGGATGGCTTTGGGGATAAATGAGTTATTTTAATGCACTTAGACTAGTTTATGAGATGGAAACATAGCTATATGTTAGATATTATCATCATTGTAATTTGTCTTTTTTGAATTATGCTGAAGAAAAAGATTGGCTGCCAACATTCATCCCAAACTTGATTGCTGTAGTGCCATTTCGTTTGTTTGTACATTTTCCCAGAAGTGACTTAGAGCTGGCCCACACCCATTTTTGCAGCTGGCAGATTAAGAATGGCTTTACATTTCTAAATAGCTGAAAAAAATAAAGAATGTTTTGTGATGTGAAAGTTATGAGATATTCAAATTTCAGGACCCCTCTAATGAAGTATTATTAGAACACCGATACAAAAACCGTTCATTTCTGCTTTGCCTGTGGCTTCTTTCATGTTCCAAGAGCAGAGCTGAGTAGTCCCAGCATAGATCTTATGGCCCATAGAGCCCAAGATAGTTCCTAACTGGCACTTACAGAGTTACCTCTTTCTGTTCCTTAGAGCTAAAAACACTACAACCAATGTAAAGGCACTTTTATATTTGGTATGTGTTTCAGAAAAGGTGCATACCTACTAGTTTTGTGCTGTATATTTTGAGTAGTATACTAGTATTTACATGCAAAAAGACTAAACATTAGAATTTTTTCAAACAAATGCATTTTACTTGATGATTTTTCATAATGTCAAGAAATTTCCTGATGGAATGTAGCAGTAAATATACAAAATAAACAGTGTCTAAATAAAATTGAATTGTTAATGGATCCCTGTCCACATTATTAATTCTCCAAGTCAATACAAGTTTTCCCTGTATCATTTTATAGGTTTTCACTATCTCATGATAAAATACCATCTTTATGTCATACTTAACTAATGTAACCTAGTAACACCAAAAAGTCACAATACCCAACTCCACCAGCTACATTACTAGTAATTTACTAGTACTATATTACTAATAAAACTAATTTATTGCCCATACTTCATATAATTTCAAATACTGCTCCAATCTAAATCCTGCCATCTTACTTCCCCTTTTTAGTGATGACTTTCAATGAGGTTCAACTTTTTAAGCATGCTTCATTCTGATTTGTCTGTTTAACACTAATGATCACCTAGTGTGATGATATTTAGTGATTGCTTGTATATTAAGAATAAAGTATATATAACTTTGATATTCCATGGTAAAATAGTTACCAATATTGTACTCAGCTCTGACGAGCATTCCATCTTGATAAGAGTTTTAAGAGGAACCTTAATGCCTTTAGAATTGCTCTTTATTTCAACCTGCTGTGAGAGCAAATACATTTCTAACTTTCTCAGGCTTCTCAATCAACAACTAAATAAAAATTAATTAGTACTGCCCTAGCCAGTTTGGCTCAGTGGATAGAGCACTGGCCTGTGGACTGAAGGATCCCGGGTTCAATTCTGGTCAAGGGCACATGCCAGGTTTGCAGGCTCCATCCCCAGTGTGGGGCATGCTTGGTACACGGCTCTGGTCGGGCCTCCTGTAGGAGGCAACCAATCGATGTGTCTCTTTCATATTGATGTTTCTCTTTCTCTGTCTTTTCCCCTCCCTTCCACTCTCTCTAAAAATCAATAGAAAATAGCCTCAAGTGAGGATTAGCAACAAATAAAATTTAATTAGTACTTTCCAAGGACAATCCAATAACTAGAAAATCTATTAAGAATAAAGCCTGGCTCGCCCTAACTGGATTGGCTCAGTGAATAGAGCATTGGCCCAAGGACTGAAGGGTCAAGGGTTCAATTCCTGTCAAGGTCATGCACCTTGGTTGCAAGCTTCATGCCCAGTCCCTCCACCCCTACCCCTCACCCCTGGTTGGGACTGGTGTGTGAGGCAACCAATCTCTTTCACATCAATGTTTCTCTCTGTTTCTCCCTCTCCCTGCCACTCTCTCTAAAAAATCAATGGAAAAATATCCTTGGATGAGGATTAACAACAACAACAAAAAAGAATAAAGCCTGGCTCAGCCAGTGTGGCTCAGTGGTTGAGTGTAGACCTATGAACCAGGAAGTCATGATTCAATTCTCTGTCAGGGCACATGCCTGGGTTGGGGGCTTGATCCCCATTAGGGGGTGTGCAGGAGGCAGCCAATCAATGATTCTCATCATTGATGTTTCATTCTCTCTCCCTCTCCCTTCCTCTCTGAATCAATAAAAATGTATTAGCAGAGAGTGCAGCAGCGTATTATGCCAATGATAGATTTGCTTGCCTTGCTTCTTTAATAAACTTGTGTGCTTTAATTTTTTAATAAATTGGCTTTATCACAATGCATGTTATTTGGGCAACTTAGCCAGAAAGCTTCAGTTTCACACTCCCCAGGAATCTAACGAAGAAGAGACAGATGCATGCCCAGTAAAGTTGGAGAAACTAGGGAAGACGCTGTCAGTCACACCTGGAAACAGAGGTCACTAGCCAGAATGGGCATGGCCACTGCAAGCACATGGAAATTTGGGGATACATAATCCCCTAAACAAAGTTTGCTCTCTTGTGCTCTTGGGACTCTTATTATTCATGTGGTACTGGCTTGCTCTTGGCCTGCTGGTATTTACCCATATGGCCCACAGCCATAGGGACCCCTCCATGCAATGGACTAATGAAGTGTAACTAGCCTGATGCCGGACTGGTCCTGGCTCCAACATGGAAAGGAAATTCTGGACACTGGCTCTGATTTTAGCCCTACTGAAACCCCATATACACTTCTTCTATGACTGGATCAAAGAAAGTGGGACTTTGGAAGACCAGGGGTGTAATTCCATGAAAATAAACTTTGAACCATATTGCATCCTCCCATGAGAATCTCAGAAAATTCCTTTTCTCAGGATATCACAAGAATTCCACTCCCAGCAACTGCAGATGAGGCATGCTCCCCTCCAATAACCCCTGGGCTTGAACCTCTGTCCTTTTGCCCTCCTCTTCTTGTCATACTTTGGGGGTGGGGGAAGCAATCCTTTCAAGGTTGTGGCCTTCTCATCTTTCTTGGTTTCACTTACATTTAAAACAATGTCTCCACCTGACCTAAAACAATTATTGATACTTATATTTATTTAAATGTAAATAACTAAGAGTCAGGTATTATTGCATGTTTTAAAAATTCTTGCAGCACACCAGTTGAAAATCACTGTTTCAAAGCAGCTATGTGGGCCTAGAAGCCACCTGGGGCCCATGTCAGACCACGCAGGTTACAAAGTACTAAGGTTTAATATGGCACAGAATCTCTGAACACTGGTCTTCGTTCTGGGCTTGATGAAGACAAAGCTGGACTTTTCCCACAGGGGGACAGAAAGAGGTGAGACACTGGGAACCTAGCAACAGCCTTCTGTTTCCCCCCAAAATAAATCTTACCATGCCACAAGCTCCCATACATGGGTCCCTGGAATGTCTTCCTTGGGATCCGGTGAAAGAACCCCACCTCCATCAGTAAAATAGGGAAATGCAAATTAAAACACCACGAGGTCTTTCCACTCCTATTAAATGGAAAAAATAAAACAAACACTGAGTATACAAACTGCTGTGGATGTTGAGAAATAGGATCTCTCTTTCATTGCTGGTGGGAAGGCAAAATAGTACACTTTGGAAAACAGTATTACAGTATCTTATAAATATCAACTCAAGCGAACTAAAAACTTATGTTCACACAAAAGCTTGAACACAAATGTTTATAGTATCTTTATCCATAACCACCAAATCAGGTGACTGGATAAACAAATTGTGGAGCACCTATAAATGGAATACTAGCTATAATAATAAAAGTGTAATAGGCAAATCAACCAAACAACTCAACAGCAGAACGACCTTGCTCCACAGAGGGAGGCCCAGGCCATTGGCCAGCGATGCTGTGGCAGGTATGCAGGGCTGGCCAGTGATCGCCCCACAGAGGAAGACCCAGGCCAGCCAAACCATCGCACCCCATGCCTGTTGCCCACAGAGGGAGGCGACTGGTGGCAGGGGAGGGGCAGGGCAGCACCACACAAATGACAAGCAGTGGCAGTGGCAGGGGCAGGGCCAGATGCTGGCAGCTGGGGGAAGGAAAGCCCTGATAGGCCCTGATCACCAGCCAGGCCTAGGGACCCTACCCAAGGGGTCCCGGATTGTGAGAGGGCACAGGCTGGGCTGAGGGACAACCCCCACTCCCACCCTCCCACCCCGTGCACTAATTTTGTGCACCAGGCCTCTAGTTCAGTAATAAGAAGGAATGAACTAATGCTTCACACTACAATATGAATAAATCTTAAATGACTTTTGCTAAGTGAAAGAAGTCAAACCTAGAAGCTGCATATTATATCATTCCATCTATTTGACATTCTGTTACAGTTAAATTATATAAAAGACAATAGATCACTGATGCCAGGGGCTTGGTGACTAAGTAGAGATTGAGTAACAACAAGTCACTCAGGCAATATTTATGACAATAGAACTATTTTGCTTGATATTTTGGTGATGCATCCATCAAAACCCACAAAGCTATACACCATCAAGAGAGAAACTAACTTTATTCCAACAAAAAGGAAATCAAACAGGGTAAGAATTGAATGCAGACTGTGACAAGTCACTCTATTTTTTACAAATAAATAAATGTATAACATAACTTGAATGAAAAAGAAGGGGGGAAGGAGCTATTCTAAATAACTTTGTAAAACATTTTTACTGGATACAATAAGACTGAAAACAAAAAGAACTGTACATAAACATTGTAGTCTCATTGGTAAATTCTCACTGGGTTAGCAATCTGAAAGTCCTTTACAGGTATAGTAGTGTTAGAGTAGGTAGTCAGATATTAATAATAAAAGGAAGCAAAGGGAACCAGACATTATTAAGCATAATAATCTGGGAACCTGAATCGGATAATAAGCCTGCTTCACTAGGAAGCTACAGACTTCACACACTCCCCAGGACAAGCATGTCAAACTCAAAGGCTAACATGGGTCAAATAAACAAGGTTTAAGTTTATGTGGGCCACAAAACAACAAAAGCTTCAATTTTCATAGAAACGTAGATTTATTTCGATAGAGACATGCTGAATACAAAGGGCTAAAAGAAATGAGTAATCATTAACATAAAATAATAGAACATTTAAATAAAAATAAATATTTTTTCTTGAACATTAACTTACCAGACACTGAATAACTGCACAAATTAATAAGCGTAATGCAAATAAACCTATTTTTCTTGTTCTCCGAAAGTGAAATATTTCCTGTTGCACATACCAAACAAGTCAGTCCAAGACTAATGACGTGGCAATGGGCTGCTAAAATATTTGCTGCTAGTATTAGTGGAGAGAAATGGTGCGCCTGTGTGTAAGGCACATAAGGGAAATGAATGCAACACAATTATAGTAATCAGTCATTAGCAAACATTGTAGTTCATTATTCATAATTATGTATAACAGGATATTGTAAAAATTAAGTTATGAAATTTTTATTAAAACGTTTCTTTCATACTGTTATATTGGCCGGGCCACAAGAATATTCGTTGTGACAATATGCGGCCTGTGGGGTGCGAGTTGGACATGTTGCCCCAGGACATCCTCCGCTCTGGAGAGCTAATCCCCTAAGCAGGCAGGAAGGATTGTTACTGGTCATTACCAGGCGAGGAATAAAAACAGCAGAAGTTCCTCTGCTGGGGCACATGCCCAGTAGAAGCCTAGATGGCACAAGGGAGGTGCTTGTACTATGAGGCCTGTGCAGTAGGAGACAAGTTAGGAACCACAGAGACCTGTCGGTCTAGCCTGAGAAAAGGATTGGATTGGATAAAGACATAGAAGCCTGGAAGATCTAGGAAATAGACTGGTTGGGGGCAGAACCCAATGCTAGAACGATTGAGAAATTGGTTGGTTTGAAAGGACTCCTAGTTTTTCCCAAGCCCACGATAATATAATCAGCCTAACAAAAACAAAGCTCTCTCTCTATCACTCAGCAACATGCAGTCATCAGTTTGTTCCTGCGTTTCTCTCCAAACAGCCATGCACGGACTCCAAGTGCAGGTCCAAGGCTGAGCCTCAGTATGGCAATACAGCACCAGCTAGGATCAGACTAAGCTAGCTGGACAAGGACAGGAACTGAACTGTACTGACCCAATGGCACATAATTCTAGAAGCTGAGCAAAGAATATATGGGAAATATCTTTTTAACTAACTCTTCTATAAATCTGAAGTTGTTAAAAAAAATAAAAGGTAAAAAAATGACATTGATAAAAAAGAGTTCACTATATATTGTTTCATAAGAAGCTCATCATAAAATAACATGCCCAGGAAAATGGGAGATATCTGTAATACTATTAACAATAAAAAACATTTAAAAAATAAATAATATGCCCACTCCCCAGCCCCTCAAAAAATTCATAGACACAAACAGTATGGTGATTACCAGAGGGAAAGGAAGGTGAGGGAGGCAGAAGAGGATAAACGGGGATAAATGATGATGGAAGGAGACTTGACTTGGGGTGGTGTATTATAGAATTGTACACTTGAAACCTGTATAATTTTAGTAACCAAAGTCATCCCCAATAAATTCAATAAAAATTTTTAAAAATATGACATATAATCATACTGTGAATATCAGGAGGATGTGCACATAAAATAATGTATATTTGGTGCCAGATAAATTTTGGTGTGCCCTCCTCTTTATATGAAGTTTCTTACATATGAGCAATTTTTATTATTAACACCGAACTACTAGCTTGCTTTATTCCTCATTCTAGAGCAGTGGTTCTCAACCTTTCTAATGCTGCAACCCTTTAAATACAGTTCCTCATGTTGTGGTGACCCCCAACCATAAAATTATTTTCATTGTTACTTCATAACTGTAATTTTGCTACTGTTATGAATCGTAATGCAAATATCTGTGTTTTCCGATGGTCTTAGGTGACCCTGTGGGTCGTGACCCACAGGTTGAGAACCGCTGCTGTAGAGCCTAAGACCATCGGAAAATATATTTATGGCAACGAAAATAATTTTATGGTTGGGGGTCACCACAATATGAGGAACTGTATTAAAGAGTCGCGACATTAGCAAGGTTGAGAACCACTGTTAGAGAGTAACTACAGTCACAAATATTAGTTTAAATTTATTTTCTGAGTGTTAAAAAAAATTACCTAAAATAAAATAACAACTGTTCACGTTCAGACATGAAATTCAGGCACACCTTTCCCTCCTCTTGGTTTGTGCCTGAAAGGGATAGTACTTTGATGACTGTTTCTGGGGAACGACAGAATCCTGGATGCAGACAGGAGTCTCTCAGGTAGCAATCTCTCCACACAGTCAACAGGCAGAAAACCTCCAGCTGATGTCTACGGAGCGGGCATGGTGTTTACTGGGAAGGGGCATCTTGAGAAATGTACTTAACAATTTACGTGCCAGGCACCGTCCCAAGTGCTTTTACAATGTAGATGCCTGTGGTACGTATTCATAAAAACCGTGCTAGGTAGGTACCGCTACTAGCTTACTTTTACAATTTAGGAGCGAGGCATCGCTTCGAAGGGCCAAGCCTCATCTCCAGCACCAGCTGTCAGGAGCCGAGCCCCCGCTCTCCGCCCGCCGCGGAGCCCTCCCTCTGCGCATGTGCATCCCCGCCTCCTTCCCAGCGCGTTCTTCCCAGCCTCCAGCCCTGCGGGGGTGGGGAACAATCCCTGGCCTACGGGTCCACGCGGCGTGGGAGCTGCGGGTGAGCCCCAGAGGGTGGGAACAAGGGCCAAGGGGGCCCCGCGCGGCTCTGGGGTTGGCGGTTCCGGTGATGGGGAGGAATCCTGAGGACCCCGGCAGAACCCCTGGCGTCTGCAGCACCCGAAGCTGAAGGGACGCCGGGCGGGGGCTTCTCTATCCAACTGGGCCGGGTTGGCGTGGGATACGGGCTCAAGGGCTTTCGAGCTCTACGGCGTTTAACCCCCGAGCTAACGCGCCCTCGTGTGGCCGCCGGTGGGGAGTGCGCGTGCGCGGCGTGTGCGCGTGCCTGGCGTGTGCGCTGGGCCTACGAGGAAAAGGGCTCGTCAGGCCGGGGGTTGGTTGTACAAGAAATCGCCGGACCAAATAGCCCACGAGAGACCCTGATTTTTCCTCTGTAAAATGCGGGTATTAGGAATACTTTCCGCACTGTGCTGTTCCGAGCACCTGCGTTTTGTTAGCTGCTTTATATTTGTTGTGTGTGTGACACGTGCGGCTGGAGCTTGGACTGGTCTTCAGGGCCTCATTTCTCAGTAACTGGGGAAACGGAAGAGGGAAAGGGCTGGACTGGCTGGCGACCAAGGCCCCTTCCTGGCTCCAACCTTCTCCAGATCCCAAGTTAGTATTTATTATGTGTTCATTTGTGATTTGCTATGTATAATCATGACAGTCTCTTGAAGCCCTGGAAGGCTGTGTGACATGGGAGATCTGGGACAAATTTAAGAAGAGAGGGTTGAGCTGGAGCTGCGAGGGCTGGGCACACAGGCGATACAGGAAATGCCACCCCTTTGGAGAGTTCGTGACCTAGTCATAGGGATGAAAGGCTCACCAGCGATAGCTAAGGAAATTCTGTCATAATTCCTCCCTAAATACCCTCTACACCTCTCGTTCTTGGTTCACGGTTCACTCTTTCCAGAGGTGAGCTGCCTGCAGTGTCACATGGATTGATGATGGCATCTAGAGAAGATGCTGAGGTTCCCACTCCCCTGGCCTTATGCAGGCAGGTCCTTTCTGGATGATCTAGTTTGACCTTATTTGAAAGGTTTTTAAAAAATGAGTCTGAGAAGGTGACTGGCTCAGATCATGCAATTTGCTAGTGGTGGAACCAAGATTAAAAGGTAGGTCTGCAGATCCCTGAGCTACTGCTCATTTTGTCACTGTTAGGTCAAAGTTGGTTCCTTATTAAAAGATCTTTTTGAAAATTGTAAGCAGGTTAGAACAAACATTAAAAATTTTACCTGGTGTTAAACATCCCCATTCAGAGGTTTCCTACATTATTTGACCCCAAATTCATTTTGTTAATGTTGTTAGCAAGTAAATAGATAAACAATATGGCTTGAGGGTTTCTTTTTCTCTACAATGTAAGTTTAACAAATCCGTGGTGTTTCCTTCTTTAGATTACTGTTTTATGTTATACTCATCTTCTTATGTTTTTAATTTTTGTGTCACAGAACCTAAATTGGTAATAAATCAGTAAGAAACAAATATTACATTCACTCAGTGAAAAGTATCATGTCTAAGTTCAACATATATTGGAACCACACATGGACATGTAAGTATCTTGTGTGTGGAGCTGTGTAGGCAGGTAAATCCAGGAACTGCAAAGCAGGTCAAGTTCTCCTGACTTCCTTCTTCCCTCTCTCTTAGCACTGCCTCCTCCACTAAGAACAGAAAATGAACAAATCCCAGGTGAGTTTTTGTTTATTTATTCCCACTTGTTTTAAAGTGTGTTTTCTAAATTTTATAAGTGTTCATATTTTTAAAATGAAGAGGTAGAAATATGCAAAACTTTACATTAAGGGAGATGTAACAAGAGTAGTAAATCCAAAAGAACAGTTGGTAAAACCAGATGCAAGATGTTTAATTTTACAGTTACCCAAGTTATTGTAGATTTTTCTCTTTCTAATGACAGCACTGAAATAAATGCATTATATTGCCTATAATCATTTTTTTTTTTTTTTGGTGGAAACAGCACAGTGCTAAGGCAGAACTCAATGGGTATACTTTTCAGGAGAACCAACAGTGAGGTTTGAGTCCACAGATGTTTATGGTCCTGCTTGATCCAGGTATTAAAACCTGGAAGATCTGGCTGAATGGAGTGACTTTATGTTCCCAAAATAACTCCCCATAAATGTTTGTGTCAGCTCGTTTGAAATTTCTAGTTTGAGTAGTAGATAGCTCTGACTTTCATTTCTGCATTTGTCATTTACATTTCAACCTAATGAAGTCAGTCTTGCTGCATCACCACTGCTAATTTGAATCAGTTTTGGAAAAGGCCACCAAATTGTAGTAAAATCCAGTTTTTGTCTTTGTCTTACTTGCCTCCTCTGCAGTACTTGACACTCTGATCTCTAGTCTGTTTTGAAAGTCTCCTCTGTGGTCTATGACACGGCTCTCTTAGCTATTATTACCTAGGAGTAATGATAGCTAGGAGATGGAATTTCTTTCTATCCCCCATGAAGTGTCTTTTTCTTTTGCTCCAGACATTGCTTATCATTGCTTATCTATTCTTGGCCCATTGCTCTCCTCAGTCTACCTATTTTTTATGACTGGTATTGCTTTTTTAAAAAATAAAATAGTTTTGAATTGGTAATATACTATTAACATGGTTTAAAATGTGATATAGAAGATAGTAACTTAAAAACTCACACTTCCATCCTCTCTGTACCTGATGCTCCCTCTAGGTATGGTGACATATATTTATCACTTAAACTGAGACACTTTCACTGAGAGTGAAAGAGGTTCTACAAGTAATTATGCTGCGACAACTGGCAGATGTTGGAGCAGTTCCAGACAAATTGGAGTGCATAGTCACCCTACTATTGGTATCCATTATTGATGATTTCTTGTTTTTCTTTCAAGTGTTTCTTTATTCAATTAAAAGAAAATATGCGTACATATTCTTGTATACCCTCTCTACTTAAAATGCTTCTCAAATTTAGATGCATTTGTACCTTTTGTTAAAATGCAGATTTTTGATGTAGTTAGTAGAGCTGGGTGGAGTCTTGAATTCTATATTTTTAATAACCTCCCAAATGAAGCTGATTCTGCTGTTAAAGTTAACACATCAAATAGCAAGTCTATACACTATTTTCCCTTTTCAGCATTTTTTTTACCCTGTCCCAGAGAACTCTTTATAACAGAACATGGATTGCTGTTTCTTTTTGTGTTATAACTGTATAGTAATTCAATTGTGAATGTCCCACAGTTTATTTAACCAGTTGTCAACTACTTCCAACCTTTCTCTGCTACAAGCCATGTTTTAATGAATAACCTTGTAAGTATAGATTTATTCCATCAAATAAATTACCATAAGTGGAGTTGCCAGATCAAAGGGTGAATACAAATGGATAAACTTGATCAGTTTGGTGGAATTATAATATCATTTTATATTCCCTTTACATGAGAGTGCTTGTTTCTCCTCAGCTATTCTTTATACACTATGTGGTTCAACTTTTGGCAACTAATAAGTAAAAAGGGACATTTTATGTAGTTTTCATCTGCAATTTTCTTAATTATGAGTGAGGCTTAATATTTTTTCATGTATCTAAAAGTTGTCTTGTATTTATATTTCAGTGAACTATCTGTTCATACCTATTGCCCATTTTGCTCCTAAGTTTCTGGCTTCCTTTTTTCAGTGTCTAGTTAGCTCTTTATATATATTAGGGTTACTAATGTTTATTTATTATATGCGTTACAAACTATTATTTTTTTGTATATTATTTGTCTTTTGATAATTTCTCTGGTTTCTTTTATTGGAACCGAGATTGGGAGGCTATTGCTGCTTATGTGTCATTTCTTGTAGACACCCTCTCAGCTCACTGAACAAGGAAATAGATGTCTATACTAACTCAGTATATATACATATCTATAAGTATTTCAGTATGTAACCATTTCTATCTATAGTAAGTATTAGTTCATATTGATGTCTCTTGCTGTAATCTTGCCATGGAACATTCTATCTAGCCTTCTCCCCTTGCTTGTCTGTAATCTCCCACACTAACAATGAGAATCTGGCTTCCACCATTCAAATTTCACTTACTTAATTATTTAGTTTCAGCATACTAGTACATGTATAAGTGATTTTAGAATTTGTCCTTCCAGTTTTTGGCATCCTGAATTAAACTTCTAGAAACATTCACATGAAGGTTTTTGCATGGATGTAAATTTTTAAGCACCTGGGGTGTGAAATTGCTAGATCATCTATATATATATATATATATATATATATACACACACATACACACACACACACACACACACACACACACACACACACACACACAGGTAATATGCAAATTAGCCGGACGTCACAACCGGCTCAGGTGGAGCTGCATGCGCAGATGGGTGGGAGGGGACTGCGTGCCGCCCCCACCCCAGTGGACACACACCAGGGGTGGGGGTGTGTTCTGAGTGGCCGCAGCGCGGCTCGGAGCACACCCTTGGTGGGTGGCTGCAGCTGCCAGAGCGAAGCAGCCCTGGTCCCAGATGCCTGGCAGCGGCTGGAGCAAAGCAGCCCAGGTCCTGGGTACCTGTCAGCAGCCAGAGCAAAGCAGCCCAGGTCCTGGGTGCCAGAGGGAAGCCGGTGCTGGCAGCCAGGTGAAGGAAGGCCTATACTTGCATGAATCTTTGTGTATCGGGCCTCTAGTGTATTAAATAAGACTGTGTTTCTTTGTGAGTGTTGTTAGGGGTGAGGTGAGTTGATGAGACCTGGCTGCCTCCTTTGTTGCTTTGCCCTTCCAGCAATGGTGACCAGTGGACCTGCATGGAGTCCCCTCTGTGCCTCCACTCACCCCTGAGATTAGTCACAAAGTGCACCCTTCACTCAGAGAAAAAGTGTGTCTGTGGTAACATTTCTTGGGTTTGCAGATAATATGCTCTGCAACCTAACACAAAGGGTGAGGGGAGGCGAGCTCTGGGTGCTTAAAGAAAGGTGGCCAGGCTCCTGGGCTTTGTCTGAAATTCTCTGTCTGGAATGCCAATTGCCAGACAACCATGGCCACATCTCCGTGCTTTGTCCCTGCCCTGGACACTGGGCTCAGCTGAAGCTCATACTGTCCACTTGTGCAGGAATGCTTACTAAATCTCTTTGCTTCTTTTGGCTGAAGGGAGTGCCATTCACAAGATTCCTGTCTGGACTGAGCCCTACAATGAGCTCTTGGCTGCAGGGCTGCGTCCATGGCTCCTTTAAACTCTTCTCCCTTCTTGTCACCCTGGTTGGCTCCCACTTGCCCACCTTTAGATGTTTTAATGTACAGATCTCTCAGACATGTTTGTGTGTTGAACAGGGAATTCTTTGTTGAATTATAGCTGTTCAAATTATTGAAATTTCAAGGGGCGAGACCAAGGAAATCTCTCACACCACCATTCCTCTGACATCGCAGGTTACCAATTTAAAAACTTGTATGTCTAACATATACATATGATGCTATACATTTCCCTTTATGCACTGCATCCCACAAATTTTGATGAGAGATATTTTCATTTTCATTTAAAATATATTAAAATTTCTTTTGAGACTTCTTCTTTAACCTATAAGTTATTTATAAATGTGTTGTTTAATAACACATTTAGTATTTGGGGGATTTTAATAACACAAATAGTCTTTGGGGGATTTTCCAGCTGTCATTTGCTTATTAATTTCTATTATATTATGATCTGAGGACATATTTTATATGATCAACTATTGTTTTAAGTTCATTAAGGTGTGTTTTGTGGCCTGGGCTATGTTCTGTCTTGGTGACTGTTCCATGTGAGCTAGAATGGCATGACAGAATTTGTATTTTATTGTTTTGGTTAAAGTCAGATCATGTTGAGTGATAGTGTTGCTCAGGTCATCCATATACTTACTGACTTTCTGCCTGCTCAATCTCTCAATACTGAAAGAGGAATATTGAAGTCTCCAACTATGATCTGTCTGTTTCTCCTTTCAGTTTTTGTTGTTTGTATTTTGATATTCGTTTGTTAGATATGTACATGTTTCATATTGTCTCCTTTCTGTGGTATGATTTTGACCCTTCTAATGAGTTCTTAGTTTCAGTTCTAGAATGCCCTTTTAATGTATGTGTGAGAGTCCATATGTACGTGTGTGTACATATATACATGTATTGGAGGGCCCCAAGAACATTCCCAGGTTCAGTGAATCACTGGGATGACTCATTATGTAGTTGTACTATGGTTATGACTTATTTAAGGATACAAAGGATCCTTTGTATACTTATGAAAGGATACAAAGCACAGTCAGCATAGAGAAAAGGCACATAGGAAACCAGAGGAAACCAGGCACAAGATGCTAGGAGTCTTCTCCCTGGACACACTTAGTCCTCTAGCAATGAGCTATGACAACAAGCATGAAATGTCTGCCAGGAAAGCTCAGGGGGGGTATCAGGCCTGCAGGGGAGGGCAATTAGGGGCAATCAGGCTGGCAGGGGAGAAGTTAGGCATCGATCAGGCTGGTAGGGGAATGCTCAGGGGGTGATCAGGCTAGCAGGCAGAAGCGGTTAGGGGCAATCAGGCAGGCAGGCAAGTGCTGGTTGGTAGCCAGCAGTCCTGGATTGTGAGAGGGCTGTCTGACTGCCCTCAAGGGGTCCCAGATTGGAGAGGGTGCAGGCTGGGCCGAGGGACATGCACCCCCGTGCATGAATTTCATGCACCGGGCCTCTAGTATAGATAATAAAAGGCTAATATGCACCGGAACGACTGGTCTCTATGAAGTGCACTGACCACCACTGGCAGACACACACTGACCACTGGCAGACTCTCAATGCAGGAGCTGCCCCCTGGTGGTCAGTGCACTCTCACAGGGGGAGCGCCACTCAGCCAGAAGCCAGGTTCACAGCCAGCAAGCGCAGCGGCGGTGGTAGGAGCCTTTCCTGCCTCCGTGGAAACGCTAAGGATATCCAACTGATGGCTTGAGTGGGCCTAAGCTGGCAGTTGGACATTCCTCAAAGGCTCCCAATTGCCAACCACCTACGGCCTCTAATTGGACCTCCCCTGAGGGCTACTGGACTGCCAACCACCCAAATCTCATGCACTGGGCCTCTACTATATATAGATAGATTGTGAGAACTCTCCTGAAATACAAGGTCCCAGATGCCAATCAAAAGCCATCTTGTGGCAGACTTCTCAAGGGTAGTGGTCTTAGCCCTGCTCTGTTCTTTTCTGCACAACACACATCCTATCTTTCATTTATGGTTTTCATATATTCATCTGTTTTATTGAATATATTATTCATAATTTAATTTGAAGTTCTTGCTTATCATTTCCAATATCTGAGTCCCCCATGAGTCAGTTTTAATTGTCTACTACTGGCCCGGTGCACAAAATTAGTGCAGGGGGTGGGAGGTTCCCTCAGCCCAGCCTGTACCCTCTCCAATCAGGGACCCCTTGGGGGATGTCCAACTGACGACTTAGGCCTGGTCCCTGTTGTCCTAAACCAGCAGTCGGACATCCCTCTTGCAGTCTGGGACCACTGGCTCCTAACCACTCACCTGCCTGCCTGCCTCATAGCCCCTAACTGCCTCTGCCTACCTGCCTGATTGCCCCTAACCCCTCTGCCTGCCTGCCTGATCGCCCCTTACTGCCCTCCCCTGCCAGCCTGATCTCGCCCCCAACTGCCCTCCCCTATCAGCCTGATCTTGCCCCCAATGGCTCTCCCCTGCTGGCCTGATCTCACCCCCAATTGCCCTCCTTGCCGGCCTGATCTCGCCCAGCTGCCCTCCCTGCCGACCTGATTGCCCCTAACTGCCTCTGCCTTGGCCCCTACCACCACGGCTTTGTCCGGAAGGAAGTTGGACATCTGGAAGATGGCCGGTCAACCCAGTCTAATTAGCATATTACCCTTTTATTAGTATAGATAGAGTATGTAGGATAGGATTGCTTAAATGGGGAGGAGCCTTTTTCAGCAGGAGGAGATGCTCTTGGCAGACAAAAATACATAATCCTATATCTGGACTGATAGCCAGCCATATGCACTATACTGCCAAACTGGTCATTGAAAAATTGAACCACTATCGTACACCTTACACCAAACAGCTGTTGCCCTTAAAACCCCACCTCAACCTGAACCTTAGGTTCTGCCTTCGCAGTTCACCCGGATTAGGTTCTGATTGGTCAGTTTCTATGCCAGTCAGTGTCAAAAGCCCCGCCACCTAGGCAGCCATTGGCTCCTTGCAGTTCAACCAGATTTGGTTCTGGTTGGTTGGTTTCTATGCCAGTCAGCGTCTCCGGGCCTGATCAGAGAGGTGGGGCTGATCAGCAGCCACCCCAGGCTGCTGGCAAGGGGGCTGAACTGCTGACCTCTCAGAGAGAGAGAGAGTCTCCACTGCTGGCGAGGCCGAGAGAGAGAGAGAGAGAGAGAGGCAAGGGCTGCTGACCAGCCCTTGCCTCTCTCTTTCTCTGAGAGGTCAGGAGTTCAGCCCCCTCGCCAGTCCCTGCCCACCCGAGCTTGCTGCATGTGCAGCCTGGCATTCAGTCATCCCTTCGGTCATTTTGGACGTTACGGACCCTGGCTCTTTATATATATAGATTTTTTTTCTTGGTCCTTATCTTCACAGAACATGAAGTTTTTTATTGGATGCCAGACATTATATTTTTTTAAAAAAGTGGTAGAGGCTCCAGAAAATGATCTCTTTCAGCAGAGAGGACTCATCCTTTCTCTGGTGGGCAGGTAGAATGCAGAACTGGTCACTTTGATCAGTCATAAGTTAAACTTGGTCAGGGCCTGCACCATATTCATTTCAATCCACTATTCATTTTAACAACTGAAAGTTTTACTTCCTCAGTGAAAGTTAACTTAATAATATAAAAGGTGCCCAGCTGTTGTGGCTAAGTGGTTGAGCATCAACCTATGAACTAGGAGCATATTTTGATTCCCAGTCAGGGCACATGCCTGGGTTGCAGACTCAATCCCCAGTAGGGGCATGCTGGAGGCAGTCAATCAATGATTTGGTCTCATCATTGATGTTTCCCCCTTCTTCTCTGAAATCAATAAAAAATATATTTAAAAAGATAAAACTATTAAGCATTTAAAATATAATAATATAAAAGAACTAACTTTTCCTTGGTAACCCCAGTCTATTTTGTGAATAATGCTAGCTCCTACAATGTCTAATTTAATAAATGATAATGTACATGTCTCCTTATCACGTCACAAGCATTTGAGAACAGAAACTGTGTTTGTTTTCATCAATAGTATTTGTAGCTGTTAGGACAGTTCCAAGCCCTTAGTGGAAAGTCAGTTTATACATATTTTATCCTACATAGTATAGCACAAAAGAAGGCATCCTGTATGACAATTTTTAATAAGCTCTAAAGAAATTAGTTCTTTCAAATTTTTTCCTCATTATATAGTTCTGATGGCTTCATATAGAAAAAGAATATACCGTTACAGGAACAAGTGTCATTCAAAGATGTATGCGTGGACTTCACCCAGGAAGAGTGGTATCTGCTGGATCCTGCTCAGAAGATACTATACAGAGATATGATGCTGGAAAATTACAGCCACCTTGTCTCAATAGGTAAGAATATTTTCCATTTGATTACCAGTAGCATGCATTTCTTAATTGATGAAACATGAACTTCCTGTGAGAATTTTCTGATTTGTAGCTAGAGATTTGGGCTAGGATAAAGAATGCTATGTTTTTACCTACTCGGGGATTGGTTGATTTGGGCACCTCCTTTGAACAGCTCTTTACACTGTACCTTTTTCCCCCATCATTTTTTCAGAGTCCCTAAAATCAGGCTATTCAGCCATAGTACTGTTTTATTTTCTCTTAACAGGGTATTGTATTACTAAGCCAGAAGTGATCATCAAGATAGAGCAAGGAGAAGAGCCCTGGATATTAAAGCAAGGATTCCCAAGCCAGCGCCACCCAGGTGAGTTCATGAGTTCACAAGCAGATGGAAGCTACAGGAAGTGAGATCTTAAGCCATTGTTTAGGGCTTATCACCTTTCAGATATTTTTCAGATACTTCTTTTTATAGCCCCAGACCTTTGGAAGTTCTAAGGACGTTGGCCCACATCCCTTTATTACCTTAATCACTTTCCTCCACATGTCACTTTCACTCATAAGTGCTTTTCTTTGTTCTTCTACATTTTAAGGGTGACTTACCTATACCCATAAGCCAAACTCAATCAGGTTCATCTTAGATAATTTTTCTTGGTTAATGTATCTTTTTTTTTTTTTTTTTTTTTGGTTAGTGTATCTTAGAATTGTTCACCTTCCCTCTATTGTCTTTATGTTAGCTGGTGTGTTT
Source organism: Corynorhinus townsendii (assembly GCA_026230045.1). Taxonomy (NCBI): domain Eukaryota; kingdom Metazoa; phylum Chordata; class Mammalia; order Chiroptera; family Vespertilionidae; genus Corynorhinus; species Corynorhinus townsendii. The sequence goes on along the minus strand of JAPDVU010000008.1, from coordinate 96,564,410 downwards.
TCATGCAGTACTTCTATATATTCATTTAACAAATATATGTGAGCACTCACTATAATCCAGTTATGTTTTTAGGTAATTAAAAGATTGATGTCCCTGCTGTCATGTAGTGTATATTACAGTGAGGGGCAAAAAGCATACCCGTGTGTTTGTGTGTGTGTGTGTGTGTGTGTGTATGTGTGTGTGTGTGTGTGTGTGTGTGTGTGTAGATATACATGCATATATACACACACACACAGTGTTGGGTGATGGTAAGTACTGTTAAAGCAGTGGAAAGGGGAATGGAGAATGATGTAATATTTGGTAAGAAAGTCAGGAAAAACTTTTTTAATGAGGTTAATAGAGATGAGACTAATAAAGTGGAAGCGTGAATATTTTAGACAGGGGAAACATCAGGTGCTGAACTTCTCAGGTGTATTCTTAGAGTGAAGAATGGCAAGGAGGCCAATGTGGCTGGAGACCAGTGGGTGAGGGGGAGATAGATAGGAGATGATATCATAAGAAGTAGCATGGATCATGGTAGATACATTAATTTTGTTTTCAGTGATGTGAGAAATCCTTTGTTTTTTTAGTAAATGTAAATCAAATTATGTCATCAAATCTGATTTACTGTTTAAAAGAGTCATTCTGACTTCTAGTCAGTGAATAAACTGTGCTGGGTGGGTGGTACTTAGGCATTAGCAAGGAAGAAACACCAGTTAGGAGGCTATTATGTACTCCAGAGAAGAGAAGATAGTAGCTAAGGCTATGCTGGAAGTGATCAGAAGTGGTAGATTGGTACAGATGTATTGAAGATGAGACTTAAGAGGCTTTGCTGTTGGATTGGATAATAGTGTGTGAAAGAGAGGACTCATGAATGACTCCAATGATTTGTTTCAAGCAACTGGATAAATTAAGGTGTCATTTACTGAGATAGAGAAAATCAGGGAGGAGAGATTATAGGGGAGTTATTACAAATTTAAATTTGGATTCAAGAAGCTTGAGATTGCTGTTAAAATCTAGTCTGTGTATTGGAGGTTGGATGTGTACAAGTATGGAATACAGAACTAGAAGTATCCATTTGAAAGGCGTTAATTTCAGGTGGTGTCAAAGGCATGGGGTTAGGGGAGATCTTCTAGAACAGATGTTGGCAAACTTCTTAATAAAAGAAGGTACAGGCAAAACCGGTTTGGCTCAGTGGGACCTTTCAGCCTGCGGACTGAAAGGTCCCAGGTTCGATTCCGGTCAAGGGCATGTACCTGGGCTGCGGGCACATCCCCAGTAGGGAGCATGCAGGAGGCAGCTGATTGATGTTTCTCTCTCATCGATGTTTCTAACTCTCTATCTCTCTCCCTTCCTCTCTGTAAAAAATCAATAAAATATATTTTTTAAAAAAAGAAGGTACATATTTTAGGGTTCGTGGCCACATGTGGTCATGGTTGTTGCTGCTGCTGCTGCTCCTCCTCTTTCCACCCCTTCTCTTCCTATTTATTCTCCTCCTTTCTTCTTATCCTTGTTCCTCCCTATTGCTCTTCTACTTTGTCCCTCTAAAATTGTAAAGAATATTCTTAGTTCAAGAACCATTCATTGCTTGTAGTCATAATTTGCTGACTCCTTTTCTAAAGAGTGGTTCTTTGTGAGAGAAGTAGTCTTGGGACAATAAACTTTTATAAGACATATAAATCCATTAAATCTCATCATTAGAGGAGATTGAGAAGGAACAGTCTAAGTGACATGAAAACCAGAGAGGCTGGTTTTCTAGGAGTCAAAAAAGGGACATTCTACAATCCTTTTACTACCTTAAGTGGCAATCATGGGTCACTGTACTAAGCCTGTTATTTCCTATTACTAGGCTATTCAGACTCCTGTTGTTTTCCTTTCAAAACCATCTACTACATCTCTTCATTTTCTTACTTTTCACTGATATCACATAAAACCAGAACTTTGCCTGTGACTTTTCATTCCTGGCTTGAGCTACCTCCTAAATGGCTTTTATTTTTTTAACCTAAAGCATCCAGTGTATTCATTGTCTATTACAGTGTGGTCCTATTCTTTTTTTTTTTTTTAATAAGAATTTATTTGAGCCAAAATGATGACATGCTAGGAACCAAGATCACAAGTGCTCTACTGTGGTCCTGTTCTACCTATCCTAATTTCTTTCTTTCTGCTCTCCAGAATTTACACTAAAACCCATACTATATTATATCCTAAATTTCACTTATAAATGCTCTCTTTTTTTCACTTTAAGTAATTTATTATTTTTCAGTTACAGTTGACATACAATATTATATTGGTTTTTGGTATATAACCCAGTGATTAGATGTTATATAACTTACTAAGTGATCACCCTGATAAATCTAGTACCCATCTGACACCATAGATAATTATTACAATATTATTGACTATATTTCCGATGCTGTACTTTACATCTCCATGACTATTCTGTAACTTCCAACCTTTTCCACCCATCCCCCCAACAGCCTTCCCATCTGGCATCTGTCAAAATGGTTTCTGTATCCGTGAGTCTGTTTCTGTTCTACTTGTTTATTTTATTTTTTAGATCTATTTTGTCTGGTGAAAGTATTGCTACCCAAGCTTTTTATTTGTTTGTTTGTTTGTTTCCATTTCCATGAAATATCTTTTTCATCCCTTTCCTTTAAATCTGTGTGTGTCTTTTGATCTGAAGTGAGTCTCTTGTAAGCAGCAAGGGTCTATGAGTCTCTTGTAAACAGCAAGGGTCTGTTTTCCTTATCCATTAAGTCTCCATATGTCTTTTGATTGGAGCACTTATTTGCATTTAAGTTAATTGTTGATAGATATATACTTATTACCATTTTAGTATTCATACTTCTTATCCTTTTTTCTTTCTTCTTCAACACTAATTTGGTGGTGATGAACTGCTTTAGCTTTTCCTGATCTGGGAAGCTCTTTTATTTGTCCTTCTATTCTAAATGATAGCTTTGCTGGATAGAGTAATCTTGGTTATAGGTCCTGGCTTTTCTAAAGAATTTTAATCTATTTTTATTTATTTCAGAGAGGAAGGGAGAGGGAGAGAGAGATGGGAACATCAACGATGACAGAAAATCATTTATCGGCTGCCTCCTTCACACCCCCTACTGGGGATTGTGCCTGAAACCCAGAAATGTGCTTTGATTGGGAATCTAAGCATGACCTTCTAGTTCATAGGTCAATGCTCACCCACTGAGCAACACTGGCCAGGCTAGCCAAAAATTTTAAGATAATGTCTACTTAAGGTATCAGAACCACATAGAGAAAGGTGATTGTTATGGATATTACAGTTAAGTAAAATCCACAGATGAGGCTCAAGGTCTAAAAACTAAAAACTCTATAAAAGATTAACCAAGAAATAAAAGCAGACTTAAAAATCAACATTGCCTCAGAAACAAAATTATTTTGGGGAGAAGTAAGCCAGCAGATTGAGGTGAAGGAACATCTGACTTGATGGCTTGGGCAGTTTCATTAACAGCTGTGAGAAAACAAAATGAACCTGGTCCTTTTGCAGAGATGGCCTGCTCCTCATCTGTGTTGTATTTCCTGTTGAACATTTGTGTTATTGTGAATCACAGCTAGAAAGAGAGTTGGAGTGTCGGGTAAAGCAGTGTTCCTTAATGCATGACGAAATAGATGCTTTCAGAAATTTATTTTGATGTTGACATAAAATGGGGAGAGAAAGGAATGGCAACATGCATTAGTGAGGATCTTACCACAGTAATAAAGTTGTGAGAAGGTAAGGACATAAACCATGATCTGCCTCTGCCAAAGCAAATTCTTCCTCTAATTTGTTTTTCAGTCTGTTTTCCTTAAAAACAGAAACAAAACACAAAAAAACTTACTTGTTGAACTCACCCAGTTCTAAGTTTCTTACTTTCCGAATGAATAACTCTCAGAAAATCTCACCATGTCTTCAGTTTATTTCACCTTCTCTAACTTGCTTCTCTTAAAACATTTTTAAAAATAATTATTTTTCTGTGAATTATATTAAAGGAAAATCTAGATCCTGGGTTATAGGACTATTCTTTTGGACCTTAAGGAAGTTGGTGTTTTCAGAACTTTAGTTTGGTTTCATGTGTAGAGTGAAGTCACATACTCTAGTTGGAATCATACCCCAATAATCTGTGTACAAGAGGGTTAGGACTAAATTGTTCTCTCTCTACCAAACACAGTTCATCCTCTGAAAGCCCTTGTCTACTCACCTTAACTGTCACTTTATTCCATGTTTAATTTCTCCTTTGGGATCACCCCATTCTCTTGCATTTCTTTGTTTCTGAATCAGCCACTCCCTAGTGTTTTGAATTTTATTTCCTTTTCTTTTTGTTTAGTTTTGAAGGTTATATATTTATAAAGTGCTAAATGTAATTGCCACTTTCCTTGCCCTGCTTCCACTGCAGCATGTATTTTCCATTCCAACCAGACCAGTAAAGGAAATATATAGTTGGATTTAGCTCATACCAGGAAACTGGGTCTAAAACAAAGGATTCATTGCATAATAGGGCATTTGTGTAAAAGTCCAATTCCATTAGAAATGTACTGAAATTCATAAGATGTGGTTATTTTTCTCATTTCTAGAAGACTGGAAAATTGATAACCTAATAGAAAGCAGCCAAGAAAATGAAGATGGACATTTTGGGCAATTTGCTCTTACCACCAACAAAACATTAAATATACATGGTGGTGATAGAGTAAGGAAAACTTTCAATGTGGGTAAAGACTGTGTTCCTTCAAGAAATTTTTCATATAAGATATGTGCCTCTTGTGAAATGAGTTTGAAGAATATTTCAGACTTAATTATTAGTAGAAAGAACTATTCTGGAACAAAACCTGATAAGTTTAATTTATATGAGAAATTGCTCCTTGATATTAGTCATGAGAAAACTCCTACTGGAGGGAAATCTTATAACTATGATCAAGAAAAGAATATCCTTAGTCATGGCCAGGATCTTACTCAGTTAATTTTTGACCAGCCTTCTGAGTATAATGAAAATGGACAAGGCTTACAAGAAGAGGCAGTCTTTTTCTCAAACAAGAGAGCTCAAATAGGAGAGACACTCTGTGAATATAACGAATGTCAAAGAACTTTCATCCAAAATTTAAAGCTCAGTTTACCTCAGAGAACTCATTTAGAAAGGGACTCATATGAATGCAGTATTTGTGGGAATTCCTTCTATATGGATTTAACATTGGGACATCAGTGTGCTCTTACAGGGGGGAATCCTTATGAATATAATGAATATGATCAAATTTTCGGTGACAATTCAACTTTCATTATTCATCCAAGAAATTGCACAGGGAAAATTCCCCATGAATATAAAGTAAGTCACAAAACAGGGGCGAAATCAGCCCTCTTTAAACATCAGATAGTACATGTGGGAGCAATATCTTATGAGCACAAGGAGAATGGAAATAATTTCAACAAGAAGTCACATCTCACCCAACCTCGAAGAGCTCACTCAGGAGAAAAAAATTTTGAATGTGCTGAATGTGGAAAAACATTTTGGGAAAAGTCAAACCTCACTCAACATCAGAGAACACACACAGGAGAGAAACCCTACGAATGTGCTGAATGTGGGAAATCCTTTTGTCAGAAACCACACCTTACCAACCATCAACGAACACATACAGGAGAAAAACCTTATGAATGTAACCAGTGTGGAAAAACATTCTGTGTGAAGTCAAACCTCACTGAACATCACAGAACACACACAGGAGAGAAACCCTATGAATGTAATACATGTGGAAAATCCTTCTGCCACAGGTCAGCACTAACTGTACATCAGAGAACACATACAGGAGAGAAACCCTTCATATGTAATGAATGTGGGAAATCCTTTTGTGTAAAATCAAACCTCATTGTACATCAAAGAACTCACACAGGAGAGAAACCATATCAATGTAATGAGTGTGGGAAAACCTTCTGTGAGAAATCAGCTCTTACTAAGCATCTCAGAACTCACACAGGGGAGAAACCCTATGAGTGTAATGGATGTGGGAAAACCTTTAGTCAAAGATCAGTACTCACTAAACATCAGAGAATTCACACAAGGGTGAAAGCTCTTTCAACATCCTGAATGTTCAGAAACCTTTGTCCACCCTTTCAAATTCATTATTCACTTTTTAAAAATAAGATTAATGAAACCCAAAGAACATCAAAAGTTACTCAAAAGTTATACCTTATTGCACTTCAGGTAATTAACACTTTAAGTGCCCAGCCTGTTTTGTCTTCTGGATGGAAAGTATAGTGTCAGTCACCGGTGACTGACTGGGTGCTTAACATGTTAATATTAGAATAAAACCTTACTAATGTTTTAAATATCTGGAAGCTTTTAAGAAAAAATAAATTTTTGTTAGAAAAGCTGTACTGAGGAAAAATTTGTTCATTTAAGTTATATGGTAAAAATCTTTGCAGAGAATTTATGTTGTCTAGTATCATATTCCAAATGTGATACCAAAACTTTATTGTAAATATAATGTGTGATACTCTTTTACTGATATTCACAGTATAATTTGAAGCTTAAAAAATGTTGAATGACAGTAGCATTAAACATTCATGTGAAGAATCCCTAATGTGGTCAGGCCTATGTAAGTATTCTAACATAATAGAAATTTGAGGTATGCTTAATTTATACATTAGAGCCCAACATTAATTGTGAAGAGAAAATATGAACACTTAGTTAAATAGCTATTGTGGTCTACATTAATATTTCCCACACTAAATACCACCAGTATCTTTGTAGGTTGACATAATTACATAAGTACATGTAAATATATTTATACACACAAATAGTGATGTGTTAGAATAAGTTTAGACTGGCTTGGAAGTACTGCTGATTTAAATTTTCAGGAATTTTGTGAGCCAGTTATTAAACACAGTCATTTAAAAATTAAATTACATAAAATTATAATTAAATTCTATTAAAAACAAAGGTAATAAATACTCAACACTCATTACTTCCTAATTATTTTATAACTAGAGGCCCAGTGCACGAAATTTGGGGGTATGGGGGGGCTGGTTCCTCAGTCCAACCTGCACCTTCTCCAATCTGGGACCCCTTGGGGGATGTCAGACTGCTGGTTTAGGCCTGAGTGAGATCCCTCTCACAATCTGGAACCTCTGGCCTCTAACCGCTCACCTGCCTGCCTGCCTAATTGCCCCTAACCACTCTGCCTGGTTGCCCCTAACTGCTCTCTCCTGCTGCCCTGATCCCCCTAACCACCTCTGCCTTGGCCCCTGCCACCGTGGCTTTGTCTGGAGGGATGTCTGGTCTAATTAGCATATTACCCTTTTATTAGTATAGATATTTTGGTATTCTTTAGGTTACTTATATTATTGAGTCTACATGGAGAAAATACTGAGTAATGGTGTGCAACTGCACATCTCTTTCCATCTCTACATTCAGTGCCATCATGTTGGTAGCTTGGCTTTAGTGTGAGTATTTACACAATGAAAATTGGCAAACTCTACAAATTAGAGTTATTTTCTTAGATAACCTATTGTCAAATATTTACCAGCACACCACTATGGATATAAGAAAACATATTTGGAAGAGTTAAAGTGAAAACTACATACCTTTTCTCCTATTTCCTGACATAAATACATGACTATTGTCATTGCTGAACTGCCTCTTCAATAAAGAAGACAAAATATGTTTCTATGAGGTTTTTAACCACCTCTGCATCATTTCTATTCTCAATACTACCAAGTCTCTTTAGAGTACGGTCAGTATATGTTATTTTATAGCCACATCACCTACCTTTCCTCATATATGAATGAGTATGGCCATTATTACTGAATTACTTCCATTAAAAAGCCAAACATTTTTCTGAGTTTTTTAAAGCAGCCTCTCAGTCAATACTGTAAATGCTGTTAATAGTGATACATAAATTCCACAAAGATTAATATTAGTTATAAACAGTAATACTGTACTGTACAAATAAAAAATAGTGGTATGTAATGAAATGCCTCTTTCATGGTCTTGGTATTTCATTGCTGTATCTATTTAGGCATGATATGTGTAACCTGAGTTGTATGTAATCTAGGAAGTGTGTGTTTTTCATATAATAGAGTGTCATATACTGTCTCTTTTGCCTTTGTTCAATTGTTTCCTATGATTCCTTGCAACATGTTGATAAGCAGTTCCAGAGACTCTACTTCTTACTTGTTGGGCTCTGTTTTGTCTTTGTCTATCCCTCACCCAGATGATATAAGGGTAAATCCAGATTAGTCTGAGTTAGTCATGGATATGCTAATGATTTTGTTGGGTGGATATGTGAGATATGAGATGTTTGGAAAATATTTTATAGTGCTTCTGGGAAGGATCTCAGCAATCAAATATTGTCATGACATGAGAAAACATGAGAAGAGATTGTCTCTATTGTAATGGACTTTTTCATGTGTGTATGGTATATCAAATTATAGTTTATGGCTCTAAAGGGCAATAGCCCAAAGATAACAGCACACAAGATGAGAAAACCCTGGCTTTAAGATATGCAACTCTATATGGACCTGCTCTCTATGAGGACCTAATATTACTGTGATAATAATGGTTTCTCATTTATTCTTAGGGCCATTACTTAAGAGCTGAAGACATTCCCCCCAATAGAGATGAATTCTTTTCTAAGTGTTAACAGTCTATACAGTGAATTTTGGGGGAAATTACTTCTTTTTTAAAATATTTATTTTTTAAATAAATTCAGAGAGGAAGGGAGAGGGACAAAGAAACATCAGTAATGAGAGAATCATTGATTGGCTGCCTCCTGCATGCTCTCTACTGGGGATTCAGCCCACAATCCGGGCATGTGCTCTTGACTGGAATTGAACCCAGGACCCTTCAGTCCACAGGCTGATGCTCTATCCACTTAGCCAAACCAGCTGGGGCAAATTATTTTTTTAATATATTTTTTATTGATTTCAGAGAGGAAAGAGAGGGAGAGAGAGATGAGATAGATCTATGATGAGAATCATTGATCAGCACGCCTCACATGGGATCGAGCCCGCAACCAGGGCATGTGGTATGACCAGTAATCAAACTGAGACCTCCTGGTTCATAGGTTGACGCTCAACCACTGATCCATGCTGGTTGGGCTGGGGAAGAATTATTTCTTTCGACAAATTAATATGGGGTAGGTCTTGTGTCAGCATGGTTCTGGTGAGAAACAGAATTCTAGATTTTAATGGCAGACTTACAGTGGGCCAGAAACAAGGGCTATTGAATCACCTAGACCAGTGCTCAGCAAACTGCAGCTTGCGAGTCGTGGTTTGCTGCTCTGTTGACTAATGAGTTTGCTGACCACTGACCTAGACACTAGCATCTGCAGGAAGTCTTCACTATTCTAAATCCTAAAGGGTCAAAGGATGGAAGCAAGTGTTAACAGAGCCCAGTGAGACTTGTTCTCATGGAGGGGCCACCTCCAGAATTGTGACACCAAGTTGCTGGTATCTCTTTAGGGAGAATCTAAGCAGATGCCATCTGCAGATAAGCCCTCGAGGGCACAGAGAAGATCTGGGTGGAGCCAGTGGAGAATAAGCAGCACAGTGTTTCTTAATTCCTGTAAATTCCTATGTAAAGGCTCAGTATTAGAAATTTATTCTCCTAGTTGAAAGTTGTGTTTTTGCTTTGTTGTCATAATAATTCCTTTTGGAACTGAGTACTGTGGTAGGTATGTCCTTTAACATGTGTGAAGCAGACATGTATAATTGCATTATTCATATATCCGTCTGTAGTGTTTCTTGTTACATGTGGTGTGAGGGAAGCAGCTCTCTATTCTTCCAAATAAGCCAGTTGTCCCTGCAGTTTAACTCACCTTTTTTCTTTTTGGTATGGCATTTTTATCACATCTTTGCAGGACATTTGATCCTGTCCAAAACATCCATTGAGACATTTGGTACATGCCAAAAGGTCCTTGATATTTAGTCCTGTCCAAAATGTCCACTGTGACATTTAGTCCTGTCCAAAATGCCCATTGAAACATTTGGCCCACGATTAATACATTTAACTTTGTTAAAATTTTGTTATTTTTATTAGGATGAATTTGGGGTTTCATATTTATTCTTGTTTTTCTTTGTCATGAAGTTTGGCAGAATTACTCTGTAAAGTCCATGAGCAATTGCTCTAAAGAATATATCAACCTGCCTGACTCAGTGGGTTGAGCACCGTCCCACATGCCAACAGATTGCTGGTTCAATTCTTGGTCAGGGAATATGCCTGGGTGTGGGTTCAATCCCTGGTAGTGATGTGCAGGAGGCAGCCAATTGATAATTCATTATCATCAATGTTTCTGTCCTCTCCCTCTCCCTTCCTCTTTCTAAAAAAAATCAATAAAAACATTTTTAAAAAGAATATATCAACCTGATTATTGGCTTTATATTTGTTATATCTGTTAACAATTTTGTTTATACAGATTTTATTATGTTGGTATCATTGTTAAATTGGTGACTATATTTGAGTGTGATCACCAAAAACCTGACTGGTAACTTTATTGCTTTGCTGTTTATCTTTCAACACTTCAATAAACTCCAAAATGAAGGATAATACACTATCATCAGCTTTGAAATTTTCTATGCCACCCTTCCACTGTGTGTTTTGCCCTATGATCAGCCTTCAGTACTGATCTGTATACATCCCAAGTTTCTGGTAAAAATCTTGGAGCTTCTGGTCTGCTGCCTCTGTCACACCTTCCACAGAGGTACCCTCTCTCAACATAACCTATTAGGTCATCTAAATTTACTTCTGCATTCTCCACAATGTATTGAAGTTTTTATTTACATCTTCCAAAGGCACAAAGGGAAGTCCAGGCAACATAGATGCAGTTACAGGAGTCATTTTTCATTGTCATTTACTTGCAAAATAAGTATCCTTTTCTGTACTTGCATTTGGTAGTAGTCAAACAGCATTCATGTTTGCAATCTCAAAATCCAGCATGCACAATGAAGGGTTAATGTGATTTCATTCCTGTGCAAATATATGTGACTTCTTGTCTTCTCTTTGTTAGGGCATGAATCAATGGCATAGTGTAACCCAATGCTACACCATGCACAGTAAATAACTGTTGGTGCTATCTTGAAGGTACCATCAATGAATAATGTGGTACTGGCACTTGAATATTGTCCAAAATTGAGTAAATAAGAATTCTTTCATCTTGATCACCAGAATTGTGCATAAGAAGCGGTTCTCTGGGTCTGGTCACTTTAAACTCTTCTGCAATTTTAATTTCATGCAATGAAGTTGGGTTTGGAGATCTATGTCCATTATGAGTATTTTACTTGCCCCTTTAATGAGCTTCTTTCAGGTAGTAGTAACAGGATATCTATCATGAATATCATGAAGAATTTTTCAAAGTAGCTGTGATGGTGTTACATTTTGTTGTTCTGCATATTTTAACTTCTTCAGGGTTTTCTTACTTCCCTTTCAATACCAGCTCTCTGCTGATGTTTTTCTTTCCTATCTTGAATGTTATCCAAATCCTGACTAGTTGTGCATCAAGCATTGCAGACTCCCATCTTCACAGCACCAATACCTTTCACCACTATTTTGTTAAAGGAATGGAGTGGCAACAAAAATCATTATAATGTAGCATTTGACTTTTCTTTATGGAGTATAATATTTCTGCCATATATATGGAGAATTTTCAAATAAAGATGTCATATGCCCTAGCTGACATCTGGTCTGGCTCTGGATAGAGCATCAGCTTGTGGACTAAAGGGTCCTGGCTTTGATTCCAGTCAAGGGCACATGCCTGAGTTGTGGGCTCAATTCCCAGTGTGGCACGTGCAGGAGGCAGCCAATCAGTGATTCTCTCTCATCATTGATGTTTTTATCTCTCTCCCTTCTCTGAAATCAATAAAAATATTTTTTTAAAAGGCAGTAGAAAAAATTAGTAAAACAAAAGGATGGTTCTTTGAAAAAAAAGTGAATAAAATTGATAAACTCCCAGCAACATTGAATGAATATATATGTGTGTGTGTGTGTGTGTGTGTGTGTGTGTGTATTGAATGACACCAAAGACCTCTCAGATGTTAGATTAAAAAAAAAGAAATACTACAAAAAATAAGAATACTACAAACAAGCATACATTTAAAAACTTTAATGAAAAAAAAACAATTTCTCAAAAACCACAAGCAATCAAAATTCACCCAAGATGAAATAATTGTAATAAAAATTTACATTCACACAGAAACCTGGATGTGAATGTTTACAGAAGCTCTATTTATAATTGCAAAAAGTAAACCTCAACCAAGACCTCTTACAACATTGTTTAAACCTGAAAAAAATATAATTATAGCCCACCTGATGTGGCTCAACCAATGAGCGTTGACTCAGGAACCAAGAGGTCGCTGGTTCGATTCTCAGGGCACATGCCCCAGTTGTGGGCTTGATCCTTGGTAGGGGTGTGGGCAGGATGATGTTTCTCTCTCATTGATGTTTCTCTCTCTCTACCCCTCTCCCTCACTCTCTAAAAATCAATAAAAAACGTATTTAAAATAATTTTAGATTCGCAGAAAGTTGAAATGATAGCACAGACAGGTTCTGTGTACCATCCACCAAGTTACCATTAATAGTTACATCTTACATAACAACATAAAACCGGAATATTAGCATTACTACAAAACTAATTGATGCATTTTATCACATGTAACCTCCACCTCAATCAAGCTAAAGAACTATTCAATTACCATAAAGATCTCCCTCATGCAATCCCTTTATAATCACACATAATTCATAATTAAAAGCATTCTGACAAAGGAATGTATGAAACTACTTGGTTTTCCTGGTGAATTCTACCAAATATTTAAAGAACAAATAACACCAACTCTACACACTTTCTTCCAAAATATACAAAAGGAAGCAACATTTCCCAATCTACACTGAGTAGCCAGATTATAATGATCTCTGAATGCATAATAATATGGCCACTCAGTGTATATCCTATATAATAAAAGTCTAATATGCAAATTGTCCCCTCGACCAGGAGTTTGACCAGCAGGCAGGCTGGCCAACCGCCTATGTCCCCTCCCCCTGGCCAGGCTGGCCGGACCCCACCCATGCACAAATTCATGCACCGGGCCTCTAATACACACACACACACACACACACACACACACACACACACACACACACACTGAGTGGCCAGATCATTATGCATTCAGAGATCATAATAATCTGGCCACTCAGTGTATATCAATGAAAGGATAATATGCTAATTAGACAGGGTCAACCAGCCAACTTCCAGACATCCAACTTCTTTCCAGACAAAGACATGGTGGTGGGGAACAAGGCAGAGGCAGTTGGGGCGATCAGGTTGGCAGGGGAGGGCAGTTGGGGGCGAGATCAGGCCAGCAGGGGAGGCAGTTGGGGGTGAGATCAGGCCTGCAGGGGAGGGCAGTTGGGGGCGAGATCAGGCTTTCAGGGGAGGGCAGTTAGGGGTGATCAGGCAGGCAGGCAGAGAGGTTAGGGGCGATCAGGCAGGCAGGGGGGCAAGGTAGGGGTGATCAGGCTGGCCGAGGGGTAAGATAGGGGCAATCAGGCCAGCACAGGGGCAAGGTAGGGGCAATCAGGCAGGCAGGCAGGCAGGCAAGTGGTTAGGAGCCAGTCGTCCCAGATTGCGAGAGGGATGTCCAATCCTCGAGGGGTCCCAGATTGGAGAGGGTGCAGGCCGGGCTGAGGAATGCCCCCTCTGTGCATGAATTTTGTGCGCCAGGCCTCTAGTTAATTTTATGAGGTCTACAAAATCAGACAAAGACACAATAGCAAAATAAAACTACACAATAATACCCCTCCATGAACATAAACACAAAAACTTTAAATATTAGGAAATAAATTACAACCAAGTAATTTTATCTCAGAACGCAAAGATAGGTCAATATTTGAATATTAATAAATGTAAACTATTATATAAGCACCCTGAAAATATCATAATTACAACAATTGATGTAGACAACATGACCAAATTCAATATCTATTCATGATAAGAAGTTCTCAGTAAAGTAGGAAAGAAAATGAATTTCTTTAATGTGACTAGGGTGTCCTAGTTTGGGCTGCCATAACAAAAATGCTGTAGACTGGATGGCTGAAAAAAACAGAAATTTCTTTTTTACAGTTTTGGAGGCTGGGAAGTCCAAGATTAAGGTGTTGGCTGATTTGATTCCTGTTGAGACCTCTCTAACTGGCTTGCAGATGGCTCCTTCTTGCTGTGTACTCATATAAACTCTTAGTATATGCACACGAAAAGATAGAAAAATGTCTCTTCTTTTAAGGCTGCAAATCCTATCATATTAGGACCCCACCCCCATGACCTCAGGGTTTCAACACATAAAAATTTTAAATAGTTTACTGATTTTTAGAGAGCGCAGAAGGGAGAAGAGAGAAACATGGATGTGAGTGCATAACATTGATCGGCTGCCTCCTGCACACTCCCACTAGGGATCGAGCCTGTAACCCAGGCATGTGACCTGACCGAGAATCAAACCAGCAACTTTTTGGTGCAAAGAATGACTCCCAACCAACTGAACCACAACAGCCAGGGCTCAACGCATAAATTTTTAAGGAAAACAATTCAGTCCATAGCAAAGCATCTTCAAAAAAGTGAAGGTTGGCATCATACTTAACAGTGAGAGACTAAATGCTTTCCCCTAAGATTGAGACCCCCTCCCCTACAAAAAAAGTCTGCTCTTAATATTATATTCAATATCATACTGAAATTCCTACCAGGTACAATAAAGGGAGAAATAAAATACATAAAAATTACAAGTGAAATATTTGCAGATGACATGATTGTTTACATAGAATATTTTGTAGATAAAGACAAGCTGATACTGAAAGTTATGCGGAAAAGCAAATAAAATATTATAGCTAATACAATTTTGTAAAACAAGACTAAAGATGGAGAAACCACAATAACTAATTTAAAACTTACTGTAAAGCTACAGTAGTCAAATAGTGTAGTATTGACAAAGGGAACAAAATATAGAGACCAGAAATAGACCTGCACATGTGGGGTTTTTTGTTTGTTTCTTTTTTTGTGTTGTTTTGTGTCTTTTGTCGTCCCCCCCCCCTTTTTTTTTTTTTTGAGAAAGCTGCAGAAGTAATTCTGTGCAGAAAGGATTGCTTTTCAATATATGGCATCAGAACAATTTTACACATGTATGTAAAAAAAAAAACTGAATCTCAACGAAAACCTCACATTATACAGAAGGTAACTCAAAATGGATCATTGATCTAAATATAAAATGTAACACTATAAACTTTTTAGAGGAAAGCAGAGGGATTATTTTCCTGATCTGGGATTAGTCAAAGAATTCTAGGACATGACACCAAAAGCAGAATCTATTTAAAAAGTTCATAACTTTAGCTGAAAAAAAAATATTGTGGAGAAAATAAAAAAGCCTAGATACTGATTTGGAAATATACTTGCAAATCCCTTTCCATCACAGGACTTGTATTCAGAATATATAAAAAACCACAGAACTCATCGAAACTCAAGTAAAACATGTACAAAAAAATTAACAGAGACTTCTGGTCAAGATGGTGGTGTAAGTAAATACAATTACTCGAATCCTCCCACAACCACATCAAAATTAAAATAAACTACAGAACAATCATTCAGAATTGCCTGAAATCTAGCCGAATGGAAGGCCTACAACTAGGGATTTAAAGAAGCCACATTGAGACTGGTAGGAGGGCTGGATATGGAATCAGCTTGTCCCACACCCACATATGCCAGATAAAAATCAGAAGGTATATCTTGGCTGTAGAGGACCCCCTGAGGAGTGAGGAGTCCTAGCCCCACACTAGACCCCCCCCCCTCCGCCCAGCCCAGGGTTCCAGTGGCAGGAAGAGAAAAACCCCATAATTTCTGGCTTTAAAAACCAGTGGGTGTGGGTGACTTAGGGAGATGGAAGCTGAGAGGGATTGAGGCTGCTGGAGTCCCAAGCACTTCCTCTTAAAGGGCCTTTGTACTGACTTACTCCCTCTGAACTCTAGCACTGGGGCAGCAACTCCAAAGGCACAAGGGACATATGGGAACGGAATTTTCCATCATTAGGGTAGGAGCTGGAGGGGCAGCTTTCTGTCAGACAAAAGTGCTGGCAGAGGCACTAGTACCCTTGACAAGCCCTCCCCCTACAAAGCCCGCAGGGAGGCGCCATATCTGAGTCTCCATCAACATGGCTCATACTGTTTGCCCTGCCCTGTTGATCCCCTGAGACTCGGCCCCACCCAAATTGTTGGCCACCCACGTTGTTTCCAGTGGCTTTTCTATACAAACTGCCGATCCTAGCTCCTGCTGTGGACTTCCCTGAAAATCTCTTAAAGGTTCACAAATTGCAAACAAGCAGCATCTAGCCTTAGCATGCCTCATAACTCTAAGAGGCCTCAGGCCTGGCACCAATTGCAGCCAGTCTTGGTTCCCATCTTGGACTCTCCTGGGCACTGGCAAGCCCAGCACCTCCCAGCACAAGTAGCAGCCATCTGCAGATCACTGTGCAGCTTGTACTGGGTGGCCCCAGTCAGGGCACAGGTGGTGGCTGACCTTGCACCTCCCAGGAGGCTTTAGAGTCAGTGCACTCAGTGGACAGCTGGTCAGGTAGGAGTGGAAGAATAAACAAAGGCCACTGAGAAGGAAAACCCAGGACTGTAGATGGTGTTCTGAGAGCAAAGTGAATCTAAGAGAGAATAGGAGAGGAACCAGAGAATATACTGACAATTCTTTAGTGAAGTTTCGCTACAAGGAAACATGGAGAAAAGGTATAGGAAATGGGGTCAAGAGGAGTTTATTTGAAGATGAAATAAATGCATGTTGTATGATGAGGGGAATACTCTAGTAAAAACTGATGGTGTTGGGGAGAGAATAGACTGGCTGGAGTGATGCCCTGGAGATAACAGGATCCAGCACTCAAGTGCAGGATTTGTTTAGGTGGACACAGGTAGCTCATCTACAGTAACGGGCAAGGAACAGAGGGGGGCATTGGTGGAAATGGTGGTAGAAGTCTGCAGCGGTGGGAGTCTCCACTTCCATTTTCTTAGTGAAGTAGGATGGAAGGGAAATGTGGTGGGAAGGACTGAAGAGAGGTGTGAGATCCTCATTTGGGAGAATAGCATAGAGCAAGCAATGTTGGAATTATTCAAGTGAGGGCAGTCAGGATGGTTCTGTTTTCCTCTAGCCACATTTAGCTGCACTGATGTAGAATGGAGACAGAGAATTGGGTTTCTCCAGGGTTCTCATTTTACCAAGCAGTTATGATGAGGTGACAAGGAGGGAGTTAAGCTCCTCATAAAGGTTGACCATGAGTTTAAGCAAGCATACTAGGGAGGGAGAACTCATCAAGGGAGGAACTAGTAAGAGGTGGGTTGGAGATACTAGTAGCGTTGCAGGAGTTTTGGTTTAGGGGCATTAGAGGGAATAACTTAGAAACATAGGAAGTGGTAGTCAGAGTGGGGTGCTTCAGGGGTTGCAGACTTTAGACTTGACATGTTCTAGGGTGTGATCACAGGGGCACCGAGGCTGCGCCAAGTTAGAAGAGTGGGACACATGAAGCCAAGTGAATGTTACAAGGATTAACTACCTGTATACTGAAATCTCCAAGAAGTATGAGGGTTAGCATTAAAGTTACAAAATTATAAGCTCTTCACAGATGAGGAAGTGTGTGCTCTGGAAGGTAGCCTCCCTGGCACAGCAGTGTATAGTGATGCAGAGCGAATGCCTGTGGATACTGAGGGAGAACGCGAACTTGCTCTAAAGGGCATCGAGGATAGGGGGTCTCAGTTACTAGTGTGCCCTGTTTTATGAGGCAGAACTGAGCCCTGGGGGTAGGGGTAGCGGGGTGACACTGGTAGGATATTGGAAAGAAAACCTCCAGGACCAGAGGGAGATACAAACTCTGTAGGCAAAACATCCAGCTCACCCGAAACGGGCTTAGATGAACCCACAGCAGTCCCTCAGGTGGGAATGGGCAACCCTGTGCTAGAAGAAAATTGCAAGAAGCTGCATTCTCCCATGGATAGTCCTTTCCCAGGATCAGAGGAAGGCCGAGGCATTCCACGCTGGGTCAGTGTGTACCTGCCCTGAGTCTGCTGTTCCTGGCAAGCGAGAATTATAGCACACACGGAGCCCGAGACACGCCCGGCTCTGTCCTCCGTGAGGCTGAGCAAGCGGTCGAGCCACAGCGACTCCCAACCTAGTGATATCCCACCAGGCCCGTCGGGGTACGGCAAGGGGACACAGGGTGACCAGAACTGTTACTTCCTGCTTTTGTCCCGCAGCGAGGAACGGTGTCAGGCCGCACTGCAGCCACGGCCTCCGGGGTCGCTCGGGCGTTCGCAGCGCACACGGCTCGGAAACCCAGAAAAGTAAATATTTTTAGCTTAGGGCCACAGTCACCACGGTGGGGAACCCCTGGGCGGGCCGCCTCCACTAGCCAATCACAAGTCTTCCTTGCGGCTCCCCCCGGAAAGTCGTCCCTCCGCCGGTCCCTTTCTTTGGTCCCTGCCTTGTTTCCCGCCGGCTGGTGGAGTAAGTGCGTAGCTGCCTTTCCGGTTCCGGCGTGGTCCACGCGGGACTGAGCTGGAGCGTCTGTGAGTTAGGTAAGTGTTGCGGACTGGGGGAGGCGGCGGCTCCGGGAGCTTCGCGAGCCGAGTGCACGGGAAGGTCTGCGTTCGGTCTCGGGCAGTCTGCTCCCAGGGAGTACCTGAGGCGCTGGACAGGCATCTTTCGTACCTTCCGGAGAAGTGCTCCTTAGTCGTTGGGGGAGTGGCTAATGAATTCGCGTTGCGAGCCGGAGAGAGGTGGCAGGGAGAGCTGGAGGGCGTTTCTATGCGGCGTAATCCTGGCCGGTGACAGACTTGAGCCAGGTCAGTTAATTCCAAAAAGTGTTTCCGCTCTCTCCACCTAACCGCCCCCCCACCCCCCAAAGGATAAAGGCATCAAGTACATACAAGTTCGAAACCAAAATACAGCTGAGTAGAAAAATAATGTCCTGAAATCACACAGGTGTTCAGTTTCAAAGTGCTCCTAGAACCCAGCTCTCCTAACTCCCGATTAGTATTTCTTGACTTTGTGCTGGTATATGTGGACTTTCTATTCCGCTGGTGTGTGTGGGGGATCGGACTGACCTACAGTGCAGCCTTCTGATGTGGCCCTTACTGCATGGCTCTGAAGACATTAGTTTGAATTTCCTCCACTAGTCAGATCATAACGGTAGCCATCTCCTGGCACAGTGCCTAGCACATCATAGGCAGATACGTATATTTATTGAACTGAAGTTATCTCAGTACAGTACCTTCATTGGATGACTTGATTGCACCATTCCCCTTTTTTGTATGCAGCCTGATTTCCTTAAAAAAAACACACACACACACAAAAAAAACTTAATCCAGTGGTTCCCAGTTTATGGGCCATGAATTTCTGGGATGCTCAGAAATCCTAAAGGTTTCTGCAGATCTGTGGTCTCCAGGCATCATCCACAACCAGTCATATCTCACATGAGTAGATATTACTATTTTTTAAGTGTATGTAGGTCATTATTATAATTTAAAAGTTTTACAATATCAAACTAAAAGTAATATTGCTGTCATGTTGGGGGGTTATTAAAATGCTTTAATTTTTTAAATAAAATACCTTAAAATAGTTTAAGTTTGGAAGCCACTTTATTAGTTCAGTTGCTGTTTAGAGCTGAGCTGTCCAAATAGACTAGTCAAATATGACTATTTAAATTTAGAATTGAATTAAAATAAAATGTCAGTTTCTCAGTTTCAGTTGGTACATTTTAAGTTCACTAGGCACATGTGGCTAGTGACTACTGTGTTAAAAAGTATAGCTATAGAATGTTTCCATCGTTGCAGAAATGGACAATGCTAACGCAGAAACTTAAGATGAATAGATAGTAATCTAAGCAGAGGTAACTAATTTATAGCAGAGCAGTGAAATTTGGCGTATTAAGTAGTTCCTACCCTTCTTGGGTGAACATACATGTAAGTATCTTTTTTTAAAGAAATAAATTTACTGTTTTTCCCTGGGTGTTCTTTGGATTGTAAAATGCTTCCTCCACCCCCACCTCATTCAATGTAGGTTACTTGTGAATTGATAAAAAGCCACTATGGAGACCAAGGACCAGAAGAAACACAGAAAGAAAAATAGCGGGCCCAAAGCTGAGAAGAAAAAGAAACGGCATCTGCAAGACCTCCAACTTGGAGATGAGGAAGATGCCCGGAAGAGAAACCCCAGAGCTTTTGCGGTCCAGTCTGCCGTGCGGATGGCACGATCCTTTCACAGGTATGTTTAGCTAGATTCTTCTAGTGGTTCTCTCATTTTTTTTTCTGTAATAATTTATTTTTATTGATTTCAGAGAGGAAGGGAGAGGGAGAGATAGGGACATCAATGATGAGAGAGAATCATTGATCAGCTGTCTCCTGCACACCCCCCACTGGGGATGGAGCGCACAACCCTGGAATGTGTGCCCTCCAGGAATCGAACCGATACATCCCAGTTCATAGCTTGATGCTTGACCATTGAGCCACACTGGGCTCATTTTTTTCTTTTTAAACAGTAGGAGTCTCTCCAGATGATGTTTGAATTCATGAGTCTATTCAGCTCTGAAAGATATGGAGATGCATGCCATATTTCTTTTACTAAGACATAGGAGGTCGTTCCTATGGAAGCTGCCTTGTCTCCAGCGATTATACTGATTGCCTTTTTTTTGCCCAAGAAAAACCATGAGTTTTTTAATAGAATTTGTTTTCCGTAAACTTTAAACAATATCTCTGATAATAGGTGTGTTTGTGGGGTGTGTTTTTTGTTTTGTTTTGTTTTTTTTTGGATGTTTTATGTAATTGAAATATGTAATATTAAATATCTTTATTTAATGAATCCTTATATGCCAAACAATGTACTATAAACATTATATTTTTTTTATTTTTTATTGATTTCAGAGAGGGAGGAGGGAAAGAGACAGAAACATCAATGATAAGAGAGAATCATTGATTGGCTGCCTCCTGCACACCCCCCAATGGGGATGGAGCCCACAACCCAGGCATGTGCCCTGACCAGGAATGGAACCAGTGACCTTAAAGTTTAACCACTGACCCACACTGGCCGGGCTTAACATTAGTGAATTATATTCTCCCAGTAGAAGAGCCAAATTTAATTCTATAGCCTCTGCTTTTTTTCATTGTGATATACTGCCTAAATGTTTACTTTTTTTTCTCTTTAAACTACTGTAATCAACTAATAAAGCAATCAGATTTAAGGTTTGTATAGTTTTCAACATTCTTTACTGTTGAAGTCAATCTGTTTTTATATTTACTGAAGTGGTTATTTGGATTGGACCAATAGTTTTAATAAGTTTATTGTATCTATATGTTGTCTGTTCTGCTCTCTTTAAAATCTTTACATACAGGTATATGGTCTTTTTATATTTTGAAAATGAATTTATTTATTTATTTTTTTAACAAACAGGACTCAAGATTTGAAGACAAAAAAGCATCATATTCCAGTGGTTGATAGAACTCCACTAGAGCCTCCACCAATAGTGGTGGTGGTGATGGGGCCTCCAAAAGTTGGCAAGAGCACTTTGATTCAGTGCCTCATTCGGAGCTTCACCAGGCAGAAGCTAACAGAGATCAGAGGCCCTGTAACAATTGTGTCAGGTAGGCGGGTGTTGTCCCAGACTGACATGGCAGGTGTTGTTGTCTGAGAAGCATGCGTGTCCTTGCTGAACTTTTTTTTTTCCTGGTAAATGCTAAAGTAATATTGTCACTTCATATTACCTTTCTTGTAGTTTTACTACGTTGGCTGTAACTTCAGAAAAAGATAAATTCCTAGAGATAATAATGATACAGATGTATACCTTATTCTGACTGCAGTATGGGTTTGCTAGGGCTGCTCCTCTGAAAGGCTTGGCTGGCCTGGACAGGCTGACTTGGTCATGGTGAGCACCTTCATTTAACAGATAGCAAGTACTTCCCATTCTTGTGGAAGTAAGGGAGTTTTCCTCTCTTTCCTGTGAGATTTATCTGCTTTGGAAGATGGTGACCTTTCTAAATTTGATGGAAGATGAAACAAATTCCCAAAATGACAGTGGTAGAATCTGAACTTTCTCATTATGGCAAATAATCACGGGTCCACTTCTATCTGGATTTTTTATCTTGTAAGTATACAGTTGGCTTTTTGTATCCCTAGGTTTCACATCTGCAGAGTCAACCAACTATGGATCAAAAAGAGTGTTTCATCTGTGGTTGGGAATCTGCATATGCGAAGGTCAACTCTATGCATTTTTATGAGCCATTTTATGTAAAGCAGTAGAGCCCCTTCGGCTTTTGATATCCGTGGGGATCCTGGAACTAATTCCTGTTGATACCAAGGGACAACTCAAATTTGGGGGGAGTCAAAGATTATATGCAATTTTCTACTGCACAAAGGTTGGCATCCCTAACCCCCTCATTGTTCAAGGGTCAACTATAGTTGGACTGAGGCTTCTCTTTGTCTTTAAGACATTTTTGTTACGGTGATGATTTCTTTAAACTTGTTTTAGAAATAATGGTTGTTCCATGAACGTTCTGTTGTATTAGGTTTGAGGATTTTTTTAGCTATAGTGGGAACACAGGACTTTGATAGAGGTAGAAGTGCTGGCCCATTACTGAACAGCAGGATCAGGGTCATCATGAAATCCACTTGTCTGCCCATTCTAATTGGGATTGTACCTTTTTGAGTGCTTTATTCATTAGAGTAATCTTACGATATTTTAAAATTAGAGAACATAGCAAGGAAATCAAGATGAAATATATTTTACCAATTTTCTTCTATACAGATGAATTTCTGGCATACTCCTATAAGTGTATATGGTGCTTTACTTAATGCAGTTAAAAATGTTAATTAGCATTAATGAATATATTTTTTCAAAAGTACAATTTTCATCTTTTCACTTAAAGGTAAAAAGCGCAGACTCACCATTATTGAATGTGGATGTGACATTAACATGATGATTGACCTGGCTAAAGTAGCAGATTTGGTAAGTTAGTGTGGGCAGTGGGTTTCTGACGGGGACTTAGAGCAGTGTGGTGGGTGTGGTGGGTTATATCCCATGTTGAAGGGAAGAAAGGCTTATGATTTTTAGGGAAGTGGTGAGTGTTATGAGGCATAGAGTAGATGTACTTGATGATGGTTATAACAATTTTTGTTATAAAAATGGAATGTGCACAATGAAATGTATTCTAAAATCTAAAAGTAAATCACGGGACAAAGAAAACCCTTAATGAACATAGCTAATAAAAGCTCATTAAGATAGATATATATATGTATACATACATGCATAAATATGTACATGAAACAGTAGTAACGATCCATTTCTTGGACCCTTAGTGGGCACTGTGCTAACAGCTTTCTACAAATTTAGCTCATCTAATCCCCCAGTATGCCTTAGAGGTAAATAGGTATTATCTCCAAACGTGATGGAATCAAGACTCCCAGAAGTTAAATGATTTGTCAGAGAGTGGGAACCCTACTCTTAGATGGTGCCAGAACCTCCGTTCCAAATGATTATGATAAAACAAATATTTGGATTGCCCATGAGAAGTTGTCAGAGTTTAAAATAAAAAAATCTCTACAGTACTCAGGATATGGAAATTGTGCAGCCTCGATTGCATTTAAAAAAATGTTACTATGCAAAAATAAAGCCAAAAAGAAAAAAATTAAGCCATATTGATTAGAAAATGTGGGATACTAGATACCTTGGTATTTTGGGTTTTTTTTTCATTCAACTTTCTGGATAGCTGTTTGATGACAGCTACAGATTTTATTCTTTGGCCCAGGAAATTCTCTAAAATAAAAAATAATTTAATATGATGTTATGCCTATCCCATTTTAATATCAGAAAGCTAAATACTATTCAAATTTTCAACATGTAATGCTACCATTAATAAAAATGTTATTGTCAACACAAAATAGTATAAACTTATTAAATCTTACATATGTGAAATGATTGAAAGCTTAATGTATGAGCTATTAGTTTGTCTTTTATGTAAAATATTCCAAGTCCTAATTTTAATTAATATTTAAAATATATTTTTTATTGATTTCAGAGAGGCAGGGAGAGGGGGAGAGAGATAGAAACACTTGTGATGAGAGAGAATAATTGACCAGCACACCTCACATTGGGGATGGAGCCCATAACCCGGGCATGTTCCCTGACCAGAAATTGAACCGTGACCTCATGATTCACAGGTCGATGATCAACCACTGAACCACACTGGCCGGGCTCAAGTCCTCATTTTAAAAGCATACACATATTAAGAAATAAGCCTTTCTATACATTTTTTTAAGGTTTAAAAAGGAGCACATCGATTTGGTAAAATATTCAAACTATACTGCAGGGTGCAAACAATGTTTGTTTTCTGTTTCCATGCTTCTCTTAGTTTCCCTCACAGCGCATCCTTCCAGATATGTCTATACATACACATATAACCCTTTTGAAGCGCACGGTGTTTATTATACTCAGGTGCTTTGTGTTTTTTTCACTTAGCATTTCTTGGAGGTAAATAAGTACTGTAGCTCAACCTTACTAAGTATTCCATTGTGTGTACTATAATTGATTTAACCTGGCTTTTGTTGATTGCTCTGCTCTGAGTTGTTATAAAGCTTTCTAAGTCACAGTAGGCATACATAATACACGGATTTATGTTTGCATGCACATGTATGTGCACTGGAGGAGTAATACAGATTTCATTTATCTTCAGTTGGCAAAGGATGTAGCTAAGACAGAGATTGTGTTTGCCACCAGTTTTTCTGACCATACAACTAATTGTTTGTCCCTAGTCACTCCATGTTGTCAAAAGGGATATGGGGGTACCACAGCCAGCCCGCTCCCCGTCAGCCTGCTCCAGTGTTGTTGGACGGCTCTCTGTGCAGCTCTGCCTATGCTCTGCAGCAGCAGCTATACTTTCTCACAATGCTCAGCAGCCCACCTTCATAGAGTTTGTGGTTCCGGATTATGAATGTTCCATAACTTAATCAGATAGGTTTTTCTGTATTTAAAAATTATTATATTTTTAAAATGTGTTTTTATTGATTTTCAGAGGAAGGGAGAGGGAGAGAACCAGAAACATCAATGATGACACAGAATCATCTATCGGCCACCTCTTGTACGCCCCCTGTTGGGGATTGAGGCGGCCACTGGGCATGTGCCCTGATCGGGAATCATGGGTTGACCTCCTGGTTCATGGGTTGACACTCAACTACTGACAGGGCTAAAAATTATTTTTAGTTATATACAAAAAGATGAGGATAGAGATGTAAAATCTTAAAACTATAAGTCTCTAGGAATCAACTCTGAAATTATTTTGAAGGGTCATAAATTTTAAAAATTGTCTTATCTGCTTATCTTTTCTTATAGATTTCCATTTATAGCTTTACTGTCTTTTGACTCCATTCTAAACTGGTAGCCTTCTTTTTTAGTTTCTGAGCAATTGCATGTTACAAATTAATATCTAAGGTAGAGCTTTTCTGCTACCTACTTCCCAGCAAAAGACTTGTTTTCCATATGAGAAAATTGAAACAAAAATATTTGGTTTTCTCTACATTTTTTATATTTTTCGTTTCTTATCACTTCCTCCCATTTTTTGGATGTCGAAGATTTGGTTTCCTTGTTATTTGGCTTAAAAACACCTTGCCAAACAGTTTATTTCTTGAAGTAAGAACTTTTCCAGGTAAGGGCTAAATTACATGCAGCCTTTTCTGAGTTATTTCTCAGACATCAAAATTCCTGAAGTGGAAGTTTATATCTGGGTGAATATAGTCTCATGTTTGCTTTTTAGAGCAATTCAAAGGTATTTTTTTTCTCTTATGATAATTATCCCTAAATAATCACTTGATTTCGTCTAGAGCAGCAGTTAGCACTTTTTTCAGTAAGAGGCCAGATGGTAAATATGTTCGGCTTTGTGGGTCATAGTCTCTGTTGCAACTACTTAACTTTGCAGTTGTAGCTTAAAAGCAGGTGTAGAGCCCTGGCTGGTGCTCAGGGGTTAGAGTGTAGGCCCGTGGACCAACGGGTCTCGGGTTCGATTCCTGGTCAAAGGCACGTACCTTGGTTGCAGGTTCCCCAGCCCCAGTAGAGGCGAGTGTGGAAGATAACCAGTCAGTGTGTCTCCATGTTGATGTTTTTCTCTCTCTCCCCCTCCTCCCACTCTCTAGAAATCAGTGGAGGGAATATCCTTGGATGGGGATTAAAAAAAAAAAAGCAGGTGTGGGTGATACATACATGAATTAACATGGCTGTATTCCAGTAAAACTTCAGTTGTGAAATAGGTGCTGCGGCTTGGATTTGACCCACAAGCCTTAGTTTTCTGATGGTCTGTTTTGGGTAGTTTCCTTGAGAAATTGTCTTCTGTTTTTAGGTTCTGATGCTCATAGATGCCAGCTTCGGGTTTGAAATGGAAACATTTGAGTTTCTAAACATCTGTCAAGTACACGGCTTTCCTAAAATTATGGGCGTTCTCACTCATCTGGATTCCTTCAAGTATAATAAGCAGCTGAAGAAGGCGAAGAAGCGATTGAAGCACAGGTTCTGGACAGAAGTCTACCCGGTGGGAAGATAATTAATTATTGAATGCTAACCCTGTAATCCTTTAGAAATAGACTGCATGAGTGGCAGATCTTAACAAGCATCTCTATAGGACTCACCTCCTATATATCTGTTGATAGCCCCTGGCATACTTCCTCAAGGTAGTCTTTATTCTGGACAGACTCTTAGTGTGTCTCATTTGTCTCTGTCCCCCAGCACCAGGCAGGGTTGGGTTTGCAACTTAATAAAGTGTGTTCAAAGATTCTAATAGTTACAGGACCAAGAACGAGTGCACACACACTGCCCCTCCTTCCTCCACTCACACTGATGTGTGGCCCATTGGTCTCAGGATGCTTTGTGCCCAGGAACCTCACTGCAGAACTCTAAACAGGTGCCACTGCTGGACTGCAGAGCAGTCTTGATCTTGAAAGTAAATGTATTTGGAGTCCTGTCCTTAAGAAGCCCTAACAAGATGGTTCCTCAGAGACTGGAAAGGTTCTGGAAGCATTGGCACCGTGGTTTGCTAGAAGTGTCCCTTTCTTAGCCTTGCTGCTTATTTAGAGGCCTTTATTTTAGTGCAGAATCGACAAGAATTTAGTTGAAATTTAATTTCTTTTTTCTTCATGTTTAGGGTGCCAAGCTCTTCTACCTTTCTGGAATGGTACACGGAGAATATCAAAACCAAGAAATTCACAATCTGGGCCGTTTTATTACAGTTATGAAGTTTAGGCCTCTGACATGGCAAACATCTCACCCTTATATCCTGGCAGACAGGTAAAAAGTGAATGTAATTTTTTCTTCCTTGCCCAGATATTTCAAAGCTAAGGAGGTTAGAAAAAGAACAGTGATAGAGCTTATTTTGTGCTTCTTTATGAATAGTGAAGGGAGAAATGTAGTTGAGGGAAAATACTACTTTTTTTTGTATCATTACATAAAGATGCTGTGGCTTTGGGAATAAAGTATGAAATGTTTAGAAAAATGTGAGGAATTTGAAGCATTTAAGGCTACAGAATGTGGCTCCATCCTGCTTTTCCAACCTTAAGTTGGTGCTCCAGTCACTCAGGTGTGTCCTGTGTTTTCCTTCCTTTATGCTTTTTTTTTTTTTTTTTTCATATTGTTTTCTCAGTCTGGAGTATCCTTATTCCACCTGCCAGAACCCAACCCACACTAAAAAACCCCCAAATCACAAAGCTTAATCCTCTTCCATAAAGGCTTCCTTCTGGGTATGTTGTCTAACCTTCCCTGACTGCAGGGACATGCATTTCCCATTTCTGGGGTCTTACTTATGGAATGTACATTTCATAGAGCCTAAGGTGCAATCATGTGTTTGCTTCTTTTCCTCTGATAGATGGTGAGCTTTGCTTCCTTATTTCTGTGTTTTCTATGATTTTTCTAAACGTGTTGAGTGAACTAGTGAAGGTGATGAATTACACGTGAATGGAAGTACATGAACTTTGACATTCATTTTTGCCATGTGATTGGGTTTTATTTTTCTAGAATGGAAGATTTGACAAACCCAGAAGATATCCGAACAAATGCCAAGTGTGACCGAAAGGTGTCTCTTTATGGTTATTTAAGAGGAGCACATTTGAAAAATAAAAGCCAAATCCACATGCCAGGTATTCTTTCATTGCAAGATGTGCTGTATTTGTAGAATTTTTTAGATGACTTCATCTTCTGAGGAAAACTTCAAATTGGCCAAACAAGGTAGAGCCACCTTGCTGGAGGTTTTAAGAGCAACTCAGCTCTGCTTTGGCCGGCAAATACTGAGTTGCCTAGTCTCCTCTGCTCTGTTGTTAGCTGGAGAGACACAGTGCCAGTGTCGAGGATGCCCTTATCGTGGTTGAAGCCTTCCTTCCGACTGTGGCCATTCCTGCTGACAGTAGATTTGTCAGCTAAAGCCATTTTCCTGTCTCTCTTCCAGGTGTAGGAGATTTTGCTGTGAGTGACATCAGTTTCCTACCAGACCCCTGTGCCCTTCCTGAACAGCAAAAGAAGCGCTGCTTAAATGAAAAGGAGAAGTTGGTTTATGCACCTCTCTCTGGAGTTGGTGGTGTGCTGTATGACAAAGATGCTGTCTATGTCGACCTTGGTGGCAGCCACGGCTTCCAGGAATCGGTGAGGGCAGTCACAGGCGTACTATAATTGGAGCTTTGTAATCTGTATTCATATTTATAATGCTTGTTGTAAATATGTAGCATATTTAACCGCACTAAGCAGAAAGTAAAAGTCATGTCCCCTGTACCTCCCTGCTGCAAGATTCACAGGATCCCACATCTCCCAACATGAGCATGGTGCCTGACTTCCATCTCTCCTTATACAAAATCAGTGTGTTTTCTAGCTCTAGCTCTCTTTGGTCTTTTGTTTTCTCTCTAAACATATAATGTTTATTTAGATTATTGCATATTATCTGTATATGCTATAATGTATCTGTATGTATGAGAGAGAAAGAGAAGTGATAATATATGGGATCTAACTATAAATGCTTTTACAAGATTTGGCACTTAGGAATATGTGATTCTGTTGTTCCCTGTTAGTATTTGTAGAGCTATTTCTGTCTGTTGACAGTTGTGTAGTATTTCATTGTATGGATACACCTCATTTACTGAAGCAGTCTTCGGAGTGCTGATGGGCTCATCGCTTGTCCCCTAGTTTGAACAGTGATGTAGTGAGACCTCATACATGTAGCTTTGCTCACTGGGAGGGATCTTCCTATGCAGTAAATTCTTTGAAGTGAAATTTTTGCATCAAAGGTAGCAATTTTTTTCTTAACAGATTCCAGATTTTTATTTCTTTACTGTTCTGAAATGGGATTTAATTGGGCTAAAGTGAGTACATTCTGTAGCTTCAGCACCTAAAGTTTTTTTTTAGCAAAATGTTTAGGTTATCAGGTTATGTACTCCGTGAACTTTGAAAAAGTTTAATGAAGACAATTCAACTAAGCTTTGTTATAGGAATTTTCATTTCTTTTTGCGGCAGGAAGAGGGTTTTCAGAAGCTGTGTTTAGTGTAATTTTGAGAAAGTAATTGAAACCAGTGTGTCTCTATTCACAATCCTTGTGCATTCCTCACTTTCCTTTTCTTGGTTGCCTGGCAGGACGAGGCGAAGCCCACCCATGAACTGGTCCAGAGTCTCATTTCCACCCATTCCACTATTGATGCCAAGATGGCTTCAAGTAGAGTGACACTTTTTTCTGATTCCAAACCACTGGGGTCAGAGGATATAGATAATCAAGGGTAAGTTTGCTTTTTTTCTATTTTTAATTTTAAAAAATTCTACAGAAGATTCTGTTACCCATAACTGCTATCATAACACATTTTGGTGGGATTCATTCCAGGGCATTTTGTTTTGCTTTGCTTTGTATGTGCATATGTTTCTGAGGGCTCTTCCCCTAGGTCACATTACATGACTTTTTTTTACATGGCATTTCTTAAAACAATATGGAGAATTCTGTTTTTAACAGACCCAGAATATTCCTCAACTATCACAAAACATTTTTCATAGATTGCTTCTTAGGAGACCTGAGGCCACTTAGCTTCCTTTTAGTGGTCAAAATAGTGGAGCAAGCAGAGTCAGGGAGCTTGTGCACATGGCTGTCCAGAAACATTTTTTTTATTTTAGTAATTTGTGACTCCCAATACAAATCATTCTGAAAAAGATTGAGATTATCTAGTTTATAACTTATCTTACTTAATAATAGAGAAACATGTAAATTGACCATACCTCCGCTACGCCCACAGCCAATCAGAGTGAGTATGCAAATTAACCCAACAAAGATGGCAGTTAATTTGCATACATACCTGGGTCCCGGGAACCTCCTCGGCACCCAGGTCACTCCCAGCTGGCCATCGGAGGGGCGGGGAGGGGCGGTGGGCTTTAGGCTTGGGAAGGGACCAAGCTGGCGATCAGAGGGGCGGGGCCCCCTCCCCAAGCCTAAAGCCTGGGCAGCCAGAGCTGGCGATCAGAGGAGTGGGGGAGGGGGGCTGCCCATGCATAAAGCCTCAGGCGGAGGCCGAGCCTGAGATCAGAGGGAAGGGGAAAAAAATCAATGGAAACATATCCTCAGGTGAGGATAAAAAGAAAAAAATAAAGAAATGTCATATCCTATGAAAGACACATCTTGAAAATGCCTAAAGAAAGTTGTCATTTTTTCATGGTAAAGGGACTGGAGTCTGTGTTGATGAAAATACCTTAGTGGCTGTGGTGACTGGCAGTGGCTGCAGCAGCGGGGTGATGGGGCTGGCGTCTTCCCTTGATCAACCTGTTCACCTCCCGCAAAGGGAGGCCAGACTGCAGCTTAGGTCCGCTCCCAACAGGGAGCGGGCCTAAGCCAACGGTAGGACATACCCTGAGGACTCCCAGTATGTGAGAGGGGGAAGGCTGGGCTGAGGGACCCCTCCCCAGTGCACGAATTTCGTGCACTGGGCCCCTAGTCTATAATAATAAAAGCATAATATGCTAATTAGACCGGATAGCTGAACAACCTCCCAGACATCATTCCGGATGTCCTTCTGGACCAAGCTGCGGTGGTGGGGGCCAAGCAGAAGCGGTTAGGGGCCGTCAGGCAGGCAGTCAGGCAAGTGGTTAGGGGCAATCAGGCAGGCAGGTGAGCACTTAAGGGTGATCAGGCAGGCAGGCAGGCAAGCAGGCGAGTGGTTAGGGGTGATCAGGCAGGCAGGTGAGCAGATAAGGGTGATTAGGCAGGCAGGCAGGCGAGTGGTTAGGGGTGATCAGGCAGGCAGGTGAGCGGATAAGGGTGATTAGGCAGTCAGGCAAGTGGTTGGGGCAATCAGGCAGGCAGGCGAGCGGTTAAGGGTGACAGGCAGGCTGGCGAACAGTTAGGAGCCAGCAGTCCCGGATTGGGAGAGGGATGTCTGACTGCCGGTTTAGGACCACAGGGATTAGGCCTAAACTGGCAGTCGGGACATCCCCTTGAGGGGTCCCGGATTGCAAGAGGGTGCAGGCTGGGCCTAGGGACACCCACCATCCCCAGCCCCCCATGCACAAATTTTGTGCACTGGGCCTCTATTCTATAATAAAAGCATAATATGCTAATTAGACCAGACAGCCGAACGACCTTCTGGATGAAGCCGGGGTTGCGAGGGCTGAGACACGCCGTCATGGCTGCGAGGGCCAAGCCCCTTGCATGAATTTAGTGCATCAGGCCTCTAGTTATAAATAAAAATGAAGAAAAAAAATCATCTGCCTCTTAATTAGCAGATGGTATAGCATGGTAGTTGAGTACAATAGTTCTACTATTGGGGAAAACATCTCTAAGCCTCAGTTTTATAATTTCATAGGAGTTATTATTAAATGCAATAGTGTACATAAACTATTTAGCATGATGCAAATAACAAGTGTTAAAGATCCCTATTACTGTCAGTGTTATTAGCTATTTTCATTTTTAAGTATTCTGGTCATTGTTGTCTACATGGACACTCTAACGTAGTTAGTCATGATCATATAAAATTTCTGTGTATATTGTGAGCATTTCTTTTTTCTACAGTATTTTTATATAGTTATCACTGTTATTATTGGTATATCTAACTTATACAATCTCTCTTAGTACAATTTTTAGTATTTTTTTCACAATTTTATATAAACTACATTAAATAGCTTCATAAGTTTTTATTTTATCTCGTGAATTTAGCATTTTTTTTTAAAGATTTTTTTATTGACTTTTAGGGAGAGAGGAAGGGAGCGTGAGAGAGGAAAATAAAAAATACATCGATTGGCTGCCTTCTGCACACCCTCTACTGGGGATTGACCCTGCAACCCCAGCATGTGCCCTGACTGGGAATTGAACTGGCAACCTTTCAGTGCATGGATGACACCCAAGTGAGCCACACCAGCCAGGACTGGATTTAGCATGTTGACGATGATTCTTTTTCAAGTATTACATTGGTGATTTCAAAATGGCAATATTTTTTCTTTCTTTTTTTTTTAAATCCTCATCTGAGGATATTTTTTCATTGAGAGAGAGAGAGAGAGTGAAAGAGAAAGAGACAATTGATGTGAAAAAAACATCTATCGATTGTCTCCCCATCAGGGATCAAACCTGCAACCTTTTGGTGTATGGGACGATACCCCAATCAACCAAGCCACCCAGCCAGGGCAAAATGGCAAAATTCTTAATTCATTAGCTGGCATGCTTTAACAAGGAGCTTTCATTTCTACCCCTTTATTTTAGTATCACTTGACAATGGACATTTTTTGTTTATCTCATTTGTTATTATCCTGTTACTATCATTATTCTTTCTGTGCCTGTGTTGTCCTTTTAGTCTGTCTTGTATCGTTTTGGCACATTTCTTTTGCTCTTTGAGCACTTTCTGGCTGCTGACACAACAGGATGTTCCAGGCTACTTTGTACTTTCCCCGCCTTGGACCTGTAGTTAACCATTTTTCTAAGGATCTTCTGGTTCAAGCTTGGAAGTGATTGGTCTTCTAAAAGATCTATTAAGTACTCGCTTCCATTTTGAACAGTGTTTCCCTAAAATTAGTCTTTTTTTTTTTTTTTTAAGTGTTGTTAGGGAACTGCGTATGAGTTTGCTTACTATTATAGTATTTATTAAAACATTCCTTTCTGTGCTGTCATTTAAAACCATCCCTTGACAGTATTTTCTGCTTTGTATAATTATTGACTTGCCATTTCTAGATTAGCAGATTGTTTTATGTGTTGAATTATTTTGCTTTACTTGGTAATATAGGCTGTGGATGCCAAAAGAGGAAAAGCAGGTTGATTTAAAAACTGGTCGAGTACGTCGAAAAGCCATTTTTGGAGGCGAGGAAGATGAGTCTGGGGATAGTGATCCTGAAGATGATGAAGAAATGTCTGAAGGTGACAGGTTGGAAAATAGCTCTAGTGATGAAACAGAAGAGGAAGAAGATGCTGAAGTGACCGGTAAAGTGTATATAGCTGACAAAGGTGCCAAACGGCAGAGACTTGAGATGGAAGAAGACACCGAGATCGATTTGCCAGCATTTGCTGACAGTGATGATGACCTGGAGAAGAGCTCAGGGGATGAAGGAGAAGTAGAGGAAACTGACGAAAGCAGTGAAGAAGAGGGCTCCACTGCAGGAGAGAGGGACATTTTAGAACTTAAGGCTATAGAAAAAGGCAGTAAACTAGGTCTTTTACACAGTAATGGTCTGAGTGACCGTTTGAATCTGGAGAAGACAATGAAAAAAGCAGCCTTCACTACTTCAGATTCCGGTCATTGCACAGCTGAAGAGGCATTTGCATCTGAAGATGAATCTGAAGGAAGCTCCACTCTCAGTACAGAGGAAAAGGACTCAGAAAATGAAGCGCTTGTTAGGAAGAAGTTTCCAAAGCCTTCTCAAGTGGTCAGTGGTCAGAAATGGGGGTCAGAGAGCTTAATTGATGAGACCAGTGATATAGAAGACTTACTCAAAGAGGAAGAAGAGTACAAGGAAGCAAGTAATTATTCCACAGAAACATCAGGTATGCCTAAATTTAATTTAACTGCCCTTATAAACTTGGCACTGATATGTCTTCTATAATAATAAAAGCATAATATGCTAATCAGCACAGACGACCTTCCAGATGAAGCCGGGCTGTGAGGGAAGCCTGGGTCCCGGGTGTGGAGGGAAGCCAGTGCCGGCAGCCGGGGGAAGGAAGGCCTACTGCACGAATTTCATGCATTGGGCTTCTAGTTTTACAAATAAAATGTCTACATTTGGGGGTCTGCTGTTTTGTATATTTGTTAATTTCAAATACTATACTTCAAAAAAGGATTTCAGGGTGAATGAGCAGTGAGCTTGACGTAGAGACGACAGATAAACAGCCTTAATTGATGTTGGCCTTGGTCCTTCCAGGTGCCCTCAAATGGAAGGAAGACCTTTCCCGGAAGGCAGCTGAGGCCTTCCTGAGGCAGCAACAAGCAACACCAAATCTCCAAAAGCTGATTTATGGGACAGGTAAAAGCTCTGGTTTTTATCTAGAAGCATCGTAGTTATTTCTGGAAAGGCAGTGAGGAAATTGGTTGGAGGTTTGAGTGGTACTTGTGATATCTATAAGATATTTCTGGCAGTCATAGCTTGTATTTGGCAGATGTTTTTAATCTTCAGTTTATGAGTACCTTTGAAATAGATTTCTGGGTTTGCCATAAAACTTTTGATGAGAATGGTCTTCATTATGTCATTTTGTCTCCTCTATACAAAGTCTTTTATGAGAATTTCTTATATGGGAGAATTTAGTGCCAAGAAAATATAAAGTGATGAGCTTTACATTGTGGTCCCTAGTTACTACATGATTAGAACAAGGCCAAAAGTGTATATGTGAACTAGGAGCATCGAATCAGGAGGTGGGTGTGGACTGGTTTCCAGTCAGCTTTTGCTTAAGTTCTCAGTGACTAGGGACTCAACATTCTTCCAGAGAAACTATGATAACAGAGTTCTGCCTGTAAATCCCTTCCCTGCCCCAGCCTCTGTTACTCTCCCTCCTCAATGGACTCTTTGCTGCTGAATGCAGGAAGATAGAAGTTTCCAGACACGTTAAGCAGCAGTTCCCTGGCTTCTCTCTGACTCATATGCTCAGGGGCACCACCATTCCTACCACAAACAGGGACCCTCAGTCTCCAGTCCTCTAGGGTGTTGACTTGTTCTCCCCTTTCCACCTTGGTGGTCTCTTTAGTGACAGAGGATAATGAAGAAGAAGATGAGACCAGGGAGGAGCTTGGAGGGTTGTTTCGTGTCAGCCAGCCTGCCAGAGAGTGTAAGTACAAGGCTGACTCTTTGGACTGCTCCAGATTTCACTTGGAGGTGCCCCATGATTGGGATTTAGAGGAGGTAAGACTGAATATGAATAATATGTTTATTTTATGAGAAAATTGTTCTAAAAGAAGATCATATGATTTTAATGTTGCCTACCTGTTATTTTATAAGATAACAGGATATTTTCCCAGCTGTTGGAGTATATATTTCATGCATCCTAAACAATGAAATGTTCTGAGTTTGGTTAAACCATGTGCCTGTGTTATGGAGAAAAGGAAAATGTTCAGCTTTTAGTATGGATAGTATTTGAAGCATTGCATATAAATTGTATACATTTAAAATATTTTGTTTTATAATTTGAATGAATCTAGTGTCTCTCAGTTAGCAATTGTAATTTCTACTGTTTATAAACAAATCTATTACATCACCACTCTCTGATTACACTGGAATTCATTCAGTTCTCAAACTTGCTAGGCTTACTCCCCTCTGTTTTCTCTTCTGGAATGTTCTTGTGATCTTCCCAAGCTGGCTTCTTTTGATCATAAAATGCCACTCAGAGAGCTCCAGTCATTTATTATCACATTGGCTATTTTAACTTACTGAATAGCATTTATGTACTGTATGAGGTGTATTAACCATTTTTTATAGTAAAATTTAATACAGATTTTAGAAGACCACATAAAATAGTTGTTAAATTAATGAAGGGTTACTAGGTGAGGACCCTTGTGACCACCGTGTGCCCATCCTAGTCATGGTCCTTCCCTTCCTTGCAGAAGGAACATGACTGTGGTAATCATCTCCATCATTTCATCTTCCAAGTTAGCATCATAAACATCATAGTTTACTTTCACCAGGTTTTTTGGGGGGGTGGGTTTCACTCTGCCTTTAAAAAAAAAAATCTTTATTGTTGAAAGTATTACATATGTCCCCTTTATTCCCCCAGTGACCCCTCCTAGCCTTCTCACTACTTTTTAAAACTTTAAATATATGGTCCTTTTCTCTGCCCATCTTCCCCTCCCCTTCCATTTAATTTGTTTAAGAAACCAAGTATTTGGTGTGTAGTGTCTCATATTATGGACTTTATGAATTCCATTGTAACCATATGTGCAGTTTATTAGGCTCCTCTGTCCTCTGTGTTTCCTATAGAGTGGTACAGAGACATAGCAATAGAACTCTGTGACGATGGAATTAATTTATATATGAACTGTCCAATGTGGCTATTGTGGCTGTTGAGCACTTTATATGACTAGTGAGACAGAAGGAACTAAATTTTATTTAATTTTTGTACTTGGTGTGAGATGAATATGACTTATTCTTTTGCATATGGAAATCACTTGTCCTGACACTATTTGTTTCTTTCCCATTGCCTTGTCTTGGTACCCTGGGCAAAAAAAAAAAATTACTTGACCCATAGATATGTGGGCTTATATATGGACTCTTAATGGTATTCCATTGATCTATGTCATTCCTTGTGCCAGCACAATCCTGTTTTGATTACCGTCCTTTCATAGTAAGTTTTGAAATTGAGAAGTGTGAATCTTCCAGCTTTGTTTTCTTTTTAAGTTGCTTGATCTATTCTGGATCTCTTGGGTTTTCTGTATTTTAAGATCAGCTTTTCCGTTTCTACAAAGAACCAGTTGGGATTCTGACAGAGATTGCACTGAATCTATACTTTAGAAAGTGTTGCTGTCTTAGCAATATTAAGTTTTCTGATCCATTAACATGGGATGCCTTCCCATTTATTTGGATCTTAAATGTCTTTCAAGAATGTTTTGTAGTTATCAGAGTATAAGCTTTGCACTTTTGTTGAATGTATACGTAGCATCTTACTCTTTTTGATGCAATTATAAAAGGAACTGTTTTCTCATTATCATTTTTGGATTTGTTATTCCTAATATAGAGAAATGAAATTTATTGTTCTATACTAATCTAGTATTTTACAATCTTGCTGATCTCATTGATTAGTTCTGATAGTTTTTCAGTGGATTCCTTAGGATTTTTTGTAAACCAGATTATATCACCTATGAATAGAGACAGTTTTCCTTTCTAAACTGGATGCCTTTTGTGTCAGTTTATTGCCTAATTGCCATGGCTATCACATCTAGTACAATGTTGAATAGAAGTGAGAGCAGATAGACTTTCCTATTCCTGATCTTAGGGGGAAAGCGCTCAGTCTTTCATCATTAAATGTGATGCTAGTGGTGAGTTTTTAATGGATGTCCTTTATCGTGTTGAGGAAGTTTCCTTCTGTTCCTAGTCAGTTGTGTGCTTTTCATGGAGGTTCTAATGTTTTAAAAAATTTGTTTGGTTTTTGGTTCGTCTAAGTCAATTATTAAGCTTAATGAAATAAGGATCATCTGGAAACAGCTTGCTTACAGAACTTCTTGGCATAAAATAGATATGTTTAGTGAGTGAGTGTAGGCATGAAGGAATGAGTAAATGAATAGACTTGCTTTTGCATGCATTATAATCTTGCTAGCCTCAAGGCTACTTTTTGAGAATTAGGTTGTATATGAAAAACATGAGTCATAACCAAAAATATGATTCAGTTGAAAGCTAAATAGCCACAATAAGTCTGGAGTAGCAAATAGTAAGTTAAAAATGCTGTTTAACTGCATTGTCTTAAGAACACTAATAAACTTAGAAAGTCTGTTGAAGTAGTAAATATCTGTTTACTTACGAGGTCAGTGGCTAATAGGACTTTACCTACCTAATTAAGTGCAATGTTTCTGTGTAAGGTTATGAACAGTATCAGAGATTGCTTCGTGACTGGGAAGTGGGAAGAGGATAAAGATGCAGCCAAGATCTTAGCAGAAGATGGTAAGTAAAGGGATGCATCCTTTTTTATAAGCTTTTTATTCATTAAAAAAAAATTTTTTTTATTGATTTTAGAGGGGCGGGGAGAGAGAAACATAAATGATGAGAGAATCATTGATTGGGAATTGAGCCTGCAACCCAGGCATACGCCCTGATAGGGAATCGAACCGTGACCTCCTGGTTCATAGGTCAACTCTCAACCACTGAACCATGTTAGCCAGACAAAGGGCTATGTTCTTCAACAAAGGTTACCTTCTTTAAAAGTTCCTCCATATTTTAGTGGTCGAAAATAGTCAATTGTAAAATGCTTTGGGGAACACTGACAGAGTTATGGGTAATATTCTGGTTCTTCCTTCCATGGTGACCTTATTTTCTCTCCCTGGTTAACTGACTAATTAGATAAAGACCTTGAAGAAAAATGGGAAACTTACCATAAATTTTATCATGTATTTGTTAAAAATAGATTTTTCTGTGTGTGGAAAATGTACTCAACATTTACATTTTTCTTTTTATTCTATCACTTAGAATAAAACACTTAGACTAAAAAGTTAGTATCTATATATATATATATAAAAGCCTAAGCAGCCAGAACGCCAGAACAACAGGTCACTGTGACATGCACTGACCACCAAAGGGCAGACGCTCAATGCAGGAGCTGCCCCCTGGTGGTCAGTGCACTCCTGTAGCCAACCTTCCATGGCTGGCCAACCTCCCACGGTCCCTCCTCCCCAGCCGGCAGCTGGCAGGAAGGCAGGGCCAGCTAGGCGGAGGGGCCGTGGGAGGAAAGGCCCCAGCCGGCAGCCAAAAGGCCCCAATCGGCCCTGATCACCGGCCAGGCCTAGGGACCCCACGCTTGGATGAATTTTGTCCACTGGGTCTCTAGTCATATCATAATTTCCACCACCTATAAAAAACATTTTTTTAACCTTTTGAGTCATTTAAAATTTTTATATAGATATATATGTACATAAATTTTTCTAGTTATCAGATTTTATATAAGTAGTCATTAATTTTTTTTGAAGATTTTTTGTGTGTAAGTACTCTAATTTAATTCATAGTTTTATTATTTGACATAAGCAATTTGTTCATATTATAAATGACCCTACACTGAATCACCATGATATAACTCTTGGATTACATTTTTTATTTTCATAAGGTAGATTCATTAAAGTGAGAATTGTGACATAGCCAGCCTTGTTTGTCACATATTTGCAACAGCCTCATTCTTTTTAATGGATATATGTTGTATTGATGCGCCATCCTAATATATATAAAAACCCAAGGTCCAAAACGACCGAAGGCTCTACCGAACGCCAGGCTAGGGATCTGAGGGAGTAGGAGGTGATCAATCAGTGGCAGCGGTGACTAGTGAGCAGCTGGAAGGCAGACCTCTTAGTCCCTCCTCCTGGCCCTCAGACTCCAATCAGTCGGCGGCTGAGGCAAAGCAGAACTGAGGACTGGCGCCCTTAGTAGTCCTACAGGATCAATCTCATGAGGATAGGCCAGGCACCAACAGATCAGCGCTGCCAGCACAGTTGTGATCACTGCACATGGAAGGAATGTAGTAAAAAATAAAAACGGATGACTAAGTGATCAGAGGGATGACCAGGCGCACCATGTCCACTTACATAGTGATAGGCACTTGAATGTGAGGAGACAGAAGGAAAAAAGACCTTCAAGGCCTGTCCGCGCCCCAAGGTGGGTTTGCGTTTAAAACCAAGTGGGGATCTTGGTTCCACGTTCCCCACACAGTAAGTTGTGTCTTCGCTGTTACTCTGTCTGCAGCCATCAGTCTTTCTTGTGGCCTAAGCCATCCCGGAGGACTAAGACCTAAAGAGAGTTAGAGGCTTTATGTGGCCGCCCGGTTCCTACTGGACCCTGGGAATTGTGGCTTTGGTGTCTCCAGACAAAATGGGGTCTGCAATTGGTATCCTGGCAAAAGCAGGGCAGAAGGGTGCAGGCTGGGCTGTTAGTCCGGAGCTGGCATGATGGGAGCCTTTGCAGTGTTGAGGGCTGAAGTGAAGTGTGTCTGATGTTTGGAACAGCTTCAGGATAACCCGTAGGAGGTTAAGGGGTCACGGCCTTGGAAATCCGCCACCCCTCCCCCTCCACACACACATCGTTCTTGCTGTGACGAGCATTTGTGGCTTAAGGCACCCTCTTTTCCCTCTTGATTCCTGAAAGTCAGCAAACGGGAGTCCTGGATGTCCAGCCCAGGCAGCGTGAACGGTGATAGGGAGGTGGTTCAAAGTAGCGTCCGCAGCCTCCCATAGTCGGAGCCAGACCAGGCTCCTCTCTCGGGGTGTGAACACAGTGCCGATTGCTGCCCATGTGGGATTGGAAATGTGGAATAAGACAAACCCCTGGGAAATGGGAAGTCCGCTCTCTGCGGAGTGAAGAGGAGTGTGAAAGAAGAAATGTCCGGGGTGAAGCCACAGAAACCATCCCTGATACAGAGCAAGAGTTGCCACAGCCCCAGGCCAAGACAGGGTCTGGAACAGAATCTGAGAGCTCGAAGAACAAGATTCCACACAGGCAACCACACAACAAGCCCAGCTGGCGGCAGCGCCTGAAATCAATGAAGAACCAGTCAGTAAAGCAAAACAGCCAAGTGAAAAGAAGGCACGGAAGGCTATGTCCAGACTGGGTCTTCGGCAGGTTACAGGGGTTACTAGGGTCACTATACGGAAATCTAAGAATATCCTCTTTGTCATCACAAAACCAGATGTCTACAAAAGCCCTGCTTCAGATACCTACATAGTTTTGGGGAAAGCCAAGACTAAGGATTTATCTCAGCAAGCACAGCTAGCAGCTGCTGAGAAATGCAAAGTTCAAAGTGAAGCTGTCTCAGACATTCAAAACACACAGACTCCAACTGTACAAGAGGAGAGTGAAGAGGAAGAGGTTGATGAAACAGGTGTGGAAGTTAAGGACATAGAATTGATCATGTCACAAGCAAATGTGTCAAGAGCAAAGGCAGTCCAAGCCCTGAAGAACAACAGTAATGTTTCTTTAAATGCTATTATGGAATTAACACTGTAACCATCTAAAAAGAAGGACCCTTTTTTTGTGTGTTTCAAAAGAGTTACTGCAGCTTGGTTTGAAATTTGTACTGTTTGTATTAATAAAAGTAAGGCTTCTTGTGGGATAAAAATAAAAGAGTGGGGTGACGTTGGAATTACCCAAGCGCGCCCCCACTCCCTTCACCTGCCCAGAAGCCTAGGGTCCCCTTACAGCTGGGCTGAGCTCTGCTCAATACTCCCCCACCCAGTGTGCGGTGACAACATGCAACTCCGCGCCAAGCCCGAGCAGGACCCACGGCCGGGCTCCTGCAAACCACCCACGAAGGCTTCGGGTCCCACCTCAGCGCCCAGCCCCAGGCTCTGGGCAAACAGACCTACCTCATGGCCAACCAGCCTGGGTTCCAGGCGGCGCAGGCTCTGGGTAGAGACACCCCAATGGCAGCGCTTCACAACGGCGTTCCACCCTCCAGTCTTTCCTCCATGGCAGCGCAGCACCGGCTCCCCTCGTGTGGCTCTCCCGGCAGCGCAGTGTGGAGTAGCAGCTCCAAGGCAACAGACGGTAGACGGCTGCACGGGAAGGGGTGCTCGCTCCGGGAGCTCTCCCACTTGCTCAGCGATGGCCCTGTCCAACAGCAGCATGCCCTGCCCCATGATAGGCAATGGTTTGGTCCAGCATGGGTGCACCTGGATGGCAGCGTGGATGGTGGCAGGGCCTGTGGCCTGCGCCCTGGGTGGAGGCCATGGGCAAGAGGTGGAGGGAAAGGAGAATCCAAGATGGCGGCGTAGGTAAACACCTAAACTGCTGCCTCCCACAACAATTTAAACTGCAACTAAAAGACAAAACGTCTGTCACCCAGAACCACGGGAAAGCTGGCTGAGTGGAAGTTCTACAACTAGAAGGAAAGAGAAAAGAGCATTGAGACGTGCACTAGCGCTGAAAAGCTGAGGTACGGAGGCGCGTGATCCGGGCTGGCGGTGGGCGTTGCTTTTTTCAACCCGAAGGGAGACAAGCCCCCGATTACTCTGAAATACAGTGTCTGGGGAGACGCGGGGGACCCAGACTCCTACGGGGAGAAGCTGGACTGTCTGCCAGTGAGGGTGGCTTGCTTGCAGAGCTGCCCGCAG
Organism: Corynorhinus townsendii; assembly: GCA_026230045.1. Lineage (NCBI taxonomy): Eukaryota > Metazoa > Chordata > Mammalia > Chiroptera > Vespertilionidae > Corynorhinus > Corynorhinus townsendii. The sequence continues at coordinate 96,522,176 of JAPDVU010000008.1, read as the reverse complement.
GAATAATTGTTTACTGCACTGGGGCACGGGACTCGCGGATGCCATCGGGGACGCAGAGCCGGCTAACTAGCAGCCATTGCTGTTTGCCACGCCCTAACTTAGTGACACCCTGAGGCCCCGCCCTGCACAGCCTACAAACCCACCCAAGCTCCAAGCAGCTGAGTTAGCATAAGAAAGGCCTGCCCTATCGCAGCTTAACCTAGCAAACTTGCAGCCTTGGTCAGACAGCTCCAAAACCTTCAAACCCCAAGCAAAGAGGAGAAAACTGCAGCTCTCACTGTAGCTCCTGCTGAGTGGCCTCAGACAGTAGCTGACCTGCATCCCATTGGAGATCCAGAAGCCAGTGTACCTAGTGGTCAGTGTGAGACACCAGATTTCAACTCCTCACATCCATAAGTGACACATTCAAGAGGCAGACTCAGTGAGCACCAAAGCCCCACTGAAACAAGTCCTGCCCCATAAGCATGTCTTTAGCGCAGCAGTTCTTCCATTATAGACACAGGGAGTGCTCACAGCTAATTGGCCTGGAGGTCAATTCCTCCCAGCGTACCAACAGCAATTAAGGCTTAACTACACCAAGACTTTGCACTCAGCCCACAAAGGGGTGTACCAAGAGCGTCCACATCAGGTGATTGGGGAGGCTGAGCTACTGCCCCCTATAGGTCACCTACCACACAAAGCCACTCCATCAACACAAGGAAGCAGCCAAAATGCAGAAACAAAGAAACATGTCACGAATGAAAGAAACGGAGGAAAGCAAACTACGGATGACATAGAGTTCAGAACCACATTTATAAGGTTACTCAAGAATCTTCTAAAAACCGCTGAGAAACGATGACACTTGAGGAGCTTAGTGAGACCTTCAAGGACCTTAATGAGAATGCCAAAAAAATGGAAAAGGACCAGTCAGAAATGAAGCATACACTGTCTAAAATAAAGAATATACAGAAACTCAATGGTAGATCAGCGTACCCCAAGAATCAAACCAAAGATCTGAAATATGTGGAAACAAAAAACATCCAACCAGAAAAAAAAAAGAAAAAAGAATCCAAAAATATGAAGATAGTGTAAGGAGCCTCTGGGACAACTTCAAGCGAACCAACATCCGAATTTTTGGGGTGCCAGAAGAAGGGAGAGAGCAAAATATTGAAAACCTATTAGAAGAAATAATGACAGAAAACTTTCCCTACCTGGTCAAAGAAATAGACTTACAAGTTCAGGAAGCGCACAGAACCCCATACAAGAGGAATCCAAAGAGGACCACAGCAAGACACATCATAATTAAAATGCCAAGGGCAAAAGACAAAGAGAGAATATTAAAAGCAGCAAGAGAAAAACAGTTAATTACCTACAAGGGAGTACCCATACGACTGTCAGCTGATTTCTCAACAGAAACTATGCAGGCCAGAAGGGAGTGGCAAGAAATATTCAAAGTGATGAACAGCAAGAACCTACAACCAAGATTACCCTACCCAGCAAAGCTATCATTCAGAGTTGAAGGTCAGATAAAGAGCTTCACAGACAAGAAAAAGCTAAAGGAGTTCATCACCACCAAACCAGGATTACATGAAATGCTGAAGGGTATCCTTTAAGAAGAAGAAGAAAAAGGTAAAGATAAAAATTATGAACAACAAAATGACATCAAATACAAAGCTACCAACAAGTGAATCTAAAAATCAAGTGAATGAAAAATCTGAAAAACAGAATGGACTGGTGAATATAATAGAATCAGGGACATAGAAAGGGAGTGGACTGACGATTCTCAGGGGAAGCAGGTGTGAGGGGTGTGGGAAGAGATTGGACAAAAATCTTACTCCTATGGATGAAGACGGTGGCGGGTGGTAAGGGCATGGGGTGGGGTGGGGAATCAGGTGGAGGGGAGCTATGGGGAAAAATAAAAGAGGAACACCTGTGGAAAAAAAAGAGGTGGAGGGTTTGGGTTGGCCCTGCCACCAATCTATTGCAGAGGAGTCCAGTGCTGCCCAGTTGCCTGGATACCAAGCTTGACTGCCTCTCTGTTTGGCCTAAATATCTGAAGTTCTCATTAGTTGCCAACTTAAGAAATTGGAGTGTTCACGTAAAATCAGGATTCCCCACTTCTCTTTCCAAAGTGGCTGATTGGGCTACCAACCAAGGGTGGTCATTGTCACGTCAACCTTAAGAGGAACCCCCAGCTTGGGGGTGTGATGAGGAGGAAGCTCAGTTGTGTAAACTCCCACTGACTGGCACAGCCCAACAGTGTGGCCGCTCAACTGCGAGGCAGCACAGCCACGGAACAGTGTGGCTGTTAAACGAGGCCCCTCTCAGCTTTCGGGGGCTCCACCTGCTCCAACCCAGTGCACCCCACTCTGCCCCAGTGAGACAGCTTCAAGTGTTTCAGCTCCAGCTGATGGAACACGTCCCAGCGGAAAGGAAAAGTGTAGCCCTGGCCGGTGTTACTCAATGGATAGAGCCTCCACCTGAGGACTGAAGGGTCCAGAGTTCAGTTCCTGGTCAGGGCATATGTCTGGGTTGTGGAATTGATCCCCAGTGTGGAGGCAGCCAATCAATGATTGTCTCTTATCATTGATGTTTCTATCTCCCTCCCTCTATTAAATCAGTCTATACTCATAAAAGAGTAATATGCTCATTAGACTGAACAACTCTCAGACGACCTTCTGGATGTCCTTTTGGACAAAGCCATGGTGGTAGGGCTGAGGCAGATGCTGTTAGGGGTGATCAGGCCGGCAGCGCAGAGCAGTTAGGGGCGATCAGGCCGGCAGGGCAGAGAGCAGTTAGGGGGATCAGGCCAGCAGGGCAGAGCAGTTAGGGGGATCTGGCCGGCAGGGGATGAGGCCAGCCAGGGAGAGTGGTTACGGTGATAGGGGGATCAGGCCAGCAGGGGAGAGCAGTTAGGATGATCAGGCTGGCGGGGGAAAGTAGTTAGGGGGATCACACTGGCAGGCAGGTGAGCGGTTAGGAACCAGTGGTTGCAGATTGCGAGAGGAATGTAGCCGGCATTCAGACATCCCCCAAGGGATCCCCAATTGGAGAGGGTGCAGGCTGGGCTGAGGGAACCCCCCACCCCTGTGCATGAATTTCGTGCACCGGGCCACTAGTTACTTAATAAAACCATTAACTCTCATTCAATTTTTGTTTTGTAGTCTTACAAATAAAGTCAAGGTGAACATCCTTAATAATTTGTGGGAATATGTCTATAGCACAGATATTTAGAAAATATCTAATTATTTTGATAAAAAGTATATGTACATTTTAATTCCGAACTTAAGTTGACCTAGACAAATGTCCCAAATTTCTTACTCCTGCTTGCCAGTTCATAGGTCACCCGTGGTCCAAATTAACTTTAAAAGCCATTTTGGTAAATTATAAAATATATTTAGCTTCTTAATTAGTATTATGTTAAACTAAGAAATTCATTTGGGAATAATTGAAACTTTTATATAGTATTCAGTTCTCTCCAGGAACACATTCTACCTCTAAAGCTTTTCTATCTCTGTTAAAGTTTTGTGTATCATTGTTGTAATGAGGCTTTCTGGGGAGAGCCAGACATTCTTCCCAACCTAGTTCAAATGCAGCCAGAGGGAGCAGGGAGAGAAAGGCCAGCTTGGAGGTATTAATGGTGAGTGAGGGTGGAATAAAAGTAGGTTTACAATTGTTCGTATGGGAAATAATCTGTGTAAGAAAAGCCTATGTTACCATTACGGCGGAACAACCAGAATGACCGGTCACTATGATGCACACTGACCACCAGGTGGCAGACGCTCAACACAGGAGCTGCCCCCTATTGGTCAGCACGCTCCCACAGGCGGAGCACCACTCAGCCAGAAGCTAGGCTGATAGCTGGTGAGTGCAGTGGCAGTGGCAGGAGCCTCTCCTACCTCTGCGGCAATGCTAAGGAGCAGCGAGCAAGTAGGCAGTAAGGAGCGAGGCGTCCGGGACTATGAGAGGGATGTCCGCCGAGGCATTGCAGACTGCAAGAGGGCGCAGGCCAGGCTGAGGGGACCCCCCCCCACCCCAGTGCATGAATTTCATGCACAGGGCCTCTAGTCCTATATAATAAAAGCCTAGGTGGTATCATGACCTCGTGTAATGTCATCACAAGATGGCCATGCACACAGTGGAGGTGGGACCCAGTGGCACTTGGCGCGGTGAGGTCTGGGGGCCCATGGCTTTGCACAGCTTGGAGGAGGTCGGTCCCAGCGGAGGAGGTGGTTTCGCAGCAGGGGAGATCAGGCCAGCAGGGAAGCAGTTAGGAGTCAATCAGACTGGCAAGCAAAAGCGGTTAGGGGCAATCAGGCAGGCAGACAGACAGGTGAGTGGTTAGGAGCCAGTGGTCCCAGATTGTGAGAGGGTTGTCCGACTGCCCCCAAGGGGTCCCAGATTGGAGAGGGTGCAGGCCGAGTTGAGGGACAACCCCCCACCCCCCGGGCATGAATTTTCATGCACCGGGCCTCTAGTACAGTAATAAAATTAATAATAATAATGCAAAAATAAACTCCGTGTTTTGTGTACTCACAACTGTAAACGTACCTTCCCCTCCCCCCACCCTGAATTTTCCTCATGGCTAATGTCAAACGTATTGTATGTGGTTGCCATCTGTATATATTCTTTGGTAAAACGTCCATGGATGTCTTTTGCCCTTTCTGTAATTGGATAATTTTTTTTTTTTTACTGGTGAATATTGGGAGTTCTTTATATATTTTATTCCACTGTCGGATATGTGGTTTACATATATTTTCTCCCATTGTTTGTCTTTTCAGTTTCTTAATGGGGCCTTTCTTTTACAGAGCAAAAGTTTTCCATTTTGATGAGGTCCAGTGTTATCACTTCTTTTGCTTTAGGGGTTACGTAGTTGATGTCAGGTCTAGGAACAATTTCCTATTCCTAGACCAAGCAAGGCAAACTCAAAGGCTAACGTGGGCCAAATAAATAAGGTTTAAGTTTATGTGGGCTACAAAAACCAAAAAGCTTCAATTTTCAAAGAAACGGGTTTATTTCGATAGAGACATGCTAAATACAAAGGACTGAAATAAATGAGCTACACTAATAAAAGAGAAAGATGCAAATTGACCATATCTTCGTGACGCCCACCAGCCAATCAGGAGTGAGTATGCAGATTAACCCAACAAAGATGGTGGGTTAATTTACATACACAAGCACCGAGCGGTCGAGGGCGGGACACTTGAGTCATCACCATGGTGATGACGCAGGCGTCTGCATCACCCCAGCTGCTCCGGGCCTCTGGGCAGCTTGGGAAGGCGGAAAGGCAGCTCCAGGCCAGAGCAAAGGCAGTGCTAGCAGCCAGGGGAAGGAAGGCCCATTCTCGCACGAATCTTCATGCATCAGGCCTCTAGTTATTAACATAAAATAACACTTTAATAAAAATGAATATTATTTCTTGAACATTAACTTACCAGATACTGAATAACTGCACAAATTAATAAGCTTAGTGCAAATAAACCTATTTTTCTTGTTTTCCGAAAGTAAAATATTTCCTGTTGCGCACACCAAACAGGTCAGTCCAAGACTAATGACGTGGCACTTGGCTGCCAAAATATTTGCTGCTAGTATTATTAGAGAGAAATGATACACCTTCGTGTAAGGGAAATGAATGCAACAAGATTATAGTAATCAAGTCATTAGCGAATGTTGTATTTCGTTATTAATAATTATGTATAACAGGATATTGTCAAAATTAAGTTACGACATTTTTATTAAAAAGTTTCTTACATACCGTTATATTGGCTAGGCTGCAAAAATATTCTTTGTGGGCCACATGGGGGCCATGAGTTTGACATGCTTATGCAGACCCTAAAGATTCTTTTCTAAAAGTTTTATGGCTTTTTTGTTTTCTATTTATGTCTGTGATCTATTTTGATTTTTTTTTTAATAAGATGTGAGGTTTAGGTCAAGGTTTATATTTTTGCCTGTGGGTGTATGATTTCCTCCCACACTTTTCTTTCCATTGAATTACTTTTGCACCTTTGTCAATGATTAGTCGAGGATCTTTGTATGAATCTATTTCTGTGTTCTCTCTTTTTCATTCATTCATGTGTCAGTTCCTTCACCAGTACAAGCTATCTTAGTTACTACTAGAGGCCCAGTGCATGAAATTCCTGCACAGGGGGTGTGTGTCCCTCAGCACAGCCTGCACCCTCTCCAATTTGGGACCCCTCGAGGGATGTCCAACTGCCTGTTTAGGCCCGATCCTACCGGGCAGTCGGACATCCCTCTCACAATCCAGGACTGCTGGCTCCCAATGCTCGCCTGCCTACCTTCTGATTGCCCCTAACCACTTCTGCCTGCCAGCCTGATCACCCCTATCAACTTCCCCTGGCAGCCTGATTGATGTCTAACTGCTCCCCTGCCAGCCTGTTTGTCCCCAACTTCCCTACTCTGCTGGCCAGGTCACCCCTAACTGCCCTTCCCTGCAGGCTTGATCGCCCCCAACTGCCCTCCCTTGCAGGCCTGGTCCCTCCCAACTGCCCTCCCCTGCTGGCCTGATGGCCCACAACTGCCCTCCCTTGCAGGCCTGGTCCCTCTCAATTGCCCTTCCCTGCTGACCATCTTGTGGCGGCTATCTGGTGTTCACATGGGAGCAGAATCTTTGACCACATGGGGGCAGCTGTCTTGTGTGTTGGAGTGATGGTCAATTTGCATATTACTCTTTTATTAGATAGGATAGAGGCCTGGTGCACAGGTGGGGGCCGGCTGGTTTGCCCTGAGGGTGTCCCAGATCAGGGTGGGTGTTCCCTTGGGGCATGGGACAGCCTGAGCCAGGGGCCTGTGGTGGTTTGCAGGCTGGCCATGCCCCCCGGCAACCCAAGCAGAGGCCCTGGGATCTGGGATTTATTCCTCTTCTACAATTGAAACTTTGTAGCCTGGAGTGGAGCCAAGCCTTCTGCTCACTTCGTGGCAGCAGCCATTTCTGTTGGGATTTATGTATCTTCTATAATTGAAACTTTGAAGCCTTAAGTGGAGGCCAAGGCAGGCCAGGGCTGCAGAAGCTTGGCTTCTTCCATCGCTGCAGGCAACCCTAGCCTCCTGCTCTCTCCAGCTCCGTGGTTGCCGCCATTTCTGTTGGGATTTATTTATCTTCTGTCATTGAAACTTTGTAGCACTGAGTGAAGGCCTGGGCCGGCAAGGGCAGGCAGAAAGCTTGGCTTCCTCCATTGCCTGGGAAACCCAATCCTCCCTCCTGCTCTCTGTGGCTGCAGCCATCTTGGTTGGGTTTATTAGCATATTCCCTTCTGATTGGCTGGTAGGTGTAGCAGAGTGATGGTTAATTTGCATATTACTCTTTTATTAGATAGGATGTTTTAATACCTTTCTGAAGCTGTGTCCCAGAGAATTTTTAACTTGTCTATTTCGTTTAAGGGCAATATTCATAATTAAACAACTGAATGAATGAATGGGCTCTTCATGTGGGCTCAGCACTCTTTTAGGTACTATTCTTTTATAATCTAAGATTTTTCCTTTGGTTTGTCATCATTGTGTTGAGCTTACTGGTGAGACTTTATCACATGTGCTTGTTATCTAAGCCATGGCTTTTCAAGTCATGAAATTTTTGGTTTTTGGGGGTCTCATCTGCAGGGCCACTCATGCCACCTCTGTGTGCATCTCTGCTACAGTGTCAATTACTTATACTGGAAAAATAGCTCTTGGTTGTGTGGGATATTGAAGGTAAGTATGGAAATGTGGATTGGGCTTGTTTACTTAAACTGAACAGGTGATATAATAAGGTTTAACGGTCCTGCCTTCTTCTGGGGTGCGTAGTGATAGGAATAGTAACAATGAAGTTTGGGGTGCAGAACACACTGTCCACCTGGAACTGATAGTACTATAGAGTGTCATATGCATCCTGTTCAGAGATGAGTCATTTGAATGTTCTTTTCCCAGAGGAGCTCTATGGTGACTTTGAAGACTTGGAAACAGGGGACGTGCACAAGGGAAAATCAGCCCTGGATCCTCAGGTATGACTTTGCCAGGCCGGCTGTCAGCCACTGGTCCTGAACTGTGGTCAGTATATTCTGAAATAGGCCTATTTTGAGACATCCTAATTTTGTTGTCTATATAGATTAGAGACTGGATGGATTCCTTCCTGAAAACATGGAGGGTGGGGACAGATCAAAGGTTATTGGTTTACTTGTTATTCTTTCTTTTTATGTATATAAAATGTCTTTATTGATTTTCAGAGAAAAGAAGGGAGAGCGAGAGGAAGAGAGAGAGAGAAACATCAATGATGAGCCTTAACTGATTTGGCTCAATGGATAGAGCATCGGCCCTTGGATTGAAGGGTCCTAGGTTTGATTCTGGTCAAGGGCACATAGTTTGGTTGTAGGCTAGATCCCCGGCCCAGATCGGGTGGCCTGCAGGAGGCAACCAATCAATGTGTCTTTCTCACATCGATGTTTCTCTGTGTCTCCCCCCTCCTCCCTTCCAGTCTCTAAAAATCAATGGAAAAATACCCTGTGGTGAGGATTAACAACAACATAAAAGAAACATCAATGATGCGAGAGAATGAAATATCAGCTGCCTCCTGCATGCCCCCTACTGGGGATCGAGCCTGCAAGCTGGATATATGCCCTGACCGGGAATTGAACCTTGACCTGGGTCATGGGTTGATGCCCAACCACTGAGCCACACTGAGTCTGGGCTACTTGTTATTCTTGATTTTTGGAGTGACACCTATTATCTCTTCTTGTTATGATTCTTCAGTCATTGAAAGTTTCAGCTCTTGGGTCACTGTTTTCCTCTCCACCATTATTTTTGCAATCATTTTCCTGTTCTTAAATCATATATGGAATCTAATGAACAAAATAAACTACCAAACAAAATAGAAACAGACTCATGAAGAATAGACTGGCAGCTGTCAGAGGGGAAGGGCATTCAGGGGCTGGGTGAAAAAGGTGAAGGAATTTTTTTTTAAAAAGCAAACCTCATGGACACAGTATGGTATTTACCAGAGGGAAGGGGGGGCGCCTTTGAGCAGGTAGGGGTAGGTAGAAAGGTATAGGGGAGATAAATGGTGATGGAGAGTTGACTTGGGATGATGAACATATAATATAGTACATAGAATTTGTATTATAGAAATGTACACCCAGAACTTACATAATTTCATTAACCAATGTCACCCCAATGAATTCAATAGAAAGAGAGGAAAAAGAAGAAAATATTCATATCCAAGCAAAAAAAAAAAAACATTTAGGAAAACAAATTCTCTGTTCTCCCTAAGATTTTTTAGAACAGTATCTGGGTGGGGACACTTGCCGCTATTTTATTCACATTTGGCATTCCCAGACAGACTGAGGAATTGCAGTTCATTGTAATGGAGATGTCTAAATGTCTCTTGTAGCAGTACATATTATTTAGAGCTCAAGGCAGTGTTTTGTTTCATGATGATCATAACTTAGATTTTTGCAGCTCAGTAGAACTTTTTAAGTCTGCTTTAAAGCTAAAGAAAAGATCTCCACAAACTTTTACAAAATTTTCTCTTCTGGAAATTTAAGACTGGGGATGTAGAGGAAGAAGTTAAGGAAGAAATTGACTCCTCTGCAGAGGAAAGTGCCAAGAAAAAGCATTTGGATAAGAAGAGAAAATTGAAGGAGATGTTTGATGCAGAGTATGATGAAGGAGAAAGCACGTACTTTGATGATCTTAAAGGAGAAATGCATAAACAAGCACAGGTAAGAAAACTCAGATCCTGTCAGCCTCATTTCAAGGCTGTAATGCATTGTTGTGAATCCTTAACTTCTTTAGCTCTCTGCTCCCTGATCTACTTCTATGCCTTCTTGTTTGGACTCCAGGGTTGAGGTGAAGATGAGTGTGTGCATTTGTGTTTATTCATGCAGTCTTCTGTTTCTGCAAGAAATCAGAAGATACCAGTTCCTATTTTGTTCCAAGAATTAAGTGTGAGGAAACAAATGGCTGAGACACTGCCGCCACTTTTGAGGATCTCACTGTGTAGTTATTTGAGGCAGTGCGTTTATTTAAATGCCATCGTTCCCTTAGCATTCATGTTGCTGCTCCCTAGAACCATAATGAAATCATTTGAATGGGTTGGTGATTTTTGGCCTGTGTGACTGATGCACACACCAGTGTCTTCAGGAAGGGTTGTCTGAAACTCACCTTGGTCAGAGTTCAGGAGTATTTTGAGTTAAGGTCAGACGTGGAGACAAAGAGGGCATGTGGGATGCTGAAAGGGAGATAGTCTAGCCCTCCTGCCTGGGGATGCTGACCTCACTCTGAAAAACACAAAGATGTGTGCGCAGTTGATGGCGAGTGCTTTGACAAGTGGGCACAGGAGTCTCTGTAAACTGGAACACACTATGCCTTATGCCAGTTAAGTATATCATTTGTGAAAATGTGATCAACCTAGACCTTCATCTAGTCAAAGAAGGATCTGCTGGTTAGTCATTAACATAGTGTCTCAAGTCTGTACTGACCTTATACAGACATGACTAAGAAATATAAAGTTAGTTCTAAAGTCTTTGCTTCAGGCATTTACAATTTAACTCACCTAGAACCTCATGGGCCATTGTAAAGGTGTTGACTGGTTTACTCAGTGAAATGGGGCCCGTTTGAGCAGAGGATAGATATGTGTGATCTAACTACCTTGAAAGGGTTGCTCTGGCAAGAGTTTGGATGAGATTAAGGCAACTCACACTGGGGGTGGGAGGTGTGTGGTAGTGGAGGTGAAAGAAAATCAAATTCTGGGCATACTTCGTTTGAAAAGTAGACCAATATGATTTCCTGAATGTGTAATTCAGGTGGGGGGAGCAGGGTGTGAGAGAGAAAATAAGGATGACTTACTGGAAGAACTGAGTTTTCATAAGTAAGATAGAAAAGCTTTAGTTGGTATAGGTTCGTCTGAGAAGATGAAGTTTAGATCTGTTAGGTTTGGGTTATCTTTCAGACAAGGAGAGTGTCAAGCTGAGAGGGGTTGGGGCCAGGGACTTAGAGCTAGATGCTGCTTAAAGCCATGAGATGGATGGGATGACAAGGGAGTGAGTGTAGAGACAAGAGGAGAGGACCAGTACTAACAGTGGGTGCCCCATTGTAAGGCTGGCAGAGGAAGAAGCAGCAGTGGGGATGGAGCAGTGCTCAGGAGACCTAAGAAATCTAGGAGAATACCAGGTATGCTGGAAGCTACTACAAAAGGAAATGAGACATTATTTCAAATCTTGCTGATGTGTTAACTATGATTAAAGACAAAATTGACCACTAGATTAGGAATGTTGAGGCCTTTATGTGACTGCAAACATTTTATCGAGTATGGGTTAAAGTCCAGTTTTAGGGAATTTAAGAGAATGGGAGAAGAGGAAATGGAGTCTGCAACTATAGAAAACTTCTGTGGCAGTTTTCTGCAGAAAGAAGAAAAATGAGATTCTGGTTGAAGGAAGTGGAGTCAAAAGGAAGTTTTAAGTTGAGAGAAATAATAGGTAAGATATATTGGAATGAAGTCCAGGAGTGGATGATTTCTAGTGTATAAGTGAAATTGAATAGATATCTATATATAGATATCACCCGATCGGGCCAACCTCCTGGTCCCCTCCCCCAGCCAGCAGACCCCAATCGCCCGATCTGGGCCAGGCCCCTGAGCTGGAACAAGGAACCGGGAATGGGTGGCGGCAGACATGGCCCCTTTCCCATGGGGGCTGAGGGCCAGCTCCCTCCTGGGGACCAGTGGCCAACCTCCTGGGTCCCTCCCTCCGACCCTCCCCCAGGCCAGCAGGCCCGATCAGCCCACTGCCCACTGCAGTGGTGGTTGGCCACTACCCCCAGCCGGCAGGCCAACCTCCCCGTTACCCCCCCCCATCCCCCCCGCAGGTCCTGATCACCTGATCGGGGCCAGGCCCGGGCTGGGACGGGGAACGGGGTGGGTGGCAATGGACACAGGCGGCGAGGGAAAGAGGAGGCGGGGAACCTGATCGGCCCTGATCACTGGCCAGGCCTAGGAACCCACCAGTGCACAAATTTTATTCACTGGACCTCTAGTATAATCTATAACAACCAACCAGTAGAACTCTGTGCTGTACTATATTGTAGCCACTAGCCACATGTTGATACTGACCACTTGAAATGTGACCAAGGAACTGAATTTAAAATTTCTTATTTAATTTTAATAATTTCAATTTGAAAAGCCATCTGTGGTTACCATATTGAACAGTGTAGAGCTATAATGAAAGGCTAGACATGAGTATAAACCCTGGTAGAGAGGTTGAGTGTTGAAGTTCTTGTAGATGCTTAACTTTTGAGTGAATTAGGAAACAGCAGCTAAGAATGAGGATGAGGGATTGGATATTGGGTGATTGAAGAAAGGAGAAAAAGTGTGAACTAATTATTTGGAGAATAAAAGAAGAAAGTGTGTACTGGCAATGTTGAGGGTGTTTGCTGATCACCATTATGGCTCCTTTCTGAGTTGCTGATGTTTACTGTATATATGTTGGAACAACAGAGAAGAAAATTGTTGGGACATATCTTGAACAAACTGTGAAGATAGAATATATATTATTTTTAATTAGGATAAAGCCTAAATAATCCTGTTTATAGATTGTTTATTTTGAAATAGCTTTTTTTATATATTAATCTTACATTTATTAAAGATGACAGTATTGTGGGTTTCTTATTGTGTTGTCCCCCCCTCTCTTATACAGCTTAACCGAGCAGAATTTGAAGACCAAGATGATGAAGCCAGAGTTCAATATGAAGGTTTTCGACCTGGGATGTATGTCCGAATTGAGATAGAGAATGTCCCCTGTGAATTCGTGCTTAATTTTGACCCCCATTACCCAATTATTTTGGGTGGTTTGGGCAATAGTGAGGGCAATGTTGGATATGTACAGGTAAGTATCCTTTGTGTGTGATATGATCGTTGAGGTTTTTTGGGGCATACTTTCACTGAATAATCTTATTGAAATCTCTTCTCCCCTCAGATGCGTCTGAAGAAACATCGTTGGTATAAGAAAATTCTTAAGTCCCGAGATCCAATCATTTTTTCTGTAGGGTGGAGGAGGTTTCAGACCATCCCACTGTATTATATCGAAGACCACAATGGAAGACAAAGGCTTCTAAAATACACCCCTCAGCACATGCATTGTGGAGCAACCTTTTGGGGTAAAATGTGATTAGAATAATTGGCCTTTAGGTTAATTTAAACGTTTAAGCTTTATCATTATAGTTTTCACTTTATGAAATCCCAGTTCTCTTTTTTTGGATTGGAATATATATGCATGTAAAATAGATTCTAAATTTTGTGGTTCACTGTATATTTTTTACTGTTTTATTTAAGGTCCTATTACTCCACAAGGAACTGGATTCTTGGCAGTACAGTTTGTCAATGGCACAACAGTAAATATCTTGGATGTTTTATATATTGTGTTTGAGATCTTAAATATGGAATGTGTACATGATACTTTAAATTGCTCATTTTTAGTGTGCATAGTAAATTTCTTTGCTTTTAATTTTCCTGCATCTTTTTAAGTAGATTGTGGGAGTAAAGAAGAGGGAGGTAGAAGAATTGTAGTGGTACTGAGGACATTTTATATTTTTATGCACTTTTTGGACGTGTTTTTCTAAAATATGTAAGCAGTATTCACCATGTGCTAAGTACTATACTAGGTTTGGGGGATATGTCAGATACTAGCTAGACATAAGGCTACACCCTGTAATGTTGGGTTAGCAAAATATGTTCACACCGTCTTCATGTGATCAATCAGAGTGGGTTTTATTGGTCCCATTTATCAGAAAAGAAAACAGAATAGTGAACAGATGGAACCCACCCTGGAGGTCTGAAATTTAATTTCTTAAACATTATAACCAAACTTTCATGTTCCTTTTTATCTCAGATAAGTCATTGTTGTAAAACTATGTTACTATGAGATCACCCTCATTCAGGAAAATACTGAAGACATCAACATTAGTTTGGCTTAACGTTCATTATATTTCAGATTGCTTTTGTTAAAATACTGTTTTGCATGTTCAGATATGCTTTTTCCTTAGCTCATTGTAAGTGAAGTGTACTTTGCTAATTTACTATATCACAGAGAATTGTAGTTGTTCTCTTGCTGGTATTATTCCTGTATTCAAATTTTGGGGGTTTCCTTTTTAGCCTGATTTCCGGATAGCTGCCACAGGAATTGTTCTTGATTTGGATAAATCCATAAAAATTGTGAAGAAATTAAAGTTAACTGGTTTTCCATATAAAATTTTCAAGAATACTTCATTCATTAAGGTCTGTATATTTACATATGTATATTATAGGAATGGGCAAAAGTAGGTTTATAGTTGTGAATATACAGTTTATTCTTGTATTATTTATTGTTATATTATTTATTTGTATTATAACTGTAAATCTACTTTTGCCTCCCCCTTGTATTGTTAAAGGAGCAGTGAAATACTTATAAAATGTAGGTCTAATGTTTTCAGAAAAGGAATTTAAATAAACTTGGTCTTTGGTATTTTTAGTTTACTTTTTTCTGTTGGTTTCTGTGTTACTTAAATATGCTCAGCAATGTTAAGGTGAAGTACAATAGAGATATTTAGTAATTGAGGCTCTATTACTTCCAGTGAGAATGTCATAGAGCTAATATGTGTAATCTTTCATTGGACTTTGTTTCCTGCCTTTTTGGTTTGTGTTAAGAAAAGATTAAAATTATAGGTTCATCAGACAGATCGGTAGAAAAATAGACAAAGCCATTCTTAATTTGTGGACAAGGGTATAAGAGATGGACACTCACACGGTATAACATCAGAGGGTGGTTTGAATGATATTTATTGAAACTTTCATTGAGGGGGTGTTCCCACTAACACAGAGTTAAGATGATTATAAAATGTTCTTACAATATAGCACTTATCTAGCTCTTTAATTGCTGAGTGTGTGCACCTAAGTAATAGGAAATGAGCTGGACAGCAGAGGCTATCTAGGCTAATTCAGATTAACAAGTATCTTCTATTTGATAACAGTGATGAGCATGATAATGAATGAGCCCACAATAGAGTCTTAATTAATGTTATTTTGGGGAAAATAAGAGTTGTATTTTTTTGGGGGGGGGTCAGCTTATTATTTATTTATTTTTTATTTATTTATTTTATTGTTTGAAGTATTACAAATAGTAATACATATGTCTCCCGGCATCCCCTACCCGCCAGTACATGCCTTCACCTACCTGCCTTTCCCCCCCCCACCCCCCACCCCCAGTGTCTTGTATCCATTGGTTATGCTTATATGCATGCGTACAAGTCCTTTGGTTGATCTCTTACAGCCCCCCTCGCCCAACCTCCCCTGCCTTCCCACTGTAGTTTGACAGTCTGTTCAATGCTTCTTTGCCTCTGTATCTATTTTCCCCCCATTTCTTTCCTTTAAAAAATTTTGCCTCTGCAGACTAGAAATAAACATATAATAATAAAAAATGTTTGAGTCCCAATTTCAAAACAGTTCTGAGTCCCTGTTTCAATGGCAAACAGTTCCTTATGTGTACATGTCAGCAATGATATCTGGATGGTGGGCACATGGTGGCAATGCAGGTCCGACCCTTTCTGGTTTGGTCCTAGGCAACCCTATTCTTTTTAATCTAGTAATTCCACTTTAGGGGGGAAATAGTTTGATTATTACCTTTATCACCCTTCAGTGAGTTCTTTGTTTTATAACCAAGGATGTAGTTATGAACTAAGAAGTAAAGTATTCTGATTTTGTGTGTATGTATTTTTTTATATGTGTGTATACCTGTAGGGAATGTTTAATTCTGCCTTAGAAGTGGCCAAATTTGAAGGTGCTGTGATTCGCACTGTCAGTGGAATAAGGGGACAGATCAAGAAAGCACTCCGAGCTCCCGAAGGTGCTTTCCGGGCCACCTTTGAGGATAAGTTGCTGATGAGTGGTAAATACCTTTTTATTGATTTCCCTCTAATGTGGGTTAGAAGTTGCAGTTCAGGTCTTTAGAAAGCTGGGGTCAGCTCCAGCTCTCCTGGTGGGAGCATCTTTGCAGTGTGCCAGGTCACGCTGTATCTGGAGCATGTGGTTCACACCCGGTAAAAGTTTTGTGATATTCAAGAATAGTTCACTTGGTAAAATCTGTCTTCAAATTCTGTGCAACCAGCTTGAGAAGTTTGGGATGAATGTTTTGTTCTTTGTTTGACATATGGATATGAACCTTCTTCTGAAAATGTTAAAGTAAATTTCCTCTCTTTCCAGATATTGTCTTCATGAGAACTTGGTATCCTGTCTCCATTCCAGCCTTCTATAACCCAGTAACATCTTTGTTGAAACCAGTTGGTGAGAAAGATACCTGGTCAGGAATGCGGACAACTGGTCAACTCCGGCTCGCCCATCGTGTCAGACTAAAGCCCAACAAGGATTCTCTGTATAAGGTACAGTCACGCATGTGCTCTATAGATTGGTCGTCCAGATGCTTTGTATGTAACATTCCTGTGCTTTGAATTTTCAAGTAGAGTGTCTAATATTAAATTTGAATGAACATGCTGTATGTTCATACACTATTTTAGAAGGAACACTGCAAAGTGGTAATAATTGTTTCTGTGATTTGGAAAATAGACTTAAATTTTTCATTGTCTATTCTTTTGGACTTTTTTCCCATCATATACACTATTACTTCTAAAAATAATGTGCTAATTCTTATTGAAGCAATGTGGGTTTAGGGGAAAGTTTTTATTGAGATGTTAACATACATACAAAAAAGTACACGAATCAAAAGTGTGTATAACTCAGTGATTTTAACATACTCAGCTTGCCATCACCTGGATGAAGCAATAAATTACCAGCACAACAGAAGCCCCCCATGACCTATCCCAGTCACTCCTCCTCCACCTCAGAGACACTCACTGTTTGATTCTGACTCCTGACATGTAAATTAGGTCTGCTTGTTTTTGAATTTTATAAAATAGAGCATATTTTGGCCTGGCTTCTTCTGGTAGTATTATGAAATTCACCCATGTTCTTATATATAGCAGACATTCATTTGTCATTGTTATCTAGGACCGTGGTCGGCAAACTGCAGCTCGCAAGCCACATGCAGCTCTTTGGCCCCTTGAGTGTGGCTCTTCCACAAAATACCACGGCCTGGGCGAGTCTATTTTGAAGAAGTGGTGTTAGAAGAAGTTTAAGTTTAAAATATTTGGCTCTCAAAAGAAATTTCAATCGTTGTACTGTTGATATTTGGCTCTGTTGACTAATGAGTTTGCCCACCACTGATCTAGGAGAATTCTGTTATATGAAGACATCAGTTTATCTATGATGGACTTTAATTCCAATATTTGGCCATTATAAATGCTGTTCTGAGGACATACATACGACTTGTTTGGTGTGCACAAGCACCCATTTTTGTTGCCTAGGTCCCCACGGGTGGGGCTGCCATGTTACAGAGCAGCATGTGTTCTGCTTCAGCGTGTGATGCCTGTAGTATTGGAGTCATACCCAGTGAGGCTCCCACTAACAGCTACCAGAGTTCTGGCTGGTCAATATCCTTGCCAGTCTGGCTTCGTCAGTACTTTTTTTATTTTATTTTAAGTTCTTAGTACCTGTCTGGATTCTCATTTTCATTTAGATTTTGGTCTCAAAACGTTCATTATTTTCTTTGCAGGTTAACAATACATTTGAAAGAGTTGTTTTAATGCAGGATATTTAATTGCTTTGTAATAAGGTGGTAGTTCAAGGTATCAGTTTGCTCTCTGCCTGATACAGAAGGTTCCTGGGCATTACTTTTCCTTTCTTTTTAAAAAATTTTAAAATACGTTTTTATTGATTTCAAAGAAAAGGAGGGAGAAGGAGAACCATCAGTGATGAGAAAGAATCATTGATTAGCTGCCGCCTGCATGTTCCCAACTGGGAATCAAGCCTGCAACCGGGCATATGCCCTGACCAGGGATTGAACCTGTAACCTCCTGGTTCATAGGCTGACGCTGAACTATCTGAGCCACACCAGCCAGGCTTAGGCATCACTTTTTCTATAAAATAGCTCATAATATTTTGAACCGTATTACATTCATGTCTCTTAGAATATGCTGCATTTAAGCTCCTGACACCTCTAGTCAAGTCTGTGGTGTTTACTCTTTTTGAGAAGGTGATTTCTCTTATTTCTAAAGTATTTTAGTTTCTTAAAACAACATTGAATACTAGTGGCCCGGTGCATGAAATTTGTGCACATTAAAAGGGGATTCATTAGGGGAAATAATTTAATATTGCTATTTGCCCTTTCTCTATAATAGAAATGTCAGAGATGAAAGAAAATTAGTAAAATTTATATGAAAACCTTCCTCCTGTCAGAGTCTGGGGCGCACCATGGGACCCAGAGTCAAGTCCCTGTCCACCCACATGCGCCTCAAAATCGCGTGAGACCCAGACCCAGACCCAGCTGGCCCCTGCCCCCATTGGACTAGATCCAGACCTGGCCAGTCCCACCCTTGTCAAGCCCTGCCAGGCAGGGGACATAGCCTTAGGTCCTATGGCCTGGCGCCAGGACGGGGGTGTGTGGCCTAGGTCCCCCAGCCCAGACTGGGGCGGGGGGCATGCCTTGAGGTCCCCCATCAAGCCCCGCCAGGTGGGGGACATGGCCTTAGATCCCCTTCAAGCCCCACTGGGTGGGGGGCATGGCCTGAGGTCCCCTGTCAAGCCTCGCCAGGTGGGGTGGCACAGCCTCAGGTCCCCTGGTCCAACACCAGGAGGAGGGCACAGCCTCAGGTCCCCTGTCAAGCCCCGCTGGGTGTGGGGCGCGGCCTGAGTTCCCCTGACCCAGCACTGGGGGTGCACCTTGAGGTCCCCCGTCAAGCCCCACCAGGCAGAGGGGCGCAGCCTCAGGTCCCCTGGCCTGGTGCTGGGGCGGGGGTGTGGCCTGAAGTCCCCTGTCAAGCCCCACCTGGTGGGGGGGCGTGGCCTGAGGTCCCCTGGCCTGGCGCTGGGGCGGGGGTTGTGGCCTGAGGTCCCCCGGCCCAGTGCTGGGGCGGGGGGCATGGTCTGAAGTCCCCCGTCAAGCCCTGCTGGGTGGGGGGAGCAGCATGAGGTCCCCTAGCCCAGCACCAGGACGGGAAGCGCACCTTGAGGTCCCCGGTCAAGCCCCGCTGGGCGGGAGGCATGGCCTGAGGTCCCCCAGCCTGATGTCAGAACAGGTGGCAAGGCCTGACACCCCCTGTCAAGCCCTGCCAGGTAGGGGGCAGGGCCTGAGGTCCCCTGTCAAGCCCTACAGTGGTGGGGGAGGGTGTAGCCTTGGGTCCCTGCTGATTGCTCATTAAGTCTCCTTATGGGAACTTGGCTTCACCTGTGGATGCAGCCATCTTTGTGATGGAGTGATGATCAATTAGCATATTCCCTCTTTATTAGATAGGTTTATTATAGATGATGTCTTTAATAATAAATTTAAGGACATAGCAGAAATACTGTTTATATAGTTGATGTTGACCTTGGTAAAGATGTAGGGCAAAACTCTACTTATTACCTAGTTCTGAGACAGTTATCCAATTTAATTAGTCATCTGAATTTAAGCACAGAATTTAGATTACTTTAAAATTTGAATGTAGAGCTTACACTGCCTTCATTTGTTTTTAAATCTCAGTTTTCTCAACTGGCCTTCCATTAGAAACAGAACAAAGTTAAACTTCTCCGTGAGAATCGGGTGGGGACACTGGCTCTGAGGAAGAACTATGTCCTTAAGTCCAGAGAGGCTGATAGTAAAGATGAACAGCGAGATTATTCTTGTTCAGCTAGAAAAACCACCTCAGTGCTTCATAGATAAGACTAGACTTTTCCATTTGAGGAGACTTTGGAACTTTTAATCTGCTCTGTGAAGACTCCCATCATCCATATTGTGGAAATAGGCACATTTGAATTCTTGGAAGAATTGCAAATATTCTGTATATTTCTCTGTTTCGCCTAGAGTTGTGCATGTCTTTTGAGGCAGTCCATGTTTGATGTATGATTGAATCCTTATTTCTGATTGTCAGCAGATTCTGGTGTTACTAATCTTGTGGGAAAAGTCAACAATCCATTGAGAAGATTTTATGCAAATTTTAAATGCATGTAGATCATAATTTATATCAGTCTTTGTTTGTTTGTTTTTCAGCTGATTGTGAGGCAAAAGAAACATTTTAATTCACTACACATTCCGAAAGCCTTACAGAAGGCTCTGCCCTTTAAGAACAAGCCTAAGACCAAAGCAAAGGCAGGCAAGATACCAAAGGACAGGCTGAGACCAGCCGTCATACGGGAGCCTCATGAAAGAAAGGTACTGTTAATGAATGGCTTACTGCACGTTGCATTTAGATGTGAAAATAATGCTTTCGGTAGCACACTTGGCATTTCCACTATGTTCTCATTTTTCCTCAGAAAGGATAAGGGCCAGAATAATTCAAGGCCCTAAGAACTGGAAGTTAGAGGAAAACTAGAGTCCATTTCCCCTCTTCTGTTCAGCTATGCTCTGTCTCATGCATTTTGATGGGAAGAATTGGCACACAGCTGATGAATCACTCTGTGTTAATTGGTTGTACATAGTATCCAAGAGTGACTAGGTAGTTTTGTGGTGAAGGTCATTATTAAAGTATTTTGCTAAGTAAATAGACTCCTACACATATTTTCATGCAAATTATAATTTCCTAGTTCAGAATAAATTTCATTAGGTTAGCGTTCATTTGTATCATGAGTGGATCCTAGTTTTGTACAGTCAGTGTTGATACCCATGGCCCTTAGAAGCAGGCACGCAGTAAGTGTAAGAATATACTGATGCTCACTGGGCTTTGTCCTTATCAGGTCCTTGCGCTGCTGGATGCTCTGAGTACAGTGCACCGTCAGAAGATGAAGAAGGCCAAGGAGCAACGGCATCTGCACAATAAAGAACACTTCAAAGCAAAGCAGAAGGAGGAAGAAGAGAAACTGAAGCGGCAGAAGGATCTCAGGAAGAAGCTCTTTCGAATTCAGGGTCAAAAAGAAAAAAGAAATCAGAAGTCCAGCCTGAAGGGGCCTAAGGAGCAGTTGAAATGAGCTCCAGACTGTCATTGGGTCTGCAGGGATGGGTGGTTTCACTTATTATAGCACTTGTCAGTGACAGGTAGGGGCACTGGAGCCCAAGAAAGACCCCTTTGTTGGATTCATCTCTCATACTATGCCTTTGAGAAGAGAAATGAAAATCTGCTGATAGGATACCTGTTTATTCTCAACAGCTAGGTTATGCCAAGATTTAAAGCAGTATAATTTGTGCCCAGCCAGTGTGGTTCAGTGGTTGAGCGTCAGCCTGTGAACCAGGAGGTCAGGGTTCAATTTCTGGTCAGGGCATATGCCCAGGTTGCGGGCTCAATCCCCAGTAAGGGGCATGCAGGAGGCAGCCAATCAGTGATTCTCATCATTGATGTTTCTATCTCTCCTTCACCCTTCCTCTCTGAAATCAATAAAAATATATTTTAAAAAAATAAAGCAATATAATATGTGGTTTTGTAGATTCTTCACATTTCTCTTAAATTTTTTGTACATAAAAAATTATTAGAATTTAGTTTTGGCTTACTGGTTTTCATTAGGGATGGATACCTGATGATTGTGGATACTTTATCGCCTTCATGCATCTTCCAGAAGCAGGGAATGTTAACTTGAAACCTCAGCTTTAAAGTAAAGTTCTGGAGGAGGATGAATGGTACAGCACAGCTGAGTTTCCTGCAGGCCACACGATGTGCAATAGTGCAACAACCCACCTACAGATGGGAGAATCCAACAGCTTCTGTGAAGCCAGACTTAGACACTTCCAAAAATGTAAAACTGTTACTTTCCTATAAATGGTTTTGCTTTCGAAAATATTTTTCACTAGAATATGCTGTTTATGTTATCCTATAATAAATATTTTTGTTCTTTTAAAACATTATTAAAGTTTTCTTAGCTCTAATTTCTTATGTAGTAAAAATTGATAGCTACAACCCACACACAAAAAAAACTGAGGACCTCAATCATCTGTAGTTGATTTCTATTTTTATACCATGTGGTCTGTGAAGATGCTTGATATGATTTCAGTATTCTTGAATTTAAGACTTATTTTGTATCCTAACATGTGGTCTATCTTTGAGAATGTTCCATGTGCACTTGAGAGTAATGCATATTCTGCTTTGGGATGAAATGTTCTCTGAGTATCAATTAAATCCATCCAATTCAGAGTGCCATTTAAGGTTGCTGTTGCCTTGATTTTTTTGTTTAGAACTTCTAAGCTTTGATGACAGTGGGGTGTTAAAATCTCCTACCATGCCTATATTACTGTTGATCTTTTCCTTAGTTTCCAACAAAATTTTCTTTCTGTATTTAGGTGCTCCTATGTTGGGTGCACATATGTTTGTTTGCAAGGGTTATTTCTTGGTGGATCAATCCCGTTACTATTAATATAGTGATCTTACTTTGTCTCTTGTTATGACCTTTGTTTTGAAGTCTGTTTTATCAGATATAAGCCTTGCTACCACAACTTCTTTTCCCGTTTCTATTTGCATGGAATATTTTTTTTCCATCCCTTCACTTTCAGTCTGTGTATCTTTCGTTCTGAGGTGGTCTTGTGGATAGCATATATATGGGTCTTGCTTTCTTATCCAATCATTTGATTGGAGCATTTGATCTATTTATAATTAAGGTTATGATTTAAAGGTACTTATTGCCATTTTATTCTTTATACCTATGTTTATCTCTTTCTTCTTAAAGCAGGCCCTTTAACATTTCTTGCAATACTGGTAATGAGCTCCTTTAGTTTTTTGTTTTTTTTTTGGAGTGGGGGGAGCTCTTAGGTCACCTTTAATTTTAAATGATGGTTTTACTGGATAGAGTAGTCTTTGTTGTAGGTCATTGCTTTTTACCACTAAATATTTCATGCCAATCCCTTCTGTTGAGAAATCAGCTGGCAGCCTTTTGGGAGCTCCTTTGTAGGTAACTAATTGCTTTCTCTTGCTGCTTTTAAGAATCTCTTTGTCTTATAATCTTTGAAGTTTTAATTATGATGTGTCTTGGTATGTGCCTCTTTAGGATTATCTTGTTTTGGGACTCCTGTGTTTTTTGAACTTTTGTGACTTCTTCCCTCACTAGGTTAGGAAAGTTTGCAGCCATTATTTCTTCAGTTTTTGATCCCTTGCTCACTTCTTTTTCTGGTATACCTATGATGCAGATGTTGTATGCTTGATGTCAAAGAGGTCCCTTAGACTTTTCTCATTTTTTTAAATTCTTTTCTCTTTTTGATGCTTTGCTCAGGTACTTAACTGTTACCTTGTCCTCTAAATCGCTGATTCAGTCCTTTGCTTCATTAACTTGCTGTTGATTCCTTCTAGTGTAGTCTTTATTTCAGATATTGTATTCGTCATTTTGAACTGGTTCTTTTTTATGGTTCCTATTTCATGCTTACTATGTGTTTTTTTTAAGTTCTCACTGAAGTCATCCATCTTCCTCTAAGGATCTTAGTCATTCTTATAACCATTGTTTTAAACTCTGCGTCTGATATTTTGGTTATTTCCATTCCACTTAATTCTTTTTCTGGAGATTTCTCTTGTTCTTTCATTTGGGGCATATCTCTTTGTCTCTGCATTTTGTCTCTGTATTAGGTAGATCTGCTATGACTTCCAAACTTGTTATAATGGCTATATGATGTAGGTGCCTTGTTGCGCTCCATGGCACAATCTTCCAGATAACGTGAGCTTGGTGCTCCAGGAATATTGTGGGTTATGTATATCTTTTTGTTGTAGTTGCATCTTGAATGCTGTTTGTCTTTTTGTGGGTGAAATTAACCCTTCATGCTGGTTGCTATAAGGGTAAACCTCGATCACTGTGCATGAGATGCTGCCCCTGAGGTGTAGTTCTCAGCAGGGTCTGGGATCCTCTTTTGGATGTGCCACTTGTTTAACTAGTTGAGTTGAGCTCCGGTGTGGTCTGAATCTCACCACTGGTTGTGTTAGTTTTGTGTCCACTTGGGTAAGGTTCAGGTTAGGTTGATGTCACACATTGTGTTTAATAGGCCTTGGGCTAACTGGAGCTACCATGCTGTTTATGGTTGTGTATATTGGACTGAGATGTGTGTGGGAGGGGCCAATCTGTGTATAAGCATCAGCTTCCTCCAGCTTAGAGCTGGGGGCAGATCTGTGGAAGGACTGAGGCTCTCTGAGGTCTGCCTCTACCTGTCAGCTAGCTATTCCACCTACCATGGGATTGCCTGGTCTTCAGACCCTTCTAAAGAAAGACTAGGGTGGGCCCAGGCTGGCCATGAACTACAGACCCTTCCACAGGTTGTGAGCTCAGTAGGGTAGATCAAATGAGGTTGGGTGGGTACGTTAGTGGGTCTATTTGGGAGGTCATGCCATCAGGCATTTAAAGAGGGGAAGTGGCCCCTACTCCAGGGCCATACTTCTCAGTCTCTGTCAGTGTCTCCAACTCTAGCTTCCCCAGGAGGAGAACACTGCAGGTTTAGGTTGGGTGCATCCAGCTGTACCCACTACAGGAGCAAGCTCAGCCAGACAGAGCCAATGGGCTCGGGGGGACAGATCAAAAGAGCCTCCCATTGGGGTAATGCTGGCCCAGCCAGCAAAAGAGGTCTAAGCATTTCATCCCCATCCTAGACAATAGCCTCAAGGGACTTGCAATTTGAAGGTCCCAGCTCTTAGCTGCTCTCCTTTCCCTTTGCAGAATTGAGCCCAGAGGGCTTGGATATTGGTGCCTGGCAGGGCTGATCCAAACAGTCGATTGGGAATGGTGCCTGCAAGCCTATAGAAGGGGGTAGACACTTCTTCCCCTTCCCAGGGTAGCGTAGGCTGGTATTGCAGGGAAGTTAGTGCCCGAGCACCCTGAGAAGTAGCAATGCCCATCTGATTCCTAGACAAAAGCTTCCCCGGAGACACACTCAGAAAGTCCCAGCTCTGCACAGCACTCTGGTCCTGGTGTGTGACTGAACTCAGCAAGACAGGGTTGGCCACATGATTCAAAGGTCAAGGGAGGAGCGCCATCTGTGCCTTTCCAAAGCCACAATTTAGTCATTTTCTGAGTCTCTGCCAAGAGCCTCCCCAGAAAAAGAGGGCCCCAAAAGTCACTGCTGGGTACAGGCAGCAGACATCCCTATAGGACCCAAGTATGTGTCACCAGCAGTTGAAACCTAGCAGTGCACACCCAGGCTGGTGCTGTAACAATAGGAATGCTCATCCCTAGGAAGGTGGCATCTAGGAGACCTAGACAAACTGAATCATCACTAATATTCAACACCAGACGCTATGCAGGCTCCTCTTCCCATCTATATTGCTCTGGGTTGGAAATACCTAGGGAAAGGGAATTTTGAATCTACCATATCCCTCCGGCTTCTCAGCTGCCACACTTGGGGCCAGCCCTTCCCAGGTCCACCTTACCAGTCTCTATGTGGCTGCTTCTGTAAATCCTTGGTTAGAATATTTCAGTTCAGTTAGCCTTCTGTTGGTTATTCAGGTTGATGGCTCTATAATTTAGCTGTACATCTGGTTTGGGGCCTGGAGGAGGTGAGTGTAGCTTTCACCTACTCATCAGCTCTCTGGGAATATCAGATTATCTATTTCATCTTGAGCAAATTTTGATAGGTTTTAATAAGAATTGATTTCATCTAGGTTGTCAATTTTAGGGGCATATAATTAATTTTAGGATTCCCTTACATTCTGTTTATTATCTTTGGGGTGTTTAGTGCTATCACCTCTCATTGTTGATACTGGTAATTTGTGTCTTCTCTACTTTTGTTGTCAGTCTTGCTGAAGGTTTATTAATTTTATTAATTTTTTTTTCTGTTTTCAGTTTCATTGATTTTTACTCTTTATGCCTCTATTTTTGTGCATTCTGTGATTTTAGTCTGCTCTTCTTTTTCTAATTAAGGTTGAAGCTTAGATGAATAATTTGAGATTTTTCTTCTTTTCTAATATAAGCATTTAATGTTATACATATCCCTGTAATCACTATTTAGCTGCAAGTCGCAACCAGCCTTCTATGGGTTGCGGTCACAAAGTTCCATCTACAGTCCCCTGGCACTGTTAATTGGGTCAGTCCCCTGTGTGTGCTACCCAGTGGTCTGTGTGGGACCTGGACATTGATCTGTCTCAGGTCCAGGATAAAAGATATGCTATTTAGAGTTGGATCTACACAAGCACATCTCAGGAGGGAGCCCAGGAGTCATAGACAACATTTTGCATTCAATGTCCTGAAATCTTCCCACTTTTATTTCCTTGATTCTTTCCAGTCCCTGGTGCTCTCCTTTACAGCCCTGTACCCGAGAAACTGGGGCTTTGTTTATCCCACTTCAGGGTCAAGGCAGTAAAAGAACCGAGAGAGTAAAACACAATAGTTTAAAAAAAGCCCACCCTACTTGGATCCCAGCTCTCCCTATCGGAAAAGGCAGTGCTTGTGGCAGCAGGGGACTAAGGCATGAAAATATAGAATAAAGAAGAGGGGGGCTGGGAGGACAATTCCTTGGTCTCTCTGGGTATTTGGAGACGCTTTTCTGCTCATCCTGAAGCGAAGGCTTTCCTGGGCTCTCTGTTCCCACCGTTGCCCACCTCCATGGTTAAGGCTGCCTGAGGATAAGCTGTAAGACAGACCATGGAGAAAGGAAATGGTAAAACTCAGCACCCACTCAGTTTAACTTTGAATTATTGTCTCCTTTCACAATTCTCCTGCTCTCACTTGATTTTAAAACACCTCAAATTCCTTCTCCTCCATTCATTGTGTCTAGATTTCAGAGTTACATTTCAGTGGGAAACAGTGAAATGTGCTCACTTCATTTCCCCCTAAATTGAAACCCACCCCCTTTTCTTTCCTTAAAATAAACTACAAGTGAGGTCTTGAGGGCATTTTATTTTGAAATAATTATAGATTCACAGGAATTTTGATAAAAAATGTACAGGGAGGTTCCTTGTGCTTTCCTTAGCTTTCTCCAATGCTCACATCTGACATAACTATATATCAAAATTAGGAAATCAACCTTGGCTCAGCGACAGAACTTACTCAGATTTCACAAGTTATTCATGTACACATTTGTGTGTATGTGTATATTGTTCTGTGCAATATTGTCATGTGTGTAGCTTTGTGTACCTTCCACCACAGTCATGGAACATAAGTATATCATCACCACAAGGTTTACCCATGCTACACTTCATTTTTTTTAAGTGTTTTAAAAAATATATTTTTATGGATTTCAGAGAGGAAGGAAGAGGAAAAGAGAGAGAAACATCAATGATGATAGAGAATCATTGATTGGCTGCCTCCTGTATGCCACTGGGGATGATCGAGCCCGCAACCTGCACATATGCCCTTGACTGGAATCGAACCCCAGACCCTTCAATCCACAGGCCGATGCTCTGTCCACTGAGCCAAACCAGCTAGGGCCATGTAACCACTTCATAGGCACACACCACTTACCCTGGTCCTAATCTCTAGCAATGATTAGTCTGTTTTCAATCTCTGTAATTATGTTACTTTGCAACTTCATAGAGGCAGAATCATATACTAGTAGTACATATCCTTTTTAAATTGGCTTATTTCACTCGGCATAATTTTCTTGAGTTATCCAAGTTGCATATATCAATAGTTTGTTCTTTGTAAATACTGGATAGTATTCCATAATATGAATGTACCACAGCTTGTTTAACCATTCACCATTGAAGGGCATTTGAGTAGTTTCCCATTTTGGGGTATTACAAATAAAGCCGCTATGAATATTCATGTGAAGCATTCTGTGAAAAAATAAGTTTTCACTTCTCCAGTATAGAAACCCGAGATTGCATTTTCTGGGTAAATCCATTTATAGTTTTAAAAGAAACTGCCAAGCTACTTTCCAGAGTGACTGCACATTTCACACTCCCACCAGCAACGTATGGTGCTCTGGTTCTCTGCATCCTCACCAGCAGTTGGTGTGACCACTTTTTAAAAACAATTTTAATAGATGTGTAGTCATATCTCGTTGTGGTTTTAATTTGCACTTCCCTCAGGGCTAATGGTGTTGACCAGGCTTTCATGTGCTTTTTTGCCATCTGTATATCCTTGTTGGTCATGTATCTCTACATATTCTTTATATCTTTTGTATATTTCCCATTTTGTTTAATGTGGAGTTTTGATAATTCGTTATATATTCTAGCCACAAGTTCTTTGTTAGATTTGTAATTTGCAAATATTTTATTCCAGTCTGTAATTTGTCTTTTTGTCATCTTAACATGATCTTTTGCAGAGCAAAATAATTTTAAATTTAATGTGGTCCAATTTATCAATTTTTTCACATGTGGGTATACTGTTGATGTCAAATATAAGAACTCTTTGCCTAGTCCTTCCCTTCTCTCCCCCACATCCCCTTCTGCCAGTGCCTTGACCATAGACTTTCCAGCCTCCAGAACTGTAAGAAAGAAATTTCGGTTGTTTAAGTCACCCAGTTTATGGTGTTTCTGTTTTAGCAGATGAAATGGACTGAGACAATGGGAAAAGAAAACCCAGGAGCTCAGTGCAGGGTCACTCCTCAAGTCTGTCCTTCCTGAGCAGTCTGCCGTCCTCTGTCCACCTTACAGAGTCCTGCTGGGCTTGTCTGGTAGGATGTTTTCAGTGCACGTAGCACATTCAGTGGGAAAGAGTCTACAGGTGAGTGTACACCATCCTGTCATGGAATGCCCAGGCAATTTTTCAAGTATTTGGCCTGTGTTGCCACAATGTCTGTCCCCTGAGGAGGGCATGACGATGTATATTCCTACAGCAATGTCGGCATGCATCCATTTTCTTCACCCAGTGAAAACATCTAACGTAAGATTTTTGTTTTTAAATTTTGCTTTTGGTTCCTAATAAGATGAAAACCCAGAAACTCAGATGAAAATCCATGAGAAATCCCTGGGGAAGCACAGCCCAGTGTGGTCAGGACAGGAGGGAGGCACATTTCAGAGTGGAAGTGGCTACTCAGCCCACTCAGAGTCAGGCTAGAGCAACTTCTCTCCTACCTGCACCGCCCTGGAGTGACTGCCTCAGCACTGCTCTCGTGGGTTTACTCTTCTTAGGCTAAAAGGACAGAAAAGTTCCCTGAGGGGCAGAATAGGCCAGTGAGGATGAGCAAAAAAGAATGCTTGAACCATGTTATCTCACCCTATACTCTTACCTCAGGAGTACCCTGGCCACCTTCCATAAACTTATATGGAAGGTATTGCCTGGGGATAAAGCTTTCTGTTCCTCCTCCCAAGTATCCTATATAATAAAAGGCTAATATGCAAATCGATTGAACGGTGGAACGATTGGTTGCTATGATACGCACTGACCACCAGGGGGGCAGACGCTCAAAGCAGGAGCTACTCCTGGTGGTCAGTGCGCTCCCACAGAGGGAGGGCCACTCATCCAGAAGCCAGGCACATAGATGGTGAGTACAGCGGCGGTGGCGGTAGCCTCTCCCGCCTCTGCAGCAATGCAAAGGACCCCTCGGGGAGCAGGCCTAAGCCAGCAAGCGGACATCCCCTCAGGATCCCAGACTGCGAGAGGGCGCAGGCTGGGCTGAGGGACCCCCCCCTCCCCCAGTGCACGAATGTCGTGCACCAGGCCTCTAGTACTAGACTAACCAAGGTAGTTGACCTTGCCCAGGGAAAGTGAGTGGCCATAGGGAAAAACTGAAACACAAGAAAAGCAAACTCTGAGTAAGACCACAAACTGAATACCAGAGGAAGCAGATAAATAGACAGGAAAGTATTTGTGACTAATAACTATCCTCAGGAGGATATTGCAAATATGAGGCTAGACAGGCAGTTATGAAGGAGAACCAGCAGGGGATATTGGGTATGAACAACATAAGTGAAAAAATGATGGAGCAGAAGAACAAGTGAATGAATGGAGATCAGATTGAGAGTTCTTACGGAAGAGGTGAGGAGGGGGCCAATGAACTGGAGGGTTAAATGGGGACAGAGATGAGGAGAAGCATTCACATTTACCCGAGTAACAGAAGGAGAGGAAGAGATCAGTAGATAAGAGAAAATATCTGAAAAAGACCAGAATTTTCCCAGTTCCTGCCAGTGGTGAATGTGCTCATGGTTTTAATTTTTGCCCGTCTGGTAGGTACAAGAAATACCTCATTATTGTTTAAATTTGCATTTTTATTAGATGACTGGAGGGCGTTAGTACATTTTCAAGTGTTTATTAGCTTCCTTCTATCTCTTGCGATTTGTGCATATCCTTTGTTCATTTTTCTATTGGGTTTCATACCATATTGATTTTGTAAAAGATCCTCATATTCCGGATATGAATGCTGTGGCTGTTTATAAACCTTATAAATATTTTCTCTACTATGACTCTTGTCCTTTGACAAATCCACAATGCCTTTCTTTGTACAGTGTTTTTAAGTGTTCATATAATCAAATTTTGTATTTTCCTTTATGGTTTTAGGTTTGGCTGAGTCATTCCTACCTCTTTAATTACAAAAACGACCTTCTATTTTAAATATCCTCTTATTGTAAAAGCTCTTTCCACAGGTGTTCTAAATTTTTATTCTTTAGCTTAAAAATATTTAATTAGCAATTACTAAAGTGTTGCTTCTCTTTTCAAATTAATATTATCATTATTATCAGTTATACTTACTTACTTTTATTGATTGGTTTATCTGTAGTTTAATCTAATATTTTTGAAGTAACAAATGAATACATTTAGTTTTTAAACATCCCAGCAAGATAGGGATAGTGTAGAGATATCTTTCCTTGTTAACTCTCCCCCAAACCTCTCACCTTACTCTCATCTCCATTACTAATGGTGCTGGTCTGTCTCATGTGTATCTTTCCAATCGATCTCCTTCTAGAGGCACTTAGTCACACACCATTATTTTCCTCAAACAAACACAAAAAGGATTGTTTTATTTGGAAACTGTCTTTGGCTATTACGAATGTCTTGGGAGATCTTTCTATATTACTGCAGTGTGTGCATGTGCGGGATATCCTTGTTCAGTTTGCTGGTCTTGTAGGAAGACCTGAGAGTGTCCCCTTCCTCCTGTGACTTGGTAACATCCATTGCAGAAATCCCGCCTCTGAAGGCAGATGGACCCACTCTGACACTTTGTTAATTATTTAGTTTTTTTCTATGTTTATTGTTCTTTTCTCCCTCCTGTTAAGCCATTTCAGTGGCATACATACTCCAAGAAAATCTTTCATTTCATCCAGATAAAACAAATCGGCCAGAATGAAGCCGTACCTATCTTCTCGTGGTTTAAAACATCTGCTTTATAGCTGTAGTCATGTCACTTCTTTAAACCTCACTTTTCAAACTTGTACCTCTTTTTTCCTTTTGCTTGACCCCTAGAGGTTTGCTTTTTAAAAAAATACATATTTTTATTGATTTCAGAGAGGAAGGGAGAGGAAGAGATAGAAACATCAATGATGACAGAGAACCATTGGTTGGCTGCCTCCTGCATGCCCCCTACGGGGGGGTGAGCCTGCAATTGGGGCATGTGTTCTGACCAGGAATCCAACTGTGACCTCCTGGTTCATAGATCAATGCTCAACCACTGAGCCACTGCGTCCAGGCAGGTTTGTTTAATTTAATGGTGTTTTCAAAGAATAGGTTTTGGGCTTTATTTATCAAGCCTATTTTTATTATAGTTGTTTAAAAATTAAATTAGTTTGTGTCTTGTTCTTTTTCAAAAGAGCTTTTTGTGTTATTTGCTTGGTTATATCTTTCGCATATTTAAGTTTATGCTTATATACTCAGGGCTATAGAGTTTCCCCTGAATACTTATTGGACATATCCCATTGGTTTTCATAGGTCATGCTCTTATTGTAGTTGGTTTCTAAAGAGTTTTTACTTTAGTGTTCTTATTTTCTCTTTAACCCAAGTTGCCATTAGCTTTCTCCTTTGCCCCTTCCATCCTGTTTATTACAAGTCCATTTGAGGATATAAATTTCCTTTTAAATACCAATTTTGCTGAACTCTATCATTTTTAGTAAAAATTTAAAAAATATATTTGTATTGATTTCAGAGAGGAAAGGGAGAGGGAGAGAGAAACATCAATGATGAGAAAGAATCACTGATTGGCTGCCTCCTGCATGCCCCCTACTGGGGATCAAGCCCACAACCCAGGCATGTACCCTTGACCAGAATGGAACCCTGAGACCCTTCAGTCCGCAGGCCGACACTCTATTCACTGAGCCAAACCAGCTAGGGCAAGACTCCATCACCCTATATAATAAAAATGTAATATGCTAAGTGTCAGATCGTTCATTCACCTTTCTTTCAACTGTTTCACCAGTCGCTATGACATGCACTGACCACCAGGGGGCAGACGCTCAGACTGGTAGGTTAGCTTGCTGCTGGGGTCCGGCCAATTGGGACTGAGTGAGACGGGCAGGACATGCCCTGGAGCCCCCCATCATCCCGTATCAGGTCTGGGCGAGATGGCCCCATCGGCCCTGATTGCCGGTCTCTAGTTTTTATATAAACATCTATTACCATTGAGTTTCAACATTTTATAAATTTCATTGTAGAAATTAATTTTGCTTCCAAAATGCATTTTAAAAAATCCTCATCCAAGGATATGTTTTTATTGATTTGAGAGAGAGAGAGAGAGAAACATCAATATGACTGAGAAACATCAATTGGTTGCCTCCTGTGCGCCCCACAACCAGGGATCAAACCTGCAACCTAGGTATGTGCCCAGACTGGGAATCAAGCTCGTAAACTTGGGGTGCACTGGATGACACTCTAATTAATGGAGCCACCCGGCCAGGGCCAAAATGCATTTTTAATATCGTTTTCTTACTGTCTCTAGTTTTATTGCAACCTGGTAAGAATATGATTGGCGCGAGGTGTTCAGGTGTCCTTGCTTACCCAGCACAGTGTCAATGTTTCTAAACGCCCCAAATGAGCTCGATGAGAACGTGTCTTCTGTTGGGTCCGGGTTCAGATCTTTCTGTAAAAACAGATATTACAATCAGTATTCCTGCTTTTTAAAGCTTCATTTGTTCAATTTTGGAGTTAGTGGACCTCTGAACATATCCAGGGTGTTGTTTTTGTGCTTAGGCTGAAGGGGTAGGGGAGTGGGGCGAAACCGGATATCTGTTGTCCAGGACTGGTACGTTTCCATTAGCTCTTGCTGTGCCTTGCCGGGTAAGCGCTCCCTGTCTCGGAGCTCAGTGAGAGCTGGTGGTAGTTGCCTGCAGAGCTGCATTCCCCTGGGTGGAAGAGAAGGGGGAAATCCAACTGTTTGTTTTTGGAACCGAGACAATACTCTCTTCTCTGCTTCCTGATCTTGTTGGTCAGCTAGCTTCCACCTGGTGAGTCCCATCTCCTCACCTTGTTTTTCAAGCTCAGTTCCAAAGGGGCCTCCGCCCCTGGCCGCTGGCGTTCCCCTTCTCCGCGGGCTCCGCACAGGTGTCCCCCGCTCTCAATACAGCCTCTGAGACGCCGGCTTCCCCGCACTGAACGCTAAAGTCCTGGACAAGGTCCTCAGTTGTGCCTGGCTGAGACCGCAGGCACCTTCCCAGATCTCTGCCATGCGCAGCCCGCAGCCAGCCGGCTGGGCCCCGGGCTTCCCGGGTCGCGGAACTGACCTCAATGTCAAGTTCCTCGCGTCCTAACACGTGGCTTGGTGCCCTGCCACCAAACGCTGCGAGACTGGACACTGGGCGTCTTGTTTCTGGGCTAGTTTCCCCATCTACGATGTAAACAAACGGGGTCATCCCGCTCTGATGCTGATAGTAAGCGGTGCCGGGTGCAAGCCCAGCTGGCCCAGCAGGTCAGAGGGAGCGTGTGCGTGCACGCGTGCGTGTGTATGTGCGTGTAAATGCGCGCGTCCGTGTGTTCAGACAGGGGACAACCCCAGCTCCCAGCAGTGGGAGACTTCCTCTGCGATGCTGGGGGGATGAGGAGGAGGAGGACTCCGCAGGCTTGGTGGTAAGACTTGGGGCGAGCGCTGCTGAGCTCGGCTCCGCCCCGGGCCAGGAGAGGGCGCGGCAGACAAGCAGATGCGGAGGGACCGTAGGAGGGCGGGGCTCCTCAGACTGGATGGGAGGGACCGACCGCACTGCATCCGGCCAAAGGCTGACAATAGGAAGAGTAATTGCCAATCATGGTAGTTATTGCTAATTTAACGCTTAAGCTCCCAGGCACTAGGCTGACTGCATATCAGGCCTTTATTCTCTCATTTTATTGCCCCAATATTTGGAACCCTGTGTTTTTGTAAATTTGTTATTAAAGAACACCCAGAGGAGAGCTCAAGTATGAGAGATCTGAGTTCTGCCACTCTGTAGTTGTGTGACTTGGACGTATTTTTGAGCCTGAGGTTCGTCTACATAAAATAGGTTTTTGAAAGTACAACTGTGTGTGCACATGTTTGTTTGCGTGTATATGTGTGTGCGTGCTTGTGTGTGCTCACACGTGTGCATTATGGCGCTGCCGAGTTAAGGGGAGATGGCCTGGAAGGCATTTGATACCAGGCATTCGGCGCTGTCACCCAGCGCTCCTTGGCACCAATTCAACAGCAACAGGAATCCCCAGTTTGGGGTTCAGTGAAGAAGGAAACCGTACAAAACCGTTCAACTGTGATGCGGCACAGATGAAAACAGCGTGGCCGTGCACCGCTCAGTAGTGTTACAGGCAGCTGAGAAGCAGCAGGGCTGTGCAGAGGCCCCGGGCCAGGGTGGGGAGGGACTCGGGCTTTGGAGGACCCCACTGAACATCCCAATGACTGGGGGGCACGGGGGTTCTCCCACAAATGCCCCCAAGGAAGGAGAAACTCTGAGGTAAGACACAATCTGAAGTCACAGGGTCCGTGGAGACCAACCTGGGCACCAGCAGCACCTGCTGCCACAGGTTTGGGAAGGAGACAAGCCCTAACCCACCAGACCATGGCCTTGGACCTGCTTGACCTGCTGCCTTGACCCTTCACGCCTTTTTCCAGGCCTGCGTACTTTCCTATCGTTGCATTCATGGAAAGGCACTCTTCTAAGTCACCTTGACTCAACTTTAATACTTGGCTCTTCTTTCCTGCTGATGCCACTTAGTCCTGATATTGCCGTTGCTGGAACCTGCCCGGTGGCTGGACGTTCTGGCTGGCATCAGCATTCTGCCCTTCATGTCATGAGGGTCCCGCCACAGAGCCTTCCTGTGGCCGGCTGACATGGATATCCCCAGTGGACCAAGCTCTGGCTGCATTGGCCTCTCGACCTCACCATCCCTGCCAGCATGGATGCACCACGCCCCCTTTCAGGCTCTTGACTGGAATTTCCTCACAGCCCTCCTACTAGAAGCGGAGGCACTGGAGCTTGCAGAGGTTAAGTAACAAGACCAAGGGCATCACCATTTCCATCCTCCTCCTCTCTGGTTTCCCCCAGCCCAGCCCTTCTTCCTGCATGCACTTTCCTTCCCAGCATAACAAAGGTGCCACCCAAAGCCTCTTTGGGCCCATTCAGGCAGCTTGGGGACTTCATCGGCTATCAACCCCTGGCTCCCCTGAGGTACTGGAGCTGACTGAGCTCTCCCAGCTCTGAGAAAGTGGACCGCGAAGCACGCCTTGCCTTCAGAGTCTCCACAGAGCCTGGTCTAGGCCTGGCCCACAGTAAGGGAGCCAGAAGTGCTGGTTTGGCAGTCACCTTGTACTAACTGGTTTGGGGTGGGGTCCTAGAGAGATCTTATTCCTGACCCTCACAGTGCACTCAGAGCCCTCAGAGCCCTGTCTCAGCACACACACACACACACACACACACACACACACACACACAAAAGCACATGCACACACATGCCCCCAATGCCATCTTCTCTCTGAAGTTTCAATTCCACCCTCCCCTGCCCGCTTGCCTGTCCCCTCAAGGCCACACTCAGAAACCATCCAGCTGCCCCGGTCCTCTCCCCTTCCCTGCCTCACAGAAGTGACGCTCTTCTCAGTTGCCAAGCATTTGCTGGGTGCTTAGTGGATGCCAGGCCCTCCTGTGACAGCAGCAGTTGCTGTGTTCTGTGCCAAGCGAGGCTCCCCTTGAGTCCAGGATGAGGTGAACCTCATCGGACAGACAAGGAGATGGAGACACAGAGAGGCCGCGTGACAGAGCCTGGTCCTGTCAGGCTCCTGTGTATACAAGTGAGCAGCCAATGCCCGTCTACACCTGGGGTGGGTGAGGTCGACACACATCCGGAGGTGCAGGGCTCCAGGTGCGAGAGCAGAATGCAGAAAGCTGCGGGCATCCAGGAAGGACTCCTAGAGTCCCAGGGCTCAAACCAGCGGAGGAGAGAAAAGAGGTGTGAAGGGGTCCCAAGGTGGGAAAGTCAGAACAAGGCTGGCTCCGGGGACAAGGCTATGCAGAGTAGGACGGGCTGGGAGTGCTGGAGGGATGGAGGCCCTCAGGGGCTGGGAGTGCTGGAGGGATGGAGGCCCTCAGGGGCTGGGAGTGCTGGAGGGATGGAGGCCCACAGGGGGCGAGCCACTTTGTGTCATCTCTCTGGTGTGCTCCTTTGTCCCTGCACTTGTGTGTTTGTTCGACAAAGCTGTGTTGAGAAACTCTCATAAAATTTTCTCTCCATAGGCAGGACATAGGAAAATAAAGTTAGCTTTATTTATAACTCTTAGAGAAGAAGGGCAGAGGCATCATGTTGGCACACTGGCCTTGGGTGTATCCCTCAGTCTCCTGTGGTTGGGTTAGCAGGAGTTGTATGTAGGGGGGAGGGGGCGGTGCTGGACTACAAAGCAAAGGGAGCAGACTTTGAGATCACCACCACCCTGGCCCAGCCACTGACTCTGGTGGGAATGGCCCAGTGTTGTCTTTCTGACAACAATCAACTTAGCAACAGCCACTGTCATCTCCCTGCGCTTTCTCTGGGCCAGCTCTGTGTTTAGTGCTTTACATACATCCTGTCACTTCAAACTTCAAAACAATCCTGTTATCATTCCACTGAGGACACTGAACCCGAGAGGTGAGCAGAGCCCCCAGGTCTCCGAGCCAGTAGGTGGCAGTGCCATGGTGGGCCCAGCCTGTGGAGCTGACGCTCTTATCCACGGCCCACATCCCGTGATCTGTGCCAGGGGTTTCTGTGGTCCTCACAACAGTCTCACAAGCAGATGAGATCAGTCCTGACCACTGAGGCTCATTCCCCTGTACCCGCCCCCCACCCCCAACAGGACTCCCTGTCCTGGTGTGAGAGAGCGGGCTCAGACCCACTCCTATCTGCAGCATGCCATTTATAGGGCACCCCTGCCCACCTGTAAAACCAGGAGGCCTATAACAGGGGGCAGGCATGCAGGTCACTGGGCCTGCCCAGGCCAGCTGCCTCCACACGTGACTGCTGGGAAAGGCTGATTCTGGGGCCAGGAAACCAGCAGGGCACGGAGACTCTGTGCCTCGGGAGCCTCCTGGGAGGCTGCTTTGACACCCCCCCTGCCCCTCCCCCCCCCCCCCCCCCCCCACTGCCCTGGGTCTCTTTCCTCCTCTGCTCTGTGGCCCTGGTGGCCCTAATTCTGCCACGTGTGAGCAGCAGCCTCTGGAAGCCATGTACTGCAGAGAAATTGGATTATGTCCTTGGCTATGCCCCCTCATTAGTGCAATCTGAAGTTTCCTCAAGACTTCAGCTGCTGGGACAGCAGCCGGCCTGGCCAGAGCCACGCGAGGCCCACAGCTTCTCCCCAGGCCGGGAGGGCCTCTGAGAGCCACCCCTGCCAGGCCAGCACCCACAGAAGAGGCAGCTCTGAACGCCCCACCTGTGCACCTCTTGGAGTGCGGTCCTTGGCTCTGATTTTAGTGAGTCATTGAATCTTTATTTGTTTGGACAAAACACTCAGCAATGAGGAGTCAGCACTTTGGAGAACATTCCAGAAAACAGCCATTTTCCCATCAAGGTTAACTGAGAATTTTAAGAGGACAGGAAATTCAGGGAGAGCCCAGAGATCCTCTCCACTGTGGTGAAAAGCTGTAATCAGAACCAAAGGGCTGGTTAACTCCCGTGGGCTATCTCCCGGGACGGCCAGAGTGCGCCATCAGCAGACTATGGGAGTTGGGTGAGAGGCGGTCAAATATTTGGGGAAGTAGATTCAGGAAGGGCCAGGGTACACCTTGCTCCTTGGTGCTGCTGTGCCCCCTGCCCAGCCCAGCCTGTAGCCCACACTGGCCCCGGAGGCGCCGCAGTGTCCCACAATTCAAAACCGTGGGGATGGGGCCTTCAGACAGGGATGAGCGTGAGTGGCAGCAGGTGCAGGCAGGTGCTGGCAGGGTCTGAGGCTGAAGTGAGAGTCTAGTCTCCAGTGAGGCAGGGACTAGAGTTCAAGGCGAGGA
This sequence comes from Corynorhinus townsendii, assembly GCA_026230045.1. Taxonomy (NCBI): domain Eukaryota; kingdom Metazoa; phylum Chordata; class Mammalia; order Chiroptera; family Vespertilionidae; genus Corynorhinus; species Corynorhinus townsendii. The sequence continues at coordinate 96,483,977 of JAPDVU010000008.1, read as the reverse complement.
AGCTGCAGGGGAGCAGGTTTCCCAGGCAGAGGCCCCGGAACCACCTCTCCAAGTGCATCCAACCAGCCGGCGTGGCCTTAGGCGCAGGAGCCTGATGGGTTGGCTTCGGTGGGCGGGCAGGGCTCCCGGTGCCCTCTGGCAGGCCCCCGTGGTTTCTGTGAGTAGAGCTGGCAGGAAGGAGATGCCCAGTGATGCCGGCTGTTCCCAGGGGCTTCTTCCAGCCTGGGCTCTGGGTCTGGATCTGCTCCCCTGGGCCAGGGTCCCCAGGCAGATTCACGGGCTTTAGCCACCAGCTGACCAGCCACGCAGAACAGCTGCTGGTTGGATGGAGAACTGGCAGGGCCTTGGACATGGGGGGTAATATTGAGTATGCTGCTGCTGACACACAGCCACATCATCATTAATTTCCTCTGCTGACCCCCTACACCCCAATTCACTTTAAGTCCCACCTGTGACTCCCGCCTTCCCTCCGGCCTGTAGTGAGAGGTGGGTGGGGGTGCTTGCTCTCTCTGGGTCAAGTTGTAACCCAGGAAATTAGAAAAAAATGCCATCACCACACTGTGTGCCAGGAGTTTTACACATCATCAGCCCTGTGTGCACCCAGCACCGACCTCGGACGCGCCTCAATGTCCCGCACCCACCACAGGTGACCCCTCCCAGATGACTCAGCCAGTGCAGAACTGGGGCTGGGATTGGAGCCAGGTCTCTCCAGGCCCCTCGCCCCTCTCCATGGGGCTGTGCTGAGAGGGAAAGGGGTGCAGTAAAGGGCAGGGCCAGCTCCTTTGGGAGAGCTGTGTCTCCTATCCTGCCAGCCGGCTCCCTGGTGGGCGTCCTGGGCAGAGCTCCGAGGCCTGGCCGCTCCCCTCCTCCTGCTGTCGGCCTGAGACTCCCGCACCATCAGGCCACCTGTGATCAGGTATTCTGTACCCCAGGAGGAACCAGGCCCTCAGACAGCAGGCGTCCCCCACCTCTGGGTCCAGAAGCCCAAGAACACCGTGGGGCTGTCGTTTCATCCCTCCCTTGAGCTCATGCCTATCCTGGAATGAAAAGCAAGGCTGTGTCAGGGAGCCGGCGGCCAAGGTTTCATCCATTCCTCAAGTTTTCCCTGGGCTAGTTCAGAAGGTGAGCCACCTTGATTACATTGGCCTTCCCACAGAAACATGCCAGAGAACTTCACATGGTGCTCTGATGAGGTTGAGGTGAGGTGGGGCCTGAAGAATGTTTTCGGATTCACCAGGAGACCCCTGACGGCCCTGGCTGTCTTCAGGATTGTGTCTGAGCAAATGCGCAGTAGCAGGTCTTCCAGAGCTGGGGTAGGAAAGCAGAGGTCTTTCCCAGCTAATGGTTATGGCTTTTTGTCCTGAATAATAGGGTTAAAACACACACACACACACACACACACACACACACACACACACACACACACGCCCCCACTTTTCACCTTGGCTTCCAGGAAGCTCAGTGCTAAGTTTTATACTCAACTCCAGTCTCCTTTCCTGGGCTGGTTCTCTGGGGCAGCCCTGGTCTCTCCACACTGTGTGAGCCTGTGCTTTACTTTGTGCATATAGTGCCCACTATTACTGATTGTGGGACCTCCTTCTGGAATGAGGCAGTGTGAGTAGGAGGGGGTGATGATGAGCAATCAATTATGGGAGGTGACTGTGTCCTTAAAGGGCTCTCTGCAGAGGATGGGTTAGGCATATGGTCTAGGGAGGAGGAGAGGGGACAGAAGGTCTCAGTGATGGCTACTAGGAGCGGGTGCCAAGGAGCACACACCTATGGTGACATCATGGCGTACTGTATGACAGACACTTTCAGTAAACAGAAGTGTTGCGAGTTGGCATAAGCTGCCTGCGCACAGGAGGGAAAACCGTCCGCAGCCCCTTGCTCGGCTGTCACTGCTGTCATATTCCTGGCCACCTTGGCCTGTACCTGAGGCGATGGTGAATGGGTTGACGCTGTGCTTTGCTTACTAACCTAGTGCCAGAAAGAAGCCTCGGGCTCTGCATGAGCCTACCCCTTGCTGGGACTCAGATTGGCCCTATTGTTGTTTTTTTGTTAACCCTCACCTGAGGCGATACAAATATATAGTTAATCCTCACTCACACATATGTTTTCCATTAATATTTTGTTTTTTAAATATATATATTTTTATTGATTTTAGAGAGAATGGAGAGAGGGATAGAATCATCAATGATGAGAGAGAATCATTGATCGGCTGCTTTCTGCATGCCCCACACTGGGGATCGAGCCTGCATATGCCCTGACCGGGAATCAAACTATGATCTCCTGGTTCATAGGTCAATGCTTAACCACTGAGCCATGCAGGTTGGGCTCCATTAATTTTTTAAAAGCAAGTGGAAGGGAGGAGAGAGAGAGAGAAACATCAATGTGAGAGAGCCACATCGATTGATTGCTTCCCACACACACCCTGACTGGGGCTGGGGATTGAACCTGCAACCCAGGTAAGTGCCCTTGACCAGGAATCAAACCGGTGACCCTTCAGTGAGCAGGCTGATGGTCTGACCATTGAGCACACTGGCCAGGGCATACCTTGTCCCTATTTTTTTTAATGATGAAGATAGTGCTGCAGTGAGCCTGCTAGAGCGTATGTAGCTTTTCCCTTCTTTTAAATCATCTGCACAGGGTAATCGCCCACATGTGGGATTAGTGCTCGGAAGTTTGAGTGTTTGAATGCACTCATGCCGTGGTCGGCAAACTGCGGCTCGTGAACCCCATGTGGCTCTTTGGCCCCTTGAGTATGGCTCTTCCACAAAATACCACGGCCTGGGCGAGTCTATTTTGAAGAAGTAGCGTTAGAAGAAGTTTAAGTTTAGAAAATTTGGCTCTCAAAAGAAATTTCAATCGTTGTACTGTTGATATTTGGCTCTGTTGACTAATGAGTTTGCCGACCACTGCACTAATGAATAGGGTTGGCGGGAAAGACCCAGCCAATTCCCAAGCCTCTGGCCCCAGAGGCTTGCTCCTGCACGCCAACTCAGGTTTGGCATTAAGACATTAATTTGGTATTAAACTGCATCTTATCACTCTATCTGAATTTTTTTTGCTATGTGGTTGAGCAGTTTACTCTACTTTATTTAACTTTTGAATGATAGTTTACATTCAATATTATTTTGTACTAGTTTCAGGTCTACAGCACAGTGGTTAGAGAATCATGTGCTTTTACAAAGTGCTCCCTGATATCTCCAGTACCACCTGGCACCATACAGAGTTATTACAATATTGTTGGCTATATTCCCTGTGGTTTTTTTTTTTTTATGTTGTTGTCTTGGGTTTTTGTTTTTCTTTTTTTGCTCTTTGTATTTCATTTCATAAACTATCTGCTCATACTCACTGCACCTTTATCAACCAAAGACTTAATGAATTCATTAAAATTTGAGGGAAAACTTTTATGTATTATAAAAGTAGCTATAGGTAGATCTGCCATATTTAATACAAATAGCTCTCTAGCCTGTAATTCCTTCTCATTTTAGTTTCCCCCCAGAAATTTTTTCTAGTTAAGTCATAGCCCTGATTTTTGCAGGTGAAAGGGGACTGTCCCCTCGCAGTTCCCCAACCTGGCTTTGGAGGCCACCCCAGAGGCTGCCAAGTCTGGCTGGGAGTGGTCTTGGGGGCAGGTCTCATGCAATTGAGGCCCATACCTGGACCCCACATTGCTCTTTATTGCCGCTTGGGCCCCAGAGGCCCAGCAGCTGGGAGAAGCCCACACCTGAACAAGGTCTTAAGGAAGCACCATCCTTGCATCAGAAGGACCAGGATGGGTGAGCTCCCAACTCAGCCGTGGGAGGGCAGCACAATAGGCTCCTTACCTGGCTGAGGCTCTCCAAGACCCACCCACACACGAGAAGGGAGGTTGCAAATACACATCCCTCAGAGGCAGGAGAGTCACCTGGGGTAGAGTGAGAACATGCCCCCAACGGAGGGTTTCCTGAAGCAGGGTCAGAGGCAGGGAGGGGCCTGTCAAGGTGCCAAACAAGACCCCCCAGCTCTTCCCATACTACAGACTCTGCAATCAGCACCTCCTCAACTCCTGCCCCCATGCCCTCCTCTCATGTGCCTTGGTTACCTGTCAGTCCCCTGTCATGCACCATCCCATCTCCAGGAGCCTGCCCTTGCTGGCTGCTGCAGTTCACGGCCAGGCCTCTGCATAGCATTTCCTGCTGGTTCATCCCGGAGGACTCCCAGTAGGGGTGTCCGTGCAGGCACAGCTGGCTCTGTCCCTGGCCCACAGAAAGGTGCCGTGGGTGGTTGTCAGACTGAATTGGTGTGTTGGATGGTTAGACCCCAGGCAGGTGAATGAGGTTCCTCTCGGGTCCCTCTGGGATCCCCTTACCCCCTTCAGATGTGAATGTGACATTTGAGGGTGGGTGGTCCAGGTAGCAGGGAGGCTGGGAGATGCTCCCTTCCTGCCTCCTTGCGGAGCCTGAGCGCAGCTCAGGAAGGCAGCCAGCTGTCTGTCCCCTGTCTCCTGCTTCCTTTGTGTGTGAGTCACCAGCTGGAAGTCGCCTTCATTTGTTTTAATTTAACAGCATCGGCATATCCTGGGAGTGCTGCCACCGACCGGCTTGTCCTTTCTTCCCCTGGGGGATGGGTGCAGAGTGCTTTGCAATAAAGCACTTTCTCCTCATCATCTTTAAAAAAATTTTCTTAGCAGAAGCACTGGGAGAAATTTACTGGCCTGTCAGGAAAGCCATTGCTCATCAGCCCGGAGCGAGGAAACACAGGGGTCATTGATTTATGGGCAGTGTCTCAGGGAGGGATTGAATCATTCAGCAACATGTCCTTAAGAAATCATTGAAGCCCCACACTGCATGCACTTCCTGTTCCTAGACCTTCCCATTAAATGCATTTTCCAAATGCAAAGTAAGTCCAGAGGTGAGGGTCGTCTCCCAGCTGTTCAGAAGCTGTACCTGCACCGTTTGTGGTAGAGGACTGGGCAGAGCTGTGTGTGGGGGTGTGGATGACACACATATGTGCCTCCATATGCCAACTAATAGGTACCTGTGTGACCAATTACATAAAGATACACACAACCATCATCTAGCTGTGATGGCTTTTAGTTTTCTTGTTTGTGTTACATTGTGAGTTGCCACAAATTCATTCAGATAAATACAGGCATAAACATTGAAGTGCCTGTCTGCAGGAAAGCAGAAGGCCTGTCAGAGTCCCCTGGGATGCTGCTGTTGTGTGCAGGGCTCTGCCTGGCACCGTGTTGTCAGGTAGTCGGGGGAAGCTGCAAACTGCACCAGCTGGGCATGCCTCTTTTTAAAAAATCTTTACTGTTGAGAATATTACAGATATCCCCCTTTTTCCCCTCCATTGCCTCCCTCCACCTGGTTGCCGCCCCCTCCCAGGCCTTCACTACCCTATTGTCTGTCCATAGGTAATGCATATATGCATATAAGTTCTTTGGTTAATCTCTTCCCACCCTCAACCCTCCCCTTCCCTCTGAGATTCATCAGTCTGTTCCATGTTTCCATGTCTCTGGTTTTATTTTATTTATCAGTTTATTTATTTTATTTTATTTATCATTAGATTCCTTGTTCATTTACTTTGATTTTTAGATTAAATTGTTGATAGATATGTATTTATTGCCATTTTATTATTTATATTTTTTTATCTTTTTCCCCTCCTCCTCCTCCTCCTCCTTCTCCTCCTTCTTCTTGATGACCCGTCAGCATTTCATATAATACTGGTTTGGTGGTGATGAACTCATTTAGCTTTTTCTTGTTTGTGAAGCTCTTTATCTCACCTTCAATTCTGAATGATAGCTTTGCTGGGTAGAGTAATTTTGGTTGTAGGTCCTTGCTACTCATCACTTTGAATATTTCTTGTCACTCACTTCTGTTGAGAAATCAGCTGACAGTCATATGGGTGCTCCCTTGTAGGTAACTAACCGCTTTTCTCTTGTTGCTTTTAAGATTCTCTCTTTGTTTTTAACCCTTGGCATTTTAATCATGATGTGTCTTGGTGTGGGCCTCTTTGGGTTCCTCTTGTTTGGGACTTTCTGCAGTTCCCAGACTTGTAAATCTATTTCTTTCACCAGAAATTTTCTGTCATTATTTCTTCAAATATGTTTTCAATATCTTGCTCTCTCTCTTCTCCTCTGGACCCCCATGATGTGAATATTGGTACACTTGAAGTTGTCCCAGAGGTTTCTTACACTATGTTTATATTTTTGGATTATTTTTTCTTTTTGCTCTTCTGATTGGGTGTTTTTTGCTTTCTCATATTTCAAATCACTGATTTTATTCTTGGCACACGCTACTATTGATTCCATGTAAATTATTCTTCATTTCAGTTAGTGTATTTTTTATTTTTGACTGGTCCTTTTTAATGTCTTTGATGTTCTCACTAAGATCCTTGAAATTCTCACTAAGCCTCTTGAAGCTCTCATTAAATTCCTTGAGCAACCTTATAACTATTGTTTTGAACTCGCTAGTAGCTTGCTTGCTTCCATTTCACTTAGTTCTTTTTCTGGAGATTTCTTCTGTTCTTTCATTTGTGACATGTTCTTTGTCTCTGCATTTTGACTGCTTCCCTGTGTTTGTTTCTATGTATTAGATAGAGCTGCTATGTCTCCTGGAATTGGTAGAGTGGCCTTGTGCAGTAGGTGTCCTGTAGGGCCCAGTGGCTCAGCCTCCCCAGTCCCCTGAGCTGGGCACTCTAGGAGTGCCCCTGTGTGGGCTGTGTGCACAGTCTTGTTGAGTTGAATCTTAATTGCTCTTGGCGTTACTGGGAGGAATTGACCCCCAGACCAATTGGCTCTGAGGACCAGCTGCACTACAGTGGAAGAGCTGCTGTGCAGGAGACTGCCCCTTGAGTGTGTGACTCATGGATGTGTACAGTTGTAATTTGGTGTGTTCTGAAGCTGTCCACTGGGTGCACTGGCTCTGGGGCTTCCTGAGAGGTGCAAAGTCTGCCACTGCTGGTGCCCTGCCTGGGGCCACCTGGCAGGAGCTGCAGAGCTATCTGCAGATGGCTACTTATATTGGACTTGGAGGTGCCCAGGAGAGGCCAAACTGTGAACCAAAGCAAGCTGCTGCTAGTGCCAGGTCTTGGGCCCCTTATTGATATTTATGAAGCACATTAAATTGGGCTGCAACTTGTTTGAGGTTTTAGGAAAGTCTGAAGCCTGATCCAGGACAGGCCAGGTGAAACAGTGAGGGCCAGCTTGATGAAGACTCAGATATGGTTCCTGCTGGTCCGCTCTGTGGCAGGGGAGGTCTCAGCATAGGAACAATGACCTCTGCGACCACTTTTGTCTTGGAGAAAGCTGCCTCGAGCTCTTGCCTGATGCCAGACAATTTAGTTCCTCCCCATATGTCCCTGGATCCTTTCAAGCTGCTGCCAAGATATCCCGCCTGGTTAAAAAAGTGCCACACATGGGTGTCAGACCAGCCCATTCTGTGCCTCTGCCCCTCCTACCAGTCTCAATGTGCTTTCTTCTTTACTTCTCTAGTCATAGGATTTCCATTCAGCCAGATTTCAGGTGGTTCTGAATGATGGTGGTTCTGTATTTTAGTTGTAACTTTGATATTGGGCATACCTCTTGAGAGTCAAGAGGCCAGTGATTGGGAGCATGGCTCTGAAGCCAGCTGGACCTGATTCAAATGCAGATCCTCACTAGCAAGTTGTGTGTCTTATCCCCTCAATGCTGTTAAAACTATGTGAGCCTGGAATGTGCGGTGCTGGGACTGCAGTTTAGATTGATGGATGAGGGTCCTTTGGTTGTTAATGAGCCTGAAAATCTGACAGACTGTTTTAGCAAGACTGCTAGTCCACCAAGAAACTCAACAAGCATGAGGCATGAGGTGTGGATAACTAAATATTGTGGTGGTTGATGTTCTGTGTCCACTTAACTGGATCATGGGTGCCCAGATGAAGCATTGTTTCTGGGTGTGTCTGCCAGGGTGTTCCCAGCAGAGAATAGCATTTGAATTGGTGGACTGAGTAAAGCAGATTGCCCTCACCAGTGTAGGTGGGCCTTGTACAAAGAGTTGAAGGCCTAAATAAAACAAACAGTGAAGGGAGGGAGGATTTGCTCCCTTCCCCACTGCCTGCTGGGCTGGAACATTGGTCTTCTCCTGCCCTTGGACTGAGGCTTACCCTGTAGTGTGGCTGAAGGCCTCCTTAACAATATATGGCCTTAGCCAATGAGAGTTGCAGAGTCTCTAGTACTGACCTGGTGCCTGGGGATGATCCCCTGCAGCCACCTTAATGGGCATCACCTGGCCCGCAATCACCCCTGGGAGGTTCATGGGGCAGCTGCTGTCTCCACATCCCCACTCCCATGCCCCTGCCACTATTTAAGTGGTGACACCTGGAAGTGTCCCTGGGGTGCTGGGAATAGTGCTTATCACAAGGATGGAAGGTCAGTATCCTTAAGGATGTTCAGAGATGACAGTGAGGTCTGGAGTTGTGAGACCGTGCTTACTCCCTGCAGGGGGCAAAGGCCCTCTGTGGGGACTGCAGGCTCCATTCCATCATGACCTCCGCTACGGCCAGAGCAGAAGGAGAGGAAGAGGCCCCTGCCCGCTGTTGCCTGCCTCCCTGTGCCGCCCTCATCTCTTCCTGAGATCTGTGTCATGGGCTGCTCTCGACCTCCTAGACAGACAGGTGGCCCTGTCCTCTTGAATCTGCCTCATACTTAGAGACTCAGAGCCATCCCTTATGGCACTGGGACTCTTCCCTTGGACTTTACTCTTCCTAGGCTCTGATGGCTCACAGCCCAGGCTGAGCCTTCTCCAGGGGCAGCACCCTGTCCACCCCCCTCCTCCCCCATAGGTAGATGTGAGTCATGCAAATCCGGCACTGAGCTGTGCCACATTCTCCATGGTTCCGCATCTCCCATGGGTGACCAGGAGCTGCAGTCAGAGAAACACCAAATCCACACTCCATGCTTATTAAACAAGCTGTAAATGACTCCTCCTTGTGCCTGCGGGCACTAACTAGATGGGGGAGCTGAGTTAAATCTATGGTCTCTACTCCCCAGGAACCAAAGTGTATGGGGAGAAGGCAGTAAGTTCTTGGGAAATGTGGGTGCACACAGGACCCCTGCCCCTGAGGTGAGGGAGCAAGAGGCTCCCCTGAATGAGTCCTGGAGCAGGCCTCAAAGGGAAGAGGGTGATCCAGGCAGAAGCAACAGCTAGCACAAGACCAGGGGTGGGGGCCCTGGTGGACATAGAGTGACCAGCTCATTTCTCTGCCCAGGACTTGCCCATGAGTCAGGAAAGCGCTCCACTCTGGCCCAGCTGGCATGGTTGGTCCTCCTTGCAGGAGTAGGATATGGGTGTAAGAGGAATGACCAGGAAAGCAGGTCAGGCTCAGAGGGTGACAAGCATGCCTAGGAGCTTAGACTTGTCCTGGCAGATGTTATGGGGCCACAGAAAGTTCAGAACCAGGGGTTTGGGAGCACTGGATGAGACTGTGCTTTTGAGAGCTCCCGAGGCTGTGCTCAAGCATGGTGGGCAGGGGCCAGGCACGAGGCGTCTGGTGATGATGGCCAGGCTGCAGCAGGGAGGGGAGGCACAGAGGAGGCATGATCCAGGACTTGGGGACTGGAAAGAGTGTTGTGGTGCAGCAAGGGCCCTGCCATGAGAATGAACCAATCAGAGACCAGGGGCAGGAACTCTCTATATAAGTCAGCTTCACCTTTGCCTTCATGGAGCGCACTTTGAGTTCCATGCTCTGCACTTCCCCACCCAGAGTTCCAGCTCTGGCAGAGCGGTCTGGTTGGAGCAGAGTGGAATGGAGCTGTCTCGCCAGAGCTGTTTCACAGTCATGCTGTTCCTAGTCGTGCTGCTGCCCAGCCATGCTGTCCACAGCTGAGCTGTTTCACAATTGAGCTGTTTGCATGCATGAAATTTCTTCCTTCCCCACACTCCAAACTGGGGACTACTGTTGGCATTGATTTGGTGAAGACGACCTTCAGTTGACAGTCTATTGCTTTTGTGTGTTTCATTTCATTGATTTCTGCTCTTTATTATTTCTTTGCTTTGGGTTTATTTTACTCTTCCTTTTCTCATTTCTTAGGTTACTGATTTGAGACCATTCCTCATAGCTAATTAAAGCATTTAGTGCTATAAGCTTCCTTTTCAGCATTGCATCTCACATGATATGTTGTATTTTCACTTTCCTTCAGTTCCATGTATTTTTCTTTTTATTCTACTTTGAGACTTCTTTGTCCCATGGGTTCTTAGAATTGGGTTGCTAATTTACATGTTTTCAGATTTTGTTTTTGTTTTTTTTTTAGTTATGTCAGTTTCCAAGTACTTCCTTACTTTCTGGACCAATAAAATGTGCCTCCATACACTTTTCCTGTCCTGGTGTTGGATTTAACCATTTGACAAGAAGCCTTGATTCAGTTTAGTGAAGGAATGGCTGTAGGAACCAAGGTGCAGGCTCTAGTTATACTCATTGCTCTTGGTGTGTCATGCTTTTAGGCCCTTTCAGTGAGCAGAGGCGGAAAATGTATGTATTTGTTTGTTTGCTTGCTTTTAAATCAGTAGTATATCCCATTACCCCCAATTCTATTCTAACCATAGGGGGTTCTTCTTCTTGCCTTATTTCCTTCTGCTCAAAAGCATTTACTCAGTTCTATAGTACAAACAAAATAGTTTCAATTTACTCTGGGTTTTCAAATTATTGGTAGATAATCTATAATCTTTACATTTCCTTCATTTCAGTGATTTTTCTTACCTTGTTATTTCTTTATTTATATTATTTTTTTCTTGTGTTTTAAAAATTTAGTAAATAATCAGGATTTCAATTTATTAATTACTCCTATTTTTCTGTTCTCAACCTCATTAATTATTTTATTATTTTGATCTTTATGCTTCTTTTTGGTGACTTTGTTGTTCTTTTTTAGTTTTATTGTTACTGGCCAGGGACTCAGTCAGTTGTAGTGGGTGGTTCTTTTTTTTTTTTTTTTAAGTTGATTTAAAAATATTTTTATTGATTTCAGAGAGGGAGAGAGAGATAGAAATATCAATGATGAGAGTGAATCATTGAACAGCTGCCTCCTGCACACCCCACACTGGGGATCAAGCCTGCAACCCAGGCATGTGCCCTCACCAGAATCAAACCTGGGACCCTCCAGTCTGTAGGCCAATGCTCTATCCATTAAGCAAGACCAGCTAGGGCTGTAGTTGGTGGTTCTTGACTTGGTGCAGGAAAGATTTCACAATGTGAGTCCAGGTGATATAAGAGAGTACATTCATTAAAGCTGGAGACAGTGAAACAAAGGAAGGACTTAGGGGAGAAGAAGCAACAGGGGAGAGCCTAGGCGGTGCTCTGCTTTGGCTCCCAAGAAGCCTCATAGGCAAGAAGTGAGCCAGGGTGAGGCTGCTGTTAGCTCACTGGGAAGTCAGAGGAAAAGGGGGCTTCGGAGACAGGACCAGGGGGTAAGCCCAGGATGAGCTGCCATTGTCCACTGCTCCCCTGCTTGCAAGTCTCCTGGGGACCCTTAGAGTTTAGGAGGAAGTAAAATGGGCATAGGCCTGAGAAGGGGCATAGGCATACTCTAGAGCAGTGGTTCTCAACCTTCCTAATGCCGCGACCCTTTAATACAGTTCCTCATGTTGTGGTGACCCTCAACCATAAAATTATTTTCATTGCTACTTCATAACTGTAATTTTGCTACTGTTATGAATCGTAATGTAAATACCTGATATGCAGGATGTATTTTCATTGTTACAAATTGAACATAATTAAAGCATAGTGATTAATCACAAAAACAATATGTAATTATATATTGTGAAATATTTATTTCTAATTACAAATAAATGAAATTTTGTCTTGAAGCATGGTGTAGCATGGGTAACAGTGTTAATATAACAACAGTAAACTACATTGCTACATTTTGCGACAGTATGTGTAAAAAGCCAACGTCAGTGTGAAGGTTGAGATTGCTTCTTTCTCACCAGATCAGAAATTCTCGGGTCAGTCTTTGTAAGAGCACAATGAAGATTATCTTCCACAACAAGTCTACTTCTGTATTTAGACTTGATAACCAACAAGCTGGAAAAACCTGTTTCACAAAAATATGTTGTTGGAAATGGAAGAAGAAGGTGCAACACAGTCTCAGAACAGGATATGACTGCAAACACTTGATCCAGAATTTTGTAACTGGCATTGTAGGGAAATCAGTTCTCGCTGCATCGCTGTTAATAAGTTCAATGAACTCCTCTGTGCTGTCTCAGGAACATCTTCAACTTTGACTGTGAATGGGCTTCTGGCAAGTGCAAATGGGGTGTCAGGTAGATTTGAGAAGTACAATAAAATTTCGTCTGCAAGCATGTGCAAGTGTTCTTTCACAGAAATTATCATCGTAATCCTTTTGTCTGGTTCAATGTCATGCTCCTCAAAGAAAGCAGATAAGGTAGGCAACATGTAAATTTTATCTTCATCCAATTTTTTTTTTTTTTGCCAAAGCTGAAGTTTCATTTGCAATGATCGGATCTTTTCAGGCAAATCGAGGCATGTTGCATTTGGTCCTTGGAGCGATAAATTTAACTCATTCAAGATGGCAAAAATGTCAACCAAGTAAGCTATTTTCTGCAGTTCACTTTTATTGCTGAAAAGTGCTTCAAACTGCAGTCTTGCTTTCTGATTAAAAAACATTTTGAGTTCATCAAGAAACTCAAAAACATGTTTTAAAACTTTTCCTCTCGACAGCCATCTCATTTCAGTGTGAAATAGCAGAGCATTGTTCGGTGCATCCAATTCACTGCACAGTTGCGAAAACAGTCAACTATTTAAAGTGCTTGCCTTTACAAAATTGACAGAACTTATGACGCTTTTCATTACTTCTTGTAACTCTTGTGACAGCATCTTCGTTGCTAATATTTGCTGATGAATCATACAGTGAGCTCTGGTGACTTTCGGTGACTCATTCAGTTCCAAACGTTGAAATCCAGATCTACATCCTAGCATAGCTGGAGCACCATCTGTGCAAACACCACAAACTTTTTCCCAAGAGATCTTATGCTCTTTCAGAAATTAACCAACTGTGTCAAATACATCGCGTGCAGTAGTTGTCGTTTCAAGAGGTTTGCAAAAAAGAAACTCATCTTTAAAGTCACCATCATTAATATACCTCACGTAAACCAGTAACTGTGAACAGTTTGCAACGTCTGTAGATTCATCAAGCTGGTTTCTAAATATTGGAAGTTGAGCAGATTTAATTTCCTGGATTACCAGATCAAGAATATCAGCAGACATGTCATCTATTCTTCTGTGGACACTGTTGTTAGATAAGGAAATTGAACTCAATTTCATAACAAATTCGTCTCTGATCATAACTCGAACAATGTCTTTGGCTGCTGGCAACAGTAAATCCTCAGCAATGGTGTGAGGTTTTATAGCTCTGATGAGTCTGAGTGCCACCAAATATGAAGCTTCAACGGCTGCTACATTTTGTTTGTGGTACTTGTCACCAGTGTCAAGTCTGGCTTTCTTGAGTCCATCAGCTTTGCTTCTAAAATAGTTGGTATCCTTACTTGCAAAGCTGGGATACTTGCTATCAAAATGGTGTTTTAGCTTGTTCGGCTTCATAGATTCGGCTGATAGAACTTCACAACAAATAACACATTGCAGTTTCTCAATTCCTGCTGTAATTATTGAGGTAAAACCATACTGTAAAAAATCCTCACTATATTTTCTTTTCTTAACATTCTTCTCTACATGATCCATTGTCATGGGATGGTTTGCTAATGAAAATAATATATAACAACAGCTTTAATAATACAAATGATGATACATGGCATAGTTCAGTCAATACAATTCATTAAAGTTTCCTATGATTTACCATTCTCTGTGTTGTTTTTTTACATACCTGTTACTATCACAAGGGGGCAGTATTCCCATCAACCACAGCTGAATATAAAAAGACCAATCAGCATCCAGATTAAGTTCCCATGGTACAGATTTTTTTTTTGCAGTAGTTGATGATTTTACATTTACCCAGTAATTATAATTCATGAAGTGTCGTTTTACCTCCAATACTGCTGCTTTCAACGCAGTAGCTGTTTTTAACAGAGTAGCTGCTTTCTACACAGCAGCTGCTCTCTACACAAGTGTGACTGGTCCACATAAGTACATTATGGCACCAACCCCATCACATACACCTGTATTTGTATGGGGTGTATGTGATAGGGTTGGCGCGATGATGTCATCACACCGGGTACTCATATGTGGGCATATCTGCATGTGGGCGGACCCGCATGGAGAGGGATAGAGGAGTGTTGTATCTGTTCCTAAGCCCATCAGAAGTATGTGTTTTCTGATGGTCTTAGGCAACCCCTGTAAAAGGGTCGTTCGACCCCCAAAGGGGTCGCGACCCACAGGTTGAGAACCACTACTCTAGAGCAAGCCCACACTGATATCCTTTGTCTTGAGGGTTTTATCTCTCCTCTGCAGGTGAGAATCTTAGGGGAGGATTGCAGCAGGATATTCATCAGTTTTTCAGGTTCATCTTTAATATGCTGATGCATCAAAAGCAGCGTATAGCAGACTTTGGGATTATTCTTTGGTCTGCTCTACTGTTTTACTTTCATCTTGGGTCTGTCTGGCTTTAATGGGGTTTTTGTTATTAGTTCCCCTGACTTCATCTCCCTTTGGGTTTAGCTGGCACAACTGGCATTAATTAGGTCTCTGTTCTCTATCTCCCTGACCAGGGTGATTTGAGCTATGTCTCCTCTGGTTAGAGAGGGGAAGTATAAATCATTTGCTCTCAAGTGTCCTGGGGTGGTGAAGATAAGGTCTTGCAATTCACTAGCTAGCTGTAAGTTGTTCAAATTATTTGGCCTTTGTTTAATTTTCTTGTCTCAGTTTCCACATTTCACTTTCCCAGAAACTTTCCTAGCTTCTTACTATCCTGCCTCACTATGAGCTACAATTTATTGACTACTTTTGATTTTTTTAGATAATGAATTTTCCTCTAACAATGCATAAAGTAAAGCATTTCTATTATCTTTATATTTCAGAAATTCTATGTTACTTGATTCTATTTCTTTCCTTTCATCCAAGAGTAGCTTATAGGTTTTTCAATTTTCAGAGTGAACGGCTTTTAAAAATATTTTATGTTAATTTCCAACTTCTGTTGCAAAGTGATTAAAAAACACACGCTGATTTTCAGCTTGTTGAACTTACTGGTGTTTTCCTTGTGTACTGACATGCGGCCACTTGCTGTGAAGGGTCCATGTGCACTTGAGAAGGCATATTTTCCAAGGTGTAATAGTCAACATATCTCCATAAGGGTTACCTTATCAATTATGTTGTGCGTGTTTTTAAATAAATCTTTATTCAGATTATTACAATTGTTTCTCCTTTTTCCCCCCATAGCTCCCCTCCACCCCGTTCCCACCCCACCTTCTGCCCTTACCTCCTCCCCACTGTCCTCATCCATAGGTGTATGATTTTTGTCCAGTCTCTTCCTGCACTCCCCCATACCCTTTTCCCCCTGAGAATTATCAGTCCACTCCCTTTCTATGCCCCTGATTCTATTATATTCACCAGTTTATTCTATTCCTCAGGTTTTTAATTCTCTTGATTTTTAGGTTCACTTGTTGATAGATATGTATTGGTTGTTCATAATTTTTATCTTTACTTTTTCCTTCTTCCTCTTCTTAAAGAATACCTTTCAGCATTTCATATAATACTGGTTTGGTGGTGATGAACTCCTTTAGCTTTTTCTTCTCTGTGAAGCTCTTTATCTGCCCTTCAATTCTGAATGAGAGCTTTGCTGGGTAGAGTAATCTTGGTTGTAGGTTCTTGCTATTTATCACTTTGAATATTTCTTGCCACTCCCTTCTGGCCTGCATAGTTTCTGTTGAGAAATCAGCTGCCAGTCGTATGGGTGCACCCTTATAGGTAACTAACTGTTTTTCTCTTGCCGCTTTTAATATTCTCTCTTTGTCTTTTGCATTTGGCATTTTTGGATTCTTTTTTCTTTTTGCTTTCCCGGTTGAGTGTTTTTTGCTTCTTTTTATTTCAAATCTTTGACTTGATTCTTGCATTCCTCTAGCCTGCTATTGGGTCTCTGTATAATATTTTTTTATTTCAGTCAGTGTATGTTTAATTTCTAGTTGGTCCTTTTTCATATCTTCGAGGGTCTCATTATATTTATCAGCCTTTTCTAGGATATTCTTGAAAAGCCTTATAACTGTGGTTTTGAATTCTATATCCAGTCATTTGTTTTCCTCCGTTTCTTTCGTTTGTGACCTGTTTCTTTGTCGCCACATTTTCACTGCTTCCCTGAGTTGGTAGGGTAGCTTCGTGTGCTAGGTTTCCTGTATGGCCCAGTGGGTCGACTTCCTCAGTTAACTTGAGGTGGACACTCTTGGTGCACCCCTTTGTGGACTGTGTGTACAGCCTTGTTGTAGTTAAGTCTTGATTACTGTTGGTATCACTGGGAGGAATTGACCTCCAGGCCGGTTGGCTGTGAGGATCAGCTGTGTCTATGCTGGGAGAATTCCGGTGCTGGAGACAGCCTTATAGGATTAGACCTGCCAAATTGCTAAAGCCTCTGTGCTCAGCTTGGATGTGGTGGAGTCTCAGGGCGGAGCAGACAGTCTTGGCTTCCTGTCAGCTCTGCCCTAGTGCTCGCACGCCTCCAGATCTCTGCCTTCCCCGGCTCCTGAGCCTCCACCCGAGAGTCCAGATTCCCCCCACAAGAACATGGGTCCCCAGGTGCTCGCCTGGAACCAGGGTTCAGTGCAGTCAGAACTGGGGTTCAGTGCAGTCAGGAGTTTCCAACTCCCTTCCCCTAGGGAAAGCCTGTGGCAACCTCAGCAGTCTTTGTGCACACTGGCGCGCGTGTGTGCCTCCAGACCCCTACCCGCCAGGGCTCCCCTGGCTCTCCGAGTCTCTGAGTGCCTTTCTCTCTACCTGACAGTCCAGACTCCCCCTGTATGAGCCTGGGTCCATGGGGTTTTGCCCGGAACTGGGGTTCAGTGCAGTTGGAACTGGGGTTCAGTGCAGTCGGGGGCTTCCTTTCCCCTCCTGCCAGAGAAAGTCAGCCAGGCTCTCAGCCGCCCTTCCTCTCTGCGCGCACAAAAACCCTTTGCCGTACCTCAACCCTTTGCCGTTCTTCCGAATCTCAGTGAGCTTTTCTCTTTTCTTCTAGTTGTAGAATTTCCACTCAGCCAGCTTTCCTGTGGTTCTGGATGGTGTCTGTTCTGTCTTTTGGTTGTAGTTTTGAAATTGTTGTGCAAGGCAGCATTTTAGGGGTTTACCTATGCCGCCATCTTGGTTTCTCTCCCAATTATGTTGTTTAGATATTCTGTACTCCTAGTCATTTTTTTTTGTCCACTTGCTCTGCTTTGTGTGTTATAGTTATCTACTATGGATGATTTTTAATTTCTCTTTAAAGAAACATCATTTTAATGAGCATAAACTCATCAATGTTTGTCTCTGGTTTATGATCTGAGATTTCTAAAAGTTCTTTATTATAGTTAGGTCATAAACATATTCCTTTATGTTTTATTTTTTTAAATTTAATAAATCTTTATTGTTCAGATTATTATAATTGTTCCTCTTTTTTCCCCCCATAGCTCCTCTCCACCCAGTTCCCACCCCACCCTCTGCCCTTACCTCCCCTCACTGTCCTCATCCATAGGTGTATGACCTTTGTCCAGTCTCTTCTTGCACCCCCACACCCATTTCCCCCTGAGAATTGTCAGTCTACTCTCTTTTTATGCCCCTGATTCTATTATATTCACCAGTTTATTCTGTTCATCAGATTTTTTATTCACTTGATTTTTAGACTTACTTGTTGATAGATATGTATTTATTATTCATAATTTTTATCTTTACCATTTTCTTCTTCTTCCTCTTCTTAAAGAGTACCTTTCAGCATTTCAAATAATACTGGTTTGGTGGTGATGAACTCCTTTAGCTTTTTCTTATCTATGAAGCTCTTTATCTTGCTGCTTTTAATATTCTCTCTTTGTCTTTTGCATTTGGCATTTTAATTATGATGTGTCTTAGTGTGGTCCTCTTTGGATTCCTTTTGTTTGGGGTTCTGTGTGCTTCCTGGACTTGTAAGTCTATTTCTTTCACCAGGTGGGGGAAATTTTCTGTCATTATTTCTTCAAATAGGTTTTCAGTATCTTGCTCTCTCCCTTCTTCGGGCACCCCCATAATTCAGATGTTGGTACGCTTGAAGTTGTCCCAGAGGCTCCTTACACTATCTTCAAATTTTTGGATTTTTTTTTCTTTTCCAGTTGAGCGTTTTTTGCTTCTTTTTATTTCAAATCTTTGACTTGATTCTTGCATTCCTCTAGTCTGCTGTTAGGTCTCTGTATAATATTTTTTATTTCAGTCAGTGTATGTTTAATTTCTAGTTGGTCCTTTTTCATATCCTCAAGGGTCTTGCTAAATTTATCAGCCTTTTCTAGGAAATTCTTGAAAAACCTTATAACCGTGGTTTTGAACTCTGTATTCAGTCGTTTGCTTTCCTCCATTTCTTTCATTTGTGATCCGTTTCTTTGTCTCCATATTTTTGCTGCTTCCCTGAGTTGGTAGAGTAGCTTTGTGTGGTAGGTGTCCTATAGGGCACAGTGGCTCAGCCTCCCCAGTTACCTGAGGTGGACACTCTTGGTGCACACCTTTGTGGACTGTGTGTACAGCCTTGTTGTAGTGAAGTCTTGATTGTTGTTGGTATCACTGGGAGGAATTGCCCTCCATGCCAATTGGCTGTGAGGATCAGCTGTGTCTATGCCGGGAGAACTTCTGTGCTGGAGACAGCCTTATGAGACAAGACTTGCAAAACTGCAAAAGCCTCTGTGCTCAGCTTGGATGTGCTGGAGTCTCAGGGCTGAGCAGACAGCCTTGGCTTCCCATCAGCCCTGCCCTATGAGGCCCCTGGGTCTCAGTGTCCCTCGGTAATCGCTCCAAGCACCTCTGAGAGAAAGCCGCCCTCAAGTTTTGCCCACTGCCAGACAGTCCAGTTTCTCCCCCAATGAATCTGGATTCCCAGATTCTCACCTGGAACTGGAGTTCAACGCAGTCGGGAGCTTCTGTCTTCCTCCCACTAGAGAAAGCCAGCTGCACACTCAGCAGTCAGTCCTCTCTGAACGCATTTGTGTGCATGCCTCCAGACCTCTGCCTTTCGCGGCTCCCCTGAGTTTCTATGCACTCGTCTCTTTTCCCAACAGTCCAGACTCCCCCCATATGAGTCTGGGACCCCAGGGTCTCACCTGGAACTGGGGTTCAGTGCAGTCAGGAGCTTCCGTCATCTCTCTCCTGCTAGAGAAAGCTAGCCAGGCACTCAGCCGCCTGTCCTCTCCATGAGCGTGTCTCCGTACCTCAGCCTTTTGCAGCTCCTCTGAGTCTCTGTGTGCCCCTCTCTTTCCTTCTAGTCGTAGAATTTCCACTCAGTCAGCTTTCCTGTGGTTCTGGATGATGTCTGTTCCGTCTTTTAACTGTAGTTTTGAAATTGTTGTGCGAGGCAGCAGTTTAGGTGTTCACCTATGCCGCCACTTGGTTTCTCCCTTTATGTTTTATTTTGTTGCCTTCAGAGTTTAACATTTTTTAGTCTGTCTTTTATTTATCTAGATTTCATCTTTGTAGATTGTGTTAGGTTGTAATTCAATTTCATCATTTCTATAGAGTAAGCCAATTTTCCCAGCACCCTCTGTTAAACTGAAATTGTTGATTTAAATTTCCATATATACAAAAGTTTATCTCTGAAATCTCTATTCTGTTATTCTGTTCTCTTGGTTTACTTGTCTGCTCCTACATCAATACAAAGTATATACATTTACTTTGTAGTCATCATTAATTCTACTTAGTAAAACACATTACACTTCATTGCTCTTTTATAAAGTTGTCTTACATTTGATTGCTCTTTTATAAAATTGTTTTACTCATTTGCTCTATTCTTCTAAATGAATTTTATATTGTTTATTTATTTTCTAAAAATGAGTTGAATTAGAAGCTTAGAAGAAAATTGACATTTAAAAAAAATAATGCTTATCCTAGATCTTTAAATGTTGCTCCATTTTTTAAAGATCATCTTGTCTTTTGATAAAATTTTAAAGAAATTTCCAGGGAGATCTAAGATGGCAATAGAATATGTGGAACTACCATCCATCCTCCCAGGACCAACTGAAATATAGAACAATCAATGTGAATAACCAACCAAACACTAGTGAACAGAAGTCTTATGAGAGCTTTACAGAAAAAGCCCCATAGAGACTGGCAGGAAGAGCAGACACATGAAGCGTGCAGGCCCCACTCCCACGGGGAGTAGTTGAGATCCCAGAGTGATATCACAGGTATGAAGTTTCCACCTGAAGACCATGGGGTCTCAGCCCCAGGCCGGGTTCCCCAGCCCAATGCACCAGAGCTGGAAAGAGGTACCCATATAACATTTGGCTGTTTAAATCAGCAGGGATTCTGTCCACCAGGGAGAGAGATAGGAGTCTATGAGGGGCCCAGGTACCCTCTTAAAGGGCCAATGCACAAACTCTCCTTTATAGCCACTCACACAGGGCTTTGGGCAGAGGGATGGCAGAGCAGACTAGAATCATGTGAGGAGAGACTGGGATTTGTGTCTCTGGGAAGAGAGCTGAAAAGACAGCTACAGGGATCCCACACTGCAGATGCCATGCTTCTTGGTTGGAGCATGCCCCTTCTTATGGGATCAGCCTGGGGAAAAGCAATAGCCTCACCCCCTGGACTCCCTGTCACCCCATCCTGTGTAATTCACACCCTACTGAGGATTCAGCTTCCTGGACAGGGTGTGTAGAAATCCAGTTAGACTCAGAGGGTGTTGGTGACTTTGTTGAATGGCTCTGGGGTGAGTGCCACTCTTCCCTCCTTTCCCCAAAGACTGACAGATATGCCCCCTCACAGGAGATCCACTAGCCCTACCCTCCTGACTATAGGAGGCCCTGCCTGCTGAACTTGGGCTTCCAGCAGAATCTGGGACAGACTGAAATGTGTGGCTCTAGGACAGGGGCAATTTTCCTCTTACACACCAACTGGTACAGAGCTCTCCCTTCACATGGCCAAATGACGATCTTTTGGGGCCTGATAAACTCTGCTGGCCTAACCCTGGTGCTTTCCTGAGATTCTATCCCACTACAAATGTCTGTAGGCACCTGGCAGGTTGCAGCAAGGCTTAGTGTACCCTGGAACATTTTCTGAGTGGCCTCAGATCCAGAACTGACACTGGTTTTGAACTTATATCAATCTGAACACCACTTCCCTTTACCTGATGACGCACTGAGAACTAATGCAATTCAAATACTGCCAGAGGCCCTTTAAGTGACTGAGCCTAATAGGCAGCCAGCGGGGTGGAGGGAGGCAGAGGCAGATCTTGCAGTGCCTTTGGCCTTTTCCTGACCTGCCTCTGAACTCAGTGCTGGTGGAAGCCAGCCTTAATGCACAGCTTGGTTCTTCCCCGACACACCTAGGGCCAGAAGAGGCAGCCATACAGTGTAGATTGCTTTATAGTTTCTAACAGGTTACCCAGGGCCACTTACAGGCAGCATCTGATATTTACCTACACCAGAGTCCCTCCCAAGAGACCCCAGAACCAAGAAAACCACTGGCCAACTTTATACAACATTAGAGCAAAATCCAATTAGCTTCACAAGCAGCATATCCAAACAGAGATCTAAGCAAGCACCAGATCCTGCTGAGGCAAATTCCATTTAGTGTGGCCAGCCCCTGCACAGCAGCTCATATATTGTGGTCAAGGTCAATCCTCACAGTCAGCCATCTTGAAAGTTGAACCCACACATGAAGAGGCCAAGAGCAATCAAGACTCAGTTTTAAGAGGAGGGCTCACATAACCTATACAAGGGATGGTCCTAGAGAACTAAGCTCAGGTGATTAAGGAAACTGAACCATTTGATTCCACAGGGAACCTACTACATAAGGCCACGCTACCAAGACTGGGAGACAAAACTGATCTACCTAATACATTAAAAAATGGTTATAAGGATGCTAAAGGGACTTATTGAGAACTACAACGGCATGAAAAAGGACATAGAAAGCATAAGAAAGAGCCAGTAAGAAATGAAGAACACAATATCTGAAATGAAGAATACACTAGAAGGAATAAACAGTAGGTTGGATGAAGCAGAGGTCTGAATCAGCTATTTGGAAGACAAGGTAGCAGAAAACACCCAGTCAGCAAAAAGAATTAAAAAATGAGGGTAGTTAAAGGGGCATTTGGAACAACATAAAGCATAACAACATCCACATCATAGGGGTACTGAAGGAGAACAGAGAGAGCAAGGTATCAAGAACACATTTAAAGAGATAATGACTAAAAACTTCCTAATTTGGTGAAGGAAAAAGATACACCCTCCTTTTTCATGCTGTTGTAGTTATGAATAAGACCCTTTAGTATCCTTATAATCATTTTTTTAAACTGTGTATCTGTTAAATTGCTTGCCTCCATTTTATTGAGCTCTTTTTTTGGGGAGGAGATTTTTTATTTCATTTCTTTTATTTGGAGCATGTTTCTTTGTCTCCCCATTTTGGCTGCTCCTTTGTGTTTGTTTATGCTATTTTAACTTTCTATATTTGTACAGAACTTTATTAATTTCACTTAGGGTTTCAGATTTTTTTTTACATAAAATACTACTTTATTATTTTAAAAATACCCACTTCCACTCTGTTTTCATTATTAAGTTTTGTTGTGCATTTCCTCCCATATTTTGCTTTTATACTTGTCTTTTTTCCTTGGTGAGTATTTTGAGATATATATCTAGCCTATTAAATTTTACAATGTGGTGCATATAGACAATGGAATACTACTTAGCCATAAGAAAATATGAAATACTGCCATTTGTGACATATAGATGGGTCTTGGGAATATCATGCTACATGAAATAAGTCAGATAGAAAAAGTTAAGAAGCATATGATTTCACTCATATGTGAGATATAAAACTGAAACTTATAGACACAGACAATAGTGTAGTGGTTACCAGAGGGAAGGAGTGGTGGAGGGGTATAAAGGGTAAAGGGTGACAAATATATGGTGACGGAAGATTTGACTTTGGGTGGTGGGCACATAATGCAATGTACAGATCATATACCATAGAAATATACACATGAAATCTATGCAATCTTATTAACCAATGTTACCCCAATAAATTTAATTAAAAAAAAGAGAAGATAGGCCAGAGATTCAAATCAACAATATCTAATTAGAAGTAAAGTCTTTGATCATCTTTCCCAGTCCTTTTGTCAATGATATTATACCACCATGTTTATATTGTTTATAATATATAGTCTTAGATTGTTCTTTTTTGTTTCATATGTGTTCACATGCTCCCAATTAACAGAGAAAGGCCAAAAAAATTTTTACAATGACTTTATTTTTGCTTTTGTTAATCTTCTTCATTGTTTTACTTAATTGAGCTCATCCCTGATTATTATTATTTCCTTCAGTCTTGTTTCTTTGTTTCTTTGGCTTTACTCTTTTGCTCTTTTCCAACTTCTTAAATTGAATGCTTAGTTTCTTTAAAAAAAAAAAAATATATATATATATATATATGTTTTTGGGTTTTTTTTACTGATTTCAGAGAGGAAGGAAGATGGAAAGAGAGGTAGAAACATCAATGATGAGAGAATCATTGATCAGTTGCCTCCTGCATGCCCCACACTGGCGATCGAGCCCACAATGGGGGCATGTGCCCTGACCAGGAATTGAACTGTGACTTCCTGGTTCATAGGTTGATGCTCAGCCACTGGGCCACACCAGCCAGGCAGTTTCTTTACTTTTAATCATACTCTCCAAAAGCTACATCTAAGACTATACTTACCCATCTAAAAACTTCTTTTGGACAGATTGTGTTTTTATTATCATTTAGCTTTAAGTATTCCTCAATTTTTTAACCCCAAGGCTATTTGTTAGTATGTTATTTATTTCCAAAAATTGTGGGATTAAAAAAAAAAACTCATGTTGTTTTGGGATGTGTTGTATTATGTATGTTTAAGAAGCATGTTCTGTGAAATTCATGCTTTGGGATTAATCAGGGCTAAGAACTGCAACCTTATTCTTTAGATGTTTTTATAACATTTTCTTCGTTGTTCAGGGATATAGGTCTGTCCCTTGTGAGTTTGCCCCTTACCTACAGGAAAGGCAATTTTTGTTATTGTCTCCTGAGAGATGCTGCTTAAAATGACTCTGCTCCAGCTTCAGTTTCTCTCGTACTTGCCCTGTGTGGTTTCTCCACAGATTTCACTTTATTTTGATAGTCTTTACACAAATTTTGGGTCTCTAGATCATTACCATGTCCTACTTTTGCTGAAAATGATGCTGTAATTTGTGTAGTCTACCTGGGAGGAGGCGGGGGATTACTGTCATGTACCATCGCTTGTTTGTACCTCAAGTCTCAACATTCCACTTCATATGATCTGGCAAAGGCATTAGTGACCTGTGTGACCCACGGCCATCATTTCTAAACTGAGACCCATAGTCACCCACAATGGCTTGTCTTTAACCATCCTAACCACCTATCTCATATGCCCAAGCATCTTTTTGTTAGTTCTAAGTGTTGTCATTCCTAGCAACAGGGAGAAAAGTTGGCTCTGCATACCCAGATTTTAGAGTGTAACACCCATCATATATATTTGCTTTGTTGTGTTAATCCATCTGTCATTAATATTTCCTTTCCTTTCTCTTGACATCATGCTTTTCCAAAGGCTTGCCACAGTGTAAGAACATTCCGTAGAGGGGCTCTGAGGAGCTAATGTAGGAGCTTGGCTGAGCCTCTGGAATCCTCAGTGTTTCCTGGAGGATGACTCATTTGCTCAGTTGTATTTACAGGCTCATTCACACCAGTGGTGCGTATTTTTTAGCACTAGCCACATGCTTAAGTGTCATCATAATCACATGACATGTTGCTCCAAATTTGTCAAGAGCTTTCGAGGTTGTCTTTTCCTGAAGATTTACCATCTTGGAATATCACCACTGTTACAAACTGCATGCTTGTGCCCCACCCTAAATTCACATGTTGAAACAAACCCTAACCTCCAATAGGATGGCATTAGGAGGTGGGCCTTTGGGAGGAAGGTCATAAAGGTGACACCTTCAGAATAAGATTAGCGCCCTTATAAAAGGAGAAAGAGAGCTGGCCCTGTCTTTTTCTCTGCCAGTGAGGACACAAGAAGGCAGTGGAGCAGAACCCATCTATGCCGGCATCCTGATCTTGGACCTCTAGCCTCCAGAACTGGGAGAAGTACATGCTTGTTAGTGAAGCCATCAGTCTATGGCAACTTCTTATAGCAGCCCAAGAAGCCTGAGACAGACAACACCGGGGGGCTGCTCTGAGCCAGCAGACAGAGGGTGAGCCCTCACTCCCTGCTACATGGGCCATGGCCCCTCCCCAAGAAGACAGAGGGTGAGCCCTCCACTCCCCGCTGCATGGGCCATGGCCCCTTCCCAGCAGACAGAGGGTAAGCCCTCACTCCCTGCTACATGGGCTATGGCCCCTCCCCAAGAAGACAGAGGGTGAGCCCTCACTCCCCGCTGCATGGGCTGAGGCCCCTTCCCAGCAGACAGAGGGTGAGCCCTCCACTCCCCGCTGCATGGGCCATGGCCCCTTCCCAGCAGACAGAGGGTGAGCCCTCACTCCCTGCTACATGGGCCATGGCCCCTCCCCAAGAAGACAGAGGGTGAGCCCTCACTCCCTGCTGCATGGGCTGAGGCCCCTTCCCAGCAGACAGAGGGTGAGCCCTCCACTCCCCGCTGCATGGGCCATGGCCCCTTCCCAGCAGACAGAGGTTGAGCCCTCACTCCCTGCTACATGGGCTATGGCCCCTCCCCAAGAAGACAGAGGGTGAGCCCTCACTCCCTGCTGCATGGGCTGAGGCCCCTTCCCAGCAGACAGAGGGTGAGCCCTCCACTCCCCGCTGCATGGGCCATGGCCCCTTCCCAGCAGACAGAGGGTGAGCCCTCACTCCCTGCTACATGGGCCATGGCCCCTCCCCAAGAAGACAGAGGGTGAGCCCTCACTCCCCGCTGCATTGGCTGAGGCCTCTTCCCAGCAGACAGAGGGTGAGCCCTCCACTCCCCGCTGCATGCACTGAGGCCCCTTCCCAGCAGACAGAGGGTGAGCTCTCCACTCCCCGCTGCATGGGCCATGGCCCCTTCCCAGCAGACAGAGGGTGAGCCCTCACTCCCTGCTACATGGGCTATGGCCCCTTCCCAGCAGACAGAGAGTGAGCCCTCTACTCCCTGCTACATGGGCTATGGCCCCTTCCCAGCAGACAGAGGGTGAGCCCTCCACTCCCCGCTGCATGGGCCGTGGCCCCTTCCCAGCAGAGAGGCTGTCAGCATGGTTCCCATCCCCTGACAGAACCAGGATAATGCTAGGCTGGTGGCTCAGAGGAAGCTCAGCTGTGACAGGGATGGGGTGCAAGGGCTCTGAGGCCCCCAGGGCTAGTCTCCTCTGCAGCTGTCTAGTTACCACCCTCCCCCATCCACGACCTCTGAGTAGACCAGACTCTGTCTGTGGTTGCTAATAGGAAACTTCCAGCAACAACAAGCATAATTCCTGACAGGCTCTTGTTCTCCTGCCTCATGACATTGTGTTCAATTCATCTTCCAGGAAGGAACACTCAACCCTTGGCATAATTTCATTAAGACTCCCAATTTGTTCTTCCATTCCGAGTGAAAGGAAAAACCATTCATTACAGAGTGAGTGCTGAGATCAGGTAAGATGGGGAGTGTCAGCCCAAAAAAGGATGATTTGGTTGAGGGTCCCTGTATCACCAGGAGGTGTGGCTTCCAGCCATCAGCCCTGCTCTCCAACCCCTTGCCCTGACTGCTGGCCCTGCCCCATGGCCCTCCCAGGTTCCTGTGAGCTGACCTCAACCACCCTGCAGCCAAGAGCTTACAGACCCCTAAGCTTTTTCTCCACTTTTAGATGGCTTGGCCTGTCTGAAGCTTCTAATGCCGGCCAACTTCCTTTTGTTTTTTTTGTTTTTTTATTACAAATGTAATAATATATGCTGGTTGCAAGAAAATGCAACTACTAGATAAGTGTAGTAAATGAAATTAAGAAATGTTCTCTCAATGTCATCCTCCAGTCCCAATGTCCATTTTCAGAGGTAATCACTATTAATCTCTTGGGCAATATTGTTCCAGTGTTTTTCTGTGCATCTGCAAAGATACACACACACACACACACACACACACACACACACACACACACACACACCTGTATATCTGTACTAGATACTGTTGCCACACACACACACACACACGCACACACACGCACACACCTGTACATCTGTATTAGATATTATCTGTGCTTCTGTGATTTCTTCATCTGATCGATGCACCTCGCCCAGCTGTTCATGGTTCAGAGTTGCACCCTTCTCTGGAGAATCACCCTCAGCAGCAATGACTGGGAGCTCATGCCCATTCCGTGGGGCAGCCCCAAAAAATGGCAGAATAAAGCCTGTCCCCTGCTTCAAGGTGGGCAGCTCCGTGCTGCCGTTCATGCTCTGGAGCTCCCAGCGGGATCAGGTGAGACTGCTCCATGGCAGTGCCTGGCTTCCCCTGCCCTCGCGTGCTCTCCTTCTCCCATACAGTTTTCACTTGAGCACGATCCCAACAAACCCCGGCACTAAATGTAAGCCTGTAGTGTGTACTACAGGGATACATATGCATAGCTCCACAGAGATATGCTCAGAAAGGAGCCCTACTTACCCAAAGCATTTGGTGACTTGCTTTTTTTATTTTGCAGCACACCGGAGGCTTTTCCAAATATAAGAGTTCTTTGTTGTTGCTGTTTCACAGCAGCAGAGTTCTGGAATTGATTTCCCATAATTTAGGTAATCAATAGTCCTATTAATGAGACTGAGTTTATTCATTCATTAAACAAATGGTATATGAAGTACTACTGCATTCCAGGTGCTGCCTTTGGCACTGGGGTTGCCTCAAATGTTTCTGTCTTGCAAAAAACATGCATATTTGTGTATACATATTCAAGCACATGTGCAAGTGATTTGGAAGGACAGCTTCTTGGAGGTGGATTTGTGAGTCAATAGGAAACTGCATTTACAATTTTAATAGGTCTGTTTTAGAAAATGTTCCTTCTTCGGCTCCCCTGACAGCGCCCTACTATGTATCTACTTTTCTCTTTCTGACCCTCCTTGGCAACCTGTCTTCCTGGGTGCCTTCTCACTTAACTCCCCAGCGAATGCCTGGAAACCCTGGGGGCAGGGGCACAGGGCTTTCTGCTCTGCTGTCTGCACTCTGGTGTTGCTCTTCCCCTGGGCCGAGTCCTCCCTACCCTCCTGCTTCATACACACAAATGTATACCAAGGCCTCCTAGCCAGCATTCTCTACAGTCCCATTTTCTGTAGGAGGACACTGGGACTCAGAGAGGGTGACTGTACTAGTCAGGGCTCTCCAGAAAAACAGGACCAATCCAATCTAATAAAAGAGTAATATGCAAATTAACCATCACTCCGCAACAAAAATGGAGGTGCCCATAGCCACAAGATGGTGGCGCCCAGTCCTCTCAGCCCCACCAGAGTCCCCCATTCTCAGGAAGGGCTGCCACTGAGACCCTGCAGAGTAAGAGGCCTGGCAGAATGCTGCCCAGAGGCCCTCCTGACCCTTTATAAAAAACAAAAACAAATTCACTCCCCATGGCGCGATCCCCCTCCCAGCGGCAGCAGCCTGGGGTTTCAACCACTGAGTCACACCAGCCAGGCAGATATGGAGGAATCTTAAATGTTTCTTTTTAAAAAATATATATTTTATTGATTTTTTTTTTACAGAGTGGAAGGGAAAGGGATAGAGAAATAGAAACATTTATGATAGAGAAACATTGATCAGCTGCCTCCTGCACACTCCCCACTGGGTATGTGCCCCCAACCAAGGTACATGCCCCTGACCGGAATCGAACCTGGGACCCTTGAGTCTGCAGGCCGATGCTCCATCCACCTAACCAAACCAGTTAGGGCTGTCCAATATGTTAAAGAAAAAACACTTAGAATATGCAGGGGAGGGCATTTGGGGGTGACCGGGTTGTCAGGGGAGGGTAGTTTGGGACGATCAGGTTGGCAGGGGAGCAGTTAGGTGTTGATCAGGCTGGCAGGGGAGTGGTTAGGGGGTGATTAGGCTGGCAGGCAGAAACAGTTAGGGGCAATCAGGCAGGCAGGTGAGCAGTTGGGAGCCAGCAGTCCTGGATTGTGAAAGGGATGTATGACTGTGGGATCATGCCTAAACAGGCAGTTGGAAATCCCCCGAGGGTCCCAGATTGGAGAAGGTGCAGGTTGGGCTGAGGGACACCGCCCCTCCCCCAGTGCATGAATTTTGTGCACCAGGCCTCTAGTAGGATAGATGATAGATGGATGGATGGATGGATGGATAGATAGATAGATAGATAGATAGATAGATAGATAGATAGATAGACAGCTAGATAGATGACAGATAGATAGGAAGATAAACATATAGACTGTAAGGATTGGCTCATGCAGTCATGGAGGCCAGTCTGCTGTTTGCGAGCTAGAGAACCAGGAAGGCCAGTGGAATAATTAGGCCCGAGAAATCAGGTAGCTGCTATTACAAGTCCCCATCAGAGTTTGAAAGACCCAGGAGCTCTGATGTCCAAGGGCAGGAGAAGATGGACGTCTCAGCTCAGGCAGAGAGAGCAAATTCACCCTTCATTGTTCCATTTAGTCTCTCAGTGAATTGGATGACGCCCACCCACATTGAGGAGGGTCAACTGCTTAACACAGTTCACAATTCAAATGGTAATCTCTTACAGAAACACTCTCACTCACCCAGAAAGAATGTTTTACCAGCTCCGGGCAACCCTTAGCCCAGTCCAGTCGACACATAAAATTAGCCATCACAGTGACCTACTTTTCCAGACCCATGTGTCCAAGTTTCTGCCAAACAGGTCCACTGGGCTGCCTCAGAGGCACTTTAAATTCATGATGTCCCAAACCATTCTCTAATCTGCCCTTAGTTTGCTTTTCCCATTTCATGTAATACCCAAGGGAAATGTTCCCCCCCGCCTTGGACTCCGTCTCTCCCTCCCCCACATCGGGTATGGGTCCTCTTGTCTGGGCCTCTGATACAGTTCTAAGGCTGTCCCCTTCAAGATACCCCTTTGTTCTGCCCTTGGCCTGGCTTCAGCCTCTCACTAGCTTGCTCCTCCATTGGCAGAACAGTCCCTCCTCCCTCTTGGGCTCACACAGCCTCCCTGGGACTCTCAGTAGCAGAACAAGGAAGGTGGGCCCATCTGACTCAGTCATTCATTCCTCCCAGGTGTGCATACTGCGTCCCTCAAGCTGCTTGACATGGCTCGGCCACTCCAGGCCAGTCCCTGGCAGCCTCTTCTTCCCTCACCCAGCCTCCTCCCTGATTCTCTGGCACAGCCTGAGCCTTAGTGAGATTCCCCAGCCCAGCACGTGGGAATCAGAGTGGAATGCCTGCATGGTAGAGATGGGTGCCCTCTTGTGAGGGGTGCCAAGCAGGAGTGGCAGGAGTGAAGAGGGATGGACAGGGGACTACCTGCTTGTTCCTAGAGACCCAAGACCCCGGGGGTGGTGGGGTCACCATGCCACTTGCCTCCAGGCCCCTCATGGAGTGTCACCTTTCTGGAGCACTAAGGGCATTGGGAGTATTGGGAGGAGCAGACTGGGGTCTCTGAGCGTTTCTGAATAGTGGCTGCATCCGGTTTGTGCCTGTCTGGGCCTAGCACAAGGCTTCACGCACAATGGGCGGGGATACATGTGTAATAATGATGGGATGCTTTTTCATTAGGGGAATGTATGACTTGCCTGACGTGGCAAAAGCTGCGGCAGGAACTGGCTGGTTTTACGTCTCTGGAGAAGCGGGTGCACGGCTGGTGGCGATTGCTGGTAAACCTGTTGGGAGGGTGCTTTAGGGGAGATGGGTGCCCTCTCTATGGGAAGCCCTAGAATTATGCATGTCATTGATTTCACTTACTGAGGTTCTAAAGAAATAATTGGGGATGTATGATAGATTGTTTGGTCACAAGACTTACCTTTGCAAGTGCTATTTATAACAGGAAAAAATTCAAAACAACCCATGAGTCCACAATAAGAGACTGGTTAAATAAATCCTGGAGTGTATATACAATGGAATTCTATAGCTCGTCAGTTTGTTATTGAAGTACATTTCTGATACAGAAAGGGAGTCATAATCAGTTATGAAATTGAGTCATGTTACAAAAATATGTACTCAGAAAAGATTTTTAGAGCAAAATGTATACACATACACATTCCAAACACCTGGCAGAGCCTTGCTCCTGCAGATGTGGGCCCTGGACTTGAAGCCTCTGCCTCACCCAGCGGCTGTCGGAAACATAGGGCCTGGCCCAGCACAGCCCAACCTCCTCAGGTTGGTCAGTGTCGGGGGACTAGGAAGGAGTTCTATTTCTCCTTTTTGCTGGATTAGCTGTGACACATGTATATTGTGGGAAAAATGAAGAAAAAGAGAGAAGAAGAATGTTCTCTGAAGCACACAGGTGTGCTTCATTGTCATCGACCCTCTCTGCTCTTTCCGATCTGAAAGTGGGACAGGTGGCCCGGCCATAGCAGCCTGGTTCCTACTCCACTGTCCTTTGGAGCCTCGTTCCTTCCTGGGTGTGTGTCACTCATTCAGGCTGTCTCTTGGCTTAGAGTGGCATTTTCCAAGCCACCGCTGCTTTCACAGGGGTCCGCTGCTCTGAGGTGGGCACAGGGTGGAAGGCACTTAGCGCCCTCTGCCCTGGGCATAGGCCAGGCCCTTTGTGAGCCCTCCCACCTGCTGCAGGGTCTTCCCTGGAAGCTGTAGGCTGGTTGGTGGATTAGGGTCATCTCTTTCCCAGGAAGTGATTTGGCTGCAGGATTCCCTG
This sequence comes from Corynorhinus townsendii, assembly GCA_026230045.1. NCBI lineage: Eukaryota > Metazoa > Chordata > Mammalia > Chiroptera > Vespertilionidae > Corynorhinus > Corynorhinus townsendii. Next base: position 96,452,099 of record JAPDVU010000008.1, on the reverse strand, counting down.
CAATACCAATGCCACTCCTCCTCTGCGGGTGGGACAAGGCCAGGAACGGCCTGTTTCCACCTTCCTTACACCAAGCTGTCAGGATGTGGCAGGGTCTGTTAGAAGGACGCTGCTCTGGTCCCTGCTGTCCTGGGGATGTCTCCCTCCAGCCCCAGGGACAGCAGGCAAGTCTTCGCCTGAGGATGAGAACAGCGGCCTCTCCGCAATGCGACTGTGGTCGGATCCCAGCACGCGTAGTGAGAATGTGCCAGCTCTGTGTGCATTCGCACAGGTGGGCGATGTTCTCCCAAGTCTCCAAAACAAGCAAGACTTTTATCCCCCTGCAGAAGGGGAGACCAAGCTCTGCTGGGCGAGAAGGGACCTGGATGCTCACGCAACACAAGTGACATGGAGTAGAGTTGCTAGCACAAGCATGCGATATGGCTTATGGCTCCATGGACATGGTGGCAATGGTTTTTAAGACCCCAAGAAAGTACTGAGCCCAGTTACCTGATTTCATTTTCTCATTCCTTGCTGAGCACTGACCTCCCTTCAGGTTTAGGGCCAGATTTTGGGGGTAGGTTTTGGGGAGTGTGGAGAGAACCAAGATTTCTGAGATGCGTTTGCACCTCAAGTAGCCAGCCTGTCACAAAGATGGGGAGGTCATGCTGACTGGACAGCACCTGAGATAGGCCTTTCTCATGCTTTTGCCCATAAATCTCTAGGGAATCCTGGGGAAATGCAGATACTGTTCTGGGTGCTGGGCTAGGCCAAGTTCATGGTGCCAATGATGTGGCTGCTTTAAGTACACATGCTGAAGAGCAAGGTGTGGAGGCACATCTGGGCTCAGAAAGGTCTTCCCAGGAAAGGGAAGGCTCCATGGGCATAGCTATGATTGGAGGGCGAGTGAGGCCTGTGGCCCAGTCTCAGTGGGATGGGGGCAAGGTCAGAGTTTCTCCCCTGATCTTCCTCCTCTGTCACTCTGTGGCTTATGTCAGCCTAGGGGATTGCAGGTCCTCACTCCGAGGACCTGGCCCTGCATCGTGGTGCCTCTCAGGGCCACACAAATCCCCCTGCTGACATTCACCAGAGCTGAGTGTGCATGGAGCCAGCGCCATCAGAAAGACACAGGGAAGGGCCTGTTATCTTTTCCTAGCACTTTCCCATGCGTTCCAAAAATGTCTGACAAAATCAGAGGACACATCAGGACTCCTTGGCAACTCTTCCTCTCTCTTCCTTTATTTTATTGTCTTTTGTGTCCTTCCCATCTCATTTCTCACCACCCCTCCCCAAGAACACTGTTTTCAGGGTCTGGGTCTTCTGCCGCCCCTCACAGCCTCATCGATTCCTCAGATAATGGCTCACCCTGGGGCTGAACTCCATCCTTCATTAAATATGTGGTGTCATGAGCCCCCAGACCTACTCTGCCACATTCATTCTCCTGATAAATGCGACCTCCTACATCTTCACATGCTGTCATAACCCCAGAGCTCCTGTGAAAGGACCCACCTGGCCTAGTGGGGCACTTCCCAGAGGCCTGAGGGGGTGGCGGGGGGGAGTAAGAGAAGCGTCTCCCACAACATTTATTGATGGATAGCATGAGAACAGCCTTGTGCTGGGTCCTGTGGGGTGGGGTGAGGTCGGGAGGGTATAGAGTCAAATCAGACCTGAAACTCCCCCACAAGGATTGCCTTTGGGGCAATGGCGAATACTTGGCTGAAGGCAAGAAGGGGGATAATACAGAGACATCGCCCAAATGGAGTGAGTCATCCTGCCTGAGATCAAGACAGGCTTCATGGAGGAAGCAGCACCTGAGACTTCCTTGATGAGTTAGAATCGAATGGATGGAAGGAGAGATGGACGAGAACACTGGGCTGGAGAAGGGCTGGAACAAAGGCAAGGAGGCCTGTGCCCTTCTGCCCCCAACCCGCCCACCAGGCCTCACCAGTGGGATCCTAATCCTGACCACTTCTCTCCAACAGGGTAACAGGGCCCCTGGCATAGGCCCCAGTCTCACTCTCTGATCCTGTCTTCCACTCTGACCCCAGGTTCACCAGGGTCCCAAGCCCTTCATCTTCTGTCTCACTGCTACTCAGCACGCACCATTTGGTCTTTCTAACACCAGCACAGTCTATTCATTCTTCGTTACCAGAGGCAAGAGAACCAGGCTAGTGAGGTCGGAGTGTGGGACCCTTGGGGCAGAGAGGGTGGGGCCTGTAAGGAGGGTCCTTGGGGAGTGGTGGGGCCTGGAGGAGGGGGCAGCATGTCATTCAGGGATGGGGGTACCAGGGGTCTTGTCCAGCATCCAGAAGGGTTCAGGAATATGGAAAAGAGGCTGCTGTAAATTAATCAAGAGTCCAGAGACGGAACATAATTTTGGAAGGCATTTTGGGGAGCCAGAGAAGACTTAGCTAAAGGAACTAAGTCCTCCTGTCTCTCTGAACCCCTTGCTTTTTATTAACACAAATTGTCCTAAGGCAAAGTAGGTATATATCAAAGGCAAGGTTTAGTATACAGAATCCATTGTGAGATTGGGGGAACTGCCTACGGCTGTTCAGGTGTTTGGCCAGCAGGAGGCAATACCATGTAGATTGAAATGCCCTCAACGGTCTGGCAGCAAGCAATCATTTATGCATCCTTTTCAGGTTTAGAGAAATGTCCTCAGACATTCCAGATGACTCAGCCCTGCTGACATGCTGGAATTAGCTTCCAGCAGGGGGATGCCTGTGGATGGGTGGGTCCTGGAGGAGGGGGCATGTCATGTAGGGATGGGGGGGTCCCTGGGGATGGGCGGGTCCTGGAGGAGGGGGCATGTCATGTAGGGATGGGGGGGTCCCTGGGGATGGGTGGGTCCTGGAGGAGGGGGCATGTCATGTAGGGCTGCAGGGGTCCCTGGAGAGGGGTGCAGGCTGTTAGGAGGGACAAGTGCTGCTAGGAAGGTGGGTGATGCCTCCACTGAGAGAAAGCCAGTGCTCCGGTCCTCTAGGCCAGTGGTCGGCAAACTGCGGCTCGCGAGCCACATGCAGCTCTTTGGCCCCTTGAGTGTGGCTCTTCCACAAAATACCACGGCCTGGGTGAGTCTATTTTGAAGAAGTGGCATTAGAAGAAGTTTAAGTTTAAAAAAATTTGGCTCTCAAAAGAAATTTCAATCTTTGTACTGTTGTTATTTGGCTCTTTTGACTAATGAGTTTGCCGACCACTGCTCTAGGCCAATGTGCGTGGGCTCGCCCAAACACCCGGAATGGATGCTCCTGAATGGTCCTTCCTGGTCCCTCCCAAGTGTCTGGCACAGTTGCCATCAAACCCACACGCTGCCCTGGCAATGCCCGGGGGGTGGGGGGTTCTGTCTCTACCTGGCATCACTGCTTGCAGGGCTGGGTTTTGCTCAGCGCACCGCTGAGGGCCAGGGCTCTCTGATGCGCAGCTGGGAGCTCTGCACTCAGACCCTGCTGGCCTTGATGTGGGACCCTCCTTGGGAGGCAGTGCCACCCAGGCGGCGACCTGGCCTGGCTCTGCAGGAAGCACCCGAGGTGACATCTCAGAAGGGTGCCTGTGCAGGGGTGGGGCTGTGGGGCCGAGCTTTACAGCACGGCTGGACGGGGGACAGTGGAGGCCAGGTGTGGGTGCTGCCAGGCAGGAACACGGGTGTGGCGCTCAGAGGCCATCCACCCTCCAACCCAGGCCTCAGCCCCTCCGTCCAGTCTCAGGGATAAGAATGAGAGGCCCAGGAGTTCTCAGGGCCCAGCAGGAGTGCCAGCTGCCCCCCTGCCTCTGCCCCCCCTCCCCCCCAGCTCAGTTTTGTTCTGAGGCAGAGGAGCAGAGGAGCAGGGGCAGCTTGGAGCGGGCTCTGGACTTCCCTTCGGAGACTCCGCATGGAGGACAGTGCAGAGGGAAGACTGGAGCAGGCGGGAGAACGGCCTGGATGGAAAGCAGGTGCCTGGGCTACAGAAGGCAAGCGGGTCCTGACCTATGGCCCAAGGATGACGGGCCGTGGTATGGTCCTCCCTCACAGAGAAGGCAAGTGCCCCATAGTCTTTCTGTGCCAAGGATGCACATGGAGACTTGGATGCCTTTACCCGCAGTTTCCATGTGCTGGGGCCCTGGCAATACCACCACCCCTGCCCGCCCCCCCCCCCCCCCGCCTCCACACAAACACAGACAGACACACAGACACACGGACACCAGGAGTGAGCCCAGCTGTGCAGACCCTCCTGAGCACAGAGCTGGATCACCACCTCAGGCAGCTGCACAGGCTTCGGCCTCCTGTGGCCCCGGCCACCGGCAGGACATTTCTGACGCAGCCCCTACTGTTGACGACATCCCACCCCTCCCCCAGGAGTTATTTGAACTTCTGATGCCCTCCAGCTGCAGGGCCACCCGGTGATGTCACCAGCTGATGTCAGCAGCCACAGAGGAACAGAGCGTTACTTCAGTCTCCCGCCCCCCTGCACCTGGCCAAACGCCCAGGTGCGCACTTTAGCCCCACAGCTGCTGCAGCGCAGTGCGCAAGGGCGGCCTGAGGTGCTGAGCAGGGAACGTCAGAGATTCTGGGCCCCCAGCCCAGGCAGCAGGAGAAAGCGGGAGCCATGCTCAGGAAGGGTTTGCTGCTGGGGGCTGGCTGGGTGGTCAGGGATGGGCCCACCTGCTCCTCCCACTCCTCAGATGGCTCCGAGGAGGGCCTGCCACATGGCACTCCTGTCTCCTCAAAGGACCCCTCTCCTCTGGCTCATGCTGGACTCAGACACTGGGAGGCACCAGCAGGAAGCAAAGTGACCTGGCAACATTTCTCCTCCCAGGTCCTCCACCACCAGCTGCCATGGGTGGCAGTGCCCTTTACCAAAGGCCCAGCTCCTTCCAGTTCCCAGGGCAGCACCCTGTCCCTTCACGCCTCAAGAGGTCAGAGCTCTCACGCTTCTGGTCCCCGCAGCCTCTTCCCCGCCTTTACAAATAGACTCTACTGTCAGACGCCCCTTTGTAGTGTGCTGTGGTCCCAAGTGGCTGTAAGCATCATTGTAAGTAGGGGAAAGTGTGCTTTAATTAAATATACATTATACCACTGAGGCCGGCAAGGTCGAAAGTACTCCTAATGTTGATAGCTACAAAACCAGTTTGTACATGACCAGACAATGAGAGAACTAAGCAATCCCTTTAAAACAAAATCTTTTAAAAAAATGGTCAGCGTAGTTTGCATGAACAGTCTGCATTTTATGACAATAACACGCAAAGATTGAGCACCCTGGGGCTCTCTTTATATCCTAAAGAAAACAGGCGTTTACATTATTCATGGGTTGTACTGAAATGTTTAAAAGGTCAATTGTACCGTTACCCCTTAGACAGGATAAACTGTCCTGGGGAGCATAGCTTTAAGACTGTCATTTATGTTGTTTGCTAAAGAATAGAGAATTAAAAAACAAAGTGGGGTGGGGGAGAGGGATCGGCTGTCATTTGCAAATGCCATTGATTAAGTGAAAATGGAGGCAAGCTGACCAATAGCCATTGCAGTGTTAAAAATGAAGGCTGTGTACAATATATTACAAGTCACAGTGGGGCAATGTCAAAATGACATCTGTTTCCTTGCTGGCTTTGTGATCAGACCCAATGGAGGTGTCAGGGGCCTGTGCCTGTGGCTTCTTTTTCTCCGCAGGCTTTAAATCTGAGAAGAACATATTTGTTTTTTTGTCCACCCTCATCATGGCATCTGCGAGGTCAAACTCTCCACAACAATTGGGTACAGAAAACATAGTGACTGACTGCCTCTTTGCAAAATATTCAGATCCATCTTCAGCCACCTGGTGGGCGTGACATGTAAGATCCAAGTCACGCTGATGGGGGAATTCTGCAACCACTTCTGCACCCACTGTGACGGACACCCTTCTGTCCTTTCTACCCCAGCCCAAGGATCGTCATCAGGCTCAGCCCCCAAAGGTCCCAAAGAGATCTTGATCTGGTCCCCAGTTGGTCATGTAATGAACAAATCTGCTCCATAGATTGAAGGTCTGGTGACCGACCCCCTTGAGAGTAAAACATCTTTCATCCAGGATGGCTGCTACCTGTAAACAAAGTAGTCTGAAAGCATTCCTTAGTTTAATGTTGTATCTTCTTTTACCTTCATCACAAAATCCATACATTTGATTGATGCTGGCACATTCATGGTTTCCTCCGAGGAGAAAAAAATTCTTGGGATATTTGATTTTGTACCAATGAGGGAAGGTCTCCAATGACCATTTCCCCTGTCTACATAGTTCCCAGGAAACAAGTCCTTGCTTTCTGGCAGAAAAGCCCTTACTCAGAGAGTCAAAGCAAATCATAGCTTGTCCATGGGTATCAGCACTTACGCTGAGTGGAGCTTCACATTCCAGCAGGACAGACGAAAGACCTCTCAGCACTTGCAGCTCAGTACTCTGGTTTCATTCTCCTGGAACTGGACATCCTCATCAGGCTCTGGCCCTCTCACTTCCACCAGCACTTGGATGCTGCTGTCAGTGTTGAGTTTATCTGTATCTGCCATCGCCTTCCCACCACCAACCCTGCCGCAGCCCAGCCGGGCGGCCTCTGGCTCCCTCCTGGGCTCACTTTGCAGCCAGGAGCACAGAGGGAGTTGCAGCAGTGCCCACAACCATGGTGAGACCCTTACCAGCACTCTGCTTCCTCCTTCTCTCCCTGATGGAGAAAATAAGACATTTGGGGGGGGGGGGGGAGCTAGCAATCTGAATCTGTGCCAGTCACCTAATGTACATTCTTGATAGCCTATAATTAAGTCACTGCCCCTTTCTCCACAATCTGGTCCAGCAAGACCGGTTTACCTAAATGCTCACATTTTACAGAGGCCATGAACCATGAACAATACACAACCCCTGGAGCAGGTTACCAGTGCTGGCACCAGGCCAGGTCTTTAGGTGTGGTTTCACGGCCCCTATCCCAACACATGGGGCTTTTTGCAAAGCCCGCGAAAGGTCTGGAAGTCCCATCCCATATTTGGGGGACAAAGAAACCAAGGGGTATAAAGGGAGAGCTTGCTCAGGATTTGGAGAGAAACAGTCCCCCCTGAGTCACTGTACTAGTACCTGTGGAACATCTGAAAATAAATGGGTTTTTCCTGTATCTCCGGTACTCCTGCATATTTTTGGGTCACCTAGTAAATTCTGTAACATCCCCACTAGAACCACAAAAAGAGCAAATGGCCCCTGAGTCCCAGGATCTTATATTAAAAACATGTTTAAAAACTAAACAAAGAAACAACTTGAACTATGCCTGGTCCCTGCTAACCAGTCAGATCTGTCAGTCGCTTTACTAAGCTTCTGGTGTGGGGAGAGGAAAGTGGACATCAACCTTCTGTCATGGGATGCCCCTGAGGGCCCCCCTGGAAATGCAGAGTTCGGCTCCTGTCCACTAAGGGGGCAACCAAGGAAGGCTTCCAGGAGGCACTTTAAGCAAAAGTAAAGTGGGTGGGGGTGGGGGTGGGGATGGGCAGGGGGAGGTGGTTCTGGCAGAGGGAGAAGCAGGAGGAAACCCAAGGAGGGAGCCAACACTTCTCCCATCTTCATGTCCTGGGGGAAAGGGCTCAGTCCTACCCACTGTGAGCTGCCCCCATTGCAAGGGAGGCAGGCCCTGTGCCCACCCCCCAACACTCGCTGGTCATCAGGGCACTCACTCCACCTCTCTGTGTCTGAAGGAAGGATCCAGAAACAGATGATTTTTTTCTAAGTTTGTTTGTTGTGCTTTTTCTTTTGAGAGAGAGATCCATTTGTTGTACCACTTACCTATGCGTTCACTGGTTGCTTCTTGTATGTGCCATGACTGGGGATCGAACCTTGGTGTATTGGGATGACACTCACCAACTGAGCTCCTCAGCCAGAGCCACACTGATGGTTTATAGAACCTCTTGTTCCTGGAAGGCGCTTGGGGCTTCTCGGGTTTGTGCGGTGCCCAGAGTGCAGGCCTCTGGACACCACTCTGCCCCCATCCATACAGGTTGCTGTTCAGCCCCTCTCCACCCCTCATGGTGGCACCAGGCGCTCAGGAAGCACTGCTGGATGGAAGTAGTGTTGGTGACAGACATGGCCCTCGAGGCCCCACTGAAGGAGTCGTTGGAGAGCTTGGGTCGTGGGGAGGGACAGACACCTTGATCATCTTTCTTCCCCAGGGAGGCTGTCATTACAGCTGCTGACAAACCTGCTGTTTTCCCAATTAGCAGCCTTAATACCTCACGGAAGCCACTAACTAGCTGGTGCAGTGGATACACATCTTCAGATGTAATTAATAATGTTGTTAGCCTAATTCATAATCAATACTGAGGTAATTGCTTCCTTGGGTTTATATTTGGTCCTTGGGGTCTTGGTGCCACTAGGAACATCCATTTGCAGACGTGCTAATGAGTGCGCATCGGCCCTTGGCAGCCCCGCTCGGGACTCTCAGGGGCTTAGCGCAGCCCCCAGACACTAATGGTCACACGTAGGCTCTGGCCCCAGCACCCACCTGGGACCTTCTAGAACCTGTGACTGCAATGCCTTGTGGGTCCATCTGGGACTAGAGGGTCTATTTCAGTAATGAGGTAAAAGGATAGTCCCAGAGCCTGGGAGATCTCAGACCATGGGTGGTGCCCCCTGCATGCCTCCCTTTTAGAAGCCCCTGGGGCAGGTACTAAGGATGGTCCCCAGCTAAAGATGCTGAGATGTCACAGCCTCACATTCTGCCCAAGCTTTCCCCTCACGCGCAGCACACAGCCTGTTCCTCAGCTTGCAGGGACCCGGCTGAGCCTGGCGCTTTCCTCCCTCTCTGAGGCTGGCAGCAATGGGGCCTCAAGGTCAGTCCTTAAGGAGTGGGCTCTCATCTGACTGTAATTGGAATTCATATTGAGGCTTCACTTCCAGGAACTTCTCCAGCAGACACATCCGGGGCGCTGAGGTCTGGGATGGAATGCTCCCATAGCCAGCCATAAATCTCTTCCCAAAATGACGATGCACAAGCTAATTGCTCTAGAAGTGCACAACATGTCATTCTGCCTCCTCCCAGTCTCCATCCGCTCCCTGGGAACAGAGCCAGGGAGAGGTAGAAGAGAGTTGGCAAAGTCACCGTGAAGGAAAACATTTTAATCCATTTAATTAGGAGCCTCTCAGAAAACAGAGCTCTGCTTCTTCTGAAACTGGCCAAAGGAAATGAGAAATGACACTCTCCCACTCCCACCTTTCCCTCGGCTGAGGGAGCTCAGAGCTGGAGGTGTTGGGTGTGGGCAGTACCAGGCTGTGTGCTTCCAGGAGCAGGACCTAAGGATCAGCAGTCTGGCCGTCTCTCTCTCTCTCTCTCTCTCTCTCTCTCATGCAAAAGCATTATCTCCTCTTTCCCTCCACAATATAGGAGAGTCATGCAGATGTACCCTTTGGTACTGTGCTAAACTTCTGTACTTTCTTTATCTAAGCCTGTATTTGATAGCAAGATAGTCACAGATATGAAACTTCAAATAATCATACATTTTCACCTAATAACCAGTGAATCTTTAAATGATAACCATAAGCCCTTCCTTCACTAGAGTAGAGGAGGCCAGTGAGGGCGGGACACATGGCCTGGCCGTGCAGGAGCTGGACCAGAGCCAAGCCATGGCCTGCCTTACGCGTCCAGGCCTGGGCACACCTGGTCTAGGAAGGAGCCAGGCGGGGGGATGGAACTGGTCCATGCGTGGAGGGCTGCAGCTGGTTCTCCTCAGGAGAGCCAAGGACCCTGCTCTCTGGTCAAGGCTGCATCAGGGAGGGACATATAGACTCGAGGCAGCTTCCCTAGTTCCTCAGCCTCAGTCAGCCTAGTTCCTGCTGACAAGGCTGGCCCCTGTATGTGTTTGGGCACTCCCCAGGCCAGCTCCCCCTGCCCCAGCCTGGGCCTGCTCCAGCCCAGCCAGCAAGCACCCAGCAGCCCTGAGCACACATCCATTTCATTGTTTGCTTATTGATCATGGGCTGAATAAAGATGACCCTATCCCATGTCATAGAGCCCCAGGGAAGAGACAGAAAATAAATAGGTAAACAAATAAACATGTAGGAAATTTCAGGGAAGGATGTGTGCTGTAAAGAAAATAAAACAGGGTAAGAGGAATGAGAGTCCCAGGGCAGACAGGGTGGGGCAGCCTGCAATTGTAGCGAGGTGATGGGAGGCCTCTCTGTCGAGGCAGCCACGGAGGAGCCAGCCAGGCGAACCACGGTCCAGGGTGACGGAGCTGCAGAGAAAAGGCCCCAACGGGCTTTTCGGGGCAGGAACGGGCTTGGAGTGCTCCAGTGAGAAGAAGGCACACGTCATGGAGCCCAGTGAACCACGAAAGGACAAAGGCCAACAAAGCAGGCACTGGCCCCACAAGGCCAGGGCTGGGCTCCATTCTGTGCAGGACGTAAGTTTGGAATAGAGTGGCCTGGATGATGCTCTCAGAAGAGTCCGTAGGAGGGCCCTGGCTGCCAGCTTGAGGAGGCGAGACTCTCCAGGAAGGCAAAGATGCTTTTCAGCAGGGACCGCCAGACTGTTCTCCCTCCTTAGGCCCCTTGCCCTGTCCAAGTGCAAATCCCTGCAGGCCTCACACCTGGCAGCTGTGGAAGCCAGCCCCTCCTGGAGAAGCTCACTTACCTGGGTGCTGGGTGCTGGGTGGCATCATGAGCTCCGCTCTCCTTCCAGCTGTGAGGCCTGGGGCAGGGCCTCCCATCTCCAATTCTCCGTTTCCTTCTCTGCGAAATAGAGATACACTTTTAAATAACCAGCCACACTGGCCAAGCACCACACAAAAACCAGTGGCCCTGAAGGGGCAGAAGTCGAATACTGGGGACCAGCTATAATTATAAGAAATATGAATCATGCTCTGTTAACCGGGATTGTTTTGTTCTGATTAGAGAAGGCATATCTAACCTTGCTGGGAGTTGCACGTGGGACCTGGGAACTCACCTGGAAATGCAGCTCACCCTCCCCATCAGGGAGCTGCCTATTATCATGGAAAGATTAACAACCTTGTTTCAGAAACCAGAGCTGCCAGCCTTTTGAAGACCCCAGTCCTTTGCATATCGCCAGCCCTTTGAAGACTCCCAGCCTTTGCATGCCTACTTCCCCATACAATCTTTGTCCTCCTACCCAATATAAGCAGCTGGCTTATAGTGGGGTGCAGAGCAGATTTTTGTGGATGACCTGCTGCTCTCCCATACTGCTGGCAGAATTGGAATAAATGCTCATATGATTCAACCCTGTCTCTGCCTAATTGACTCAAGTAGTGACAGGCAGGGCGGATCCATTGATTGTCTGGTTACAGTTCCATCCCCATATCTGCCATCAAAGGCTGAGTGGGGAGCCTAGACTTCCACTTTCCCCAGGCTGTAACAAGGAGCCCTAGCTCCTTGTTAGGGTAGCCTGAGAGAAGGCTGAGTAGAGAGCCAGATTGTTCATTCATGAGCCCCAAGGAGCGCCTACTGCTCCAGCCAGGTGCCATCAGAGAAGCCTAGTGGAAAGGTGGAACTCCTGCCCCTGCCCCTGCCTAGTGTAATGAGGAGTGCCCCTCCTCAGTGTCAATGGAAGCCAAACAGCTAACTGGACTCTCCCCGCTCCTGGCAGTATTAAGGTGCCCCCTGCTATCTGCTGCCAAATTGGTGTCAGAAGAAACCAGATAAGCCAGAGGTTTTGATTCAGATCTAGAGTCTTGTAAATTATACACAAAGTGTCTGGGTTTAAGTAAAAAAAAAAAATCATTCATCATAGCAAGGTCCAGAAAAACATAAACTTGAATAATAAAAAAATCAATCCATAGATACCAACACTAAGATGACAGTGGTGTTAAAATGATCTGACAAAGATCTTAAAACAGCTAGCATGAAAATGCTTCAATAAGCAATTACAACTCACTTGAAACAAATGAAAAAATCTTAGGAAAATATAAAGAAGAGACAAATGAAAATATTAGAACTGAAAATACAATAATCAAATTAAAATCATGCAACGGGTGAGCTCACCAGCAGAATGGGGGGGGACAACGGAAACATATCAGTGAACTTAAAGAGAAATAATAGACAACAGAGCTACAACAGCCTGAAAGGGGGAAAAATTCAGTTCCTCAGGAACCTGTGAGACTGTGACAGAAGACCTACCATTTGTGTCATCAGAGTCTCAGAAGGGGAGGAAAAGAGGTGAGCCTGAAAAAGTAGTCAGAGATAATGGCCCAAAATCTCCCCAAATTTGGCAACCACCCCCCCCCCCCCCGCCCCACACAAAGCTGCAGATTCAAGTGGCTGAGCACCTCAAGCAGAATAAACCCAAGGAAATCCACACCAAGACACATCATAGTCAACCTTCTGAAAACTAATGAGAAAGAAAAAAAATCTCGAAAGCAGTTGAGAGAAAAATGACCCCTTACCACCTGAAAGTCTTTGACCTATGACCCCTTACCACCTGAAAGTCTTTGACCATAGGTCAAAGAGGAAATCTCAAGAGAAGTAATGAATGAATGAAAATGGAATATATATCAAAATTAGTAGGACACAGTAGTGTTGAGAGGAAAATGTATGGTACTAAATGCTTACATTACAAAAGAGGAACCATATTAAATTAGTCAGCTATACTTCTACCTACAGAACTTAAGGAAAAAAAGAGCAAAAGAAACCCAAAGTAAGCAGAAGGAAGGGAATAATAAAAATAACATCAGGCATCAGTGAAATTGAAAACAGAAAAATTATAGAGAAAACCAGTGAAATAAAAAGCTAATTTTTTGAAAATGTCAATAAAATTGACAAACCCCTAGCAAGACTGACAAAGAAATAAAGGAGACACAAATCACCAATATTATGAATAAAATGGGTGATATCACTACAGACTCTGCAGACACCAAAGGATATTGAGGGAATACTATGACCAACACATACAACTGACAACTTAGATGAAATGGATGAGTTCCCCCAAAACCCAAACACTATCACACCTAACTGAAATAGATCTTTCGAATAGCCTTATAGCTATTAAGGTAATTGAAGTAATAATTTAAACACCGCCTGCCCCCCCCCCCCCCAAAAAAAAGGAAATTTCCAGGTCCAGATGATATTGCTGGAGAATTGTATCAAATGTTTAAAGAAAAACTCCAATTCTATACAATCTTCTCCAGGAAATAGAACAGGAGAAAACTCTTTCCAATACGAATGCTACTATTACCTGATACAAAGCCAGACTAAGATGTACAAAAAATAATAATGATAAAAGAAAAGATAACTGCAGGCCAATAGTCCTCATGATTATAGATACAAAAATCCCCAGCAAAATATTTACAAATAGAATTTAGTAATAAATAAAAACTAGAGGCCTGATGGATGAAATTCATGCATGGGCGGGGTGGGGTGGGGGGTGGGGGGTGGGAGGTTGTCCCTCAGCCCAGCCTGCACCCTCTCCAATTTGGGACATCCCTTTCACAATCCAGGACTGCTGACTCCCAACCACTCGCCTTCTTGCCTGATTGCCCCTAACCACTTCTGCCTGCCAGCCTGATCACCCCCTAACCATTCCCCTGCCAGCCTGATTGATGCCTAACTGCACCCCTGCTGGCCCAATTGCCCCTAACTGCCCTTCCCTGCTGGCCTGGTCACCCCTAACTGCCCTCTCTTGCTGGCCCAGTCATCCCTAACTGCCCTCCCCTGCAGGCCTGATTGCTTCTAAGTGTCCTCCCCTGCCAGCCTGGTCACTCCTAACTGCCTTCCCCAGCAGGCCTGGTCCCCCCCAACTGCCCTCCCCTGCAGGCCTGGGTCCCCCCACAACTGTCCTCCCCTGCAGGCCTGGTTCCCCCCAACTGCCCTCCCCTGCAGGCCTGATTGCCCCAACTGCCCTCTCTTGTAGGCCTGGTCCTTCCCAACTGCCCTCCCCTGCTGGCCATCTTGTGTCCACATGGGGGCAGCCATCTTGTGTGTTGGAGTGATGGTCAATTTGCATATTACCTCTTTATTATATAGGATTGTTACACACTCTCAGCAAGTGGGGTTTATTCCAAAGATGCAAAAGCTGTTTCACTATGTGCAAAATCAATGTAATCCACCTTATTATCAGGATAAAAAAAACCAAAAAATTCATATAATTATATCAACTGAGGCAGAAAAAGCATTTGACAAAATTCAATACTCTTAAGGGGAAGGGGATAAAGGAGTAACTGCCTAAAGGATATGGGGTTGGTTCATTTTTGGGGTGGTGTAAATGTTCTGGAACTACTAGGTAGTGGTGATGATTGCACAATAGAGTATACTAGTATGTCCTATTTGTCAGCGAATGTATACTTTACAGTGCTTAAAATGGTCAATTTTAAGTTACATGATGTTATGAAAATAAAAGAAAATTAAATTCAACATTCATTCATGATAAAATTCCCAGAAAAATGAGAATAGAGGGAAACTTCCCTAACTTGATAAAGAGCATCTACAAACATTATACTTATTGGTGAAATACTAGATGCTGCCTGCTCCCCAAGATTGGGAAAAAGCAAGAATGCTCACTCTTAACATTGTACTGGAGGTTCTGGACAGTGCAATAAAGCAAGAAAATAAAATAAAAGGCAGTTAGCCTGGGAAGAAAAAAAAAAATTGTCACTGTTTGCAAATTACATGATTGTTTACATAGAAAATTCTAAGAAATATTCCAAAACAAACAAACAAACAAAAAATCTTCTTAGAACTAATAAAAGAGTTCAGCAAGGTCACAGGATACAAGATAAACAAACAAGAGTCAATATGTTTCCATAGACTAACAAGAACACAGGAACACTGAAATTAAATATAAAATAGGCCTACCATATATCCAGCAATCTCATTCCCAGGTATATCTGAAGGAAAGAAAAGGAGCATGTAGAAGAGATCTCTGCACTCCCATGTTTATGGCAGCATTACTCACAATAGCCAAAACATGGAAACAACAACAATAAACAAAACAAAACAAAAAAACATGGAAACAACCTAAGTGTTGTGAACAGACAATGAAAATGTGATATGTACTTATATAATTACTAGAGACCCAGTGGACAACATTCATGCACTCGGGGATCCCCTCAGCCTGGCCTGTACCCTTTAGCAGTCTGGGAGCCCTCAGGGGATGTCTGACTGATGGCTTAGGCCCACTCCTTAGCGCCATCCTTAGCATGGCCACAGAGGTGGGAGAGGCTTCCACCACCACCGCTGCGCTCGCCAGCCATGAGCTGGGCTTCTGGCTGAGTGGTACTCCCCCTGTGGGAGCACACTGACCATCAGGGAGCAGCTCCTGCATTGAGCGTCTGGCCCCTGGTGGTCAGTGCGCGTCACAGAGACTGGTCATTCCACCATTCATTCAATTTGCATATTAGCTTTTTATTATATATGATTTACCTATACAAAGAAGGAAATCCTCCAGTTGTGGCAACATGGAAAAACCTAGTATGTTGAGTAAAATAAGCCAGACAGAGAAAGATAAATACTATATAATCTCATTTACATGTGGAATTTTTTAGTTAAACTCAGAGAAGCAGAGAGTAGGACAGTGGCTGCCAGGGGCTAGGTTGAGGGTGGTGGAGGAAATGGGGAGATGTTGGTTAAAGGGTACAAACGTGCAATTATCATATGAGTAACTTCTGGGGCTCTGATGTCCAGCACGGTGACTATAACACTTTACTGTATACTTTAAATGTTCTGGGAATATATGTTAAGCTTTGTCACCGCACACACTGAAGGTAGCATGTGAAGATGATGGATGTGTGCATTAACTTAATTGTGCTTATCATTTCACAATGTATACATATATCAAATCATCCTGTACACTTTAAATACATATAATTTTATTTGTTAATTACACCTCAGTAAAACTGGAAAAAATACAATACCATTTATAATTACTAAAATAAATAAAATACTGAAGTGTAAATCAAACAAAACAAGTACTAGTATAGTACTTATGTATTGAAAACTACCAAACACTGATGAAAGAAATAAAAGATCTAAATAAATGGAGATACATACTGTGCCCATGGATTGGAAGACTAAACATGGTAAAGACATCAATTCTCCCCAAATGGATTTGCAGGTTTAACACAATTTCTATCAAAATCCCAGAAAGATATTTTGTAGCTAAAAAAATGACCATTCTAAAATTTATATGGAAATACAAATGAATTAGAATAGATCAAACAATTTTGAAATATAAAAATAGAGGAATTTGTTCACATGATTTTAAGATATTATATAGCTATGGTTATCAAGACTATAAAGTATTGGTGGAGGGTTAGTTACATAGATGAATGGAATAGAATATAGCTCAGAAATAAACCCACACAGACATGTCCAAATAATTTTTTGACAAAGGTACAAAAGTAATTCAATGGGGCAAAGATAGCTTGTTCAACAAATAGTGCTGAAGAAATCAAACATTCATTGGCAAAACCTGACTTTTGACCTAAACTTCACATCTGATTTAAAAAACGCAATTATAAAGGATAATGGACTCAAGTGTAAAACTTAACACTATAAAACTTTTTTGGGAAACAGATAAACTTTTCAGGACCTAGCACTAGGTAATGTTCTTAGACTTGACTACAAAAGCACAGTCCATTTTTTAAAATTAACAAATTGGATTTGATAAAAATTAAAAACTTTTGCTCTGCAAATGTTTCTATTAAGAAGATGAAAAGGCAATCTAATATTGGGAAAATATATTTGCAAACCACACATCTGATAAAGGAATAGTCTAAAATATACAAAGAACTCTCAAAATAGTCAATGAAAAATAATCTAACTAGGAAATGGGCAAAAGACATGAAGAGGCATTTCACCACAGAGATGGCAGATAAACACATGAAAAGATGTTCAACATCACTGACTATTCAGGAAATGTAAAGTAAAACCTCTATATATCTATGAGAATAGAAAAAACAAAAATAGTGATACCCCAAATGCTGGCAAGGATGCAGAGAAAACTGGATCCCACATACATTGCTGCTGAGAATGTAAAGTGGTAAAGGTATCTGGGAAATTATTTGGCAGTTTCTTTAACAACAAATCATAGAACTAATATATGACAAACCACTACATTCCTGGGCACCTGTATCTGAGAAATGAAAACTTACATTGACACAAAAATCTGTACAAGAAAGTACATAGCAGCTTTTGTGTAGTAGCTGAAAACAGAACATTTCATATGTTCTTCAGTGAGTGAATGGCTAAACAAATGATGATACATCCATATCATTGAATATTGCTCATCAATAAAATGGAACAAAATATTGATACATGTATCAGCCTGGATGAATCTCCAGATAACAATGCTGAGTGAAAAAAGCCAAAGCCATAGATTACAAAATTTATTATTTGATTTATATAATACTAGAGGCCTGGTGCATGAAATTTGTGCATGGGTAGGGGTCTCTAGGCCTCCCGCTTCCCCGCCTCTTCCTTCCACCACTCCCCACTGTATCAATGTCAATACCCTGCTGTGACATTGTACTATAGTTTTGCAAGATGTTATCATTGGAGAAAACTACATAAAAGTACACAAAATATCCCTACATTATCTATTAGACCTGCATGTGAATCTATATTTAAAAATAAATGTTTCACTTAATAAAACAAAAAGTACTAAAAAAAAATTTGCCTATGTTCTTTCTGATTATAGGCAACTTTTTAATGCCCCCCAATGCATAGCAGCATTACTTACAATAGTCAAGATCTGGAAACAGCCCAATGCCCATCAGCAGATGAGTGGATAAAAAAGCAGTGGCACATTTACACCATGGAATACTATGAAGCTATAAAAAAGAAGGAACTCTTACCCTTTGTGACAGCATGGGGGGACCTGAAGAGCATTATGCTAAGCAAAATAAGCCAGTCAAAGAAAGACAAATATCACACAATCCCACTTATATGTGGGATCTAAAGAACAAAAATTTGATGAACAAAATAGGACCAGAGGCGTGGGTAAATGGAACAGACTGACAGATGTCAGAGGGGAAGGGGAAGGGGGAAATAGGAAGAAACAACCAGGGACACAGACAATAATGTGGGGAAGGCCTGGGAGGGTGGGGGCAGGGTGGAGGGAGGGAGACAAGGGGTAGGGGATGGGAATATCTGTAGTAGAGTCAACAATTTTTAAAAACTTCTCTAGATTTAACAAAATCAAACCAATCTGTGAATTTAATGACACCTTATAAATCATCAAATCAAGGTCATTTTTATTACTTAATTTTCAACTGTATCCAAGCAACAGTATACATTGCTGGAAACATTTAAACATATAGCTTTCCCTACCCCCAGAAGCATGCCATTTCAGTTCTTTGGCTTGTCCTTCTGGGATTGACTTTCAGGATTCTAAGAAAAGTGCTGACACTGCTCTTTCTTGATCTTTCCACTTTAAGTATAACTAACTGATGGTCTTCCTTCCAAGGAAACGGAGAATTTGGTTATGTTTACCACTCCCTCACCCCACACTTCCCTCTGCTCTTCCTTCTGATTAAGTTAGCTCATGATACCTGTTTAATGTTTCTCTTTCCTGGATGGTTCAGTGAACACCTTTACAGCTGAGCCAGAGCATTTTCTACTCATTCATCTAGCCGCACTTCCTGTGCGCCAGGCACTGTTTCAGTGCTGGGGACACCACGCTGAGTGAAACAAATGGGATCCTAGCATTGAGGCTCAGGGAGCTGAATAAGAAGCACAATCTCTGGTGTTAAGTGCTACAGAGGAGCTGGGAATAGAGTGCAAATAGTCTCGAACAATAACCTAATGCCAGATATTGTATAATAGATGAACTGCTAAAAATTCACTACATTAATTATGGAAGGAACATGCCAATACAACAATTACTTACTGAGCACCTACTGCTATTCCAAGTTCTGTGTTAGAATGTGAGTATTCACAAATGAGGACCAGTTCTTGCCCTGTGGGTGTCCATGTTGGGCAGGCGGCAGGGACCTGCTGTGGCAGTAGGGTGGGTAGTAAGTGGCAGACTTACCCACCTCCTCCAGTTGGCCGGGAACAGGGCCAGGCTGATCCCAGCTCAGGCTGGGTGAGAGCCGCCATCCCCTGGAATCGTGCCAGGGGGAGCCCCCCACAACCAGGCTTCTGAGATGCCTAAACCCAGACACTCCCAGGATGAAGTAGACTCAGCCCATGCAGCCCTGGGCAATCTCCTTGGGATTGGATGGGGTCTGGAACAGGCTTCGCTACAGGGCCTTAAAGGCTGGGGAGGGGAATAAGGTGGGGGAGGGTACATGTAATACTATCAACAATAGAAAATAAATTAAAAATAAATTTTTTAAAAAGGCTGAGGAGTTTGTCAGGTTGAGTGGTGCTGGGCAAAGGGCAAACGCAGGCACAAGGGGAGGAGGGACCTCATCTGGGGAGGCTGCAGCCATGCGGCAGGGTCAGAGGCTGAGGGGCTTCCCCTCGGGAGAGCAGGGGGCGAGGACTTTCCTTGGGTCCATGCAACTCTTACAGCGACCACCCAGAAAGCCAGAGAGCAGAGGGAAAGGTGGGAATGCCACTGTGTACGCACTCCCGTCGCCTGCCCAGCGTCAGGGGCTCCGAGTGCCAGTGCCAGTGCCGCGGTCATGCTCACAGCCATGCTCACAGCCAAGGGACAGAAGCAGGCATCTCTGTCTTGGCCCTGCTCTCAGAGACTCATCAGGTGTGACAGCTGCAGGAGGTCGGAGGGCATTGACTCTATATTGCATTGGGCAGTATTGACATCATCAATATTAAGTCTTCCAATCTATGAGCACGGCATGTGTCCCAGTTGGTGGAGTGGCATTGCGTGCTCCTCGCTCACTTGCCACACCATCCCGGCGCTGCTGGTTAAAGCTAGAAGCTACATGGGGCCACTCAGAATACATTTGGTATGGGTTTCTCTTTGGGGTGATGAAAACATACTGGAATTAGATGGTGATGACCCCCCAGCATTGTGAATGTACTGTAAGGCAAAGCAATCTCTATCAAAATCTCAATGAAATTTTCTGCAGAAATAAAAAATAATCCTAAAATTTATATGAAATATCAAGGAACCCCGAGTAGCAAAAACAATCTTGAAAAAGAACAAGCTGCAGGACACCTACTTCTGATTTAAAAATTTACTATAAAGTTACAGCAATCAAAACAGTATAGTTCTAGCATAAAGACAGACATATAAACCAGTGGGTGTCCAGAAATGAACGCTGATGCAAATTCTTAAATGACCTTTGACAAGAGTGCCAAGTCTGTTTAGTGGGGAAACCACAGCCTTTTCCACAAACGGTGCTGGGAAAACTGTGTATCCACATGGACCTTTCCCTAACACCATATAGAAAGATTAACTAAGAATGGATCAAAGACCTAAATGCAAGACCTAATACTATAAATATCTTAAAAGAAAACACGTTGACCTTCTCCAGTTTCCTCTCCCCCCACCACCACAGGCCTTCACCACCCTGTAGTCTGTGTTCATGGGTTATGCATATGCATATATGCATACAAGTTCTTTGGGTTTGAGTTATTGTCTTGTATTCTTTCATTTCAGCTTAAAGGAATCCCTTTAGCATATGTTGTAGTGCAGAGGTACTAGAGGTAAACGCTCTGTTTTGTTTTTAATATGGGAATGCCATAATTTCTCTTTCATTTTTGGAGGATAGTTTTGTCAAATAGGGGATTTGGGGTTGACTTCATTCTTCGAGTGTTTTGAATCTGTCATCCTACAGCCTTCTGGCCTCCATGGTCTTTGTGAAACTTATTGATAATTGCTTGTGGATGACAGTGGCTTCTCTGTGCTTGCTTTCAGAATTCTTTCCTTGTCTTTGTCTTTCAGTAGTTTGATTATAAAGTGTCTCAGATATCTTTGAGTTTATCTTATTTGGGATTTGTTGAGGCTTCCTAGATAAGTATTTACGTTTTTCTTCAAACATGGGAGGTTTGGACATTAATTTTTCAAGTATTTTTTTCTGCTTTTATCTCTCTCACTTTTTCTGGCACTCCCATAATCCATATGTTGTTATATTTCATGGTGTCCTACAAATTCCTTAGGATCTGTTCATTTTTCTTTCTTTATTTTCTGTTTATAATCCTCAGTTTGTGAATAAATTACCATAAATTTATCGTTAAATTACTAATTCAATCATCTGACTGCTTGAATCTGCTATTGGACGCCTCTGGTGAATTTTTTCTAATTTTATTTATTGATTTTTATTTATTTATTTGAGAGAGAGAGAGAAACATTGATTTGTTGTTCCACTTATTTATGCATTCATTGGTTGATTCCTATATGTGCCCTGACCAGGCATTGAACCTGCAACCTTGGTGTATCAAGAAAACGCTCTAGCCACCTGAGCTACCCAGCCAGGGCTCTAGTGACTATTTTATTTTAGTTATTTTACTTTTCTACTTGAGTCCTTTTAAATTTTCTATATCTTTTATTAATGTTCTTTATTTGATAAGCCATCATTCCCATGCTTTCCTTTATTTCTTTGTATATGGTTTCCTTTAGCTCTCTGAGAGTATTTAAAATAGTTGATTGAAAGTCTTTGACTTATAAGTCCAATGTCTCTGTTTCCTCAGGAAAGGTTTCTATTAATTTTGTGTGTGGCAGAGCGTATTTTCTTGTTTCTTTGCATGCCGCACATTTTTTTGTTAAGAACTTTTCATTTTGGGTATTGAAATGTGGCAGTCCGGAAGTCAGATTCTCTCTCCACTGCAGACTTGTTGTAGCTACTTGTTGTGGTTGTTACTGTTTGTTTTGTGACTTATCTGAAACAATTTTGTAAAGACCGTATTCTTGTTGTTGTGGGCCTTGATGTCGCCATTCATTTATGCTAGTGGTTAGCCAGTGATTCAACAGATATTCTCATGAACACCTGGAATAAAAAAATCAACCCCAAAACTTCCTAGTTTTTGTTTTTAAGTACATTTTTATTGATTTCAAAGAGGAAGATAGAGGGAGAGAGGGATAAGAACATCCATGATGAGAGAGAATCATAGATCGGCTGCCTCCTGCCTCCTGTGCCCTGACCAGGAATCGAACTGTGACCGCCTGGTTCATAGGTCGATGCTCAACCACTGAGCCATGCCTACTGGGCAACTTCCTAGTTTTTACTAGTGTTAGACTCTATGTGTTAGGGCACACCTTCAACACTAAGCCAGACATTTTACAACTCTGCCTTAGCCTTTACTTCCTGCTTACTCGTAGTCTGAAGTAGAGCCAAAGGAGTAGGCTTTGGGCATTCTCTGAGCTATGGGCATTCTGTGGCCGCTCAAGTTCATAGGAACGTGTGACAACTTCTCAACACACCCGTCTTCCCCAAAGTGTCACACTCTCAGTGTTCTCCCAACGCCTTTTCTGTTATGGTTATTTATTGTTGTTGTTGTTTAACTGTTAGCCCTGTCTCAGGCAGCAGCAGATAATGCATTTGCTTTTTAATGTTTTTGAAAAGTTTCTCCTGGGTTGATGCCTCTCCATGCTGGGGTAGTTCTGCATTAGACAAAATAAAAGCAAGCTCTTTACAATAGTCCATCAGGGAGCCACCAGGCAGGTCAAAACAAACACCTACAATGAACAAGATTTGTTCTGATCCCCCGGCACCAGAAATGCACGCTCAGATAATGGGGTGCTGCATTTAGGATGGCCACCAAGCTGGGGAGGAAAGGTGGAGCCGGATAAGTAAGAGTACCACAAAGCTCTCCTACTGACTTCACAAAGTTCTTCTCAGCTGATTTTAAATTAAGTGTTCACTTGATTGTTGTAAACCCTGAGTTGTTTCCAGAGCTCAGAAATAGTGAGTTCTGCTGGTTTTTGCCAGTGCTGACGAGATTAGACATCTGACTATCGCAGCCATGCAATCTCAGCAGAAGCTAGGAAGACAGATGGGAGAGTCCAGGAGAGAGATATGAAATACCCTCTGGCATAAATTTTTGTATCATACATGGGTTACTTACTAGTCTTTTGAGACTATTATATCAGCAGAAACCCTGCCAGCTTAAACTTAGAGGGAAAGAAACAGGAAAAAAAATAAAGGAAGGCTGTCAGACTCCCCAAGTTCTACAAGCAGTAAACAGCTGCAAATATTGCTACCCTTCCAGAAAGAAATATGGATCCTCCAAACACAGAGCCACGGGCCAGAGACTGAGCTTTGGGGCAGAGGCCACAGCTCCAGGTGCACAGGCTGGAGTCAGGGGGCAGCACCTCAGGCCACAGAGGATTATTCCCTGGCCTTGACACCTAGTGAAATTTACTGTACTGGATTTCAAAATTATTTGGTACTGGTGAACCTTTTCTTCCTTCCATTCTCCCTCTTTTGGAATGGGAATGGGAATGTCTATAGCTGTTATGCTGGGCCTGACTCACTGCTGTGTTTGAAACAGATAACTGGTTCTCTAGTTCCAAAGGTCCACAGAAAAAGAGAAATTCTGACCCAGGATGGATTGGACCCAGAGTCTAAATCACATATGTACCTCTATGTGATTTAGATGATGGGATTTGGGACTTTTGAGTGAATAATATTTAGATGAGATTTCAGACTTTGAGTTGATTCTGAATACATTTGTATATTATCTTACAATGATTACGTGTGAATCTTTGTGAGCCAAGGCCAGACTGTGGTAAGCAGAATAATGGTCCCTCAAAGATATCAGGCCCTAATTCCTGAAAACTGCAATGTTTTCTTCTAAGAAAACTTGTATTTGTAGACGTTATTCAGATAAGGCTCTTGAGATAGATCATCTGGATGATCACAAGTGTCTGTGTGAGAGAGAGGCAGAGGGAGACTTGGCACGCAGACACAGGAAGAGACAATGAGTCCATGGAGGCAAAGATGGGGCGATGCTGCCACAAGCCAACAGAGGCAGCCACCAGAATCTGGAGGAGGCAATAAGCAAGTTCTGCCCAGAGCCTGTGGAAGCTCCACAGCCCTGCCAACTCCTTGACTTTAGCCCTGTGATACCGATTTCAGATGTCTGGCCTCCAGGACTATGAGAGAGTAAAGTTGTGTTGTTTTAAATCACCACGTTTGTGGTAATTTGTTACAACAGTTATATGCCATTAACATACGGCATCTCACTGGGAGAGGAATGCCGCCAATACTTAACATTAAATTATAGTCAGAACTTAAATTATGGTCAGGTGCTGCTGAGAAGCTGGAGGCGCCCTTCTTATACCTCCTGATTCATAGGTGGAGGCTTTACCCCAGGTACATCAAGACAAGAAAATCAAGGCCTTGACAGTGGATCCACACCAGGAAAGGCAAACAGAATAGATTAGTGGCTTAGTCTCCCACCCAGTGACCATAGGTGTGCCTGAGATGTTTCCCAGGGGAGAGGCCATTCATGAAAACACAGAACTCCAAAGCTCTTCCTTGAAAAACTAAGTTTATTTGAAACAGAGTGTGGACAAATTCAAGCCTCAGGGTTATTTGAAAAACAATGGTGATATTGGTAGTAGGCAAAGAAGAGGATGATACCTCTATGAGCAACAACCAGTTGCTATAGTCTATAGCCAGTTAGTAAAAGGAAGAACCAAGTAAAAAGACACTAAGACGAGCCCACTTAGGGTCAGAAAAAAGTCCAAAAATGACCCCCACATGAATTACTTGAATTGGATTGTGGAGAACTTACCCTTCAGAGCAGTATCAAAAACAATAGAATGTCCACCATCAGTGAGTGCAGCCTGACAGCTGGATGTGATACCAAATGAGGGAAAGAACTTACTATCAGCATCAGGGTAAGAGATGGTCCAAGAGATATCTGCTCAAACAGTGGCTACACACATGTCCAAGGCTGCACTCTCTGAGGAACAACACGAAAGGCTTCAAAGGATAAAACATATTGACTTCACTAGAATAATGTAGCCAAGTCACCAAGCAAATAAAGGAATACCTCAACAACAAAAGAAAACCCTAGAGAGGGGGAAGGAAACCAGCATCCAGAGTTGCTGTAATCTATTGCCTAAAATGCCCAGTTTTCAACAGATGATCCTAAGACATGCAGAAACATGAAAGTGTGACTCATACACAAGGGGCAGAGCTGGCAACAGAAAGTGCCTGTGAAAGGGACCAGATGTAGAACTTAAGTGAAGTCTTCATAACAGCTACTAAAAGACACTCAAAAGGCTAAAGAAATGCTGAGAGAAGTAAAAAGGCCATGATGACAATGTCTCATCGAAGAAAAAGTATCTCTTAAAAAAAGCTAGAAATTATGAGAACAACCCTACTGGAAATTCTGGAGTTGACTTTATAGAAATAAAAACAATTATGAAATATATGATGAATAACTGTATGCCAACAAATTAGATAATTTAGATGAAATTCCTAGAAGGACACAAGCAATTGAAATGGACTAAAAAAGAAACAGAACAGCTGAACGATGGACTTATGATAAGTGAAGAAATAGAATAGTAATCCAAATATTACCTCAAATAAAAGCCAGGCCCAGATATCTTTACTAGTAAACTATACCAAATACTTAAAGATAAATTACTACCAATCCTTCACATGCTCTTCCAAAAAATAGAATAGGAGGGAATGCTTTCCAACTCATTTTATGAGACCAATATTACCATAATTCCAAAACCATACAAAAACATCACAAAAATAAAGCTACAGACCAATGACATCATAAATGTAGGTAGCATTTCTCAATAAAATATCAGGAAGCTGAGTTTAGAAATATACAAAAAACACTATATATTATGACTGAATGAGATTTAACCAAAAAAAAAAAAATGCTAAATTAGCTTAACAGCCCAAAACAATTAATATAATACAGCATATCAATAAAATAAAGGACAAAACCCATGGTCACCTCAACAGATGCAAGAAAAGCATTTGACAACATTCACTATTGCTTTAGTAAAAACACTAATCAGATTAGGAATAAAAGAATTTTAGAAATTTAGAATTTCTCATCCTTCTAAATGGCATTCATAAAAAGTCCACAGCTAACATCATATTTAATGGTGAAGTACTGGGTATTTTCCCCTAAAATCAGGACCAAGACAAGGATGTCTGCTCTTGCCACTTCTATTCTATATTGTACTGGAGGTTATAGCCAGGCAATTAAAGAAATGAAGGGCATACAAATTGGAAAGAAGTAAAACTCTCTATTTTCAGATGGCATGATCTTTTATATAGAAAATCCTAAGGAATCCACTAAAAACAACAACAAAACTATTAGCATTAATAAACAAGTTCACTAAGGGTACAGAATTCAAAATAAATATAGACTTGAAATAACCTGAAAATGAAAAATTTTAAAGTTTCATTTACAATAGCATCAAAAATATAAAATATTTAGAAATATTTAAACAAAGTGAATGACTTACATAAAGAAAACTATAAAATATTGTTGAAAGATACAAAAGAAGACCTAAATAAATGGAAACAGATCCATGTTCATGGAGTGGAAACAATATTATTAAGATGGCAAAACTCTCTAAATTGATCTACAGACCTAAAAATCCCTATCAAAATCCCTGCTGGTTTCTTTTTTTTTTTTTTTTCCTTTGAAACAAATGGTTTATTGAGTTTTATTTTATTTATTTATTTGTTTGTTTGTTTGTTTGTTTGTTTATTTATTTTATTGTTTGAAGTATTACAAATAGTAATACATATGTCTCCTTTTTTCCCCCCTATTGACCTCCCCCCGGCCTCCCCTACCCCCCAGTACATGCCTTCACTTGCCCGCCTTGCCTGCCCCCGCCCCAAGTGTCTTGTATCCATTGGTTATGCTTATATGCATGTGTACAAGTCCTTCGGTTGATTTCTTACAGCCCCCCACACCCAATCTCCCCTGCCTTCCCAATGTAGTTTGACAGTCTGTTCAATGCTTCTTTGCCTCTGTATCTTTTTCCCACCATTTCTTTCCTTTAAAAAATCTTGCCTCTGTAGACTAGAAATAAACAAATAATAACAAAAAAATGTTTGAGTCCCAATTTCAATGTCCAACAGTTCTGAGTCCCCGTTTTAATGTCAAACAGTTCCTTATGTGTACATGTCAGCAATGATATCTGGATGGTGGGCACATGGTGGCAATGCAGGTCAGACCCTCTCTGGTTTGGTCCTAGGCAACCTGCCGCTACGCACAGCTGCTGACTGCTAGTGTGGCAAGGCGTCATCAGCATCTTCCATCTCTGGACTGTTTCTCCTCTTGTCTTCGTGGTTGGAGCAGACCTGTCAATTCCTCTCTGTTGCAGGAATCCACATGGTCTTGGAGTTATTTTCTGAAAATATACAAACATATCCTCGACCATAAGTTAATAAAGGAATCTTTTCTATATAATTGATTTGGGGTCCTTTTTATTTTTGCCCAAACGATTTTCCTTTGTCTTATTTAGACACCATGTGTGTTTTTCATGGGTGTCCTGCTGTTAGCATTACAAATGAAAATTAATTTTGTAAAGTAAAAATTTTCTAGGTGTAATTTACTTATAGGATATTTTTCCTTACATGATATTACCCTACTATCCCCCCCACCTTTTTTTTTTTTTATTAATGGAGGCTTTTATAAATTTTATAATGCAGTCTTGATAACTTTAAATTTTAATTTTTTTGCCCCAAAATATGACTGCTTTAGGTGCATTGCATGTTCAGGAATTTTACCATTAGATGAACTAACAATAGAAATTTTAGTTATTACTTTAGGAACAGCTTTTTGTCGAGTACAATTAAATTTTCTTGAATATTCACTTATTTCAATTAGCCTATTTAAATTAATCTGAAAACTTGATTACTATTTTACTATCAAATTTAATACTCTACCAACAATCTTAGTTTACCCTGTAAATATTAGTGGAAAGGATTATTTGCATTTTAAAACTTAAAAAAATCTTAAATTATAAAATAAAAATAAAATATTAAATCCAATCCATACTAGTGGTCACCATAACCTTAAGAGAAATTGTTTCATGTGACAAAGATTTTTAAATGAAACTTTCTGTAGCCTGAAAATTATTTGGGAAGGAAACAAAGAGAAGTTTCCTTCAAAAGTCATATGGATTGTAATTGAAAGTCAATATATTTGGCCTCTTGAACTAAAGTAAGTAATTTGTGTTTTTGCCTCCCTGACAAAGTTTATATAAAGTTACAAAAAGAAATTGATAGCCAGTTTGAAATGGAATTGCCATGGCCTAGAGCAAAGAATATCCTTACGTGATATTATTCTACAATGTCATTGTAATTTTAGGTATTTTACAACAGCATATCGCACAATTATCCCAAACAAACTTACAAACTAATTCTTTGAATGTTTGGCAGCAATTTTAAAAAGGACATGAAAGGATTTAATCCCTTTCAGAAGGAATTAAGGCACTGGGAAGGCACTTGGGCATCCTATATTGGCCCCTCTTGCCTTTTGTGCCAAGAGGGACCCTCTTCTCACAATCCAATTGCCCTCAGCTGTTGCCTGAGCTTTCTGTTCATACTGAGCTTGAAGCCTCATGGTAGCTGGTACCATGGATCTGTCTCTCGCCCAATCATGTGAGCTGGGCCCTCACTGGAGAAGAAACCTGAGTTCCCCGAGATATGTGATCAGTGCTGAGACCCCGCCAGCAGGCCAGGGGATCCCAAGGCAGGTGCTGGGCATGGAGGCCATGGGGGCATAGGCTACCAAGGAGACAGAACTGAACATCACATCACCCTGCTTGGCCCCGGAGGATGACTGATTAGCCAGAGATGGGTAAGATTCCTCAGGGAAGGAACAACCTAAGACAGGCACAGTCTCATCAGGAGAGAACTTGGGGGTCAACAGAGGTGGGGCACAGACCCTCACCCCCCCCCCAAACCAGAAGGGGCCTGAACCCTCACCCCTTCTGAGGGATGTCTCCTGCCCCCATCGCTGCTTTGCTTCCCATGCCCAGCTCAGATTGGGACACAGGTGACAGACAGAGACTTGGCCGACAGCAGATGCCCTATATCTAATTCCAACCTAGCATCGGGAATGCTCAGGGCCTATTCAAGAATGCAAATAATCCCTGCTGGTTTCTTTGGATAAACTGACAAGCTGATTCTAAAATTAATATGGAAGTAGAAGGAACCTAGAATAGCCAAAATAGTCTTGAAAATGAACACAGTTGGAAGACTGATACTTTTCTATTTCAAAAAGTACTACAGAGAATTTTGGTCAAGATGGCAGAGTAGGGAAACACTATACTCACGTCTTCACATGATCACATAAAGGTTATAATTAAATTATAAAACAACCAACATTGAGAACCACCTGGAGACTAGCTGAACAAAAGTCCCATAACTAAGAATAAAAAGAAGCCATGCTGAGGCTGGAAGGAAGAGCAGAGACCTGGAAAAAGCAGGTCTCACACCCACATGTTGGGGTTAAGAATCAGGAGGGATACCTCAGCTGCAGAGGTCCCCCTTGAGGAGCAAGGGGTCCCAGTTACACCCTCACACACATACTCCCAACTTCACCCATAGATGTGCTGTGCAGTGCCTGGAGCCCTGTGTCCTAGACCCCAGTTCTGACTTTCTTGGGTCATGGGCCCTTTAAGAGTCAATGAAAGGTAGACAAGGACATTTATACCACAGCACAGCGAGAATAGTTTCTGTTGGATACAACTTCAGGAAGCTGTGGATCCTGTGCAGTGGGATTCCCTGATTCCAGGATGGGGACTCCCTACCCCTCTGCAGCTCATCTGTGGGGTTGCTGCTGGCAGGAAGGGCAAGGGGCATCAAAGACTCAGCTGTGGGTATTCTGCTGTGAACTAGCTGGGCCTGTGTCGTGGCCAAGGCCATGATTAAGAGCTGCTTCTGTAGTCACAGATGGCCCAGCCCTCGCCCCAGCTCCTTCTAGATGTCTCTGAGCTTCAGCAGAGACTCTGGCCTTACAGTCCAGTCTCTGCAGACATCTGCCTCTGTGAGCCATCCAGAGCACTGTCCTTGGCAGTGGCAAGACAGTCAGGTCAGCGCTTGGGTCCTTCCCAGCTCGCATAAGCGTTTGTGGGGAGGGAAGTTTCTCAGGCCAGGACCTCTCTCGCCTCTGCAGGCAGCCACATCTGGCACCAAGGTCCCAGCTGGCGGCCTTCGTCCAGCTGTCAGAGTGGGAGCCTCTTCCCCCCGGGCAGCCTCTCGGCCTGGATGAGATCACATGAGGGAGCGGGTGCTTTCCTTCTCTGCAGCTCCAAAGAACTGGGAGCAATAGCACGCATAGTGTGCTGCGGTGGCACGGGTGCATGTGGGCCTCAGAGGAGCAGATGGGCCAGCGGAGGGTAAGGCCTTGCAGAGCCAGCCCAGAAATGGCCAGTGCACAGTCCGCAGCTCCGTCACTCCTGCCCCTCTGTACCTCACTTACTGGGAAAACAGCCACCCTTGACCACCTGCCCACTGGCCCTTCCTGCAGAAGATAGTCCAAGCAACTGTTAGAATTGCCACAGGGCTGTAGCTGTTGCTGGCTGTCTCCAAAGCACACTCAGCTGTCCTTGGGGTTCGGCCAGCCCCACGTACAGGAGGTATAAGGTTCACAGAGGCAAGTCTCGGCCACACAGCCCAGGGCCTCCCAAGCCTCTTCTCAGCATGCCTTTCTGTTTATGCAGCATTCGCTTTGTGATGGTTTCCAAAGACCATCCTGATGATATAGTAAAACCCACATACAGGTTTCCCAAGTCAGACTCAGTCAGAGGTGGCTGTGCTCAGAGCCTGGGTGCCTCAGAGCAGCAACTGACTCAGCCCCTGGTGGGGTGATCCCCTCTCCCAGGAAGACAGAACAGCTCAGAGCCCTGAATCTTGGCCTCAGAGGGCCCTAAACAAGTCCTGCTCTGTTCTTGGGCGGTATGACCTTGAGCAAGACACGCCTTCATTTTCTCACCTGTGATGAGCAGAAGCAACCTGTCTGGTGGTTCACTGTGCTGTGATGGTGTGTCAGAGTGCCGGATAGCTATGGCATATCATTGTTATTTCTAGGATGTCATCAGGTCTGAGGCCTCCACAGACCGGGGCCTCCTGACTCCTGACATGTCTGTCCCGTGCCCACCCCACATGCCGCCTGGTTGCACAGGCTCCTTGGCAGGCTCTCCTCCGGCGGCCGAGCTGCTGCTCTGGGAGTAAAAGGCTGGGAGGAGTTCTCCAGCTCCCTCAGCTGTTCAGGCACCCACTCCCACACCCTCTGCCCAGGCCGCCCCTGAGCTTGGCCTCCCTGAGCCTGGCCACAGGCTGCCACCCCAGCCAGGGGGAGCGGGGAGGAGGCCAGTTTCGGGCCTTTCTCTGTAACTGGGTCCATGTCTGTTGGCCTGACATTGATCAGCACTGGGTCAGCCTAGGAAGGAGCCTGAAACCAGAGCCACTCTGTGCTGGGTGGGGAGCCCGCTACGTGACTGCCTACCGCCCGGCCAGCACAAGTAGGTGTGCCCAGCACCAGAGTGAGTGCCTCCCACGGCCCCCGCTCAGTTACAGCTGCTGTGTCCCCAACAAGGAGCCTGAGAGGCAGGAGTGATTCCCCTCGGCCTTGCTGGGTGAATGCGTCATCCTCAGCAGAGGTTTCCCGAGGACACAGCAGAGCCAGGTGGTGGGGGGTGGGGCTCAAGGGCTCTGAGGGAGCAGTGACGTCATGGGGCTCTGGGCTCCTGCCTAGAGATCCTGAGAGGTGCCTCTGTGGCCACACACTGCTGCACGGCCAACCCCTCTCAGCCCAGACCCATGGGAGGACAGAGCTCTTTTCCGTCTGGACACCTGCTTGGCCGCCCCTGAGCCTGAGGCGCCAGGACCCTGCGCCAGCCCCTGCACGCCTGAGACTGATCACCACGCAAACACTCCTGCAGGCTTGCCGGCTGCCAGGTGCCTCCCACGTGGGCCATGGGTGTGGCTCATTCTCAGGCCTCTGCACACCGCACAGCCAGAGGGCCCTCCCAAACAGGCAGTGCATACCCTCCTCCTGCCGGCTGTGGCTCCACTTCAGACTTGCGTGGCTGTCACTGGGGCTTCCCAATTCCTGAGTACAAACAGAAAACACACAAAAGAACAACTCAGAAAGCACTGAGCGAGCCACATGAGCCGGGATCTCCAGGCCTGCCGCCTCCTCTGTGACACTCTGCTCCCAGCTCACATGCATCCCTGACTGAGTAACAAGTGCTGCGTATACATTAAGGACAATGACAACGTTTCCCCAGGAAGATGGGAGTTACCTTTGAACTGTGTACTCATTTTGTTTTGCTGTTTAACTTTGAACTGAGTTGAGTCCTTCATTTTTTCAATGATTTTCCCTGTGTTTTTTTGAATGGAAAGGTCTTCCCCACCCTCACCATTTGGCTTTTTATGGTTTCTTTGTTATCTGAGAACTTTAATAGCTCTGGAAAGCATCTTAGGGTGCAATGGAGTGGGCACCCCCATTCTCTCTGAGGTATTGGGTGCATGTGCCAGCTATAAAATACCCTCCTGTTGGCGTGGCCAGGTCCAGCACAATGCCCTGGGGAGATGGGATGGGAAGGCAGCCAGGAGTCCCTAAGAGGCTTCCCCCACAGCCCGTGCTGCCATCACCCTGCGGTAACTGAGGCCCAGCACCCACAGACAAGCTGTGAAGAGGCCCTGTGCCCCTTCCTCCCTATGAAATGGGAGATGAGGGGTTCACCTGGCTTCTGATGCCAGGAGCCACAGAGCTGACACCCGCCTCTAAAGGCTGGGCCAGGCCCTCTGAAGTGGCTTCCTTCTTTCTCCCAGCCTGGTGAGCCTTCCCGGTGCTCAGGAGAATGTGTCCCAAAGGGAACCTGTCACCTAGGGCATCACAGAAGCCAGAGCTCAGCCGCCTGGCTCCTGGCTGCATCAGGGACCAGGGTCTCCCAGGACAGAGCCCTCCTGTTCTCTGTTTCCCACTTGGTAGCAGAACTGTGTGCTGGGTGGGCAGGGTGAGCGGAGGAGCAGGGGCGGATGTGGGAACAGAGGTGGAGAACAGAGCTGTGGTCTTTGAATGTTTGCCAAGGCCAGCACCTCTTCCCAGGCCCGTGCTGGGGAGCGGACGCAATTCTTCTTAAGATGTCATCTTCGGGTCCTAAAGTAAATTAGGAGGCACTTCCAGTCACAGTAATTAGCGGGGGGACAATTACACAAACAAAGAGCTCTTAACCCTGTGCAGTTAGAGTCAATGGCATCGGCTGTCTGTGGGTCCTGCCTCTATCATCTTCCCAGTAGCCTCCAGGGCTGAGCTTGCTCCCCAGCCTTTGCCTAGAGGGTGCCTCATGGGGGCCCAGTCCCTTTGCTGAAGCCAGGGGAGAGGGTGAGGGCCCGGCCCCCAAACCCTCTGTCTGGAGCAGCCACTTTTTGACCCCAAAGCCTTAGCTCGGGGCCCAGATGCAAAGGAGGTGGCTATCTTGTATCTGGCATCTGAACAAGACGAAGAGATCCATCAAATGCAATTAGGTGAACAGCTCCTTCCTGCTCTGCTTAGCTGACTAATTCAATCGGAGCCAAACCAGAGGCCTGGGTTGGGAGAGGCACTCCCAAATCGAATGAGGCCTCGCTTCTGCAGCCACACACACCAGCATTAACATGTCAGCTTCCGCTCAGCCCCAGACTCTCCCAGGAGTCAGGCTGGGGCCACCCCGTCTCAAGAGGCAGCAGGGCCGGCTGCTCCGCCCCACAAGCACACTTTCATCAGGCGGCTCAGGGCAGGGCGGGGTGCCTGGGGAGGGAAGCAGCTTGTCTTGCCATAACAGGGCCCAGGGAACACCACAGCCCCTCCCAGTCTTGCACAGCTGCCGGCCTGGCCTCTCCTGCTCCTTCCTGGGCCGAATGGTGTGCCCTGAGCAGCTTGCTCTGGGCCAGTTGGAGTGGCAGGTGTGAATAACCACGGGGGGTTTGCTGGGCAGGGGTGCAGGAGGAGCTCTGTGTACCCCTGGATCCAGGCTCTAGTCAGTCCTGCAGCGGGCAGGTACGGGAGAAAGGACATATGGCTTCTCTCAAGCCCAAGGCTTTGCCCCAGACACCCCATGTCCCTCAGCATGCAGCCTGCATGTATTGAATTCAAATGTGAGACTTGGAGAGGCCTGGCATCTCAGTACTGGAGGGGATCGTGGAAACCATCAAGTCTAATTTCCACTCACCCCAGGCGGAGATGTCATGAAGGACAAGGTCCCATGGAGGGGAACTATGGGTACTAAGTCCAGCTGAGGGTCAGGAGACCTGGATTCATCAGATGTTTATTAAGGATGAGGCACTTTCAATCCCACTGAATTTCAGAGGCACTTTCTGGAGAGAAAGGTGTGGCACAACATCAAGGGGCAAACTGGTGCAAGGACAAGCCATCCTCTCGCACACACCGGTCCTGGTCCTGGTCCACCTCCAATGTGCCTCCCACCACTGGAGCCAGGCCTGCTGCCCCGAGTGTGCTCATTCTGCCTCTGGACCAGCATGAGGGCCTGAGAACCCGTGGAGTGAATAATTACTCACAGGCCTTTTAGGATAACTAGGGCCATATTCTGGTACCCTCGGTTGAAGTCATGGGTTTTTGTTGTTTTGTTTTGCGTTGTCTGTGTGTTTTTGTAGTTGTTTTGATTTGGTTTTTACGAAAAGTAATATTTGCACATGATAATTTCAAACGACACTGAATTGAAATATGTAAAATTGAAAGTAACTGCTGTTAATCACTTACTGTATTTACTCCCATAGAAAATGTTTATGCATTCAGCAAAGACACAATTAGCATCACAATATACAGTATTCTGACTCCCACCACAAACACAACTGTCCTTTTAAGGTTTCACACAGGATGGGTCCCCTATGTGGGCCACACCTTGCTGAGCCAGTTCCCCAAGGAAGGACACTGAGGCTGTTTCCAGCCATTGGTCCCTGCAGACAATGTCTAGAATTGAGGTAGAGTAAAATAACTAGTTTTCCAAAATATAGCTTTATTTTTTTCCAGATGGTTAATCTGTTGTCACATCATTATTTATTGAATAGCTATTGTTGCTCCTTTGTGATAATGCCACTCTATTTCCTATACATTTTGATGTAATTCTGAACTCTGTACTATAAATTTCTTTTGTAATATAGTAACTATTGTAGTTGTAGAATGGATTTTACTATTCAAGTACAAGCTTTTTTGCATTTTTCAGTAGCAGTTCAGTTTTCTTCATGTAGGTCCCATATATTTATGGTTAAGATTATTTCTAGATATGTTTTTTTATGAATTGCTTTTGTGTATGGAATGTTTTATTCCATTATAACTTTATTTAGTTGTCCTTTGTGTATTGGAAAGCCTCTGGTGTCTGTGTGTAGTTTTTGTTAGTTGCAAACTATACAGAATTTTACTTTTAGCTGGTTGTTTTGAGTGTATTTGGCAGCCAGTCCTATATCTACATTCCTGATCATTCTGCCCCTCCCTTCCCCTGTGTCCATTTCTCCCCTTTGATTGGCTATCCCAGGGCAGTTTCAGAGGGCAGCAGGTGTCCTGGCTTCACCCTTCTGCTTTAGTGGTCACATATCTGTGATCTGTAGCCTCTTGGTTGGTGCATGTTTGCATGTATCCTTATCAATCCCCTGTCTTACTAAGGTTGATGGTACTTGAATTATGTCAAATGCCTTCGTAGCATTTATTACAGAGTACATTTGCTAGTCTTCAGTGTTTAACTTTGGTCATTCATATATTCCTAGAAAAAACATTCTTTTTATCTAAGTATTCACCTTTATTTGCCTAGCAATTTGCACAGAAGACCTTTTTTAAAAAAAACTTTTAAAATTACAGTTGACACACAATATTATATTAGTTTCAGGTATACAACCCAGTGATTAGACTTTTATATAACTTATGAAGTGATCACCCTGATAAGTCTAGTACCAATGTGACACTATACATAGTTATTATAATATTATTCTCTATATTTCCTCTGCTGTACTTTACAACCCTGTGACTATTTTGTAACTATCAATTTGTAATTCTTAATCCCTTCCCCTTTTTCATCCACCCCTAAACCCCTTCCATCTGGCAACTAGCAGTTTTTTCTCTGTATCTATGAGTCTGTTTCAGTTCTGCTTGTTTGTTTACTTTATCTTTTATATTTCACATAGACATTAAATCATATGGTGTTCATCTTTCTCTGCCTGACTTATTTCACTCAGCACAAGGTCTGAGGTCCATCCATGTTGTTGCAGATGGAAAGATCTCATTCCTTTTGATGGCTGAGTCATATTCCATTGTATATATGTACCACTTCTTCTTTATCTATTTATTTTGATAGACACTTAAGTTGCTTCCATATCTTGACTATTGAAAATAATGCTGCAATGAACAAATGAATACATATGTCTTTTCGATTTAGTGCTTCAGATTTCTTTGGATAAATACCCAGAAGTGGACTTTCTGGGTCTTTCTTTGTCTCTTGTTATAGACTTTGTTTTAGAGTCTATTTTGTCTGGTATAAGTATTGCTACCCCAGGTTTTTTCTTTTTTTTTTTTTTTCATTTTCATTTCCAGGAAATATCTATTTCTACTCCTTGATTTTCAGTTGGTGTGTGTCTTTCAATTTGAAGTGAATCTCTTGTAGCCAGCATATGTAAGGGTCTGTTTTCTTATCCATTCAGTTACCATATATCTTTTGATTGGAGCATTTAATCTATTTGCATTTAAAGTAGTTGTTCATAGATATGTATTTATTGCCATTTTATAATTCATATTTTTATCTTTTTTTTCTTCTTAAAGAAGTTCCTTTTAACATTTCTTGTAATAATGGTTCAGTGGTGATGAACTTCTTTAGCTTTTTCTTGTCTAGGAAGCTCTTTATCTGTCCTTCCATTTTAACTGATAGCCTTCCTAGATAGAGTAATCTTGGTTGTAGACCCTTGCTTTTCAACACTTTGAATATTTCTTGCCAATACCTTCTAGCCTGAAATGTTTCTGTTGAGAAATCAGCTGACAGTGTTATAGGCGCCCCCTAGCAGGTAACTAACTGCTTTTCTCTTTCTGCTTTTAAGATTCTCTCTTTGTTCTTCAACTTTGCCACTGTAATTATGATGTGTCTTGGTGTGGTTTCTCTCTGAGCTTTCTGGACTTGTGTGTGTTTTTCCTTCACTGGGTTAGGGAAATTTTCTGTCATTATTTCTTCAAATAGGTTCTTAATCCCTTGCTTTCTGACTTACCCTGGTATACTTATGATGTAAAATGTTGTTATGCTTGATGATGTCCCAGAATTCCCTTAAACTAACCTCATTTTTTAAGTCCTTTTTTTCCCCTTGCCTTGATTGGGTGTTTCTGCTACTAAGTTGCTGATTCCATCTTCCGCTTCATCTAACTTGCTGCTGATTTTTCTAATGTGTTCTTTATTTTTAACTGGTTCTTTGTTATGGTTTCTATGTCCTTTTTTATGCCATTGAAGTTCTGACTAAGTTTCTTGAGCATCCTTATAACCACTATTTTGAAATCTGTATCTGGTAGTTTGCTTGCCTCCATTTCATTTAGGTCTTTTTCTAGAGATTTCTCCTGTTCCTTCATTTGAGATATGTTTCTTTGTCTCCCCATTTCAGCTGCTTCTCTGTGTTGTTTCTATGTAGTAGGTAGCTCTGCTGTGCCTTCCAGACTTGGTAAAGTGACCTTATGCATCAGGTGTCCTATGAGCACAGTAGTGCAGCCTCCCCAGTCATCCAAATTGGGCGGTCCAGGTACGCTCCTTATGTGGGCTGACTACACCCCTCTGTTGCAGTTGCTGTTGGCACATCATAGGAAAAGATTGACCCTCAGGCTGATCATCTTCTAGGACCAGCCACGACTACAACAGAGGAGCTGCTGTGTGGGGCCCAACACCACAGAGCAGGACTCCTTACAATGGGGCTCTAGTACCCACTGAGTCTGCCTCTTGAGTGACTCATTTGTGGAGGTGGTTGGGTGGTTCTCCAGCCTGGTCTGAAACTGGATGCTGGGTGCTCTGGCTCTGGGGCCTCCTGGGGGTTGCAGGCCAAGGACAGCAGCTACCTGTTCTCTGCCTGGGGCTACCCAACATGAGCTACAAAGCAATCTTCAGATAGCTGCTACTTGTGCTGAGTTTGGAGGTGCATGAGAGGCCAAGCAAAGTAGGCCCTATTAGATTGCTTTGGCCTCTGCAGTGATTTCTCTTATTTATTACTACTTTTCTGTCTCCTCCCACTACCACCCACTTCTCTTATCTTTTCTTTGCCAGAAAATAAAAGAGGTTGACCGGCTGGCCTCTGACTCCAAGAAGAGAATGCTGGGCATGTGCTCTGCTTCTACCTGGGCTACTCAGATTCCAGCCTAGCATGGTCCAGGCTGATGAGCTATGTCCTGTTGATGAGGGTAGCCCTGGGCTGTGGTAGGTGCTGGGAGCCAAGGTCAAAAAACTATTGGGGTATGGGACAGAGAAACTGCTGCCAGGGGATGCATCCCACCATCCATTTGGGTTTTATTTTACGAACCCTTTATTATGGAGAACCTTTATTGTATAATGAAGTCCTACATGCCATTATGTAGCCCACCAACTATCAACCGACAACCCTTCCTGCTCTCTCCACATGCTATTATGTAGCCCACCAACTATCAACTGACAACCCTTCCTGCTCTCTCCACATGCCAACTATTTTCCCTTTGTATTATTTTGAAGCAAATCCAAGATATGGTGTAATTTAATTCATAATCAGATTTTGAAAATATAGACACTTTTAATACATAGCCACAATACTGTTATCAATCAGAAGTATTAATCATAATTCCTTATTTTCATCAACTACCATTTGTCCCCAAAAAGTCTTTTTTTTTTTTTTTTTTAGTTTATTTGAGCTGGATTCCAGTAAGGCCCACTCTTTAGATCTATCACTGCTTCCTCTCCCTCATATTTTTGCTCTTGTAATATTCATTAAGGAAATACTTGCTTGTAGAGTTTCCCTCATCTGCCTTTGACTGGTGGCACCTCCATGGTCCTCTGTTCTGTGTTTTTTCTCCTAATTGGCAGTTGGATCCATAGGTCACAGGATTTTCAAGCCTATCATAGTGTGTGCTTGGAATACAGGGGCTGGCAAGCTTTTCACAGGAACAGTTAGTAAATATTTTCAGCTTTGCAGACCACACAGGTCTCTTTTGCAGCTCTCAAGTGAAAGCAACAGTAGACAACGTACAAATGAATGGGTGAGGCTGAGTTCCAATGAGATTTCAGTTATAAAAATGAACAGCTGGTAGTTCATCAGCCCCTTACTGTTAATCACAACCGCAGGAAACTCCTCTATTAGACTTTGCCCCTGCCTACTGGGAATGACATCCAGTAGGAGGCTGTGGGAGCCAGCCCATTCTCCCCCATGCAGAGGAGGCATGGAGTCTTCATAGCGCTTCCCCTTTCTCACATAAATCTGATGTCTCCCTGCCACAAGCACCCCAGGAAGAAAATATTTTTTTTCCTCTGGACAGGAGCAAAGCTATGGCCTAGGCCAGGGACTCTCTTGAGCAATTTGGCACTGGTGACAAGGACAAGAGACTGATTTCCTTCCTTGTCACCTGCACAGTGAAGTAGACTGGGGGAAAACTGGCTATGAGTTCTTTTTAAAAATATATATATTTTATTGATTTTTTACAGAGAGGAAGGGAGAAGGATAGGGAGTTAGAAACGTCAATGAGAGAGAAACATTGATCAGCTGCCTCCTGCACACCCCCTACCGGGGATGTGCCTGTAAGCAAGGTACATGCCCTTGACCAGAATCGAACTGGGACCTTCAGTCTGCAGGCCAACGTTCTATCCACTGAGCCAAACAAGTTAGGGCTGGCTATGGGTTCTGTTGGCCCCAATTCCAGTTTCTGCACAGTCACTAGTGCATCCTGGCTTTCCTAGGGTCATCCTTCCAATCCCAGGCACTCAGCACTTGGGAGCTGCCTCTTAGGGACGGTGGTAAGCAGCCCTTTTATGGCTCAGTGGGTTTTCATCAGGTGTCCTTCCTGCTTTCCTACCACATGTTCTTTAGGCTTATCCCTCCCATTAGCTGCCTAGACTGCCCAGCAAGCCCACCTCTCCTTCCTCAGCATGGACCATGGGAAGGCTGGGCTGCCAGGGGAAGCCTGAGGAGAGGCCCAGAGAGGTCATGTTTGGCATTTCAAATGAGGTGTCCCCAACAGGCTCCAGGATATTCTTGGGGTACATCTGCCCAGATGCTAAGGTTGCTAAGGACCAGCCAGGTCCAGATGGGCTCACAGTGGACAGGGACCCTGCAGTGGTTTCTCCCCTGGGGAAGCTGGGCCCAGGGGTGATGAAAAAGTCCAACTCAAGCACTGGTCCATTCCCTGCACCCTCTGGACGCCCCAGCTTCATGGTCCCTCCCAAGAACACACCAGGCCAAGCAGAAGGACTGCTGTGCTCAGCGTCCTCACAGAGCCTCCAAGGCAACATCTCATCGGTGTCCTTTACTTCTCTGAGCCCCAGTTTCTTCTCCTGTGAACTGGATGGTGTCTGTCTTTGCCCCAGAGCTGCCATGAGGAGGGTGGTGAAGGTGTGCACGATGCCATTTCCTCACCCACACACCCTCTCACCCTTCCGGGATGCTCTGACGAATGGGTGCCCCCCAGCCTTCAGCAGGAGAAAAGTGTTCAGCAGAGAGAGAACTGGCCCCAGCAAGGGCCAGCGCAGGCATGGGCCTCTTCCTTCTTTCAGGGGCCTGGACTCAAGCGTCATTCTTTCCTTGACCCGCCTCTACTGCAGCGTCTCACTTGCCACCAAGATGAGCTGTGAGGGAGAGCTCTGGACTCTGAGCTCTCGATCATTGTGGGAACCCCTTTCACGTCCCGCGTGGTTCAGGGTTCCAGTTCAGGGTTCGTGTTCTGGAGAAGGCCGCACACAAATGAAAGGAGACTTAGAAAAGTATTAATTTGGGAACATTGGGGGCCAGGCGGGAGCCCACCTCTAGGGAGAGGACTACCACCCGCTCTGGCTTTGCTATCCCTTTTATTAAGTTTATGGGATACACTCATATCCTTTAGGCAGGAAATTCCAATAATAGCCAATCAGCAAGTATTTACATAAGACTAACAGGTAGAGGCTGCTTCAACTACCAATATCTCAACTAAATAATGAGTGATTAGCTCCGACCTTTCAGAGCATTTAAGGTTGACCACCCTTGCGGATTCCCTTTCCACATCTCTCTATTAGTGGGACAATGACCGGTTTCCAGCAGATCATAAGGCAATTTTGCTGTTACTTTGTAGGCCCAAGGTCAGGGCTCAGCCTGAGTAAGACCCACGGGAGGCAGCAGCCCCATGTGGCCCGATCCTGGGTTCTTCTCTGGGGCAGCTGAGGGGGCGGCCGTGGGACTGAGACCTGCAAGGCAAGGCTAGGGCCCCAGTGTCCCCAGCAGCTTAGCCCACACCCTCTTTCTGGCAGTACCCGCAGTTCTAGGTGGGCCTTTGGGCCCCTGAATTTGGGGGGCATCTGTGGTGATAACTTCCTTAGCCCTGCAGAGCACCCACTCACCCTCACCTAGCACCCGGTATTGGCACACTGCACGGCAGTTGCCCTCCTAAAGATTTAAGAAGCAAGGGTCCCGTTATCCCCACTGGCAAACAATGGACAGAGGCCAGATATCTCTCAGGGATGTAGGCTGGGGCTCCCTCCCAGAGAGCACCCCCTGGGGGTGGGGGTAAGGTTGTGACATGTACATGAATCTCCATCCCTGCTCGGTTCTGCTCAGTAAAATCTGGGTTCTCCCATTCAAGCAGAACTCAACCTGAATCATTGTGTATGTCAGGAACCTGCCCATTGCACAGTAACCCACTGACATAACTGCTTCTACCCCCTCCTCTTCTGACCCTGAGCAAGGGAGGGACCAGGTGCCTTTCTGGCTCCAAGGAAGCCTATGCTGGAGGGCCTGAATCCCTACGGGCCCCCCCAGCAGCCCAGCACAGCAACTCTGACCTCCGGTGCCTGTGAGTGACTTTCCTTGGCCAAGGGGAGGCCTGAGGAAGCCCAGGAGTTGCAGATGTGCCTAAGAGGAAGGGTGAGTGCTGGCTCCAACAGCTGTGAGCCCCTGGGGCCTTCCAGCTGGGTGCCGGCAGGGGTGAGCTGGGGTGACCTGCTTGCCGCAGAGAGTCTGGAACTCTCACTCTTTAATCAGTAGGAAGAACTGAACATGATCAAATTCAGTTCTATTGATTTCTTTTCAGAACATATTCAATTTGCACCAAATGAAAAATACCCTGGAATAGGTGGCTGTGGAGCCTTGGCTGTAGAGCTGCCCTTGGGCCCCACCAGGCCTTTACGGGAAAAGAGCCAGCAGCCCCAGAGCCCAGCCCTGGTGAGGAGAGGGAGCCAGACCCGGGGGCAAGTTCAGAGCCCAGAGGACCTGGGCTTTGCTGTCTCCAGGATGCACCTAGAAAACTTTAACCTGGTGTGACCCAAGGCGACTGGGCTTGGTCTTCTGAGCCGCACTGGGAAGAGTATGACCCTGGGTGGGAAATGAGTGATGCCCAGGGACGCTGGGGGTGTCAGTCAAGCCTGACCCAGGTCAGAGCAATCGCATTGCCTGGGGAAAGCACAGAGGCTCTCTGGAGGGAGTAGCCCATGGCTTGTGTTGGCTGCCCCTGTGTCCTCGGGTTCCAGCAAGACTGGCACCTGCCATCAGTGAAACCCGGTCATCAGGTTCTGGTGTTGCAGAGAGCAACCAGTCACCCTCAGCAGACATGCTGGGCACAAACCCAGGCCCTTCTAATCGAGTGGAGAATAAAAGGGACATCCAATGAGAAAGGACAGGACCTACTCTGGGGCCACACACCCAGCCCGGCAGCCAGAAAGACTTCCTGGTGACATGATGCTTTCAAGGGAAAGGGTGGAGTTGGGCGTAATAAGGAGGGAACAGCAGGAATGGTCCTCAGAGGCACCTGTTGAACAACAGGATGGACGGGAGGGAGGTGGGGAGAGCAGGGTAGCCGGGCGCCTGGCTGCAGCCGAAGAAGGCGCCCTGGAAGAGGTGCCTAGAGGCACCTGTCCTAGGTGTGCAGTGAGGCTGCACCCCTTTTTTATTATGAAAAGCATCAAAGACAGAAGTTGGAAGAGTTGAAAGAATGGTACAAGCACACGTGGACTGAGCACTGTTAACATTGTCCATTTTTGCCCTGCTTTCCTCTCTCTTCCTCCTCCTCCCTCTGCACACACACGCACATGCACACACACACACACACACACACACACACACACACGCACAGACATTGTTACTACACAATTGAAATTGAGGTGTAAGTATCATGACACATCAGCACTAAGTATGTCCGATTGCATCACACAGAAGTGAGGGCGTTTTCTTATACAACTACAATGCCAGTATGACACACAAAGAAACTAAGAATGGTTCCAAATATCATGCCAACTTCCCTCCATATTCAGATTTCCCAATCAACCCAAGCACCTATTTTATGGCTTTTAAAAGCCCAGGTCAAGCTAAGACCATGCCGCCAGTTGGCTCCACCTCTGTGATCTTGTCTAACAAGAACAGCCCTTCTCAGGCGTTGCCTTTTTGAAGAACCCAGGCCCAGTGTCTCCTGGACAGCGCCTGCTTCACTTGCCCTCCTGATGCTGTTGACCTTGCTCCTCTGTTCCCTGTATTTCCTGTAAACTAGAAGTCATGCCTGTGACCTTCTTAGCCCATTTGGGGAGACGCCCTACTGCAGGCATGTTCTTGGTTAGTTGCTGACTACAGATCTCCCTGCTGTGAGGGTTCTGTTTCTTTGGAGAGAAACCTTTGTCCCCTCAATTGTACTGGCAGAGCTGGGCCCAGCGGGAGCTTCCAAATTGGGATGTCAGCATGCCTCACAGAGTCAGAGACTCAGGGCCTCCAGGGACCCTTCCCAGGGACACCTGCCCAGGGACACCTGCCCAGGGACAGGTGGAAGCTGACATCCAGCTGTGTCTCTCCAGTCTGGCCCCCGGCAGGTGGCTGGCTTGATCCAGGGAGGGCCTGATTGGGATGAGATGTCCTGTCAACTGTCGGCCATACCACTGGCTCTGACACCCCTGGCTTCCCCTGAAGTCAGGGGACAGGAGGGCCCAGTCCTCCATCCTTGCTGGACACTGAGAGCCCAGGGCAAGGCAGGTGCCCTGGCAGGAAGGGGCAGCCTACAAGGCCAGGCCTCCCCACATGGTGAGACCAGATGTGAGGGGCTATGTGGGAAGGGAGGCCGGGTTCACACCTCCCTCCACATTGCCCTGGGCTAGCCCTGGGAGATTCGAAAGGACCCCTGAGATTTCCTGACAGCACGTGCCTGGAGCTGAGCACAGGCCCTTGGTCATGGAGTTGTAAGTGCCAGCCCCTCAGCCCCTTGCAGGCAGCCCCGCCTCTGCAGAGCCCCCTGCACTCCGGTTTACCTTCCTGAAGCCTTGCACCAACACCAGCTCAGAGGCATGGGCACAGGCATGCCTGGGAGCAGAGGGCAGAGGGAGGCCCAGGTGGGCCAGTGCCTGCCCTGAGGCAGAGTCACCAGAGCCTCCAGGTGGTCCTGAGCCCATGGAGACAGTGAATGACTCGCTTCCCCTGCCAGGAACCCCAGTGTGAACTGGAGCTGTCAGGGCCAGCACAAGGCAGCCGGGCAGCCCTGGTCCTTCTGAAGTCCAGAGAAGAGAACCCCAAGTCAAGGAGCAGGGCGGGGCGGGGCTCCACCTCAACTTATGGATGCAGAAACTGAGCTGGGGCCTTGCTGAGGAAAGAGCAGTTCTAAGCCAGGACTCCCCTGCTCTCACCCCTCAGTTCAGGTTTGCATGGCTCCTCTGTCCCTGGGGACACACACAGCCCGAAAGGAGCCCTGCGTGACCAGGGGAGTGCTGGCAATGGCCTGGCAGGGAGCAAGGGGGCGGAATGCATGTTTTCTGGGCAGAGATGGAAGCTTTCTCATCGTTTCAAAGCCATCCACGCCCAGTATCTCATCTTCCACACGCCAGGCAATGCAGCACCTCCAAGCATAATGAGGCCAGTTAACAGGCTGTGTCCAGATGGGTCACAGCTTGGCCCTATTGATTAGCATTCACTTCGGGGACACATTATGGGAAGATGAGAAATTCCTGACAGCTTGATGGTCGGGATCCCCGTTCCCCCACATATC
This sequence comes from Corynorhinus townsendii, assembly GCA_026230045.1. Taxonomy (NCBI): domain Eukaryota; kingdom Metazoa; phylum Chordata; class Mammalia; order Chiroptera; family Vespertilionidae; genus Corynorhinus; species Corynorhinus townsendii. The sequence goes on along the minus strand of JAPDVU010000008.1, from coordinate 96,407,175 downwards.
AACGGGAGGGAGATGGCTTTCCCCGCCAACCGCACCACCGCCCACAGCCTCCCCCTGGTGACATCCCACTGAGGCCGGTGATGGAGGGAGGCCGGGCCTTCTGGGCAGGCTCGGGGTTAATGCAGCCCTCCTATTTCAGCTGCACTGGGAGAGGCCCATCTGTAGTTCAGCCGCCAGCTCTCCCTTCTGATGGGGGACAAGATTGATACAGGGCTGTGCCCCTTAGAAGCAGAGCCGTGGGGGCATCTCAGGAGGGGAAGGGCAGCTGCCTATCCCTGCCAAGGGTAAAGGCTGGGCCCAGGGCCAGGCGCTGCTCCCTCTGGAGGGAGGCCAGGGCACGCTGGGACCAGCCTGTGACGGTGGAGGCTGGGAGTCAGGGTGCCCCGCTCAAATGCCCATTCCATCTTCCCACAAGTCATTCATCCTATCTGAGACTGGTTCCCTCCCCCAGGAGAGGGGGATGACATGATGACCTGGTATCCCTGGTGGGAAAGGAGGGAATACCCCTAACTGGGAGAGGACTGGTGAGGAGCGTGCAGCAGGCTGCCCTGTTATGGAAGCTCTTATTCTTAGGAGGCTGAGGGAAGGCCAGGGGTGTTAGCTCTGCTCCTGAGACCCTAAGAAGGCAGGTGTCTGGCCTGTGGGCAGCCCCTCTCGATCAGATCTTTGGGCAGGAATGTCAGCTTCCCACAGACCCCTGGAGCCAGAGCACATGGAGGCACTCTAGTCAGGGCTGGAGGTGCAGCGGGGCGTGGCCCTGTCCCTGAGCCTTTTATCTGTGGGACAGTGCTGGGAGGCCCTTTCTTCACATTTTGGGGGCAGGAATGCAAAATCCCTGTTTCACTTTCCTCTCGCAAGCCTGGCATAGCGCATGGCCGGTGCCTAACCAACAAGCTGAGTGAATAAAGAGCTAGGCAAGTTTCATTTTCTTTAAACTTCTTACACGCCACGTGCCACTTTGTGTTGAATCTTAAGGCACATAGAGCTTGCGATTGGTCACATGCTCACTTCCCTCAACCACTCTGTTGTCCATTACCCGTTGGGGGAGGCAGGCCAGAAACCAGCTGAATCAAGACCATGGTGGTACAGAACACAGGCAATTGCAGATCATGGAGAAGATTCGGGAGCCCAGAGAACTAAAGGGTGACTCCCTGGGTCTGAGACAGGTCTGGAGGAGGGGGATGCGGTAGTGCTGGGGTGGGAGGAGGTACCTGGGTTCTCAGAACAGGGATTCTTTATTTCTTATCAATGTTATTAGTTTTTTTTTTAATATATGACTTTCAGTCTTATTTATGCTTTTTTTAATGCTTTTTTTTTTTTTTTACCAATTCTTTACTTACCTTTTCTGTTTTTTAATTTAAATGTTTTAAAATCTTTTTTTCTGTTCAGTTCATGCATGCAGGGCTATACATTTTCTTCTAAATACTGCTTTAGCTGCATTCCACCTGTTTTGATAGATAGCCATTTCTTGCCCTACAATGCAGAATGATTTGAAGTTTCCATCCTGGTTCCAGTCATTTAGGAGTACATTCACACAGTCCACACACACTTTATGTAAGTACTTCTTAATTGTTGATCCCAGTGGCTGCCCTGTGTCAGAGTGTGGGCTGTTCAGGACCATTCTGTGGACTTTCATGAGATTCCCTTTCCTTTTACTTACTTTCTTTTTTTGTCCCCTTGATCTATCCATTTCTGATTTTAAAAATGTTTTAAAACTTCCACTGAGGTGCCAAATTTGTCAGTTTTATGTAAATTCTTGAGAATTTTCAAAGTTATGTTATTAAGTTATGGTCAGTGGCTCTATTGTTGACCTAACTGTAGTGTCTTTCCTTGTCCTCAGGAACGTGTGCTGCCTTGCAGTCTGTTTTGTCTGCTGTTACTAGTCCTATGTCAGCTTTTTGGGCGTTTTGGTCGAGGTGGGATTTTCTGGGTCTGTCTTATATCCCTCCACCTTTCTCTATGATCTGGTCTTAGGTGCATTTCACTCATGGGGACCCGAGTTCTGCCCTGTCACAAGGACCCAAACTGGTCCTTAGCCCTCAGGAGCAAAGGCCCCAGGAGCGTCTCTGCTTCTCTTTGCGCTCCATGCACATTCGTGCACACCGTACTTCACACACATCCTCTCACTCACAGGGACACTATGTCACACTCACACACCTCTCACTCACAGGGATACTATCTCACACTTACCTCCTCTCACTCACAGGTCCACTGTCTCACACTCACACACCTCCTCTCACTCACAGGTTCACTGTCTCACACTCACACACCTCCTCTCACTCACGGGTTCACTGTCTCACACTCACACACATCCTCTCACTCACAGAGATATTATCTCACACTCACCTCCTCTCACTCACAGGTTCACTGTCCCACACTCACACACCTCCTCTCACTCAGAGTTTCACTCGCTCACACTCACACACCTCCTCTCACTCACAGGTTCACTCTCTCACACTCACACACATACACATCCTCTCACTCACAGGTTCACTGTCTCACACTCACACACCTCCTCTCACTCACAGGTTCACTGTCTCACACTCACACACCTCCTCTCACTCACAGGTTCACTCTCTCACACTCACACACCTCCTCTCACTCACAGGTTCACTGTCTCACACTCACACACCTCCTCTCACTCACAGGTTCATTGTCTCACAGTCACACACCTCCTCTCACTCACAGGTTCACTCTCTCACACTCACACACCTCCTCTCACTCACAGGGACACTATGTCACACTCACACACCTCTCACTCACAGGGATACTATCTCACACTCACCTCCTCTCACTCACAGGTCCACTGTCTCACACTCACACACCTCCTCTCACTCACAGGTTCACTGTCTCACACTCACACACCTCCTCTCACTCACGGGTTCACTGTCTCACACTCACACACCTCCTCTCACTCACAGGTTCACTGTCTCACACTCACACACCTCCTCTCACTCACAGGGACACTATGTCACACTCACACACCTCCTCTCACTCACAGGTTCACTGTCCCACACTCACACACCTCCTCTCACTCAGAGTTTCACTCGCTCACACTCACACACCTCCTCTCACTCACAGGTTCACTCTCTCACACTCACACACATACACATCCTCTCACTCACAGGTTCACTGTCTCACACTCACACACCTCCTCTCACTCACAGGTTCACTGTCTCACACTCACACACCTCCTCTCACTCACAGGTTCATTCTCTCACACTCACACACCTCCTCTCACTCACAGGGACACTATGTCACACTCACACACCTCTCACTCACAGGGATACTATCTCACACTCACCTCCTCTCACTCACAGGTCCACTGTCTCACACTCACACACCTCCTCTCACTCACAGGTTCACTGTCTCACACTCACACACCTCCTCTCACTCACGGGTTCACTGTCTCACACTCACACACATCCTCTCACTCACAGAGATATTATCTCACACTCACCTCCTCTCACTCACAGGTTCACTGTCTCACACTCACACACCTCCTCTCACTCACAGGTTCACTCTCTCACACTCACACACATACACATCCTCTCACTCACAGGTTCACTGTCTCACACTCACACACCTCCTCTCACTCACAGGTTCACTGTCTCACACTCACACACCTCCTCTCACTCACAGGTTCATTGTCTCACAGTCACACACCTCCTCTCACTCACAGGTTCACTCTCTCACACTCACACACCTCCTCTCACTCAGAGTTTCACTCGCTCACACTCCCACACATCCTCTCACTCACAGGTTCACTGTCTCACACTTACACACCTCCTCTCATTCACAGGGACACTCTCTCACACTCACACACCTCCTCTCACTCACAGGGACACTATGTCACACTCACACACCTCTCACTCACAGGGATACTATCTCACACTCACCTCCTCTCACTCACAGGTCCACTGTCTCACACTCACACACCTCCTCTCACTCACAGGTTCACTGTCTCACACTCACACACCTCCTCTCACTCACGGGTTCACTGTCTCACACTCACACACCTCCTCTCACTCACAGGTTCACTGTCTCACACTCACACACCTCCTCTCACTCACAGGGACACTATGTCACACTCACACACCTCCTCTCACTCACAGGTTCACTGTCCCACACTCACACACCTCCTCTCACTCAGAGTTTCACTCGCTCACACTCACACACCTCCTCTCACTCACAGGTTCACTCTCTCACACTCACACACATACACATCCTCTCACTCACAGGTTCACTGTCTCACACTCACACACCTCCTCTCACTCACAGGTTCACTGTCTCACACTCACACACCTCCTCTCACTCACAGGTTCATTCTCTCACACTCACACACCTCCTCTCACTCACAGGGACACTATGTCACACTCACACACCTCTCACTCACAGGGATACTATCTCACACTCACCTCCTCTCACTCACAGGTCCACTGTCTCACACTCACACACCTCCTCTCACTCACAGGTTCACTGTCTCACACTCACACACCTCCTCTCACTCACGGGTTCACTGTCTCACACTCACACACATCCTCTCACTCACAGAGATATTATCTCACACTCACCTCCTCTCACTCACAGGTTCACTGTCTCACACTCACACACCTCCTCTCACTCACAGGTTCACTCTCTCACACTCACACACATACACATCCTCTCACTCACAGGTTCACTGTCTCACACTCACACACCTCCTCTCACTCACAGGTTCACTGTCTCACACTCACACACCTCCTCTCACTCACAGGTTCATTGTCTCACAGTCACACACCTCCTCTCACTCACAGGTTCACTCTCTCACACTCACACACCTCCTCTCACTCAGAGTTTCACTCGCTCACACTCCCACACATCCTCTCACTCACAGGTTCACTGTCTCACACTTACACACCTCCTCTCATTCACAGGGACACTCTCTCACACTCACACACCTCCTCTCACTTACAGGGACACTCGCTCACACTCACACACCTCTTCTCACTCACAGGGACACTCGCTCACACTCACACATGAACAACAGCTCCTCGAATGTCATGGTGTTCGGGAACTTGACATTGTTTATTAACTTATGTTAAAACTGGTTTTGTTATACTTCTTTTCACTTAAAATTGCAGAACCTATCACTGACATTAAATAAAGACTTGTACACACACAACACACACTCACCACCACACATACACACTCTCTGAGCAGCTTTAATTAAAGGACATTACTGTTTAAAATAGCTCCCAGTTTCACCCTGGTCAGGTGGCTCAGTTGGTTGGAGCATCATCCTGTGCACCACAAGGTTGCAGGTTTAATTCCAGGTCAGGGCACACACTTAGGTAGCAGATTCCATCTCTGGTTTGAGTGCATACAGGAGACAACAAATCGATGTCTCTCTCGCTCTCACTCTCCCCTCAAATTAACAAACAAACATATCACTGGGTAAGGATTAAAAAATTAATAATAAAAAATTTAAAAATAGCTCCTGTTTTCTACATGGGCATTATAGACCCTGGAGAGATGAAGAAGGTGGCTGTAAGGAACAGTCCATCACACACAGAGAGAGGTCTTGCTGAGTGGCTGGTCCGAGGCCCCCTGTGTGACCTTGGCTGGCTGGGTGAAACCCTTCTCTCAGGGCCCTTTGTTTTCCCTTCACTGGGCTCCTCTGAGGGCATTTCCTGCTGGAGGAGAAGTGCTCCCTGGGGGTGGTTGTTAGAAGGGTGTTAACTGTAGAAGGGGCGGGAGGGACCTTTGGATAGAATGGCCAGCAGCAGGGTCTGCGTCCCCTTATCAGTCAGCCGCACACCAGGGACACAGTACACATGGTTCTGCCTCGAGGCAATTTAATTAAGCAGCATTGAGCAGCCACCAACATGACATCATAGTTCTTGGAAACGGGACTGTAGCCATAACTCTAGCAGCTCTGTGTCCTTCCAGAGGGCTGGAAATCTTCCATGTGCATTTCCATGTGCACGTTCAGTTCTCCGGCCTTCAGTTACCTTCACATGGGTGGGCCTCCCTGGGTTAGGCCCGCCTCACTGAAGTCCCACCAGTAATTAAGCCTTTTAAGAGATGTGGGAGCTTTGATATCAGTAATTCAATCTCCCCTGTTTACTGATCTCTGCCATTAGTAGAGCTGAAAGCAAAATGCTTTAATTAAAATGATTGGCGATAAGTTGGTATAATGCCATAATCTGCAAAAAGTGCCTTCTAGAAAATGTCATGACATTTAATGGATGTGATTGCTCCAGGGTGAGAAGCAGCAGGTGGAGTGGGAACGGGAAGTGGGAAAAGGGTCTTCTGCTGGGGGGTCAGAGCCACAAGGTGAAAAGCCAGATCTCTATGAGCTCCATGAGGCTCTTTCTACTCAGAAATTCCATCTTGAACCTTTGCTGCCATTCCCCTGGGCTTGGAGAGCCCATGCCCCTGGCTGGGTAATCCAGCAGAGTCTCCAGGTGGGCCTGTCACTGGCCATGCCATCTGGGCTCACAGTCCAGCCTGGAGCAGAGGATGAGCCGAGGAGCAGCTCACCTCAGAGCAAGCCAGGGAGCCTCCCTGCCTCCAAGCTGTGCAGACACTGAGAGGAGCAATGGAGGCTCCTGGTGAAGGCGCTGTGTGCTGCCCCTCCCATACCTTTCCCCAAGCAATGTGGCTATGGCTAGGGACACCTGTGTTGGTACCTGGCCTCAGTGTTGGCCAGGACACCCTGGGGGCTAGAGGGCTGGCTTGGAGAGCAAACTCGGGAGCCAACATGCTGCAGGTCTCTCCGATGCTGTAGAGCTGAGCAGAGCAGGAGGCCACACCTGCTCCGGTGGCCCCAAGGGCAGATGTTCGCTCAGTGTCTCACTGTGGGAGCAGATCCACCTGAAGAAGTAAGGCCCGTGTGGGGGTGAAGGAGGAGAGGCCTCATGGAAAAGCCCACAGGATTCTGCGTCTCACTTCCTCATCTGTGAGATGGGAGTAAAAGTATCTTTCTCTCATCATTACTCGGGATTGATGGAGATCCCACGCCCAGTCCAAGGTGCTCCATAGCTGCTGGTGCACACACTGGGGCAGAGGGAAGGTGAGGGCCCCTGCTAGGCAGACTCTACGGTCCCCAGGACAGAGGGGGGCTCTGAAAGAGTGGGGCACAAACTCCTGGAAGTCGGGGCTTGAACGCCAGGAGAGGAGAGGGGAAGCCAGACACAGAAACCTTGAAACCGGTACAGCCCTGAATCCTCACACAACAGTGCTATGGGCTGGGTCTGTGCTTCCTGTGGCTTCCTTGTGTCAGGATGGTGAGAAGCTAGGGCAATTCCCTGACAAGTGGAATAAGGAAAACTGAGACAAAATAATTAAGCAAGGCCCAACAATTTGAGCAATTCACAGCCAGCTAGTCATCACAAGGTTCTATCTTCCCTGACCCAGGATACTTAGGATCAAATGGTTTACACATTCCAGACTGACCTGGGGCAGATTGGCTTCAATGATGTTCTTCTTCAATGATGTTCTTATAAATAGAACTAATCAGAAAATAACCCTGCCCCCCCCCCCCCCGCCCCTATACACACATTTTGATGAATCAACATATTGAAGTACACGCCTGGAAAACTAATGTATATTCTACTAAGACCCTCCCTTAGAAATCCTGCTGGCCAAAGAAAGATAAAATAAACCTCAAAACAAAGAACTCACAGCGTGTTCTCTAGAGCATGCCCACGCCTTGTGTATTTGTTGCTCTCCCCCTAACCTCTAAGGGACCTCTTAAGACTTACAACCAGGGGAGCAGCAGGCAGCAGCAGCTCATCCCAGGCTTAACCCCTGAACCTGTCTCCAAGCCCTCTTTTTCTCTTTCTTTTTCCTGTTGCTTCTTCTACCTTAAACCCTTCCTTTGTTTCACTGTTTCCATTTAAATAAGTATATTCTCAAAATCACCCAGACTCGTGTTGTGAGATTTTCCACCATGAAGTCAAGAACCCAGACACTACTGGCTGGCCCAAGGCAGACTGGCTCCAGCCCGGACCCCATCCGGTAACACCCTGAGCCACAGCTCAATGTGGAACAGGGACTGAAGTCTCAGGGAGGGAAGCTGAGACTCCCCTATTCTGGCCACTCAGAGTTCAGTTCTGCCACACCTTACCCCACCCTGCCAGAGCTCGGGGCTGTATTCTGATGGGTCCATGCCAGGGGCCACTCTTCAAGAGGTGGCCCTGAGGATGGGAGGTAGGGGCCCTGTACACAGGGAGGATGACTTGTTCGCAGAGGCTGAGCCACTTCTAGATGGGACTTCAGGCCCAACAGTGATGAATGACATAGGAGAGCAAGTGGCATTTGGTGCCATCTCCTCTGTGCTCAGGAAGTCAAGAATGGGTGAGCAGTGGATGTCTGGCACCCCAGCATCCTCCACTATGACCAGGGCCACCTCATTCCCCACCTGGTGTTGCCACCCTGGGTGTGAGGAACGCCCACTTCCACTCCATTTCTGAGAGTCATCCCAGAGTGGGGATGGTCTGGTGGAGAACAAAGCTGTCTGCAGGTGGGGAGGGGAGCAGGCCAGGGCCCAACGCCCACAAGCTTGTCTGATGCAGCTGAGAGTACTCTTTATCAGCAGCCAACAGGGCGATCGATCATGCTCCGCTGCTCTGGTGTGGAAGGACAATAAAGCAGATATTGACTCAATCCTAAATGGCATGTCTGAGCCTCAGGGCCATGTAATAAAGTCCTATGAATGATGTCCCAGATGCACATGGAGGCTGCCCCCCCCCCCCCCCCCCCCCCCCCCGCTTCTGAACAGGAACAAGATAAAAAAGTGCCCTGGTTTGTGCAATTGAATGGAACAAGCATCCAGGGAGCCGATTTGGTCAGTGCTGTAGGGCACATAGATGAAAGATATCCAGTCCAGCACTTTCTGGTCTGGCAGGCCAGTGCATGGCCCTGCCCTGGCTGAGGCCAGAGGGGGCAAGGTGGCATATGTACTAGTATGTCTTGGGGTCCTCTTAGGGGTCCGGACTCAAGGTAGGAGAATGTAAAGGAAGGGAAGGGAGGGGAGGAGAGGAGAGGGGAGGGTGAGGTGGGTAGAGCTATGTGTATCTGTGCAGAGGAAGCACCAGGCCTGGCCAAACCCAGGAGGAGCAGGTGACCTGAGCTCTCTGCAGACAAGCCCTCTGCAGGTGACAGCTCCTGTTGTGCTCATTCCTCCGCAGACTTTACCTCCTCTCCCTCCGGCAGAGGTAGAAGACCTCCGGTGTTCTGCAGCCTCCTTCACCCTCCCTGTCCTTTGCCATCTCCTACTGGCAGCTCAGACCCACGTCTGTGCTCCCACTGCCTGCCTCTCTAGGCGCAATCGCCCTGGGCCCCGCTCTCTAGCTCCACCTCTCCTCAGCTCCAGACTCTTGTGCCAACTACACACTCTGTGTCTCCTGGCTGCTTACAGTAGCTGGTATCCAGGGCCCAGAACTGGACCAGGATTCACCCCATATCTCCTCTCTGTCTGAACTGACCCTTCTCTGCTACTCAGATCAAAATCCCTTTGAGTCTCCCACCCCACCACCGTGTTCCCTCAGTTCCCACATCCAATCCAAGGCCACCCTGGTGCCCAGCTCCACCCTGGTGCCCAGCTCCAGAACACAGAGCACGCCCTCACCTGGACCCTTTCCTCACTTAGACCCCTCCCTCACAGGGCCCCTCCCTCACCTGGGCCCCTCCTTCACCTGGACCCCTTCCTCACCTAGACCCCTCCCTCACAGGGCCCCTCCCTCACCGGTACTGATTCACTCTACCCCCTCAGCTGCCACCCTAGTCTGACTGGACTCTGCTTCACTCCCACCCAGCAGCGAAGTAACCTTTTGAAGGGTCGCTGTGGTCCCATCGCTTCTCAGCTGAGTCCACCAGGATCTGCCCCCCTGCTCCCTCCTCTGCACAGTGCCTACACGACCTTGCTCACCCTCCAATTTCATGTCCTCTCCTCAGGGCCACGTCAGACGGTCCAGCCACTGTCGCTGTTGCCAACCTCACATTTGTCTGGTCTCTGCACCTTCTGTTTAAAGCCCTTTATCCTGCATCTCTGCAAGCTGTCTCCTTCCCTCCACTCAGACACCCAGGCGGCATTTTCTCCAGCCCAGCCATAGGCCTTCCGTGAAGCCCTTCAGCTTACACTTACCACTGCCTCAGCTGAACAGTTCATGTACTGCCCACACACTGACAGCCTGTCTCCTCCGACACCCGGACATGTCAGCGGTCTGACTCTCCAGCTCATTCACCCCTGATGCCAACACAGAGCCTCAAAGGTGCTCAGTGCCCCAGATGTGCCGACTGAATGTCCCTCTGTGCCTCAGTTTCCTCACCTGCAATCTGTCAGACATAATTTGGTGTGACTGCTATTAATGTCATGAATGCTGAGCTGCTGAGTTGGTTAGGCAATGCAGTCAGGGAGGTTAGGGAAGGCAGACGGCTCAGGACCATGAGGCCACTGTGGAGTTGACTCCCTTCTGAGCAGAATGTGCCTTAAACAGAGTCCTCTTGTTTCTCACGCCTGCCTGTCATTTCCTCCCTCACTTAGCTGTGTCCTGGCTCAGCCTACCCCCCAACCACCATGGTTGAGGTCTGGGGGATGACAGAGGCAGCACCGTTGAGTGTCCTAATGATCCTCACTTACATGTGTGCCACATGGAACCCAGTGCCAGACCCATCTCTGAAATCCCTGATTTGATTTGGCTTTGACCTCCCAGCCCTTACACCCATATCCTGGGGCCTGTCTCTTTAGAGGATAATTGTAGGAAGTAATTCTATTTGAGGAACAGTTGCTCCAGCAATATACCGGTGCACTCAAAGCTAATGGGCCCAGCATCCGTGCACACTGAGGACATGTTTCAGCAGAGCATAGGCTGTTCTCCGAGGCCTCCTTGCCCATCGAGGCTCTGCTCTCACCGAGCCAGCAGCAGACAGGTTGAGAACTCATACGCAGGGAGGGGAAGGCTCAGAGATGCTGTGTACCCTCGGCTGCTTCTGCGGGACATGGCCGATCAGGGCAGAGGGTCACCTTGCAGGAGTATGGCCTTGGGCAGGTGCTCTGCATGCTGACCTTATCTAACCTCAGTCTGTCCTTGCAAGACTCTGACTGTTAGCCTATTTTCCAGGTGAGGAAACTGAGGATGAGGAAGATGAAGGAACATCTTGGGCTGCTCTGGGCCCAAGTCCACACAGCTGTTGAGTAGGGAAGCTGGGAATGCTCCAGGAAATTAATCACATGCTGCCCACTCCCACTCTCCTTTTTCTGACTTAGGTTTCCACTTCTGCCTGGCTCATGGCACTGCCCCCTCATTGTCTTCCCTGCATCCCATCTCCCCTCCAATCTACCAGCAACTTCACTCTCTAAATGCACAAATCATATTGTCATTCACCCATCCCATAAACTTCTTCACTGCATTTCAAGAGATGCTGGGAATCAGTACCCCTGCGACTAGTCCCCACTCGCCTCAGGCCCACCTCCCCTGCCCTTCCTGGTAGGCTGCTCTAGGCCCAGCCACACTGCCCCAAGCAGCCTTCTATTCAGGCCTCCAGGTCCTGGTACCTGCTGCTCTGTGGTGGTGAAAAACCTTCCTCATCATTGGGAAGGATCCCTTGGCATCTCTTCCCCCAGCCAATGTCCCAAGACTGGCTGGGGAGGGAGATCAGGATAGAGAACTTTTGAATACCTACTGGATATCAGGGGAAGTGGCGGTGCCTGGTCATTGGGTTAGGTCGGTGAGCCTGCTGTGATGTTCTTGCCCAGGGCCTGTCCCTGCCCTCTTCACAGGGGCAGCACAGCACCAGCATGCAGCTACTCCTGCCCCCCTCAAGGTCAGTCTTAGGGACCCAGGATGACTGTGACATGAAGCAAGATAGCAGGAAGCTAGGGAAATTCCTAGGCAAGTGGGAAGCTAGGGAAATTCCCAGGCAAGTGGAATGGGGAAACTGAGATAAGATCATTAAACAAGGCCAAACAATTTAAACAACTTACAACCAGCTAGTGAATCTCCTTATCTTCCCCACCCGAGGATATTTAAGAGCAAATAGTTTATACCTCCCTAACCAGAGGAGACATAGCTGGATCACTCTGGTTGGAGAGACAGAGGACAGAGACCTAATGAATGCCAGTTGTGCCAGCCAAACCCAAGGAGGGGTGAAGTCCAATAACAAAAACCTGATTAAAGCCAGGCAAACCCATGATGAAAGTAAAACAGTAGAGCAGACCAAAGAATAATCCCAAACTCCCTATAGCTGCTTTTGATGCACCAGCATATTAAAGACACAGCTGGAAAGCTGATGAATACCCTGCTGAAATCCTCCCCTAAGATTCTCACCTGCAGAGGAGAGATCAAACCCTCAATCAAGACAAAGGATATCAGTGCGGGCTTGCTCTAGAATCAGTGGTTCTCAACCTTTCTAATGCCGTGACCCTTTAATATGTTGTGGTGACCCCCAACCATAAAATTATTTTCGTTGCTACTTCATAACTGTAATTTTGTTACTGTTAATGAATCGTAATGTAAATATCTGTGTTTTCCGATGGTCTTAGGTTCTACTGGTGGTCCGTGAGGTCTGAAAGGTCGCGACCCACAAGTTAGAAAGGTTGAGAACCACTGCTCTAGATAGAGCATGCCTAAGCCTCTTCTCAGGCATGGACTTTTTACTTCACAGTCGCCAATCTTTCGGACCTCACGGACCACCAGTGGTTTACGGACCACCAGTGGTTTACGTACCACCAGTTGGCGACCGCTGCTCTAAGGGACCTCAGGAGACCTGCAACCAGGGGAGCAGTGGGCTGAAGCCCGTCTGCAAGGCCTCCTTGCCTTTACTCTGACTTCCCAGTGAGTTAAGAGCAGCCCCACCCTGGCTCACTTCTGTCCTCTGATGCTTCAGGGAGCCAAAACAGGCACCACCTCGCTCTCCCCTGCTGTTTCTCCCCCGCCCAAGTCCTTCCTTTGTTTCACCGCCCCAGCATAATAAACGTGCTCTCTATATCGCCTGGACTCACATTGTGAAATACTTTTTATGCAAAGTCAAGAACCCACACACCACAGGCTGGCCTGAGGCAGACCTGCTCCAGCCTGGCCCTGTCCTGTAATAATGGGACCTGGGCACCATGCACAGGTCAGTCATACAGGGGTGCCTATTCCTGCCTCAGTGGACATCCCCTGGGAGCCAGCACCCCCGCCATTGTGAAGTGAGGGGCATGTCTGTGCTTGGACTATAGCAGCGAGAAAGCAGCCTTCAGACACCTGCCACTGCCACACAGCCAAGCCCTCGCTCCCAGCAGAACTATGTACCGCAGCCCCTGGAATTAGTCCCCAGAGGGGTGAACTCCCTGCCTGTCACTATTGAGGAATGACTTTCCTTCTCCCCACAAACCAGCAAATTAATTCATGCCATCTATTTTCCTGACTTAGATCAAAGGTTGTCAAATTCCTTTACCCACTTAATGATCTGTAATATACCTTTCCATTTCCTGACCAGGCTATTAGATGAAACAGAACCATAATAGCCTCCCAACAGCATCTGTGCACCTGTGTGCATGTGCAGAGCCAAGCAGGAGACTCTGGGAGCCTCCTCAGCCAGCATATAATTCTTTTCAAGAGATTCTACAAGCCAGGATTCAAGCCATATGGTACTTTTGGTTCCAAACAGATTCTGTGGTTCATGTAAAACTGAAAACATATGACATAGGTGCCACTACTGCCCCTGCCATGTCCATGGCAGACATTATTAATCAACTAGTAGCCCGGTGTGTGGGGTTGGGGGTGTTCCTCAGCCTGGCCTGCACCCTCTCTAATCTGAGACCCCTCAAAGGATGTCCTACTGCTGGTTTATAGGGATTGGGCCTAAACTGGCAGTCAGACATCCCTCTCACAATCCAGGACTGCTGGCTCCAGCTGCTCACCTGCCTGCCTGCCTGTCTGATTGCCCCTAACCACTCTGCCTGCTCCCCTGCTCCCCCGCAACTGCCTCCTGCCACTGGCCTGCTCACCCCCAACTGCCCCCCTGCTGGCCTGCTCACTCCAAACTGCCTCCCTCCCCGCTGTCCTGATCACCCTTAACTGACCCCCACTGATGGCCTGCTTACCCTCAACGGCTCCTGCTGTCCCATCCTGGCCTGATCACCCCCCGGTAACCCAAGGTCCCAGCCCCTCCTTTTTTTCTTTTTCTTTTTCTTTTTTTTTAGCACCTCCTTAAGCGGAGGCCAGGGCCAGATGGAAGCAAGTATCTAGGATTTATTTATCTTCTATAATTGAAACTTTGTAGCCTTGAGTGGAGACTAGGCCTGGCCAGGGCAGGCAGAAAGCTTGGCTTCCTCCATTGCCAGGGCAACCCAAGCCTCCTGCTTGCTCCAGCTCCATGGCTGCCGCCATTTTTGTTGGGATTTATTTGTCTTCTATAATTGAAACTTTGTAGCCTTGAGCGGAGGACAGGGCCAGCCAGGGCGGGTGGGAAACTTGGCTTCCTCCATCCCCAGGGCAACCCAAGCCTCCTACTTGCTCCAGCTCCATGGCTGACTGCCATCTTGGTTGGGTTAATTTGCATACTTGCTCCTGATTGGCTGGTGGGCGTGGCTTGTGGGTGTAGTGGAGTGATGGTTAATTTGCATTTTCTCTTTTATTAGTGTAAATTATAGATACTCTTCACAGCTGAATTCAGACATGGCTTTCCTACACAGCCATTGACAGTTAATATAAGTCTCTGCATGGACAAGGAAACCTCTTGATTATCTAAACAAGAGAAGTTAATTGATGGCTCTTCACACACTGCCTTTTCCCTTCTTTCTTTTGGTTTCTTTTAGTGTAATTGTGGCTTCTCAGCATGGATAAAAGTAGGTGAGCCTCCTCCAGACTGTTCAAGTGGGCACAGCCTTTTCCACAGCCAGGAAGGAGAAAGCAGTCCCAAGCCTGCCTGGGGGACCACCCAAGCTTGGTTGTGTAGACCACCCAGGCCCCCAGGCATGGAAACACCTTGCTGACAAGGCCAGGACCATTGGTAGTCAGCAGCAAACAAGGCGATTATTAGAAGATACACTGAGGCACTAGCCACCCTCCACTAGCATCATGACATCAGAGAATGAACATCAAGGCTGACAGTCACAGCTGGGAAAAGCACATGGCCACCCATCCTGCCCTACATGGGTCTGCTCCGCTCTGACTTTTCAGTGTTTTAGCTCTAACTGGGGAAATAGGGTCTTCAGTGGAAAGGGAAAGACACTCCCAGTGCCAGAGAGGAGATGGCTTGTATAGACAGAAATCCCTGCCTGGTCTTTGATTGGTTCATCCTCATGCAAATGAGGACTCCAAATCCTCGAAGTTTGATTGGTCCAAAAGGCACTGCCCTGATTGGTCAAAATGGAGTTGCTCTGATTGGTTGGTGAATATGTTGATGGGACTATAGCTACACAGCTCTGATTGGATGGGGAAAGCCTCGGTCCTATTGGTTTAAACAGGATTCCAGGAACTCCTTTATTAGGGCTGGCTCAGATGGCAGAAGCTCAGTGCAGGCAGGTGGTGCAGGCTTCTCATTGAGGTGTGGTTTTGTGAGGGGCCCCTGTGTAGAAATGGTTGCTAGGCTCTATTTTTGTCTTTTTAATTTGAGCCCAGTTAAGCCACCAGAAGCCCTTCTTAGTAGGCATCTTCTTCCTCAGGGTCCACGTCCTGAACTGGCTTCATTGGAGATGAGCTGACTTGCCACATGTCACTTTGTCACCCAGCCTCTTCTGGATCCTGGTGATTTTCATTGACTACAATGTGGTCTTCCTGAACCTTCAGCCACATTCTCTGAGGCAGTGAGGTTCGCTTCCCTCGCCCCTGCCTCAACCTGGGCCTTTTAAGCAAATCAGCAATGTAATTATTGATCTGTAAGAGAAAAGAAATTAATACAGCCGCCCACATCCTTTGTACATAAGAGTATTTAACAATGAACTCTGCTTAAACTTCATAAAAGCCTCTTCAGCAAATCAGCACACCAGTATTGATCTGGAGCCCGCCTGTAAGTCCCAGCTGTCTGTCTCGCCCACCGAAGGACCATTACTTTGTCTTGCTTGACTCTCCTTTTACATTTATGGCCTGGTTCTTACACTCCCCCTTCTCCCAATTCCCATAGTTCCACTGCCTCTCAGCAAGGGCTGAGCTGCTGCTCTGCTGATCTTCCTCTTCCTGGAGCCAGGGTATCGACTCAGGAGCCCTGCAGGTTTGTGCTGGGCCGGCACCCTGAGGCCTGGATCTGCCTGGGAGACCCCTCTGCAATGCAGCTGGACCCTTGACATGCATCTTCTCATTCATCCTCCCAACAACCCTGGGAAATAAGCATTCCTATCCCCACCTTACAGAGGAGAAAACCAAGGCTCAAGGTGACCTCTCTGAGTCACACTGAAAGTGAGAACCAGGTGCTGTAATTTGAGCCAATGGCCTCAGCAACTTCCTTCTCAGAATGTGAATCAGGGCTGGTATTGCCCACAGTGGAGAAAATTGATCCAATTGCCCATGATACTATGGGCTCTAGGGCTGGGTATGTTCCTGAAAAGGCCTGGTCCAGGCACCCATGGAGGTCAAGGAATCCAGCTGAGCTCAGCCAAAGCACCCACTGGACCTGGCTCCCTCAAGATGACTTAGACTCCTAGCACCTTTCTATCTGCTTTTTATTTTATTTTATTTTATCATTGATTTCAGAGAGGAAGGGAGAAGGAAAGAGAGAGAAACATCAATGATGAGAGAGAATCATTGGTCGGCTGTCTCCTGCACACCCCCTACTGGGATCAAGCCGCAACCTGGGCATGTGCCCTTGTCCCGATTCAAACACGGGACCCTTCAGTCTGTAGGTCGACATCTATCCACTGAGCCAAACCAGCCAGGGCTCTACCCGCTCTTAACCCAACCTGTCAGCCTACCTGTTTGCACATGACTGAATGCTAATGATATGAGAGTCCGTCATGTCTAACTGGGCAGTGGCAGGGGCCACCTGTGAACAGGGTCAATCCTATGTTCCAAGCAGTGCTCTGAGCTGTTCAGGGGAACAGGGCAGCCCTATGGCCTCCTCACGTCCACTCTCCCAGCGTGGGCTTTGAGTTGGGGGTAGGTGGGGTGCCAACAGTTGAAGTAGAAGGTATAGTAGCAGGAACCTGGATAAGGAATCAAGGTCTCTGGCTCTGGCCTGGCTCAGGGCTAGCCCTCAGACTCCCCAAAACCCTTCTGACCACGGAGGCTGTCCCTGTGAACTGGGCTCAGACCTTGGTCTCAGCCCTCCAACTGTGGCACTCTGCACAGCAGCAAGGTGGGGCCCCAAAAAACCCAAACCACAGGCCTCGTCACCCATCCATCAGAAATGCTCAGTGCCTAGAGGTGCTGGGAACCCCAATGCCCTAGACTGACTGCGGTGTTCTCCACCCATAGCCTGTGCAGACCTCTACATGAGACACCAGCTCACTCCCCGTCTGTCTGTATCTTGGCTTTGACCTTGGTGGTTCTCCTGCTTCTCTGGTCTCCCTCACACTCTGTTCTGTCTCTCTTCTGTGTTTGCCTCCTCCTCTGTCTTCCTGTTTCTGTTTTCTCTTCTGCTGGTCTTTTTTTCTTTCTATGCGTCACTTTCTAATTTTTCTCTGCTTCTTCTTCTGACATTCTGTTTGTCTGTTGGACCCATCCCCACAACTACCCACTTCCAGTGTTCCCTGGTCTAGGTTGGCATGTTCACAACCAGGCCTGGGGAAGGCCCTTGGCACTGAGATGCCTGGGACCTGGGCATTGGGCCAGCCTGCAAGGTTAGGCCTCACTCCTGGTGGTCAGGGCCTGCTGGGGAACTGCACTGGGCAGGACTCCTCTCACATAAGCACACATGATGTCCCCGCCGTCCCTGCAGCCCTCACTGGCCCCACAGCTGATCTACAGGCCTACACAGTCATGAGGTGGGGGGAAGACTCTGTTCCAGATGATTCTAGGGAAATTAGAGGAGCAAGTGGGTGCCACATCTCACAGCATCTCTGCCCCACCCCCTTCCAGGGAGAGGCAGGGTCAGATTCCAGGGGTGACTGGGACTGCACCTCCATATGAACTATCCAAGGACCAAGGTCATTGCTCCTCTCCTCAGCCCTGTCCCAAATTCCCTTAGTAAGAGAATATTTAGGGGCCATTTGCATGGGCACTCACCCCACTGAAAAGGGGGAGCCTATAGGGTCAAGGGGGAGCTCCTGAGAACTCAGGCCTCAGGGACCTGCACCCATGGGGCAAACCAAGCTGAGCCAAGCAGGAACAGCCTGGGTGCCAGGCTCTAGTCAGGGTCTGCAGCTGGGGAAGAAGGGGTGCCCTGCCAACTCAGCATCGGGGTGCCATGCTTTGCAAGCCTCCTCTAGGTGCTTCCTCATACACAGGCTGCATTAGGAGGGTATTCAGGAGTGGACGCAAGGGTTGGGGAGGGGCAGGTCCTCGTATTTCTCCAGAAGGAAGCTGAGGAGGCAGCTGAGGGGGGGCACTGGTAGGGCCGCCCGGAGGTTTATGCCTGAGCTTAGTGGCCCTCAGAGGAACAGCGCGGGAGTCATTGGAGGAGCCTCAGCTCAGCTTGCTCCCTGCAGCCGTCTCCGAAAGGCAAAAGGCGGTGCTGCTGGGAGGGCAGGGAGACTTCTAGGACACAACCTGGAAACCAAGGGCCCCCCCTCCCAGAGCTGACAGCACTAGGCGCTAGGCACCGGTCAAAGCATCATGAGGGCTACTGAGCGCCCTCTGGGGTGCCATCTCAGGACCACCCTGGAGCCATGCCCTTGCTCTGCAAACAGTCCCATCCAGGTCAGGGGCCTGCCCCCCATAACCCTAGACCTGCCCCTTCACCTGGCACCCAGGTCCAGGACACTCAGAGAGCCAGTCAACACCGCTGTCCAAAGAGCAACCCCCTCCTGACTCCCCTGCCGCCTCTGCCGCCTCTGCCAGAGATCAAAGCCTGTCTCCTGGTAGAGTCCTGTCATTGGCCTAATGGAAGCTCTCCCTATTAGCACGGGGATTGGTAGCCAGGAGGGAGCTGGGAGCCTCAGATCTCGGCCCCTCAGTGGCCACTCAGGACTGTGTTCTGGAGGAAAATGACACACACACTCCTCCAGGAGACACCTCATGGGAGAGCATCTCCCCCCCCCCACCCCTCCCCCTGCTCTGCCCCCATGGGTGCCCAGGGCTGCAAGGTCCAGGCTTGCTACACACCCGCGATAGGCTGCCCGGCATCCTCAGGGCCCAGTTCACCTAACCGTCAAGCCCATGAGAGGGCTAAGGGAGGCCACTGTGCCACACCACTGCCCAGGCCAGGCCAGCC
The DNA here is from genome assembly GCA_026230045.1 of Corynorhinus townsendii. NCBI lineage: Eukaryota > Metazoa > Chordata > Mammalia > Chiroptera > Vespertilionidae > Corynorhinus > Corynorhinus townsendii. The sequence continues at coordinate 96,387,897 of JAPDVU010000008.1, read as the reverse complement.
CTCAGGGTGGCAGCCCCTCTTCATGTGGATGGTGCTGTAAAGGGGAAGCCACCGTTGCCAGAGCAGCAGGTAGGGCTGCTGGTTCGGCGCACCCTGGGTCCCTGGACAGCCAGGGACAGATCGCCAGCCCTCTCTGGACTCAGGTTTGGTGTTTTTTTCATACAGAAAAACATATTGTAGGCCTGGCTGGCTTGCCTCAGTGGATAGAGTGTTGGCTGCAGACTGAAGGGTCCTGGGTTCAATTCCCATCAAGGGCATATACCTCGGTTGCAGGCTCAGTCCCTATGCAGGAGGCAACCTCTCACATCCATGTTTCTTTCTGTGTCCCGCCCCTCCGTCCCACTTTCCCTAAAAATCAATGGAAAAATATCCTCAGGTGAAGATTAACAACAAGAAAAACATATTGTAAGGTCCAGTTCAGAAAATAGAAACCATGACAAGGAGTTAAGATGAATCCAATTAATTGAAGGCAGCAGCTACCCAGGGAATAGAAATGGCAGTGCTGAAAAGTGAGTAGCTCAGAGATCAGCACCAACAGGAAGCTGTCCCAGCCTCGGAGGGACATAGGCCCGGACACAGAGCTACCTGTGGGAGCTGGAGGCCCCACCGTGAAGAGGGCAGCAGGTTCGCTGTACACACGAGGATTCAGGGTGAGACAAGATGTCCTCCGGATGCAAACCAATGAAGCACCAGTAGGAGTCACAGGGGAGGGGCCCAGGTCAGAAACAGAGAAAGGTGGGAATGAAAATGACTGGGGAAAGGCCACACCAAGTATACAGACCTGCCATCTGGACCCTCACGGGTTCCTGCAAGTGTGTAATTGTGAAAAGCTGCCCTCCCTGATGTGTTCATGGTTCTGAATGAGCAGCTGGGCTGGCCCAGGAGCTGCTCAGGACAGAGGTGCTTGTGCTGCCATTCACGGGCTCCGAGGTGCAGGGGAGCCAAAGAGCAGGTTATACAGCAGGCTGGGCATGGTCCCTGTGCATGTGTGTTGGGGGGGGAGGGAGGGATGCCCTGAAAGGATGGGGCAGAGCCTCAGGAAGGAGTGGGGCTATCCTCAGGTGGGTGGACCCAGAGGCCAGCTGGGCCTAGAAAGGTCATAGCCAGAAGCTTCAGGGACAGGCCTGGGACATGGGCAGGGCCTCCAGGCTTCAGCACCTCCTCCCTGCCAGGTTTCTCTCCTCTCTGGCCTGGCTTTGCACACCACGTGTAAGGAGAGCATCGTTGGATGGTAGCTCCTGGCACGGCATTCTGGTGCTTGGCAGCCCTGGTAGCCACCATATCTTCCTCAGCTCAGACCCTGCAGGTCTCTGAGTGCTGTGCTGCTGCCCTGCAGGCTGTCAGGATTCCTGGGAGGAGTTGGGGGGAGGGGCGGAACAGGAAGTGTAGACCAGTGGTCGGCAAACCGCGGCTTGCGAGCCACATGCGGCTCTTTGGCCCCTTGAGTGTTCTAACACCACTTCTTCAAAATAGACTTGCCCAGACCAAAAACCGACTTCTGCACATGGGCCATGAAGTTTTAATCGCACTGAGTATTTTGTGGAAGAGCCACACTCAAGGGGCCAAAGAGCCACATGTGGCTCATGAGCCGTGGTTTGCCAACCACTGGTGTAGACGGAAGGGTAATGGTGAGATATCAGGGGAGGGAGAGAGCTCCCTGTCACTAAGGGTGAACTAGTGTTCACTTGTAGGGAACACTGAGCAGGGGTGAGCCTCCACCTGCCCTAACATGCCGCTGTTTCCTGCTGCAAGCTACCTTGCATTCTTGGAATGGGCACCAACATGCTGACAGCAGGTGGCAGTAAGAGAGGCAGTGTGAGTGGTCTCTGTCCCCTATGTCACTGAGGCCAGGGTACACAGGCACCCAGAGGAGGGAGGATCCCAGAGATCAGCTTCCCCTCTGCATGGGTAGCACTGCCCTTCAGCCATCACGTAACACTCCTAACTGGGCCCCAGAAGGACCCTGGCATGATCCCCACTGAGATACCTGCTGACAGTGTCCCAAATAGAGCTTGGGCTCTTGGTGGCCAGTGCAGGGCTCTCTTGGTCAGCCAACCCTCACAGCCCCAGCCGTGGCCAGCCTGCTGGTTCCTGGCCTGTGAAGCTGGACAGGCATTGGGCCCACCCGAGGCTGTGTAAAGTCCGTGAGACACATTGGGGGGGGGGGGGGGATGCTGAGTCTGCCCAGGGAGTGGGGCGCAGGCCAGGCAGCTGGAGACTGCCAGCTGGTCGCTCAGGGGTCCCTGGCCTCCTCCTCGGCTATCCGTCTCCTTGCCAGGATGCGAGGATCATGGCACAACCTGTCCTGTGGACACTCTGCCAGCCAGGGGCCCAGGGCCTTTGTGACTGTTCCCTCTGGCAGAGCTGAGCTGCAGTCAGGGCCGCAGAGCCTCAGCGGGCCAGGAGGTTCATGTCTGTCTTCTCCTAGCACTTTGCTGCCTCCAGCCAGATCCCCTTTGTAATTCAGTTTAATAAAATATGATGACAGTTTTATTGACAGCATTCCTATCTGGAGCCTGGGAGAGCGATGACCAGCTGCACCTTCTTCCACGTTGCGGGGCCAGGCTGGCATCCCATTTCCACAGACCCCGGGGCCCATCCAAGGACAGGGGATTAATAAAGCCAGTGTGGCTGTCCCCTGTGTGGGGGAGGGGCAGGGCAGTCTCTGGAACTCCTGATTCCAGAAAGTCTGGGCCTGGTGGAGGCTCAGGCTAAGAGGTGGGTGGGCTGTACCCCAGCCCTGAGGGTCAGACCAAATCAAGAGGCGGAAGCCAGAGAGCCTATGAGGGCGGCGAGGCAGCTAGTACTCAGGTTTTTGCAGTGGGTGAGGTCAGCCCTGGGGGAGTGGGCTGGAGACTGTGGGTGCGGTCAGCCCTGGAGGAGGACCCCACACTCAGCCACAATGCAGGTCTATCATCTATGCAGGTCTAGAGGTGCAATGTCCTTCCTCTGTCCCCAGCTTGCACTGTCACCTGCCCCCAGCTGCAGGGTAAGCCCCATGGGATTCAGAGGCTAATGCCACTTCCTTGGAAATACCAGCTCAGAGACACCAGCTTGAGAGCTTAGCCCCCAGCCTGCCAGCACACAGGACATGAACCACAAGTAGACTGAGAATGTCTGGGGACGCCTCATCACCTCTCGGCAGGGGGCAGGTCCAGCAGGGCCTGCCAGGTGGGTAAATGTAAGTCCATGGAGAAGAAGCAACCCCCATTCAATGGCCACACCTTCCACCAGGCCCAAGCCCGTCATGCCCCCCAGTTCGACCTGGCTCTCCAGCCTAGCAATGTACACCAGGCTCATTGCCCACTACACATCCTGCGGCTGCTTTGGAGGGATGATGAGAGGCAGGCCTGAGAGGCAGGAGGTGGTCAGGAAGCCCCAGAAGTGCCTTTTCGCCACCAGCAAGCAGGCCCCTACTGGTTCAAGAAAAAGGCCACCTCAACTTCGGGAAATGTGGTCGGGAAGCCTCACGAGCCTGTGTGGCTCTGCAGGCCCAGAGATGTGCCGTTGATAGTTCTGGATGGGGTGAAGCCTGCAGGAGCACCTGCGAGAGCTGCCTTCCTTGCCAGGTGAGATGCCTGGCCTGCTGGTCACTCAGAGGACAGTCTGTGGTACTTGTCATTGACCTCACTAAAGGCAGAGATGAGGTTCAGTGGCTAAAACAACTGATCGAAGCAACCCAGGCTGGAAGGGTGGCACAGCAGGGGTGTGGTCCTTGACAGGGGAGGGGGAGGCAAGGCGGATCAGAGCTGGGGCCTCCACTCCTGGAGGACAGGGGCTCTGAATCAAGTTCCACGTTCACCTGGCCCTGGCTGCCAGCTGGGCACAGCTAAGGTGGTCTCAGCGAAGGCCGAGCCCAAGAACTCCTCCTCGCACAAAGCCCTGATCCGGGCAGGCTTTCCCGAGGGGTGATTGACCTGCCCAGCTGAGTAATGGGACCCTCTGGGCATTGAGTTCCGAGGCAGGTTGCCTGCCAGCAGAATCATAGTGCTTCATCAGCAGGCTGCCTCATGTAATATGCAGCAGCACATTAACCCGCACTCCCAGGTGGGTCCGGCGTGTCAGAATCTGCTGAACTTGGAAGAAAAGGCACAGGAATGGGCCTGGAGCGTTCCGCCGCACACCAGTCTGGGGGCGGGAGTCAGGGTCCCAGGGCACATCCCACAGGCCCTGTCCTTGCCGCACCTCCATCGAATGAACACCATCTGTAGAGACCAGGTGGGCAGCAAAGCTGGCACTTACACCAGAGGAACACCTGCCGCCTCTGCGGGGACCCCTCCCACTGAGCCCAGATGAGTGTCAGGAGCTTTCTCAGGCAGCCATGACCAAGCCAGCTGAGTGGGTGAGCAAGACCAAAACTATCGGCCACTCCCAACAGCGTAGTTCTGAGAGGTGTCTGTTAGCTACTGCCCTGGCATCTGCTTTCTGCTTCCCTCTCCTGACAGTCATCGCATCTGCACTAAGCCCCCAGCACCCAGGGAAATTGGGCCCAGGAAAGCATAGACTTAGAGAAGGCACAGGGCAGGCAGTAGGGTCCTGTGCTATACACCAGGAGACTGAGGCCCAGCGAGAGCCCAGTGATGTGCCACTTTACATACCCCTATGTGGGAGTCCGGGGCTGGAGCATCTTCCTGACCGGGCTTTGACTTTCCCACCCAGGTCCCAGCACCCACTTCCTCTGGCCTGCAGGAGGGACTCCACGGCTTCTGCCCTCGGATGGAGGTGACCCTGTGAGCTGAGCCCCAGCAGTCGCTCCTCGGGCCTGGGAAACCCTGCGCTCTGCTTCATGGGCAGCTCGTACCAGAGTGTGAGATGTGAAAACATGCCCCATGTGGGGCACCTGACAAGGAGTCAGGAGGAGGAGCGAGCGGTCCAGCTCTGCTGATCACCAACGAGGGGAAGGTGGGAGCCAGTCTGTCACATTGGGCCTCAGTTACCTCATCAGCAAATGGCACCAGTGTTGTGGGGTCACAACTGCTGTGAGAATACATGGGAAGTGCATGTGGAGGTGCCTGGGGTCCAGCAATGAATAGAATCAGACATCTCGAGCTCTCGGGCCTCAGGGTCACATCCCCTCCTCCTCAAAGCACTCTATGAACCACAGAGGACTCAAATATTTAAAGGAAGACCCTTTCTCATCAGCTCAGGAGGCAGCAGGAGGTAGACCCAGGGTCAGACCTCAACTCCACCCCAGGCACTGCTTGACGGTCATGGGTGGGCTTCCTGCTTCAGCCTCTGCTTACTTATCTACAAAATGGGCACAAGAGGGCTCCAATTCAGCAATGCTGTGTCCTGGAGACCCTGAGAATCCTCTCATGCCCACCACCTCTCCCCACCCCCCCACACACAACTGAGAAAAATGGCAAAATATAACAAATAACATTTAAATGCATGGCTGAGCTTTTGAGAAAGTAAGGGACAATTCCAGGGACAAACAAAGAGTGACAGATCACAAAGCATAAGCCCACGCATAGATCCTACGCTGCAGGACTAGGAGGAAGGCAGGAAGGCGGCTACCCAGCCCAGGACTGGGGCTACAGCTCACAGAAGCCGACAGACCCTGGGCCTAGGCATCCGTTAGCTGTACCTTCTTCAGGGATAGCTATGAAGAAAAAAATAGCCAGTCAGCGAAAACTTACCAGAAGTCTCAAAACTATATCATCCAAGCGCTGCAAACTTTATTATAATCAAAGAAACAGTGCTTCTTAAATTGGTAAAGTCGAAAAATTGGTCATCTGGCATTTCTGTCTTTGGCAAATTGATATTTTGAAATATCGACTTGACAAATTGACTTTTAATTGGTAGTATCTTAGCCTTCTCTCCAGTTTTAAAGGTCCTCACAGGAGAGGAGTCAATACCTAAAAGCAATTCACAGATGCAGCAGAAACTCTGTCAGAACTCCAACAACCTTTTTGAAGAAATGAAAAGGCATATTCTCAAATTCACCTGAAATTGCAAGGAGCCCCCAATAATCAAAACAATCTTGAGAAAGAAAAACAAAGAGATATCATACTTCCTGATTTCAAAACCTACTGCAAAGCTTCAACAATCAAAACTGTGTGGAACTGGCATTAGGATAGACCAGTGGTCGGCAAACTCATTAGTCAACAGAGCCAAATATCAACAGTACAACGATTGACATGTCTTTTGAGAGCCAAATTTTTTAAACTTAAACTTCTTCTAACGCCACTTCTTCAAAATAGACTCGCCCAGGCCGTGGTGTTTTGTGGAAGAGCCACACGCAAGGGTCCAAAGAGTCGCATGTGGCTCGTGAGCCGCAGTTTTCCGACCACTGGGATAGACACATACATCAGTGGCATAAAATTGAGAGTCCAATCTATGCTCAGTAGATTTTTGGCAGAGGTGCCACGCCCATTCAATGAGAAAAAATTTAAAAAGTCTTTTCAACAAATGGTGCTGGGACAACTGGATTTTCATATGCAGAAGTTGGACCCTTACCACACACTATATGCAAAAAATTAATGAGTCAACAAACTAAATATAAGAGCTAAAACTTTAAAACTTTTAGAAGAAATATGAAAAGTAAATCTTCATTACTTTGGATGTGGCAATGGATTCTTTGGCATGGCATTAAAAGGGCAAGCAACAACTAAAACATAAATTGGACTTCCTCAAATTCAAAACTTTTGAGCATCAAAGGACATCATGAAGAAAGCGAAAACACAGCTTACAGCATGAGGGAAATATTTGTCAATTATATGTTCAAATTTATATCCAGAATCCTGTATATAAAACATTCTAAAACTTAACAACAAAAGGACAAAACAGCTCAATATGAAAATGAGCAAAGGACTGGAATAGACATTCCTCTGAGGAAGAGATACAAATTCTGATAAACACATGAAAAGATGCCCAGCATTAATAATCATTAGGGAAATGCAAACTAGAACTTCAGTGAGATACTACCTCACACCTATTAGGACGCCTATAATTAAAAACAAACAAACAAGGGCAGAAAATAACACAGTTAGTGAGAATGTGGAAAAATTAGAAACTTGTACATTTCTGGTGGGAATGTAAAATGGTACTACTTCTGTGGTTCAGCCATTCCTCAAAAAGCTAAGTATAGAATTATCATCTGACCCAGCAATTCCATCCTAGGTATGTACTCACAAGAATTAAAAGCAGGAACTCAAACAAATGCATGCTAATGTTCATAGCAGCATTATTCACAGAGTCAAAGGTGAAAACAAGCCAAGAGTCCATCAACAGATCAATGGATAAACAAAAGGTGATGTGTCCGTATGATGAAATAGTACTCGGCTTTTCAAAGGAATCAAGTTCTGGCACATGCTACAATGGATTAACCTTGAAAACATTATGCTAAGTAAAATAAGCCAGACATTAAAGGGCAAATATGGTATGATTTCATTATATGAAATATGTAAAACAGAGAAACTTATAGGGACAAAGTAAATTAGAGTTTATCAAAGGTTGGAGGCAGGGCGTGGGGAATTATCCCTTAATGGGTAGAGTTTCTGCTGGGCAGTGAAATAGGTTTGGAAAAAATAGTGGTGATTGTCGAACAACATTGTGAATGTAATTAATGCCAGAAAATTGTACACTTCAAAATGGTTACAAGGGCATTTTTATGTTATATATTTTATTACAATAAAAATGTGTTTTAAAGGCACAATGGTGAGCAAAGAAGCTGGTAAATCTGTGGGTAGATCCAATAAAGCATAGACAGTATAAAGAAAAATAATATCAAAGAATTTGTGGTCATACAAACAAAACAAGGTTGACACACCAAAGAGCAAAGACCAGCACACTCCTGAGGAGCAGGAAGAGGTGCTGATTATGGCTAGACAAAGAGTGTGTGTGGTCTAGAACAAAATACCACGTGCGGGCGCACACATACAGTGCAATCGAAACTTCGTGGCCCATGCGCAGAAGTCGGTTTTCGGCTCTCAAAAGAAATTTCAATCCTTGTACTGTTGATATTTGGCTCTGTTGACTAATGAGTTTGCCGACCACTGTCTTAGGAAGAGGAAAAGAAAAAAACAGAAAAGTCAGTCACTCTAACAAAGTTAGGAAAAGTGAGGGAAAACAGAAGTCCAGAAAAATCCAGGACAGGAATTAAGTGGTGGCAATAAATTCTTATAGGTCAATAAAAACAATAGGGACAAATGTACTGAATGGAGAATGCCAGATTGACTACAAAAAGCAAAATCTGGCCATGTGTTGCTTACAAAGGTCACACCAAAGCACAGAAAGGTGGAAGACAAGAGGATGGGAAATAATGCCACATGGATGTTAACTGTGGCTGTGTTCATCCCCAGACAACGTGGACTTTTAGACACCAAGTGTCACGGGGGGGTAGAGACGGCCATTCCTGGAGCTTGCTTTACTCCACTGAACTCTCACTCTCAAGAGGGCGAGTAAGGTGTGAGGTGACATCTATTTGTGGTTTTAATTTGCATTTCTCTGATCATCAAACAGCAAGAGTTGGTGAGGATGTGGAGAAAAGGCAACCCTTGTGCACTGCTGGTGGGAATGCAGATTGGTGCAGCCACTGTGGAAAACAGTATGGAGTTTCCTCAAGAAATTGAAATTGGAATTCCCATTTGACTCAGTAATCCCACTTCTGGTAATATATTTGAAGAAACCCAAAACACTAATTCGAAAGAATATATGCACCCAGTGACCCAGGTAGTGTGCTCTGCCACAATGCTCTGCCAATGCTCATTGCAGCATTATTTACATAGCCAAGATTTGGAAGCAGCCCAAGTGCCCATGAATAGATGAGTGGGTAAAGAAGCTGTGGTACATTTATACAATGGAATACTATTCAGCCATGAAAAAGGACAGTATGGAGGGACCTGGAGACAGTATGGAGGGACCTGGAGAGTATTATGCTAAGTGAAATGAGCCAGTCAGAGAAAGACAAGTACCATATTATCTCATTTATATGTGGACTCTAATGAACAAAATAAACAAACAAACTCATAGGTTCAGAGAACAGACTGAGAACTGTCAGAGGGTAAGGGGGTTGTGGGGTTTGGTTAAAAAAAAAAAAAAGGTGACGGCATTAAGCAAAAAACAACTCATAGACACAGACAACAGCATGGTGATTACCAGAGGGAAAAGGGGTGGGAGGAGGTAGAAGAGGGTAAAGGGGGGAAATGGTGATGGAAGGAGACTTGACTTTGGGTGGTGAACACACGATACAATATGCAGATGATGTATTATAGAATTGTACACCTGAAACTTATTTTATTGACCAATGTCATCCCAATAAATTCAATAAAACTTAAAAAAAAAAGAAGGTAAGTCAGAGTATGTGACTTGACTTTGTAAAAAAAAAGGGGGGGGGAGGTTTCCCTGAGGTATTACAGGGTTCTTGGAGAACACCCTGTCCTCTGGGGTGGGGCCGACGCCCAGTGAGCCACTGAGACATGCCCTGACTCTTGAAGTCAGGCACTGCCCAGATCACTTTCGTAGAGACTGTGCATCGAGTGGAAAAGAAATCCAAACACATTGAAAGTACAGTGTGAAGGCTCATTCCTTAACATGAGACTAGATTAAAGGTGAGTTGATTCACAGGAGCTTGTGAGGAAGCTGCAGTGATGCTAGGACAGGCAGGAATGGAGAAGGGGGTCTGACGCCCGAGGTCCTATGTGGAGCAGTGATCGGATCAGAGCCTGGCACTTCTTGGCATCCCAACCTGATGGGACTCTGCTGCTTCCCCTCAGGCCTCAGGAGGAGGGCAGGCCAGTTGTGTGGCCCCTTGGACCTCTTGGGGGTGAAACCTGTGGAGCAGCCATAGGCCATGTTTCTTCCTGTCAGTCATTTCCTTCCTGATCCCAGCACCTCCACCTCTCAGTCCCGAACCCTCAGGGACCCTGTCAAGGGTGCGCCAGCCTTAGCAGGAATCCGGCATCTACCCTCCCTGACCTCTGTGGTCCATAGGCTTCTTGGGATCAGTGCCCCCTTTTAGACTAGAGCCTCTCTCCAAGCTTGCTAGCACCTTACCCCCAACACACACACACACACACACACACACACACACACACACACACACACACACACACGACTCAGTTCTGCGAATCTCAGCATGTTCCAGAACTATTTCAGCATTGTAAGAACCCACGCTGATTTTTGGAAGAAGTCTTTTTAAATTGCACATAAAGGCCATCCTGTCTGAGCTCTTACACCAAGTCTCAGGTCTCCATGTGGGGGTCGTCACATCTCGCCAGAGCGTGGGGAGCCTTGCCCTCTAGAGAATGTCCAGCATCCCTCTGACTGCCTCTCCTGGTCAGCCCCCAAACCCAAGCCAGCTCCTGTGGGCTCTGGGCAGAGACATGGTCTTTCCTCTTCACCCTCAAGCTCCCGTTCTGCCTCAGCTTCCTGCTGTACACCCCAGATTGCTCCAGGAACCCTGGGTGGGAAGTCAGTGCAGAAACAGCCACAAGCCAGCAAGAGTGGGGGAAGCCATGTGACCCCCCAGTGGGGACAGGAGACAGGATGGTCTGGACCAGAAGCCAGACCACTGGGCTCAGATCCCATGGATGCTCTGAGAGCTCCAGCATCTTAGCCTATAAATGGGATTCTGGTCCAAGCGAGTGCATGGGACGTGCCTCAGTGGTGCTGAGTGTCACCACCATTAGTGGTGCTGGTGGCAGAGCACACTACCTGGGTCACTGGTTACAGGCAGTACATCCTGATGGAGTTGGGATGCTCAGAATTTTAAGGACATGCCCAGAGGAAACGCTGCTCAGTGACCTCAGACACATCCAGCCCACACAGCCAATGCCTGTCCTGGGGTGGGGCACACGGATGGGAGCCGAGGATACTTGGGACGCCCATCCCTGGAGTCATGGAGCCCGTGATAGCTAATTTTATGTGTCAGCTTAACGGAGCCAACAGGGCCCAGTCCCTGCAGTCTGTATTCTGAGGGTGTCATTGAGGGTGTTTCTGGATGCCATTGACACTGAGTCAGTAGACAACAAAGCAGATTGCCCTCTTGCTGAGCAAGCCTCCTCCAGGCAGTTGAAGGCCTGAGTAGAACGAAAGACTGACCCTCCGGAAGCAAGGGAAGCTCTTGCTGCCTGCCTGCAGGGAGCTGGGCCTGGGCCTGGGCCTTTCCTGGCCTTTAAACTCAAACTGAAATAATCTATCTTCAGCCTGCAACTGTCCCGCAAGAGCTTGCACATCAGCTCTCCTGGGTCTTCAGCTTGCTGACTGCGGATCGTGGGACTCTTCGGCCTCCATAATCATATCAGCTGGTTCCTTATAATAAATCTCTTGACTGACAGGTGATAGGTAGGTAAGTAGGTAGATAGATAGATGTAAATGATAAAGATGTAGATAAACAGATAGAGATAGAGACATAGGAAATATATATGCACACATATGTACTGTTGACTCTGTTTCTCTAGAGAACCCTGACTAACACAGAGCCCAAGTGTGGGAAGTGGCCCTGGGGCCCCTGCACCCTGAAGGACTCACCCTTCCTGTGCTTCCAGGCAGGGCCCTAGCTTAGAGCAGGGCAGTGCTGCTGCCCACCCAGCACTTCCGGGGCCATAAGCTCAGCAGCCACGGCTGAGGAACCCACCCCAAGGTCTGTGCTGCTATGAAGGAGGCAGCCTGGCTGTACAGTTGAGTGGGTTGGTTTACACTTGGCCCAGACAACCAGCTGTGACCTGCAGCAGGCTGCTTTCCCTGTGGGAGCCTCTGTTTCCTCCCCGTGAAGCAGGGGTTTGAGAGTGCTTAGCCCATTGCTGTTTAAATGCCCAGTGCTAGGCACACAGCTGACATTCAGTATTAGCTGGTGGCAAAAACAAAAACACAGAGAACAGACATCTGCTGTCCACACAAGAGCTAGACTTGCCCATGACTGGTCATGGACAAAGGATTGAGCCCTGTGGCGAAAGAGCCCAGCACCCAAGGCCATTGCAGTGCCCAGAGACCCCTGGCCCAGAACACCTACAACTGTCCAGCAGATGTGTCTCCTGGAAGTGGGGGCCTCAGGGGACACAGAGGGTGCCCCATGGAAGCTGGCCCAAGAGCTAACCTCCAAGGTTGTGGCTGGTTCCCTGAATTGTCAACCCCCAGCACCAGGCTGGTCATAGTGTTCCCAATCACCTTTGAGGACTGCTCTGCTTCACATCCTTGGCTCTGGCCCAGTATGTCCCCTTCAGAGGGGTCTTCCAAGGGGAGGGGGATCCTCAAGCCCCAGTCCACATGTGTACGTCCACTTCCAGGCACCTGTGTTATCCATACTTCCCACTCACCACACCCCTTCTGCCCCCTCCTCACAATCCAGAGCGTCTCTCTAGAACATCCCCACTGTGGCCACCTTATGTCAGCTAAGGCCGCCATACAAAATATCACAGATCAGAGCTTAAACAACAGAAACTTATTTCTCACAGGTTTGGAAGTTCAAGAGCTAAGGTTAAGGTGCCCACAGGGCTGGTTTTTAGTGATACATCTCTTCCTAGATTGCAGACGGCCACCGTTTTCTGTCCCCACATGGTCTTTCCTCCACGCACTAGGAAAGAGGGAGAGGAGAGAGGCAGATACACCAGACCTATGGGATTAAGAATTCACCCTTTTAACTTTAATGATCTCCCTTTAGGCCTTTTCTCCAAATCCAGTCATATTAGAGGTTAGGACTTCAACATGTGGCTTGGGAGATGGAGGGTACACAATTTAGTTCAGATAGTCATCATGGTATCTCCTCTGCCCAACTGTGTGCTGGTGACCCCTGGGAGATCCCAAGTCCCCATCAGGCCGAGAGCAGGCCCAGGACAGGCACAGGGATCCTGCCTGCCCTCACTGGAGTCCAGAAGCCCTGGGCCAGGCTCCCTTCAGAGGATGAAGATCCTCAGTCACTGAAGGTCCTGGTCCCCAGTTCTCCTCTCCCCCTAACCCCACTTCCACTTGCTGACCTGTGCCCGTGAGCCCACAGTGACCCAAACAGAAGCTGCTGTTTCCGTGAGACCCTGTAGGACTCACCATGGTCCTGGGCAGGGCCAGACCACAGCAGAGAGGGGGCATGGGAACCTGCCTCCCACCTTCGATGTTCCTGAGCAGGGCCATGGGCTCCAAGGAGTCTACTGCCAGCCCCTGGGCCACAATCCCCTCCAGAGCATTTCCGCCTGTGTTCTGCAGCCCTGGGACCTCACCCAGAAGCTCTGCAGGGCCCCCAGCAGCAGTGCTCAGTGCCCAGCCCTCCTTGGACTGGCCTCCAGACTGCCTGGCCCAGTATGGGCTCCCCTCAATCGTGGGCCCAGCTTACAGCTCCAGGCTGAGGTGGGGGTAGGAGGAGAGCACAGCAGTGTGCCAGGGCACAGCAGTATGCCAAGGATCCCTTTGGGTGAGGATGCCCTTCTCAGCCAAGCCTCCATTAAATCACTTACCGGTGCCAACAATAAGAAGGCACCACATGAGGCCAGGGGAGAGCCAAGGCCCGCTGGGTCCCCAAGAGTCCTGCATGAGCAGAGACCACTACTGCCTCTTAGAGAGAGCTCTTTAAAGAGAGAGTTACTTAGAAGGAAGGATAAGCCAGACCCCAGCAGAGATTTCAAATCAGCCCCTGGTCTGGGATTTCTGTCATTGATTTTAAGATAAACAGAGAACATAACTTGTCAAAAAAAAAAAAAGGGGGGGGGCGCTATTATAAATACACTAGAGGCCTGGTGCACGAAATTTGTGCATGGGGGCAGGGTGTCCCTCAGCCCAGCCTGTACCGTCTCTAATCTGGGACATCCCTCTCACAATCCAGGACTGCTGGCTCCTAACTCTTGGCCTGCCTGCATGTCTGATTGCCCCTAACTGCTTCTGCCTGCCAGCCTGATCACCCCCTAACCACTCCCCTGCCAGCCTGATTGATGTCTAACTGTTCCCCTGCCAGCCTGTTTGTCCCCAACTTCCCTGCTCTGCCGGCCTGGTCACCCCTAACTGCCCTCCCTTGCAGGCCTGGTCCCTCCCAAATGCCCTCCCCTGCTGGCCTGATCACCCACAACTGCCACCCCCTGTAGGCCTGGTCCCTCCCAACTGTCCTCCCCTGATGGCCATCTTGTGGTGGCCATCTTGTGTCCACATGGGGGCAGAATCTTTGACCACATGGGGGCAGCCATCTTGTGTGTTGGAGTGATGATCAATCTGCATATTACTCTTTCATTAGATAGGATAGAGGCCTGGTGCATGGATGGGGTCCAGCTGGTTTGCCCTGAAGGGTGTCCCAAATCAGGGTGGGGTTTCCCTTGGGGTGTAGGGCAGCCTGGGCGAGGGGGCTGTGGTGGTTTGCAGGCTGGCCATGCCTCCCAGTGGCCCAAGCGGAGGCCCTGGTATCTGGGATTTATTTATCTTCTACAATTGAAACTTTGTAGCCTGGAGCAGAGGCCAAAGCAGGCCAGGGCTGCAGAAACTTGGCTCCCTCCATTGCCAGGGGCAACTCTAGCCTCCTGCTCTCTCCAGCTCCATGGCTAACGCCATTTTTGTTGGGATTAATTTATCTTCTATAATTGAAAATTTGTAGCCTTAAGCAGAGGCCTGGGCTGGCCAGGTGTGCAGAAAGCTTGGCTTCCTCCATCACCAGGGAAACCCAAGCATCCCTCCTGCTTTCTGTGGCCACAGCCATCTTGGTTGGTTTAATTTGCATACTCGCTCCTAATTGGCTGGTGGGCGTGGCGTGTGGACATGGCATGTGGGTGTAGCGGAGTGATCTTTAATTTGCATATTATTCTTCTATTAGATAGGACTAGAGGCCCGGTGCACGGATTCATGCACCAGTGGGGTCCCTCGGCCTGGACTGTGGGGATTGGACCAACACCAGCTCTCTGACATCCCCTGAGGGGTCCCAGATTGCGAGAGGGCATAGGCCAGGCTGAGGGACCCCACTGGTGCACAATCAGGGCCAGGGAGGGACCACAGGAGGGCTCCAGGGCATGTCCGGCCCATCTTGCCCAGTCTGTTAAGCCAGACCCCAGAAGCAAGCTAACCTACCAGTTGGAGCGTCTGCCCCCTGGTGGTCAGTGTGCATGATAGTGACTGGTCGAACGTTCAAATGAATGGTTGGACACTTAGCATATTAGGCTTTTGTCATATAGGATAAAAATGGGGCAGAGCCTGTTTTCTGGAGGGAGCAGGGCCATCAGATGCCTTGAGGTGCATCTCAATGAAGGCTGCCTGGATCTGGGCTCTGTGTGGGGGAAACAGTGTCCCAGCACTGTAGTCCCCCCGTTGTGACACCAGGCCATGACTTCGTCTGGTGATCTCACCTTCCTCCCTGCGAGTCTTCCCAGGCCAGCTGCTCTGTCCTCTGGGAGCTCCTTCCCAGTCTGAGCAGCACCTGACAGGTTGACAGAGTAGAGATGACATCAGTGCTGGAACCGACTGAGAAGGGGGCGTACTTAGTGTGCGTGCGCAGGGGTCACAGGAGCAGGAACACTGCAGAGGGTGAGGCTGGAGTGAGGTGGGCCCTTGGAGGGCAGGTGGGGTCAGACACACAGTGCGGGGGGGGGACCTCCCACAAGGAGTAGGGTTTGGCAGAGAAGCATTGCCACTCCCCACAGCCAGGTCGGGCCTGGGACAGGGTACTCACCTGCACCCCAAGGTCATGCTTACCTCCCAGACCCCCATGAGGCCTGGAGGAGACAATGGCACAGTCCAGCTGCAAGGCCTGGTTTTCTGTGTTTCCCACACTATGAGATAGAGTCATTGCTGGGAGGGACCACAGGAGGGGAAGGCCTTCCAGCCTGGACCCAGGAGGGAAGGGACACGGGACACTCCACCTCAAACAGGCTGCTGGGGTGCAAGTCACAGGCAGGCTCCTCCCAGGCTGGCTGTCACCCTGAATAAGATGAGGTGACAGCACTGGCTGTGTAGGCAGCTGGGAGCAGAATCCCACCCAGCATCCTCCTGGCTCCACGAAGGAGCAGCAAGGCTCCTGAGCCAGTCACTTCAGTTTTTCCTCAAGCTTCGCAGCCCATGTTCAGGCCACTTTGGCCCAATGAGAGCATTTCGCCTCCTTTTTGTGAGGAAAACCATGGAATGGACTTTCTTTTATATTCTACTTGGGGTGCAGCCTATACCTTAAATGTGAGAACATCAGGACACTGAGGTCAGGGGCTTTCTGGGTGACCCCTCTCAGAGTTGTCCATCAGAGCAATGGGAACACACAGCTCTGCGCCCTCCAGGGCTGTTTGGGGTGGAACAGGATGCTGGCTGGCTTCATGTCAGGGAGTCGGGCTCTGCTGAGAAGCACCCGGGCCCTGGAGAGCCTGGAGCTGCCTCAGTATTCCCCAACCACTGGGGGGAGCTGCCACCTTCTTTCAAGGTAATGGGGTCAGGTAATGGGGTCAGGGGCCCCAGGGGAATCTGGGGTACTAGAGAGACTGGGGTTCTGATGTTGATCTTTAAGCTCCAGTATTTGTCTACACAGCTTCTGATTTGACTTTGTCTGACAGGAGCCTCAGGGCCAGTGCTAAGTGGCAGGATTTGAGGGCAGGAAAGATGGTGCCCCAGATTTCCTACAGAATATTTGAGCATGGTGGAAGGATCAATGAAACTTTCAGTTAAACCTGGATGATAGCATAATTCACCCTCTTCAAAAATCCTGAGACAGTGCCTCTGGCTCCCACAGGACATCCACTATATAAAGCCACCCTCCCAAGACTGGGAGACATAGCAGATCTGCTTAATACTCAGGAACAAACAAAACAAGGAAGCCAAAATTGGGAGACAAAAAAAATTCCCAAAGCAAAACAAAAACAAACAAACAAACAAAAAACAACAACAGAAACACACACGCACACACCAGAAAAAGAACTAAAAATCTCCAGAAAAAGAACTAAATAAAATGGAGGCAAGCAATTTACCAGATAGAGTTTTTCTAAATGGTTATAAGGGTGGTAAGGGACTTATTGATAACTACAAGGAACTTAGTTAGAACTACAACTGCAACAAAAAGGACATAGAAATTTAAAAAAGAGAGAGAGAACCAGGCAGAAATGAAGAGTACATGAAGCAGATGATTGAATTAACCATTTCAAGATAAGGTAGCAGAAAACACACAATAAAATCAGCAAAAAGAAAACAATATAAAAGATAAGGATAGTTTAAGGGACCTTTAGAACAACATAAGGCATAACAACATTCATATTATATAGATAATAGAGGAGAGAAAGGGATCAAGAACCTATTTGAAGAAATAATGGCTGAAACTTTCCTAACCTGGTGAAGAAAAAAGACACACAAGTCCAAGAAGCACAGAGAGTCCCAAACAAGTTTTACCCAAAGAGGACCACATCAAGACACATCATAATTAAAACAGCAAAAGTTAACAACAAAGAAAAATCCTGAAAGCAGCAAGAGAAATTTAGTTACCTATAAAGGAACTCCCATAAAACTGTTGGCTGATTTCTCAAAAGAAACATTTTAGGCCAGAAAAAAATGGACATGAAATCTTCAAAGTGATGAAAAGCAAGGATATACAATCAAGACTCCTTTACCCAGCAAGGCTATCATTTAAAATTGAAGGAGAAATAAAGAGCTTCCAGAGCTTCTCAGATAAGAGAAAAACAAAAACATTTTATTACTGCCAAACTAGCATTACAGGAAGTGTTAAAGGATCTGCTTGAAGAAGAAGGAGAACAGAGGAACACAGTTATAAAGAATAAAATGGCAATAAGTATGTACATATCAATAATAACTTTAACTGTAAATGCCTTAAATGCTCCACTCAAAAGACAGAGTACAGCTGCATGGATAAGAAAACAAGACCAATATATAGAATGAAAGATACATACAGATTAAAGTAAAGGGATGAAAAAATATTTCATGCAAATGGAAAGAAAAATATTGGCATAGCAATATTTATATCAGATATAAAAAAAACAATGTTAGAACAAAGGCTATAATAAGAGACAAAGACAGACACTACATAATGATAACAAGAGTAATCCAACCAGAGGATATAACACTTGTAAACATTTATGCACTCAACATAAGAGGACCTAAATATATAGAGCAAATCTTAATGGATGTAAAGGGACAGACCAACAGTAATATAGTCATAGTAGGAGATTTTAAAACCCATTAACATCAATAGATACACTTTTCAGACAAAAAAAATCAACAAGGAAACAGTGGCCTTGAATGACACACTCGATCAGATTAATTTAATTATAGTCTTCAGAGCATTTCACCCCAAAGTAGCAGAATATACTTTTTTTTCAAGTGCACATAGAACTTTTTCTAAGATAAATCACATGTTAGGACACAAAACAAATCTCAATAAATTTAAGAGAATTGAAATCATATAAGCATCTTCTCTGATCACAATGGTATGAAATTATAAATCAATTACAAGAAAAAGGACACACAAAGACATGGAGGCTAAAAACATGTTAGTAAACATTGACTGGGTTAACAATGATCAAAAGAAAAATCTAAAGTTACCTTGAGAGAAATAAAAATGAATACACAACAACCCAAAATCTATGGGACAGAGCAAAAGCAGTCCTTAGTGGGAAACTCATAACAAAACAGGCCTACCTCAAGAAGCAAGAAAAATCTCAAATAAACAATCTAAATTTACACTTAAAGGAAATCATAAAACAACAACAAACAAAGCCCAAAGTGAGTAGAAGAAAAGAAATAATAAAGATTAGAGCAGAAATAAATAACATAGAGACTAAAAACAATACAAAAGATCAATGAAATCAAGTTAGTTCCTTGAAAATATAACCAAGATTGATGAACCTTTAACCAGACTTCTCAAGAAAATAAATAAAATAAAAAATGAAAAAGGAGACATAACAACTGATACCACAGTTGTAAGATCATAAGAAAAATATTGTGAACAGCTAAATGTCAACAAAATGGAAAATTTGAAAATATGCATAAATTTCTAGAAACATACAATCTTCTAAAACTCAATGAAAAAGAATCAGAAAACCTGAATAGACCAAATACAACTAATGAAATTGAGACAGTAATAAAAAAGCAAAAACAAAACAACAACAAAAACTCCCAACAAACAGAAGTCCTGGACCAGATTGCTTCACAGGCGAATTTTACCAAATATTCAAAGAGGAAATAACATCTATCCGTTTTAAACTATTACAAAAATTCAAGAAGAGTAAAGATGTCCAAGCTCATTTCACAAGGCCAGAATTATCCTAATTCCAAAGGCAGATAAAGACACTACAAAGAAAGAAAATTATAGACCATTATTCCTGATGAATACAGATGCTAAAATCCTCCACAATATATTAACAAACTGGATTCAGCAATACATTAAGAAGATCATACACCATGATTAAATGGAATTTATTCCAGGTATACAAGGTCAATACAATATCTACAAATTAATTAATGTGATATACTACATAAACAAAGTGAAGGATAAAAATCACACGTTCATATCAATAGATGCAGAAAAAGCATTTGATAAAACCCAGCACACATTTATGATAAAAACAGTCAGCAAAGTGGGAACCTAAGAATCATACCTCAATATGATAAAAGCCATATTTGACAAACTCACGGCCAATGTCACACTCCATGGGCAAAAACTAAATGCATTTCTCTTAAGATCAGGAACAAGACAGAGATGTCTGCTTTCACCACTCTTATTCAACTTAGTACTAGAAGTTTTAGCCACAGCAATCAGACAAAAAAGGCATCCAAATTGGAAAGGAAGAAATAAAAGTGTCATTCTTTGCAGATGACTTAGTACTGTATGTAGAAAGCTCTAAAGATTCCACCAAATAATTACTAGAACTGATAAATCAATTTATTACAGTAGGAGGATGCAAAATTAATATTCAGAAATTGGTTGCATTTTTACACAACAATAATGAACTATCAGAAAGGGAAACCAAGGAAACAATCTGATTTACAATTGCATAAAACAATAACATTTCTAGGAATAAATTTAACCAAGGTGTAAAAGACATGCACTTGGAAAATTATAAGACACTGAAGAAAGAGATTGAAGATGCAAATAAGTGCAAGTATACACTGTGTTAATGGATAGGAAGAATTAATATTAAAATGTGCATACTTGCCCTAACTGGTTTGGCTCAGTGGATAGAGCGTCGGCCTGTGGACTGAAGGGTCCCAGGTTCGATTCTAGTCAAGGGCATGTCTTGGTTGTGGGTACATCCCCAGTAGGGGGTGTGCAGGAGGCAGCTGATAGATGTTTCTCTCTCATCGATGTTTCTAACTCTCTATCCCTCTCCCTTCCTCTCTGTAAAAAATCAATAAAATATGTATATTTTTTAAATGTGCATACTGCCCAAAGCAATCTATAGATTCAGTACAATTCCTATCAAAATACCAATGGCATATTTCATTGAACTAAAACAAATATTCCAAAAATGTATAAAGAACCACCATAGCCATAGCAATCTTGAGAAAGAACGGAGTTGGAGGAATTACACTACCTGATATCAAACTATACTGCAAAGCCATAATAATCAAAACAGCATGGTACTGGCATAAAAAATATATACATCAATGATACAGAATAGAGAGCCCATAAATAAATCCACACCTTTATGGTTAATTGATATTTGACAAACAGGGCAAGAATGTACAATGGGGTAAAGACAGGCTACTCAATAAATGGTATTGGGAAAATTCGACAGATATGTGTAAAAAAATGAAACTAGACCATCAATTTACATCATATATAAGAATAAACTCAAAATAGATTAAAGACTTAATATAAGACTCGAAACAATAAAATTCCTAGAAGTAAACATAGACAGTATAATATCAGGCATTTCTCTTTAGCAGTGTTTTTGCTGATATATCTTATTGGCAAGGGAAACAAAAGAAAAAATAAACAAATGGGAATACATCAAAGTAAAAAGTTTTGCATAGCAAAGGAAACAATCAACAAAAATTATAAGACAACCTATTGAATGGGAGGACATATTGGCCAAAGATACATCTGATAAGGGATTAATATCCAAGTTATAAAAAGATTATACAGAAGTTCTTAATAAGCTTTTTTTTTAAAGAATGACTTCTGAGGTGTGGAAAAATTGCAGTGGAATAGACAGACGTGTCCCAAGCCTTGTTCCAGAGCAGATAGAAAGAACAGCTGAGGGTTGCATGGGAAGTGTCTGTTGGAGAGTTAAGGGACAGCTATACTCCAGGAGAAGGTGGGGGACTGCTGGATGGGGGTCCTCTGACCGGGCAGCCCTCACTGCTGCTGGGTTCCCTCATGGAGCCACCAACTCGGACGCGGAGACCAAGGCATCTTGAAGGGGAAAGTGGATGTTATCTGAAGCCTGAAAATCTACAACTGTGGCACCCACCGAACAGCTGCGAACCACAGAGCACCAGTCCCCAATTGGTGCAAACACGCAGATTCAGAGGAGCTCTACACTCCACCACAGAAAGGTCATATTTCGCCTGGGACAAGGTAAGGTCTCTGGTCCCAGCAGGACAGAGAAACGCATGCACTGAGGAAGCTAGAGGACCTGGGGAAGTCTGCACCTAGAAGAATCCGTGGCTGTTGGGGCTGGCGTGATTTGTGAACATGGAAGGGGGTCCTCAGAGCTGCTAACAGAAGGGATCTCTAAAAAGCAACCCATTTTGATCTGACACAGAAGGACAACCTAAAAATTTTGGGAGTGTGTCGGCTGCTTGGACATAAGGGGGAAAAGGAGATTGTGCAGGCTTGTGCGCAGACCTAGAGATGCACACTTGCGATTTCTCCTCTTTGAATCCTTGCTTCTGATTACTGAGACCAGTACATAAAATCATCCAGTTGGGGAAACCCTAGGAGACTTCAGGGGAAAGTTGTTTTTCTGGAACCTGGGGATCAGAGTAGGGAGTGACCATCAGAGAACCAGCTCTGGGACAGCCCAGTCCCACAAACCGCTATTGAGTGTCACAGGGAAAGCAGGATCTAAGCACAGGCTAGAGAGGACCTATAGACCTGGAGGTCAACCCAGAAACACTGCCACCCAGGGGCTGAATCACAAATCAACTCCTGTGTAATCACAAATAAAGGAATACAAGAAAGTGAGACACACCACCTGCTTAAAAATCAGGACTGGCTTACAACACCAAGGAGCAGTGGAATGCAGGGAACTGCAATACTGTTCTGACTGGGAAACAGGCATGCCAAACAGAACAATAGAGGAAGTGAATGACCGTCACTGCTGCACATTTTATTTATTTTTTATTTTTTTATTATTTTTTTCTTTTTCATCTTTTACTTAAGAAACTATTTTTTTCTTCACTTGATTTTACCTTTTTAATTATTACATTTTTATTTTCAATCAGTATTATTACTAATACCATTTTACCTTTTTCTTAAAAAAGGTGTCATTTTATTTTCTCTTTATTTGACTTTGAGATTAGTGTTCTACATTCTATTTTCATCTTTCCTTTAGCATCATTCTACTCTATCTCAACTCTACCTTTATGCCATCACTCTCTTCCTAACTTTTGCCCTTTTGTTGTCCTGTTTCTCTTACCCTTTTCCTGCTTTAGATTTTCCCTATTCTTTCTTTTTACGCCCTGTTAAAATTTCACCCTACTTATATATCTAATTTCCAATCCCCTGCTCCGAGTTCATATACACCTCTCTCTTCTCTGTCTTCACTATCCAAAGAATTGTTTTTCTCTCTGTCCTTTTGTTGTTGTTTGTTTGAATGTTGATTATATCAATTTTTTTATGCTTGTTTGTGAATTGTTTTGCTTATTCTTTTTTTGTTTTGTTTTTTGTTTGCTTTGTTTTTGTTTATTTTTTGCATCTGTTTTTCCTCACCTTGCTTGATATTAATTGTTGTTTGTAGTTTGTATTCATCTCCAGGTACTTGTTGCTGGCATTTGTTGGGATTCGTGGCTGTTTTATTGGAGTTTTCTCCCCATATATATATAGTTTGTTCTCATTTTCTTTCTTATTCTCTTTCTTTTCTCTCTTATTTTTTTTTCCTTTTCCCAATTTCATTTTGGAACTCCTTTCTTTCTTTCTTTTTTCTCTCTCTTCTTCTTTCTCTCCTATCCCCTAATGTGCCTTTCTCTGCTGATCACCTTTATTTGGTGTTATTAATATCATGAACACATTGCTGTTCAGTGCCTTGTGTGTTGTACCTGGTTGTGTTGTATTTTGTGCCTTTAAATCAATGCAGGGGAGAGAGAACTACATAACCAGACACCCAGAGAAGAGAGACCATAGGGAGACAAAGAAAAAGCCCACATATGAAAGAAAAGCAGGCAGCCGAACCCAGTTTGGCTCAGTGGATAGAGCGTTGGTCTGCGGACTGAAGGGTCCCAGGTTCGATTCCAGTCAAGGGCATGTACCTTGGTTGAGGTCACATCCCCAGTGGGAGGTGTGCAGGAAGCAGCTGATCGATGTTTCTCTCTCATCGATGTTTCTGACTCTCTACCCCTCTTCCTTCCTTTCTGTAAAAAATCAATAAAATATATTTTAAAAAGGAAAGAAAAGCAGGCATCTCCAGAAGTAAATGAAATAGAGGCCAGAAACATGCCAGAGAAAGAATTCAGAGAAATGGTCATGAGGTGGCTGAAAAGAATGGAAGACAAATTCGACAATATGAGTAAGAACCCAGAGGAAATGAAGAAGAACCAAGAAGAAATTAAAAATGACATCGTTGCTGTAAAGAACTCAATAGAAAGGATCAAGAGTAGACTAAAAGAAGCAGGGGACTGCATCAGTGAGCTAGAAGACAAGGTAGGAAAAAATACCCAAGTAGAGCAGCTTCTAGAAAAAAAATTAAAAAGCAGGAGGAGAGCCTAAGGGAACTTTGGGACAACACGAAACAAAACAACATCCACACAATAGGGGTTCCAGAAGGAGAGGAAACTGAGCAAGGAATAGAAAACCTGTTTGAAGAAATAATGACAAAAAACTTCTCTGATATAGGGAAGAAAAACCCCACACAAATACAAGAAGTTCATAGAGTCCCAAGCAAAATGAACCCCAAAAGACCGATGCCAAGGCACATTATAATTAAATTGGCAAACACCAATGACAAAGTAAGAATCTTAAAAGCGGCCAGAGAGAGACAGAAAGTTACCTACAAAGGAACCCCCATCAGACTAGCAACTGATTTCTCAACAGAAACTCATCGGGCCAGAAGGGAATGGAATAAATAAAATATACAAAGTCATGCAAAGGAAGGGTCTGAATCCAAGAATATTGTACCCAGCAAAGCTATCAATCAAAATTGAAGGTGAAATCAGGAGCTTCACAGACAAAAAAGGATTCAGGGAATTTGTTACCACCAAACCAGCAATGCAAGAAATGCTAAAGGATCTGCTATAAAAAAAAAAAAGAAAGAAAGAAAGAAATAGGAAGCAAAGAAAGAACACAGAGGTAAAGAATAAAAATGGCCACAAATAAGTACCTACCAATAATAACTTTAAATGTAAATGGATTAAATGCCCCAATCAAAAGGCATAGGGTAACAGATTGGATAAGAAAACATGACCCATATATCTGCTGTCTACAAGAAACCCACTTCAGAAAAAAAGACATACACAGACTGAGGGTGAAGGGATGGGAAAAGGTTTTTCAGGTGAATGGAAATGAAAAAAAAAAGCTGGGGTAGCAATACTTATATCTGACAAATTACATCTCAAAGTGAAAGACATAACAAGAGATAAGGAAGGCCACTTCATAATACTAAAGGGAACAATTCAACAAGAAGGATTAACTCTGGTAAACATATATGCACCCAATACAGGAGCACCCAAATACATTAAAAAAAAACTCCTGGAGGATATCAAAGGAGAGATTGACAGCAATATAATCATAGTAGGAGACTTTAATACCCCACTATCACCATTGGACAAATCCTCTAAACAAAAAATCAGCAAAGAAACATCAATCCTAAATGACTCACCAGACCAGATGGAATTAATTGACATCTTCAGAACATTTCACCCCAAAGCCACAGAATATATATTCTTCTCAAGTGCATATGGGTCATTTTCAAGGATAGACCATATGTTGGGTCATAGGGAAAGTCTCTTCAAATTCAAGAAGATAGAAATCATATCAAGCATCTTCTCAGATCACAGTGGCATAAAACTGGAAATCAACTACAATAAAAACAATCCAAAAAAATAAAACACATGGAGACTAAATAGCATGCTATTAAACAATGACTGGGTTACCAGAGAGATCAAGGAAGAAATAAAAAACATCATGGCAACAAATGACAATGAAAACACAACAATCCAAAATCTATGGGACACAGCAAAAGCAGTCTTGAGAGGGAAGTTCATAGCTCTACAAGTCTACTGCAAAAACCAAGACACAATGGTAATTACCTAACCCTACAACTCAAAGAGTTAGAAAGAGAGCAACAGAAAAAGCCCAGTGTAAGCAGAAGGAAGGAAATAATAAAGATCAGAGTGGAGATAAACTACATAGAGACCAAAGAAACAATACAAAAGATCAACAAAACCAAGAGCTGGTTCTTTGAAAGGATAAACAAGATTGATGAAAGGCTCACCAAGAAGCAAAGAGAGAGGACCCAAATAAACAAAATCAGAAATGAAAGAGGTGAAATAACAACAGATCCTGCCGAAATACAAAGGATTGTTAAAAAATACTATGAACAACTCTATTCCAACCAACTGGACAACCTGGAGGAAATGGACATATTCCTAGAAAAATATAACCTTCCAAAATTCAATCAGGAAGAATATAAACAGCTCAATATGCCAGTAACTATGGAAGAAATTGAAGCAGTCATCAAAAAGCTTCCAGCATACAAAAGCCCGGGGCCAGACATCTTCACAGGAGAGTTTTACCAAACATTCAAGGAAGAACTAAAACCTATCCTCCTCAGACTATTCCAAAAAATTCAAGAGGAAGGAATACTTCCAAGCTCATTCTATGAAGCCAGCATCAACCTAATACCAAAACCAGATAAAGACAACACAATGAAAGAGAATTACAGGCCAATATCCCTCATGAACGTAGATGCCAAAATCCTCAACAAAATTCTAACAAATCTGATCCAGCACTACATCAGAAAGATCATACACCATGAGCAAGTAGGATTTATCCCAGGAATGCAAGGATGGTACAATATCCGCAAATCAATCAACGTGATACATCACATAAACAAATTAAGAGATAAAAATCACATAGTCATATCAATTGATGCAGAAAAAGCATTTGACAAAATCCAACACCCTTTCCTGGTAAAAACTCTCAACATGGTGGGAATAGAAGGATCATACCTCAACATAATAAAAGCTATATATGATAAACCCACAGCTAACATCATACTCAATGGGCAAAAACTAAAACCATTTCCCCTGAGAACAGGAACAAGACAGGGATGTCCACTCTCACCACTCCTGTTCGACATAGTACTGGAAGTATTAGCCATTGCAATTAGACAAGAAGAAGAAATAAAAGGCATCCAAATTGGAAAAGAAGAAGTAAAGCTGTCCTTATTTGCAGATGACATGATATTGTACATAAACAACCCAAAAGACTCCATCAAAAAACTAACAGACTTAATAAATGAATTCGGCAATGTAGCAGGATACAAAATTAACGCCAAGAAATTTATAGCATTTCTATACACCAATAGTGAACTTACAGAAAGAGAGACTAAAAAAGCATTACCATCACACCCAAAAAAATTAAGATACCTAGGAATAAATTTAACTAAGGAGGTAAAAGACCTATACGCAGAAAACTACAGGACACTGAAAAAAAGAAATAAAGGAAGATGTAAACAGACGGAAGAACATACCATGTTCATAGATTGGTAGAATCAACATCATTAAAATGTCCATACTACCCAAAGCAATCTATAGATTCAATGCACTCCCCATTAAAATACCTACGGCATATTTCACAGACCTAGAAAGAACTCTCCAAAAATTCATCTGGAATAAAGAAAGACCCCAAATAGCCACAGCAATCCTGAGAAAGAAGAACAAAGTAAGTGGGATCTCAATACCAGATTTCAAGTTGTATTACAAAGCCACTGTTCTCAAAACTGCCTGGTACTGGCACAAGAGCAGACATATAGATCAGTGGAATAGAATAGAGAATCCAGATATTGACCCAAACCACTACACTCAATTAATATTTGACAAAGGAGGCATGAACATACAATGGAGTCAAGACAGTCTCTTCAATAAATGGTGTTGGGAAAATTGGACAGATACATGCAAAAAAAAAAATGGAATTAGACCACCAACTTATACCATACACAAAAATAAACTCAAAATGGATACAGGACTTAAACATACGACGAGAAACCATAAAAATACTATAGGAATCTACAGGCAGAAAAATCTCTGACATATGCCAAAGCAATTTCTTCACTGATACTGTTCCTAGGGCAATGGAAACTAAAGAGAAAATAAACAAATGGGACTACATCAAAATAAAAAGCTTTGCACAGCAAAGGAGACCATCAATAAAACAATAAGAAAGCCCACTGCATGGGAGAACATATTTGCCAATGATATCAACAATAAGGGTTTAATCTCCAACATTTACAGGGAACTCATGCAGCTTAACAAAAAGAAGATAAACAACCCAATCAAAAAATGAGCAATTGATCTAAATAGATACTTTTCGAAAGAAGACAGAAGGAAGGCCAAGAGACATATGAAAACCTGCTCAAAGTCACTAATCATCAGAGAGATGCAAATCAAAACAACAATGCAGTACCATCTCACATCTGTCAGAATGGCTATTATCAACAAATCAACAAATGGCAAGTGCTGGCGAGGATGTGGAGAAAAAGGAACCCTCATGCACTGCTGGTGGGAATGCAGAGTGGTGCAACCACTGTGGAGAACAGTATGGAGTTTCCTCCAAAAACTAAAAATGGAACTCCCATTTGACCCAGTGATCCCACTTCTAGGAATATATCCCAAGAAACTAGAAACACGAATCAGAAAGGATATATGCACCCCTATGTTCATAGCAGCACAATTCACCATAGCTAAGATTTGGAAACAGCCTAAGTGCCCATCAGCAGATGAGTGGATTAAAAACTGTGGTATATCTACACAATGGAATCCTACGCTGCGGTAAGAAAGAAGGAGTTCCTACCATTTGCAACAACATGGATGGAGATGGAGAGCATTATGCTAAGTGAAATAAGTCAGGCAGAGAAAGATAAATATCACATGATCTCACTCATTTGTGGAATATAATGAACAACATAAACTGATTAACAAAAATAGATCCAGAGACAGAGAAACATCAATCAGAACGTCAAACCTCAGGGAATGTAGGGGAGGGGAAGGGTAAGGGGGAGAGATCAACCAAAGGACTTATATGCATGCATGTAAGCCTAATCAATGGACACAGACAACAGGGGGTGGGGCATGAATGGGAGGTGGGGGGTAATGAGGGAATAAGGACACATATGTAATACCTTAATCAATAAAGAAATTTTTTTTAAAAAAAAGCTTATACAATTCAATACCAAAACAACAAACAATCCAATTTTAAAAAATGGGCAAAGGGACCTGAATAGAGACTTCTCCAATGAGCATGCATAAACGGCCAATAGACACATGAAAACATGCTCAACATCACTAATCATTAGAGAAAGGCAAATTAAAACCACAATGAGATATCACTTCATACCTGTCAGGATGGCTATCTATATGTATAAAAGCCTTAGTGACCATTAAAACTGGAATGACCCATCAGCCAGTTGCTATGACACGCACTGACCACCAGGACACAGATGCTTAACGCAGGAGCTTCCCCCTGGTGGTCAGTGTGCTCCCACAGCCATTTTCCCGTGGCCCCTCCCCAGAGCTGGTCAGCCCCAATTGGCCCTTGGTGCTAAACCATTCGTAGATGACCTGTTTCTGGGTAGGGGTTTCATATGTAGCAGAAAAGCTCCCTTGCTATGATCTATTAAAAGTCAGCCCTCGACACAAGGGTTTATCTTGCTCCCATGCTCTCTCTTCCCTAGGGGCCACCTGCCCACTGTGGTGGCCCAGTGGTGAGGGAAGGAGAAGGGAGAGGGGAGGTAGGGAACTGCCTGGTGGAAGGCTGCCGACTGTGGCCGGTGCCCGGCCCAGCGACTATTGCCTCTTCTCCCCACCCTGCTGGGGCCTCTGGGCCCCGGGCTGGGACAGGGAACTGGGGGTGGGTGGCAGCAGACATAGCCCCTTCCCCAGGGGGGACGAGGGCCGGCTTCCTCCTGTGGGGGGCCCATGGCCAACCTCCTGTGGTCCCGCTCCTCCCCCCACACCCCTGCACAAATTCATGCACCGGGCTTCTAGTTATCAATAAATCAACAAACAACAAGTGCTGTTGAGGCTATAAAGAAAAGTGAACCCTCGGGCACTGTGGGTGGGATTGCAAATTGGTGCAACCACTATGGAAGACAGTACAGGGTTACCTCAAAAAATAAAAAATGAAACTGCCTTTTGACCCAGACATTCCACTTCTGGGAATATATCCGTAGAATCTGAAACACGAATTCAAAAGAATATATGCAACCCTACGTTCACTGTAGTGTTATTCACAATAGGCAGTATTTGGAAGCAGCTGGAGGAGGAGGGAATGGAGAATGACTGCTAATAGGTTTGGTGCGTATTTTTGGATTGATGAAAGTGTTCTGAAATTAGTGGTGCTGGTTGTACAACTGTGAATATACTAAAAATTAATTGTATGGTATGTGTTATATATCAATAAATATACATGAAACCCCAGTTCTTAAAAGTCTCCCGTTGTGAACAATTCAGTTCTCGACCAAGTTGTTCATAGAAACATCTTGGTTGTCAAACAAAACTTCGGTTGGTTCTCAACCCTTTTATGCTGATACCTGTATGATCAGTCACGTGTCTTGCAGGCAACAAACAAAAGAGAGAATGCCAAATATGAGTCAGTTTCTGCTAAACCTCATGTTGTTAACATCGAAATGGTGTTGTGAATATTTTTGTGGGTTGTTTTTTTTTTTTTTTTTTTTGCTTTGGTTGCTGCTTATTATTATTAAATAAGTACAGTAAGTCTACCTGGGTCCTAAGGTTAGTGACAACAGCAAAGCGAAAAGGAAAGTTGTGAGAATAACAATAAAACTTTTAAAAGAAATAATTGCAAAGTATGATAGAGGCATTTGCTTGTCTGATCCTGCTATTGAGTATGGCATGGCGAAATTGACAATTAGCACGATTTTAAAAGAGGAAGAAGCCATCAAGAGTGCTAATGCTGCTAAGGGTGTGAAAGTGCTCACAAAATAATGACCACAGGCAATTGAGAAAGGTTAAAACAAATTAATTCAATTTACATTCTTTCTAAGTGGGGGGAAGGGGGGAAAATGATTCGGTTTTCAAACAAATTGCTTCTTGAACAGTCTACCGGAACAAATTAAGTTGAGAACCAAGGTTCCATTGTATTGTTTTTAAAATGCCATGTGTTTCAGCAATTAGTTAAACATTCCATGGTGCTTTGTTTAAAAGAAGTTCTCCCTGGCATCTGGCTGGAGCCCAGTGGGAGTTGCTATGCTCCAATCCGTTATTCCTCTTCTTCCCTTTGCTTCTTCAGACCAGGCCACTGGAGACCTTCGAAAACAAACAAACAAAAAATCTGCTCAAAAACCTACGAGTTTGGACATGCCCAACCAAGCTCTCTGTTCCGCAGCCTCCAAGAGCCTCTGCCTGGTCCCTGAGCAATGCCTGTCCCCAAGGCCCACCACACCCAGGCCACTGGCTCCACCTCCACCTCCCGTGAACTGGGCACTCTGAGTGGCTAACCCCACCACCTCCCAGCGCCAACACCACAGAATCTATGCCTACATGTCTCACAAATCCTCTCGAAAATCCTCATTTTCCCCTAATAAATGGTTGTGGCACCTGCCCATGGCACCAAGAGGCAAGCCCTGGTCAGGGAATGGGCCAAGTCACGGAAAGAACCATTTGCCAATTCTGCTCTGACCACACCATTGGGGCCATAGGTAAGTGGACACAAAGGGCCACTCTGCTCGTGGAGGGTGGACCTGGGCTTGGGTCCTGGGGCCTGGCGTCTGGCCAGCTCTACTGACTCTGGAGGAGACCTGGGGCCCTGCTGCCCTCACGGGGCCTGTTTCCTCTGTGTATCCAAAAGGGAGTCTGAGTTCAGATTCCCACCTCCGACCTTGAGATGAGGGTTTGGTTCAAGGCACTTATTTGGGAGGTGTCTTCAGGAAGCAGTGAGTGAGAGGCAGGAAGAGAAGCGAGGCAGGAAGTGCAGCGAAGTGGGGAGGAAAGCTCAGGCCCCAGAGAATCCTCGGGAGCAGCTTCGAAGTCTGGCTGCAGAGCCCCTGTGCATGAGGCTGTGCCCCCCACTCCTTGGTTAGTTTAAGTCACACGAAAGTCTGAGATGAAACATGGAAAATCCCTGACACCGCTGGAAAGAGCAGTGCTAAGATGATGGTGATGAGAACGTGTGTGAGGATTATATACACGAGGCAACGCATTCAGAGAGCTCAGTCCAGCGTGGCCACGTAGGAGCCTGAGTCCACAGGATTTCCTCCTCCCCAACCTCCTGCCCACACACCTTGCGACCACACAGAGCTGCCGTTAGTCGCACAGGGGGTCCTGGGGCGTGTGTATGTCCGTGTGTGTGTGCGTGTGCGTGTGTGTGTGTGTGTGTGTGTGTGTGTGTTGACTGCCTCCCCCAGGAGCCCGCCCAGGACCCCTGCTGAGGACCTGAGCAAGTTCGCAGACAGGAAGCCATGTGCCACCGGCCCCAGAGCTAATGGACCTGCTTCCATCACCACCAACCTCGGCTTTAATCATCCCCTTTCCAGGGGAGGCCAGCGCTCCCCAGACACCAGACAGGCCAGCATCCTCCAGCTGGCGTGCAGGCAGGGCCGCTGAGTGAAAGAAAAGACATTGGACCTTCCTTGCAGGCGGATCCCACTGGGACCAAGATTGCCTTCAAGCTGGGGGTGGGGTTAGGTGGTGAACAACAGCCAGAGGCAGGGAGATCAAAGGCTTTCCACATCCACAGCTCCTGCAGCCGCTAGTGGGAGGGGATGCCCCACCTCCACTAGCTCTGAGGCTCAGGCTGGCAAGGCTCAAGGCCAGTCCTGAATTAGGCCCAGAGGCCACCTCCTCCACAGGTGTCCAAGACACATCATGGCCTCAGAACCTTGTTCAAGTGAGACACCAAACAAGGGGCGGTTCCATCTCTGCCCTGCACCCCCTCTCCCTGGCTGCCCCTAAGAGGGTACCAAGTAGCACACTTGAGGGGTCCACTTCCATCCTGCGCCTCCTCCCTACAGTAACCCCACCTGGTAGGGAGCCCCCAACTTTCCAGACCTTGTGGCCCCTGCTCTCAGCCGCCTCTCTGACCACCTGCCTCCCCTACATCCTCCACCTGCTCTTTGCATTGCTGTGGCCCTACATTCAGGGCGCAGGGGAAGTGGGAGGTTCCAGGTGCTGAAATGTGAAGTTTCTTCCTTTTCTCCCCCATCTTCCTTTTGTCATAGAGTTTTAATTTGCTATTTAATGTCAATCTAAGTAAAGAAAAATTGAAATTTCAGCATGAATTTTACTGTTTATCTTTCTATTGTTCAAGGCCAGTTTTAAGTGAAAACATAAGAGCATTGAACTCATATGTGCATCACTACAGTTATGGTAACTCACACATGCAGATGCACTTTTTCTCATCAGAACAGTACAAACGTGTCACACAATTCAGCTGTCTTTGCTTCACTCCTGACACCAGGGAACATTCTACCGACACTGCTGAGCTCAGCTGATTGCCCAGGAAGGAAGGAAGGCCACTCTCTCTCCCTTTTTCCTCTGCCATCATTTTCATAGTAAGTGGTTGGTGACATGAGTGAGAAACGATGTAGTAGGGCTTCTTGTTTGTGTTTCTTAGAATGCCACTGCCCAGCACATCCTGGTCCAACAGCAAGTGTGACCTCATAGGGCTGTCCACCAGACCCTTACCAGCTGTCAACATGACAAACTCCCTTTCTCCTCCCCAAGTCGCTGCCCCCATAGTTCTCCAGCACCGTGTGCTCATGAAACTTCATGCAGGTACATAAATAGACTTCATTTAGAGGACACAAGTTCAAAACTAAAATCGTCCAGAATTCCAAGATGGCTAACAGAGGAGCATTCAACCTCTCATGGGCCCTGCTGCACCTGGGGCCTGTGTGCCTGCGTGACTGCCACCTACACCCCCCTCCCCCCCGTCCTCTTTCTCCCCCCCCCCCCCACCCCAAGGCTGTGTCTGGCCCCTGCTTCCTCCCTTGGTTGATGCACTGTACTCACCGCTGGAACCTCAGGGGGCAGGGCTGTGTATGTCCTATTGGTCACTGGCCCTGGGTCCCAATCCTGGCACAGCCACCGAGTACAAATTTACTGAATAAACACATCAACCACCCACTGAGTTTGGGTGAGCACCTAAGATGGGACAGGCACCTCCAGGACCCAGATACAGACAGCTTC
Source organism: Corynorhinus townsendii (assembly GCA_026230045.1). Classification (NCBI taxonomy): domain Eukaryota; kingdom Metazoa; phylum Chordata; class Mammalia; order Chiroptera; family Vespertilionidae; genus Corynorhinus; species Corynorhinus townsendii. Next base: position 96,354,483 of record JAPDVU010000008.1, on the reverse strand, counting down.
TGCCCACAGGGGTTTTCAGCATCATTCCCACCCGGACACCTTCTAACTTCAGGCTCTCTGAGGTAAGCAGGGTTTGTAGGGTTGACCCATCTTTTTTTTTTTCAATCCTCATCCAGGGATATGTTTTTATTGGTTTTTAGAGAGAGAGAGAAACATCAATGTGAGAGAGAAATGTGGATCGATTGCCTCCAAACTGGGAATCAAACTCGCAACCTAGGTTTGTGACTGGAAATTGAACCCACAACCTGTGTGTGTGTGTGTGTGTGTGTGTGTGTGTGTGTGTGTGTGTGTAATGGTGCTCTAACCAACCGAACCACCCTGCCAGAGCAGATTGACCCATCTTGCTAACGTACAACCTGAGGCCAAACAAGTGAGACTTGTCTGCAGAGGCCTGCTTGCCAGGAGCACAGCAAGGACACGTGATGGCTGTCCAAGAGCCAGGCCCACAGGAAAGAGAAGGGCTGGAGAGGACCCTGGCCTAGCCAGATTCCACTCACCTGCACCCCCTCCTCACCCCCCCCCAACACACACACAGCCTGGGGCAACCAGAGTGAAAAGCAGCCTGTCCCGGGAGGGGAGAAGGGAGGGAAGGAGGCCTCTCTGACTTGGAGATGACTTGCTTGTCCTGTGCATCAATTTTCAATTGACCCGCACCTTCCACTTTACACTTCAAAGGCTGTGCGGCCTCGGCCTCCCTGCAGTAGCCTTCAGGAATCAGGCTTCCCTGGACACCTGGGTCTCAGGGCACAGCCCCTTCCTCACCTCCCAAGGGGTCCTCAGACCTTCAGCTGTCAACACCAGATCGGGACTTCTTTCCCTTTTCCTCTTTGTTACTTACACAAATAGCAATGACTATAAAGGGCACTTTGCTTTTTTAACCTTTTAGTTTGAAAATAATCGCAAACCTACAGAGAAGTTGCAAGAAGAGGACAGTAGATTTCTGTTCACCCTTAAATTCAATAACAGTCAACAAGATTTAAAAAAAACACAAAAACAAAAAACAAGATAAGGGCGTTCTCTTGCACGCAGCAGCATTAGCAAAGCCAGGAAATGTAACAATGGCGCAGCAGCATTGCCTAATATTTGGTCCACATTCCATTTTGGCCCAGTGTCCCAACATTGTCCTTCACAGCACAGGGGTTTCCACTAAATCAGTATCCAACTCCAGGTCGTGCTTTCAATTACTTATCACGTCCCTTCATTAAGGACATTTAAGAGAATAAAGAGTCATCACAGCCCTGCCACCCTGACAGTCCCCTCCCCCTGTTCTCATGGCCAAGCTTCTTACACACACAACACATACACACACCTGCCCAGGGTGGTGTCTTGAGGTCTGCATGCCAGGCTCTGTGGCCACCAACTTCTCTGCACATTACCCGATGGGGCAGCCACGGTCCTAACTCCCTTCTGGTGGCACATGGCAGTCCCCATGGTAGATGTGCCATGCTTTATTTGTGTTCCAAAGAAGGAGGGAATAACTGCCTCCATTGATTCCTGCTGGGTTTATGAGGGGGTCTCTCTGCGTAGCTCCTGGGGTTAGGGCCCAGTCTTCCCTGCCATGGGTGTGCCCACCCAGGCCAGCCTTGTTCAGTGTCAGCTGGCTTGTCCTGGCCAGCCCAGCTCCCAGGGACATCTCCATGATGGGAAGAATAAGCCTGGGGCATGCAGCGTTACCCTGACTTGTCGGGAGGCGTGTGAAGCTCTGGCTCCTGGCAGAAGCCTCCACACTCAGAGAAGATAGCAGAGCCCAAGTGACCTGAGGCTCTCAGCTGTGTGAATACCATGTGGGCAGGTTCCCTGGTGTCTGGAAGCCTCAACTTTCCCTATCTGGAAAATGGAAATAATATTGTCTATTATGTGAAGATAGAACAGGACCAGGCTCAAAAAAATTCTTCCCATTTAAAAAATAGCCTTTATAATAACATTTCAAAAACAATGAAATCATTTGAAACTATACACTGAAAGCTATAAAACATTGTTGAGAAATTAAACTAAACTTAAATAAATGGAAGAATTTATTTTATGGATTAGAAAATCAATATTGTTAAGATAGCTATTGTTCCCAAATTGATATATAACTTCAATGTATTTTCCATCAAAATCTCCAAAAGCTTTCTTTGGTAGATATTGTTGATTCTAAAATTATATAGAAATACAACGAACATAGAGTGGCCAATAGCTTGAAAAAGAACAAATTTAGAGGAGAATCCAAGATGGTGGCATAGGTAAACACCTAAACTGCTGCCTTGCACAACAATTTCAAAACTACAACTAAAAGACAAAACATCTATCACCCAGAACCATGGGAAAGCTGGCTGAGTGGAAGTTCTACAACTAGAAGGAAAGAGAAAAGAGCACTGAGATGTGCACAAGTGCTGAAAAGCTGAGGTACGGAGGCGCGGGATCTGGGCTGGCGGCAGGCGTTGCTTTTTTCAACCCAAAGGGAGACAAGCCCCTGATTACTCTGAAATACAGTTTCTGGGGAGATGCGGGGGACCCAGACTCCTATGAGGAGAAGCTGGACTGTCTGCCACCGGGTCGGAAAGTGAGGGGGGCTTGCTTGCAGAGCTGCGTGAAGAATAATTGTTTACTGCTCTGGAGCATGGGATGCAGTCAGAGACACAGAGCCCGCTAACTAGCAGCCATTGCTGTTTGCCACGCCCTAGCCTAGTGATGCCCTGAGACCCTGCCCCACACAACCTACAAACCCACCCAAGCTCCAAACAGCAGCTTTAGCATAAGAAAGGCCTGCCCTATCGCAGCTTAACCTAGCAAACTTGCAGCCCGGGTCAGACAGCTCCAAAACCTCCAAACCCCAAGCAAAGAGGAGAAAACTGTAGCTCTCGCTGTAGCTCCTGCTGGGTGGACTCAGACAATAGCTGACCTGCACCCCATTGGAGATCCAGAAGCCAGTATACCTAGTGGTCAGTGTGAGAAACCAGATTTCAACTCCTCACATCCATAAGTGACACATTCAAGAGGCAGACTCAGCAAGCACCAAACCCCCACTGAAACAAGTCCTGCCCCATAAGCGTGTCTCCAGCACAGCAGTTCTTCCATTATAGACACAGCGAATCCTCACAGCCGATTGGCCTGGAGGTCAATTCCTCCCAGCGTACCAACAGCAATTAAGGCTTAATTACACCAAGACTTTGCACTCAGCCCACAAAGGGGTGTACCAAGAGCGTCCACATCAGGTGATTGGGGAGGCTGAGCTACTGCCCCCTATAGGTCACCTACCACACAAAGCCACTCCATCAACACAGGGAAGCAGCCAAAATGTGGAAACAAAGAAACATGTCACGAATGAAAGAAACGGAGGAAAGCAAACTACTGGATGACATAGAGTTCAGAACCACATTTATAAGGTTACTCAAGAATCTTCTAAAAACTGCCGAGAAACTTGATGACACTTCTGAGGAGCTTAGTGAGACCTTCAAGGACCTTAATGAGAATGCCAAAAAAATGGAAAAGGATCAGTCAGAAATGAAGCATACACTGTCTAAAATAAAGAATATACAGAAACTCAACTGTAGATCAACATACCCCAAGAATCAAACCAAAGATCTGAAATATGAGGAAACAAAAAACACCCAACCAGAAAAACAAAAAGAAAAAAGAATCCAAAAATATGAAGATAGTGTAAGGAGCCTCTGGGACAACTTCAAGCGTACCAACATCCGAATATTTGGGGTGCCAAAAGAAGAGAGAGAGCAAAATATTGAAAACCTATTAGAAGAAATAATGACAGAAAACTTTCCCTACCTGGTGAAAGAAATAGACTTACAAGTCCAGGAAGCGCACAGAACCCCAAACAAAAGGAATCCAAAGAGGACCACACCAAGACACATCATAATTAAAATGCCAAGGGCAAAAGACAAAGAGAGAATCTTGAAAGCAGCAAGAGAAAAACAGTTAGTTAGCTACAAGGGAGTACCCATACAACTGTCAGCTGATTTCTCGGCAGAAACTATGCAGGCCAGTAGGGAGTGGCAAGAAATATTCAAAGTGATGAACAGCAAGAACCTACAACCAAGATTACTGTACCCAGCAAAGCTATCATTCAGAGTTGAAGGTCAGATAAAGAGCTTCACAGACAAGAAAAAGCTAAAGCAGTTCATCGCCACCAAACCAGGATTACATAAAATGCTGAAGGGTATTCTTTAAGAAGAGGAAGAAGAAGAAAAAGGTAAAGATAAAAATTATGAACAACAAAATGACATCAAATACATACCTACCAACAAGTGAATCTAAAAATCAAGTGAATAAAAATCTGAAGAACAGAACGGACTGGTGAATATAATAGAATCAGGGACATAGAAAGGGAGTGGACTGATGACTCTCAGGGGAAGCGGGTGTGAGGGGTGCGGGAAGAGATTGGACAAAAATCTTACTCCTATGGATGAAGACAGTGGCAGAGGGTGAGGGCATGGGGTAGGGTGGGGTGGGGAATCAGGTGGAGGGGAGCTATAGGGGGAAAACAAAAAGAGGAACACCTGTAATCTGAACAATAAAGATTTATTTTTAAAAAAAGAACAAATTTAGTGAGTTACATTGTCTGATTTTAAGACTTATTATGAAGCTACAATTATCAAAACAGTATGGTGTGACATAAAGATAGACATGTATTAACAGAAAAAATAGAATGCAGAAAGAGATCCAATTAATGGTCAATTGACTTGAACCAAGAACCCAATTCATTAGGGGGAGGGTAGTATTTTCAGCAGAGGGTGTTAGATGAACTGAATAGTCATACAAAAAACATAAATCTATTTCCTGAGACTTGAGCTCCCACCATGCACCTAAATTAACTCCTGTGGTTCTTATCCCTAAACAAAGAAGCTAAAGTTATAAAACTTCTACAATTAAACATAGTAGACAACATCTATAACCTTGAGTTATACCCTATAGCTTTAGATAAGCTCTAGAAAACTAGACTATGAAATAAAATATCAATAAATCAGACTTCAGCAAAATTAAAAACTTTGGCTGTTTGAAAAGCACCGAATGAGGAGGCAGCCACAGGCTGAAAAAGTACTCTCAATACATATAGACAACATAGGTTTGATAAATAGGCTATATTAATAACAATTGCAACACAATAATTAGAAGATAAATAACTCAAATGAGAACAGTCAAAAGAAAATATGTAAATGGCCAAAAAGCACATGAAAATATTCACAATTAAAATGCAATTTAAAACCAGAATGCATTTTACCCAATATATTGATTAGAAGAATAACATTTAAAAGACAGAATACCATACTGTACTGTATATTAGCAAGTATGTAATGCTTGTATGATACTGATAGGAATGTAATATGCTGCAATGACTTTGAAAAACAGCAGTTTCTGGTAAAGTTAAGTATAAACTCATCACACCCCTATGTATTTCACCAAGAGAAAGGAAAATATATGCCCATGAGAAAAACCTGTACATAATTGTTCATAGCAGCTTTATTCATAAGAGTAAAACAAAAAAAAAGAAAAGAGGAAGAAAAAAAGAACTCTTCCCATCATTCAGGAATGTATTAGTTGTTCAATAAATCTTGGCTACCCTTATCCTTACCCCTTTTTCCTTGCTGAGGGAAGTACAGAGCCCAAGGCACGCAGGCACTCAGAGTGTCTGCCTTCCTTTCTCCTTGGTGCCCTCTCAGGCCCAGAGTCAACTCCGGCCCTGACGAACGGCTTCTAGGAAGTTCCCAGGCCCTACGAGCATGCGCCTGTCTCTGAAGACCTCCTCTGCCTTCTGCGCAAACCCACACAGGCAGGGCCCCTTGCAGGCCAGGACCCCAGAACCATGTGCTCTGCAGCCTCGAGCCGCAGAGTCCAGCCTATGGAACAGCTTCATGAATCCCACCGGGCCAGTGAAGGGCCAGGCCCGCCCACTCACAGCATCCAGATGAGGCCATGGAAGAGGAGGCCTTTCCCTTCTTGGCAGTGGAAAGGGCGGGAGAAAGCACAGCCCAACACAGTGACACTGCCCAGGTCAAGCCACAAGCTCTTTGGGCCACATTCCAGCTGCAAGGACGGTGAGGAGCACCAGTCCCTTCATGGCGATGTGCTCCAGGTGACCTTTGAGCCAACCAGTGTGGCCAGGCCTCCGTGCTTCTGTAGGTCTCATATGGGCACACGGGTTTACGCAAGACCAAGACCAAGACCAGCCCTGTCACTCATGTCTGGAAAGCCCCTCTTGCCACCTTCCCCATCTGACAGGCCTGTGCCCCACCCAGGGTCAGGTGCATAAGGTGCATACTGGGGGGCCCCAGGGCCACCTTGTGTGGCTCTACCCAGGCCTCTCTGGGTGATAAGCCAGAAGGTCACTGGTTTGCTCCAAGGCTGCTCAGACCAGACGTAGGACTTCAGCAGATTTTGCACAGGGTTGGCATCTAATGGCAGAGCATCTGCTGCTGTTCATGGCCCTATGTTTCCTGTCCCTATGCTTTCTTTTCATTACAACGTCTTTTCCCAAAGACGACTAGGACTATTTCTAATATGTTATTTGACCTTAAGCATACTAATGTGTATTTGTCAGATCTACTTCTCACAACTTTGCTTAGAGACCGCAAGCATGTAGGTGAGATGCCTTCTGAGATCCGAGTTTGCTTCTTGCAAGTGCAGTCCACCAAGCAGACATCCTGGGGAAGGTAGCCTGGGACCATGGCCATCGGGAAGGGTGACCCACAAGAGCAGAGGTGTGAAGGTAGGAATAAGCACGGGTTGCTCAAGAAATGTTGTAAGGGGGCACGCAGGAGGCACTGCTGTACAGACGGATGGAGCCAGCCCCAGAAGGACCTCGGCCACTGGGGGCCCAGGTCTGGCCATGTGCTGGGGTCACAAGGCATGAACATGATACCTCAGCGAAAGCTCCCGACACACAGCTTTGAGGTGGTGATTGCATTACTGTCCTTTCAGGCTCTCCCCAGCGGGCACAGCAGCTCTGAGCCTCCTTCCCTGGGGTCCGCGTGAGCAGACGCCACGCCAGCTTCGCAGGGTGGGAAATGCAAGCCCCAGAAGGCAGCCCCAGCTCCATCACCGCTGCAGCTCCAACATGCCACCAGGAAGGGCTCTGATAGGACAAGCAGACCCCACCACAGAATTCTCTGAATGCAGACAGCGTCATGGCCTGTGGCAAGCGTGTCACAATGCTGGGTCCCTGGAACTTCCTGAGGGCTTATAGAAGCCAAGAGTGTAGCTCCTGATCACTGCTGTGGTGGCATACCCCTCATCCTGGCCCGAGGCCTGAGTGGGCCAGCTGGGGGCCAGGTCAGGCAGAACCTCCCAGTGCCTGTGCTGTGGGGCTGTGAAGAGAGACAAATTGGCAGGCGAAGGTATCAGCAGGTGACGCCCCAGAACACTTGCAGTGCCCACATTAGTCATCCAGGGGCACCCAGCCTCCCAGTGGTACCCAAGGGTGTGAACCCAGAGTGGAATGTCAGCATCTTCAGGAATACACTTTTCAATTCCCACGGTTGGTGCTCTGCTCCTCTGAGTGACAGGCAGCGTGGCCCTGGACCCTGCCTCTCCTGACCACAGGGCAACTCCTTCCCTCCCTCAGGCCCCTTTCTCCCAAAGCAGAAAGGAAGGAGAGGGAGGCACTCAACCCTGGGAAGGGAAGCAGCACTGGGGGACCCCACGGTGGCTCTCACTCACTCTTACAATCATTCAGATATGAGGTCATCCTGTTTTCTCTGTGTCAGAGACAAAAACAAAGATGTCAAAACAGTATTCCCAGCCTTTCCCCTCCCTGCATGGTCTGGGTTCTTTCTTTCCTCCCGGGTCTGGACTAGGCTGAAAGGAATGTGGATTTCCCTTAGGAGGTGCCCTGGTCTCCTGTGGTTCACTCCTCAGCAGGCATAAACCAGACCGTGACAGAAAGTGGCCAGTGCCTGCCTGGTGAATGCCAAGCATGGGATAAGTGTGTACAGTTGTTTTTATTGCTTGGGTATAATCCTAGCTTCTTATCCAGCCCAGAGCAGGAGGGGCTCTTGAAGAGCTGCATGGAGCTCTGAGCTGGCCTGGATTCTAGACTCAGGTGTGCATGGGAGTGGGCGGACCTCTGGCTGGCGCTGGGGCCATCAGGTCGGCAAGCAGCTTCCTGGATGAGGGTGACCTGGAGACCAGAAGGACTTCCCAGCAGCCAGTGGGCCCAAAGTGAGGACCTGCCCCGCCTGTGAGCAGTGACCCGGACTAATCCAGGGCACCCGCAAGCACTTCTCCGGGGCCCACGTGGGCTCAGACCCGCACTGGGCTGGGCAAGTTCCTGAGTGGGAACCCCTGAGCTCTGGGCTGGCAGGGAGTCGTGGTAATTCCACCAGTTTTCCTTAATGTGTTTTCCTGTTTCCTGATTAAAGTTTTACAACTGTAGAAAAGTCCAGAATATAACAGACACAAGTGTCAGAATTTATAAATGTTGAGACCTAGGCATGCTTACTTCAGAAGTTTAAATTGATGGAAAAGCAATAAAATATTGCAGGTGACCTTCCCTCCTGCATTCCCTGCCCCCTGGAAGCAAAGGTTGGGCCGTCCACACGTCTATATTTCTGAGACATATAAACATGCCCATGTGCATATGGACCCATGAGCCCAAGTGGATGGCAAAGGCCACATGTTCTTCATAATGCAGTTTATTTTTGGGGTGACATTGGTTAATAGGACCATATAGGTTTCAGGTATGATTTCTATGTTATAAGACCTGTATATTGCACTGTGTGCCCACCACCCAGTCAAAGCATCTTCCATCACCAGGCAAGTACTTCACACTATAATCCATGTTTGAGATTATCCACATTGATACCAATAAATCTACTTCATTCCTTTTAAGTTCTCCATAAGGCTTCAACCTCATAAATATCTCACTCACTCATCTACTTCCCTCATGATTTAAGTTATTGCAGGTTTGTGCTATCACAAACTATACTGCAATGGACATCTTATTCAGTCTCCTAGTGGTACCCAAGCGTGTGAACCCGGAGTGGAATGTCAGCATCTTCAGAAATGCATTTTTCCTTTGTTTTATTTATATTTATTTTAAAATCTTTCCATTTATTTTTAGAAAGAATGGAAGAGAGAGGGAAAGACAGAGAGAAGTATTGATGTGAGAGAAACACATCAATTGGTTGCCACCTGCATGAGCCCCCAGGCCAGGGAGTAGCCTACAACCGAGGTACATGCCCCCAGCCAGAATTGAACCCGGGACCTTTCGGTCCACAAGCTGACACTCTATCCACTGAGCCAAGCCGGCTAGGACAGGAATGCACTCTTCCAATTCACATGTTTGGTGCTCTGCTCCTCTGAGTGACTGGCTTAATTCACACCCCTGTCCCTGGGCATGAAATTTCCCACCTCTCATTCTTTTAGCCACTCTTGGGACTATCAGACAAGATTTTTCCAAAGTGATGAATATGAAACTATATGACTTTTCTTATTTGTATTGTCTAGATAATCAGTGATAGTGAACATCTGATTTCATATTGCTATGGGCCATTTATGCTCCCTCTTCTTTGAATTGTTCTTTTTTACCCTTTGGCCACTTTTCTCACAGGTTGTTTGTATTTTTTCTCGCTGATTGTTAAGCTGCTAACCCACAGTTTACTCTATGCGCAGCAAACAGCTTCTCTGCACTGGTTGTTTTTCTTCTCGATGGCGCTGAAGTTAACACCATACATCTCCTGGGTGCACAGCTCCCTGAAGCTCCTCTGTGCACATGTCCATGTGGCCACCGGGTCGGAGCCCTGCCCCCTGAAGCCTCTTCACGCCCCTGCAGTCACACCCACGTCTGCTTTCCTTACTCAACCGTACTCATCAGAGGGACGCCCTCCTGGTTGCGGGGTATCATTCCTTAATGTCTGGTGTACGCTATGTGTTAACAATTTACTTAGGATGTTTGCATCTGTCTTCACAGAGAAGCATAGTCAGTGTTCTGGCCCGACCCCTCGGACAGGCTCACAGCTGCAGGTGGACTCTAAGCTGGGATCCCAGGAACCACCCCCCACCCCCCAATTTAGCCCAACCAGGAGCGGAAGGAGGCAGTGGAGCTCTCCTACCCGCACACGCTCAGCCCTGTCATGGAGACTGAGCACGACAATGACTAGTTTCATCGCAGTTGGTCTCAGCTGGAGCCTTGCCCAATTAAAATGGAAATGCCTCTTGTGATTTGCAGGCGGGCTGGAGTGGAGGGTGTGGGGATGTGTAGACATAGAGGGTATTGCCTGGAAAGGGTCCCCGGAATTGAAAACCAATCAGGCCAGTCTGGCCCGCGGAGTGATTTAACTAAGGCCAAGTCAGCCCTAATCGTTGGCTCTCCCAGCAGATGGACAGGGTGAGCAGGACCTGTCTTCCTCTCCCCGGACCACGGAGGTCTGACACACCCTGGGAATTCGCTGCTCCCACTGCTTGCCAAGTGGGGCCCCAGGATCTGGTACCTGGACTGAATTCAGGCATGGTGGGGGAGAGGGGGTTCCCCTGTACTGGCTTGCGGGGGGAGGGGGAGTTGCAGCATGGACAGCAAGCCTAGGGCTCTTCTTGCACTCATCACGCCTGGGCACCCCAGGCCGGCGCCCGCACAGAGGGCTTGAGAAGTCACAAGGCCAGTGACCCGCAGAGGTGGAACCCTCGGCCAGTCAGTAACTGACACAGACCTGACGCTGAGGAGGAGGCCAGATCAGAGCCCTGGGAGAACATTCCTCCGGGTTCCAGTGGGCCGGGCTGGGGAAGCCTGGGGGAGGAGTAGCCTTTGAGATAGATCCTAAAGAGTAATCATGATTATTAGTTCAAAATGGTGCCCACCAGCAGCCACTCACTCCTGGCAGACGCTGGCACAAAAACACAGAGGAGAGGAAAGGGCACCCGGCCCCAATGCGCAAGACAGACTAACAGGCACAGCCAATGGAGTGGACAGACAGCCTGTGGGGGCTGGGAGCCGCAGCCCCACTGAGGAGAAGGCCAGAGGGCTCATCTGTCCTCCATCCACCCTGCCTGCCAGAGCCCAGCACCCGGCCACCTGCAGGGGCTGCCTGCTACCCCTCCTCAAGAAAGGAAGACAGGAGAAGCCAGCTCCAGGCCCGCCGGATCCAGGCCCTCCTGCTCGCCCACCCATGGCTCCAACCCTGCAGCTCTGGGACACGGGGGCCAGAGGCGAGAGCATAAACTCTGTGCAAACATCCTGCCTTCTCAGAGAATCTTCTCTTTAATAAAAGACCACGGAAATGTCAGCTAATCTAAACAAATAGCCAAGTCTTAAGGAGGATGAGCAGCCTGAGTGCAAGCACTTTGCACGTGCTCTTTGAGGCTTTGGGAAATTGGGTGCCAGAAGCGAAGCTCAGAATTCTTCCCGGTGGGGCACGTACTTAGGTCATGATGAGGCAGGGTTTTCGGGGTTCCTGGGGGAAGGGGCAGGTGGGGTCTGGACCAGGTGTCGGGTGACTGTCCCAGGTTCCCAGGAGACAGGGACTGCCTCCTGAACATGTGGAAGGAACCCTGAGGGCAAAGGTGCAGGGAGGGGAGGCCGACCTCAGATGCTCTCAGGCCTCCCTGCACTGGTCTACTTCCTGGAGCCCACATCCCTCCTGGTGCTTGGTTATGGGATACACCGGGGGGGGGGGGGTGGCGGGGAGGCAGGGTGGGACTGATCCCAGGGGCCTGCCCAGGTGCATGCACTAGGCGGGGAAGAAGGAGCTGCAGAAGGAGAGGGAACGTACACCCAAGCCTGACAAATTGGGGCCTGTGCCTGGCCAGGTGGGGATGGAGGGCAGCTAATGACTCAGCCTCCAACAGCATCGAGGGAGCTGAATCCATTTAGGGCTCAGGATACCCCCAAGATCCTGCCTTGCACAGCAAGCTGTGAGCACCCACACTTGTGGAAGGGCAAGTTCCACTGAGCTACATGCAGGGAGGGATGGGCAGAGCCCGGGCTGCTGTCACAATCCAGAAAGGTTTTCAGGGCACTGGGTCCTGTGTGGGTACAGATGGCCTCTGTGGATTGTGTCCAGGCAAGAGCCACACGTGGGGAGAGCCACAGTCAGTGGCAGCTCAGCAGAGTGAGGCCCGGCTCTGCACATGGCTGGTGCATGGATTGCCATAGGCAGCACTCCCACCAAATGCCCCAGACCTCCTTCCCATCACAGCAGGTGGTTCCTGGTCCCCTCGGGTGTTCAGCTCACTTCACCACACTTTGGTGGCTGCCTAACAGGAGGTGGACCCCTGGCCCTGGGACCTCCCTACCCACACCTGCACTTCCCCTCATGAGGAAGGGGTTGGGGCCCACCACAGGCAGGGCTACCCAAGCCAGCGGTCAGCTTCCCAGCAAAGGCAGGCAGTGGGGGCCACACATGGGGAGTGGGGTGCAGGCTCTGGAGACCTACGGGCCAGGCTGGAATTTCCGCTCTGCCCTGCTATGCCTCAGAGGGCCTTGGACAAGTAAGTCTGGAGCCTCCAGATCCCCTGTTGCCTCCTCCATGAAGTGAGACATGATCTCAGCCACACGTGCTATTCGGAAGGAAAAACGGGGTGATGTGTTTGGGTGCCAGGCCTGTGGAGGCACTGCTCCCTCTGAAGGGGTATCAAGGAGTCCCTCCTCACTGCAGGGGACACCGTCCTAGGGCCTCTGGGAGAGGGACACGGTGGCAGATGGGATTCTCCAAAAATGGCCACAACAGTATTCCTTGTCCCACATGCTCTCAGACCTTTGACAGCCCCACACCCCCACCAAGAGGGGTTCTGTTTCCTCTCCCCTGGTCACCCAGACGCACTGAGCCGCAGAGAGACGTCACAGGTGGGGAGCGGCGGGCGGCTGGGGCCTCCTGGCTGCCTGGATGGAACTCAGCAGAAGTGACATCCAATGAGATTAGAGATGAGGTGAGACAAGGCGATGTGTTTTCTGCCCAGTCCTCTTTCTCAGTAGGTTCACTGGGAACCAGCAGCCCCATGAGGAAGCCCCAGGCTCAGCCTGACAGTCCCAGCGATGCCAGCGATAGCCCCAGGGCCAGGCCTGGGGGCAATGAGTGTTCGGCTGCCCTGAGTGGGCCAGAGACCCAGGTTCCCACTGTGCCGGACAATTAGAAGTGTGGTGAGCTACACTGTTCTTTAAGCCACTGGTATGTGGTTTGATATGTAGCAAGAAAACGACAGAGCATGGCATTCTGGAGCTGCCTTTCTTCCCGGGGTGCCCTGGTTCGCTGCTGAGTGGGGCAGGCTGAGTGCCAGCACCATTCGCTCCCCCTCTCACAGAGGAACCTGGGGGCGCCCTGCTCACTGAGTCCTGTCTTGGAAGACAGGCCCCCGTGACCACTGCCTCCCTCCCAGCCCACAACCCCAGGACAAAACTAGACTTGGAATCCAGGATTTCTTCACCCTGAGGAATAGGTCCCCCCTGCCACAAGCCAGAAGCTGCGCCACTCACTGTTCGAACTGTGTCTTGTTTAATACACAGAGAGCCCTGTGCCATCAGGACTGCTGTTTTTCACACGAGAAAGCCAAGGCTCCAGGATCAGCCAAGTCCCTTGTCTAATGTGTCCTGGCCTGACCTTGAGGGAGGCCTGTCAGGGAATGATTAAAGGCTCCTCCCTTAGGTCACGTCACAGCGTCCCCTTGCCGGCCACTGCCCCACATTGTTCAGTACCCCATCAATCAATATTTTTAATTACTTACATGATTGACCAATAAAATCCTCTGCCGACTAATTGATTTTTTAATCTAGCAATAGCCCCTGTTTTTATTAAAAGCCTACTTAGATGATTTTCTTTTCCCACTGAAATCAGAGGTGGTATTTCTTTTGGTCATTTTATAAGAATAAAAATAGGAAGGGGCAAGGACAGAGGAGACCCAGAGGCCAAGAGCATTACAGGCCCAAACCAATAGGCCCTGCAATGAGTGAACCGGCAGCCCCCTCACCAGCTGCCCTGCCAGCAGCCAGCAGCTCTAGCCGTGACTCAGGCTGAGCCAGAGGGGCCCACGGCCAGGCGGGCAGGCAGCCCTGGCAGCACCCACTGCCCAACCCAGGCTGAGCCGGAGCTGCTTTCATTGTTTTACAATGAACTGTAAACTTGCGTTTGCATTTTAATAAAAGTATTGGTTTTTAAGTTGTGAAAGTAACTCATTCTTCATGCACAATTTGGAAAAGGCAGGCAAATCTAACGAAACGCTACGGCAGTTCTCAGCCTGGGGCCTGAGAGGCAGGTGATGGAAACGCTGTGAGGGGAAACTTTCCCAGGGGTCCGAGGCCCAAAGAACCATTACCATAGAAACCAACTGAGTCCGTGGCCCTGGGAAAGCTGCTCTGGCTGTCACAGAAGTGAGCCTTACTTTTGGGTTTGCTTTGCCAAAGTGGTATCTGGCCAGTTTGGCAAGATCCTGTGACTCTACTAACTTTTAAAGCTGTGTGTGTGCGCGTTGCTCCTGACACATGTCCTGCAGACGACTCAAGCCTGTGACTTGTCGCTGTCGTCCCCAGGCAGGGTCAGTTCGTAGGGCCGGGGGCTTGGCGTGGACACTGAGTGGGGGAGTGTTAGTAAGAAAGGGCAGGCAGTGGCATGGGCCGCCACTTCCCTCTCCTGCCTCCGGCTCCTCACCCTGACCTCCATGCTGCTGTGAGTCTCTAGGGCACTTTTAGTTCCCAGGCACCGAAGCACGGTAGATGGAGGTAGCACCAGCTCAGCTCTGGGCCCCGGCCTGCCTCTGCCCTTCATATCCACGGTAATGGCCATCCCACTGTCCCTGCTCACATCCACGGTAATGGCCATCCCACTGTCCCTGCTCACATCCATGGTCATAGCCATCCCACTGTCCCTGCTCACATCCATGGTCATAGCCATCCCACTGTCCCTGCTCACATCCATGGTCATAGCCATCCCACTGTCCCTGCTCACATCCACGGTCATAGCCATCCCACTGTCCCTGCTCACATCCATGGTAATGGCCATCCCACTGTCCCTGCTCACATCCATGGTCATAGCCATCCCACTGTCCCTGCTCACATCCATGGTCATAGCCATCCCACTGTCCCTGCTCACATCCACGGTAATGGCCATCCCACTGTCCCTGCTCACATCCACGGTAATGGCCATCCCACTGTCCCTGCTCACATCCACAGTAATGGCCATCCCACTGTCCCTGCTCACATCCATGGTCATAGCCATCCCACTGTCCCTGCTCACATCCACGGTAATGACCATCCCACTGTCCCTGCTCACATCCACGGTAATGACCATCCCACTGTCCCTGCTCACATCCACGGTAATGGCCATCCCACTGTCCCTGCTCACATCCACAGTAATGGCCATCCCACTGTCCCTGATTCTACTCCGACCTCATCTTCTGTTAACTGCTATGCACCCAGCACCCAGAACGGGGTGGCACATTGCTGGGTACTCAGTGGCGAGGTCACAGGTGACTGCTGAGTAAACCCACGTTGATCATGAACACTTTGGTGCCTGCCCAACAGTCCTGAGCCAGACATGGAGCCATGAGACAAGGAATGAGGCCAGTCATAGCAGATGTACAAAGTGATGGGTGGCAGTCCCCTTTCACCTCAGGGAGCCTGTGCACTGAGGCCACGGCGACATTGTGGACAGAGACGGGAACGGCCAGGTGGCTCCTGTGGCCATACATCCTGTCGGAAAGAGCTGTCTGGTTCTCCACGGGGGACACTTCTCAGGACCACCTGGATGTCCAGTCCCACGAATCAGTGCCCAGGTGACCAGCCCTCAGCGGGAGTGAAGCCTCCAGACCAATATGGGGGCCAGAAGGCTGCCACCAGCCCATCGCCGTGCCTGTGGATCTGCAGCATCTCTGGAAACTAACTCTACTATTAAATAAAGCAAATGCACTGGGTTCTTTATTCTGCAAAAGTGACGTCTGATCAAAGTAGAAAACTGAGAAATAAAAACCACAAAGAAAAAAAGTCACTTGCTCCTCTCCGCTGGGCCAGGGCGTTGATGGCATGGGAGGGAAAGTGGGGACATTTCCAAGATATGAAGGCTCAGTGGGAAGTGACCACTTTTCTCAGCACCTCAGTTCGTCTTGGGGTTTGCCCATGCTGCTGGCTGCCCTTGAGGCTACGAGTCACCTTGCTCCCTGGCCAGGGACAGCAGAGCAGCAGTGGGTGGCTGCGGGGGACTTCCAGACCACTCACACCCCAGGGCTTTGGTCTCACTTCACCTGCTAGATGCCCCATCCCTGGTCCCACCAGTCCATCCTTCCATGTGACCTTTGGAATGTCCCAGGATCCTCCCCTTGTCCTCCTCTCCCTCCGTGCTGCCTCCTGGGTGATCTCATCAGGCCTGTGGGCTGTGACTTCAGCATCTGTGTGCTGATGCCTCCCGGCCCGGCCCACAAGGATCACCCCAACCCTTGAAAAGGCACTTCAAGGGTAACTTGTACCAACTCCTGATCCATCCCCAGCACTCCCACCAAATGCCCCAGACCTCCTTCCCATCACAGCAGGTGGTTCCTGGTCCCCTCGGATGTTCAGCTCAAAACCCTAGGAGCTAAGTTACCTGGGCTCGACTATGGTCCCCACCCTCCCTCAGCAAACGCTCTGACCCCATGTGGGAGGCTCCAAACACGCCAGCCTCAACTAGACCACTGCAATTACTCTTCCCCTGCACTTGGCCCCTGCCAATGATTTCAGTGCAGTGTCCTGAGAAAGCAGAAGGTGACAAAATGCCTGGCTCACTGTACCCCCTGCTCCTTATCTCCATCCCTCTAAAGAAAACCCATCGCCTTTGCCATGGCCCTCAATGTCCACAGCACCCGGCTCCTGCCACCTTGCCAGCCTCGTCTCCCTAACCCTCCCTGCTCCCCATACTCCAAGCACGGTGGCCTTCCTGGGGCTCCTGGAGCCTACCAAGCAGGCTGTCTCAGTCCCCCAAGTCAGGGCCTGAGGCAAGAATTTGGGCCAGGTAGTGGATTTGGGAGACGATGCCAGGAGGGAAAGAGGAGAAAAGCCAGTAAAGGGGTGTGTCATCAAAAAGGGGTGTATCATCAATGGGGCTGGGGCTACTGGGTCTCCCTGAGAGAAGCTTCCAGAATCATCCACTGGGAGGAGGTGCAGCTGGGCATCATCCCTGCTCCCACTCTACTGCATAATGGTTGACACAGCTTTACCTCCCTGCACCCCAGTTTGCCTTAGGAAGGCCCCAAGGCAGAAAGGGGTCAGCCCGAGGGGGCACTAGGTGGAGGGCAGTCTGAGCCAGCAGAACTGTCCCCACAGCTCTGAATGAAGACAGGCGGCCAAGGGCCATACGGGGCACACCTGAGGCCTTGTCTCGGGCCTGACCTGGAAAGACAATCTTCCCTAGTGGCAGGCTAGGTCCCTGCTTGAAAGTCATCCATCCTGAGCTGTCCCTGAGCCCTAGTGATGGAGAAGGCCATGGCGGCGCCTTCCATCCTCTGGATTCAGCATTGATAGGGGCATGAGAGCAACTTTCTCACCTCCTGATGGATGGAGCACGTATTTCCCTGGTTAGTCACCAGCTTCACCCACTGGAGCACAAGCACCGGAGAGCAAGATGGGCTCTGTTTTGGTTACCCCCCCCCCTTCCACACACACACACACACACACACACACCCCAAGTGGCTAGAGCAGACAGCCACACCTGAGTCACTCAGTACATCTCTCTTGATTGAACAACTGAATGAGTTCCAGTAAAATGAAAAACTGATCCAAAGGGGAAATGTGGAATAAGAGAAACAGCAGTAGTCACAGTTATTACGGGGAAAAGCCAAACATATGGAAAGTAAACAGAATATTGCAATAAACCCCCAGGTACCATCATTCAGCTTCAGCAATTATCAACCTTTTGTCATTCTTGACTCACCTATCCCTCCATCAATTCCTCGCTCTACTCAATTGCTCTTTTTGCAGGTAAATTTACAGCCCTCCTTTAGAAATAAAGACCACACAGATGAGAAAGGCAAAGAAAGGTTATTTGGCTTTTTTTGCTAAAGCAAGGGAGTCGGCCATGGTCGCTTGCTTTTGGCAGAGACTCAGCAGCAAGCAGGAAAATGAGAAAACTTTATAGTAGAAAAAGGAGGCCTCAGGTATGCGGCAACTGGGAGCCATTGGCCTGTGGAAGCTGTAGGTGAGGTAACTAGGGATAAGGCATCCTGTGTGATTGGTGAGGGGAGCACATTTGGCTTTCTCTGGTTGGTCCCAAGTTGAACGTGGGGGCCAAAATTAGGGCAGCAGTCAGTTACTAATCAGGGCCTGGCCACTTGGGGGCCAACTGTTACACTGGTTATTGTTGAGCTTCTGGATTGTCGCTGGAGATGGCGGTCTGGCTGCCTGCAAGAGACTTACAGCCAATGGCTTCCTCGGCTGGTTTTCCGGGCAGGTTATTGTGGATGGAGCGGTGGTTTCCTAGGAGGTTACTGTGGATGGAGGGCTGGTTTCCTGGGAGGTTACTGTGGAGGGAGGGCTGGTTTTCTGTGAGGTTACTGTGGAGGGAGGGCTGGTTCCTAGGAGGTTACTGTGGAGGGAGGGCTGGTTTTCTGTGAGGTTACTGTGGAGGGAGGGCTGGTTTTCTGTGAGGTTACTGTGGAGGGAGGGCTGGTTCCTAGGAGATTACTGTGGATGGAGGGCTGGTTCCTAGGAGGTTACTGTGGAGGGAGGGCTGGTTTCCTGGGAGGTTACTGTGGAGGGAGGGCTGGTTTTCTGTGAGGTTACTGTGGAGGGAGGGCTGGTTCCTAGGAGGTTACTGTGGAGGGAGGGCTGGTTTTCTGTGAGGTTACTGTGGAGGGAGGGCTGGTTTCCTCGGAGGTTACTGTGGAGGGAGGGCTGGTTCCTAGGAGATTACTGTGGATGGAGGGCTGGTTCCTAGGAGGTTACTGTGGAGGGAGGGCTGGTTTCCTGGGAGGTTACTGTGGAGGGAGGGCTGGTTTTCTGTGAGGTTACTGTGGAGGGAGGGCTGGTTCCTAGGAGGTTACTGTGGAGGGAGGGCTGGTTTTCTGTGAGGTTACTGTGGAGGGAGGGCTGGTTTCCTCGGAGGTTACTGTGGAGGGAGGGCTGGTTCCTAGGAGATTACTGTGGATGGAGGGCTGGTGCCTAGGAGGTTACTGTGGCTGGAGGGCTGGTTTCCTCGGAGGTTACTGTGGAGGGAGGGCTGGTTCCTAGGAGATTACTGTGGATGGAGGGCTGGTTCCTAGGAGGTTACTGTGGAGGGAGGGCTGGTTTTCTGTGAGGTTACTGTGGAGGGAGGGCTGGTTTTCTGTGAGGTTACTGTGGAGGGAGGGCTGGTTTTCTGTGAGGTTACTGTGGAGGGAGGGCTGGTTCCTAGGAGATTACTGTGGATGGAGGGCTGGTTCCTAAGAGGTTACTGTGGAGGGAGGGCTGGTTTCCTGGGAGGTTACTGTGGAGGGAGGGCTGGTTTTCTGTGAGGTTACTGTGGAGGGAGGGCTGGTTTCCTCGGAGGTTACTGTGGAGGGAGGGCTGGTTCCTAGGAGGTTACTGTGGAGGGAGGGCTGGTTTTCTGTGAGGTTACTGTGGAGGGAGGGCTGGTTTCCTCGGAGGTTACTGTGGAGGGAGGGCTGGTTCCTAGGAGATTACTGTGGATGGAGGGCTGGTGCCTAGGAGGTTACTGTGGATGGAGGGCTGGTTTCCTCGGAGGTTACTGTGGAGGGAGGGCTGGTTCCTAGGAGATTACTGTGGATGGAGGGCTGGTTCCTAGGAGGTTACTGTGGAGGGAGGGCTGGTTTTCTGTGAGGTTACTGTGGAGGGAGGGCTGGTTTTCTGTGAGGTTACTGTGGAGGGAGGGCTGGTTCCTAGGAGGTTACTGTGGAGGGAGGGCTGGTTTTCTGTGAGGTTACTGTGGAGGGAGGGCTGGTTCCTAGGAGGTTACTGTGGAGGGAGGGCTGGTTCCTAGGAGGTTACTGTGGAGGGAGGGCTGGTTCCTAGGAGATTACTGTGGATGGAGTGCTGGGTTCCTAGGAGGTTACTGAGGATGGAGGGATGGTTTCCTAGTTAGGTTGTTGCAGGGTGGAGGCCATTGTCCATTGTTTCCCAGTTGAGATGTATAAATATTAGCTGTATGATTTTTCATAAATGGGTACACCCATAGTCACACATCCTCCTGACATGATATAGAACAAGGCATAGATAGTATTAATTGTTAAAAAATTGAAACTTAGTTGATGTTCAAATTTTGAGTGAATAGAAAGAGGTTGATGAGGGAATAAGTCAATGAAATTTGAGTCTCAGATCTGTGCAACAGAGAGGTTGCTAGAGGAAGAAGAAAGTAGATGCATACTACAATCTTTATTTCTTAATAGAGGAAAGATAGCTGCTGATTAAATTTAGACTTGCTAGGAAATACATTAACTTAAATATTTGTATTAATTTAAGAGTCACTACTAGAAAAATAAAAATGAAACGGGTAGCCTGCAGTGAAGGAACATTAAAATGAAGAGAACAGTTTTTGAGGGTTTGTTATCCCTGAGGCACTATTCTAGGTGTTGGAAGTACAACAATAAAGAAACAAAAATTATCTGCCCTCTTGAGCTTACAGCCCTGTGAAAAACAGGAAATAAGCAATATAAACAAGTCAGTACATAGCATATTAGCTGGTGATCAACCTACTGAAACAAATCAGGAAAAAGGATGAGGAGTTAACTTGATAGTTTGCAGTTTTATTAATCCTCACCCGAGGGTTTTTTTTCCATTGATTTTAAAAATATTTTATTTTTAAAGAGAATGTGAGGGATGGGGAGAAACAGAGAGAGAGAAAGATCAATGTGAGAGAGACACATTGACTGGTTGCCTCCCACACGTGCCCTGACCTGGGCCGGGGATGGAACCTGCAACCGAGGTAGGTGCCCTTGGGGGGAATTAAACCTGAGACCCTTCAGTCTGAAGGCCCACACTCTAACCACTGAGCAAACCAGCTAGGGCAAGTTTTCAATTTTAAACAGAGTGGTCAGGAGAGGCAGAGGGAACAGAAGCACTAAACCTCTGTGGTGGGGGTTTGACTGGTGCAGCAAGGCGGCCCCTGTGGCTAGAATAGAGTGAATGAGGTGGGGATTAGAGGATATGAGGTTAAAACAGACGTGGTAGGGTTTGCTGACAGACTGGGTATGGGCTGTGTGGTAGGCAGCTCTGAACTGGCCCCCTGGAAGTCACACCTGTATCATCCCTACCCTTCGAATGCAGGCTGGACTCAGTGACTCACTTCTGGAGAATAGAACATGGCAGAAAGGATGATATGTAACTTTCAAGGTTAGGCTATAAAAAGACTGTGGCTACTGTGTCAGCTGCTCTCACTTCTGCTCACTTGCCTGGGAGAAGCCAGCCATCATGCCATCAGAACACTCAGGCAACTAATGTAGAGGCCCAAGTGGTGAGGAACTGAAGTCTGGCCACAGCCAGTAAGGAGCTGAGATGTCACATGAGGGAGCTTGGAAGTGGATCCTCTTACAGTTGAGCCTTCAGATGAGACTGAACTCCAGCCAACAGATCAACTGCATCCTTCAAGAAACCTTGAACAAGAACTTCCCAGTTAAGCCACTCCTGACCTGTAGAAATGCTTGTTTTAAACTGCTAAATTTGGGGGTTACTTTTTACATAGCAATAGATAAGTAATACAGGCTGTGTGTGTGACTTGAAGTGGAGCTTCTATTTACTCAAGTGAGGAAGAATATGGAAGAAACAGGCCTGGGGAGAAAGACTAAGAATTAAACTTTGAACACATTAAGTTTATGATGGCTTTAGATATTGCAGTCAAGTAAGACTAGGATTTGGGAAAAAGTCTGAGCTAGAAATACATATTTGGGGATCATTAGTACAGAGTCTGTATTTAAAGGCCTGGATAAAATAATCCAAGGGATGGAATGTAGATGGAAAAGATAAGATGGGCAAGCACTGAATTTTGGGGCACATCTACAATAAGAGACCGGAAGATGAGAAGAACCAGAAAAAAAATGGAGGGGGGTGGGGTAGAGAAAGCCTGGAGGAGGGAGTGTCAAATGCTGCTGAAAGGTCATGTAAGATAAGGACTAAGAGTTGACCATTGTGTTTAAAAGATGAAAGCATTGGCAATCTTGACTGGAGCAACTTCAATGGCAGTTGGGGATTAAAGCAAAAGTGATTGTTGAATAATCTTACTCTTCAGGAAAGAAGAGAAGTTGCAAAGCAGCTAGAAGTTAAGGGAGGTCAAGAAAAGGTTATCTTTAAGTAGTGAGAAGTAGTTACCTGCTTTGTATGGTTTTTTAGGACATACCCAGTGGAAAGGGAAAATTGATAATGCAGGTGAGATTAACTGGAGAAACATCCTTGCTTAAGCCCAAGACGTTGGATCTGGAGCACAAGGAGCAAAGACAGTTTATCTACAGAAGCATATATGGAGTTATTTTAAGCAACATTGGTAGGTGGTTAGAGGTGAGTGCAGCTGATGGACTTACTCTAATAACTGCTTCTGTTTTCTTTGTGAAATATAAATATACGTAAAACAAGAGATATAGCGTCTGCTGAGAGCATGGCCTTTCAAGTACAGAAGAGAAGGTATAAAATAGCTGTCTGGGAATATGGAAGAGGGTGAGACTGCCAGGCAACTGAGAGCCCCTTGAGGTTGATGACCATGTATCTGAAGTGGAACCAGCTGCATGGTCATGGACTTTTCTTCAGCCTGCTAGTCTCTGCCTACTTGTGCACAGACACAGGTAGGCAGAGGTGGGTGGTACTTTGCCATGAGCAAGGGCATAGAAGAGAAATATGGTGAAAATTGGTAAAATGGATGTTAGGTCCTAGTGAGGTTAAACAATGATTGTAAAAAGGAAGACCTGGGGAGAAAATAAGAAAGCATGATAAGTAGAAAACATAAAATAAGATGGCAAAAATGAGTGTAATCATATCAAACTTCACAATAAATTCCACTGTTAATAAATGAACTCAGCCCTGACCCGTGTGGCTCAATTGGTTGGAGCTTCATCCTATGCACTGAAAGGAGATGGATTTAATTCCCACTCAGGGCACATACCCAGGTTGTGGGTTCGATCCCTGGTCAGGGTATGTACAGGAGGTAGCCAATCGATATTTTTCTCTCACATTGATGTTTCTCTTTCTCTGCCACTTTCTCTAAAAATAATTAAAAATGTTTAAATAAATAAAGGAACTTAGACTAAGTTAAAACAAATTCCATCTATATGTGTTTACAAGACACATAGAGAAAATATATTACACAAAAGATTTAAAATGCATGAATAGAAAAAAAGTATACTTGATAAATGTTACCAAAAAGGTAGGCACTTCCATCTAAATTTCAGAAATAATTAAAATCAAGGTACAAAAACATTGAAAGTAACCAAAAGTATAATTCTTATTAATGAAGACTACAATCTACCAGGGAACCATAATAATCACACATGTTATATCATATATGTTATATTATATAATAATAAAGCTTCACAGTCAGCTTCATTGACTGAAATTGTGAAATTCACAATGACAGTGGGAAATTTTAGGACATATTGTTCTGAAATCCATAGATAAGAGACACCAAAGAGAAAAATATGAAGAAATTAGATTAATGTAACCTCAATCACATATATGACATAATTTTGCTAAGCAGCAGGAATTCATATCTGTGTCATGAACAAGTATTAATCCTGCAAGAAATTTCCAGTGAATTTCAAAAATCAAATATTCCTAAGGCTACTCTCTCTAGTAATGAAATAAAAGTAGAAATTTAATAATAAAAACATAAACTTCAAAGTCTATCAACTTCAAAGCTTTTCCACTTGTGACCAGATCCAGCTGTGCTCCTTTCTACATTGGCCAGGGCATGGGTAGACCTAGAAGATATTGCGCTAAGTGAAATAAGTCACATGAATACCATATGATTTCACCTGTATGTGGAATCTGAAAAACAAAATAAACAAACAAACAAAATAAAACAGACTTACAGATACAGAGAACGTGATGGTTGTCAGAGAGGAGGATGGGTGCTTGGGGGGCTAGGAGCAAAAGGTAAAGGAATTAAGAAGTACAAATTGGCAGTTACAAAATAGTCTTGGGATGTAAAGTACAGCGTAAAGAATATAGTGAATAATATTGTAATAACTCTATATGGTGGCAGGTGAGTACTTGAAATATCAGGAGAACATTTTCAAAAGGATATGATTGTCTAACCACTATGCTATGTGCCTGAAACTAATACAAAATAATATTAAAAGTCAACTGTAATTGAAAATTAAAATGTAAAAAAAAAAAAAACATTCTAGGTAAAATTTGAATTATGTAATGATAGATGCAGTTACAGATGGTAAATTTACATTCAAATAACCTCAAGACAATGCCACACAAGTTCTATGAGTACATATGCATGTTCTCAATGAGAAGACAAACATCTGAAAGCATGCCATTGCTCCTCCCATAAGCACAACTCAGAACCCTGCAAATTATACATAAAACAAATGTAAAAAGACTCAAAATGGAAAAGTGAGCAAGGCAAACTGGCTCTGGGCCCAGGACCCAAGGAACAGCACTTTGGTGAATTCTCTGGGTTTTCTTTTTGCCTCATAGATCCCAGACTTGGAGTGGAAGAGGCAGCAAGCCAGAAAGCCCAATGCACACAGACCAAAAAAGCTCCAAAAAAGTACAAAAAGGGACAGCCTAGGAAGATAAAAAATTTCAGACAATAATCTTTCTACTCCAACCAAGAATCACAGGAAAAAAAAAACTGGCTCCAGCCACACCTATGCCAGCCAAGTCCTAGACTTCTGCCTTTGCGAGGCCTTGACAAAGTGCCACGCACCCCTGCCAAGGGGAGTCAGAGAAGGCCAGTGTGGAACTGGGACTTCTATCCCCACCAGCTGTGTTGGTGAGTACCACATGGAAACTGGAACTCCCCGCCCCCCAGCAGGAATGAGGATCTCCCACCCCACCTCAGGTATCAACAGAGGCTCAGTGAGGAACCTGAGCTTCTAATTCTACCTGGTTGTAAGGAAGGGCTGCCCCACTTTCCCTGCCAGAGCAGTGTCGCCACGGCCCAGCCAATCCAGAAGACTTAAATAAAATCCAGACTCATCACATAATATGAAAATGTCCAGGTTTCTTCAGAGAATTACCAGCCATACCAAGAACCAGGGGAATCACAAAGAAAATAAAAATGGACATTCAATAGATGCTGACATTGAGATGACAGAGATATTAGAATTATCTGATGAAAATGTCATAGCAGCCATCATAAAAATGAGTAAGAATTACACTCATCTCCTCCTAGGACCAATCTGGAATTACCACTAAGAAATTACAAATATGCTTGAAACAAATAGAAAAATAGAATGTCTCAGCAAAAAAATAGAAAATATAATAAAGAACCAAAACGAAATTTCAGAACAGAAAAATACAATGACTGAAATAAGTGGATGGAGAGTCAGTGAATTGGAATCTAAAATAGAAATCACCCAACTGAACAACAGAGGGAAATAGAATGAACAAACAAACAAAAAAGAACAGAACCTCAGGGACCTGAGGAAATATAACAAAAACTCTAACATTCCTGTCATTCTAGTCTGAGAAAGGAAAGAAAAAGAGGGTGGGCTGACAAGTACTCAAAGAAATAAGGGCTGAGAACTTTCCAAATTTGGGAAAAGTCATAAACCTGCAAATATAAGAAGCTAAGTAATAAAACTCTAGAAATCTGTGCCAAGACACATGATAAATTAAATTTCTGAAACATAAAGGTAAAGAAATAAGTCTTGAAATTGATAACAATACAAATTATTCCTGTCTACAGAAAAAAAGAAAGCATGAAAGAAATCTTGAAAGCTGTTAGAGAGAAATGACCCATTCAAATGACAGTGGATTTTTTTATTAAAACCATGAAGGTTAGCAGGAAATGGCATAATATTTTTCAAATGTTAAAAGAAAAAAACTATAACCCAGACTATCCCAGTGAAAATATCATTCTCATTCTTAGATGAAGGAAAACTGAGAGAATTTGTCAGTAGCTGACCTACCCTAAACAAATGGCTAAAGGAATTCCTCTAAAGAGAAAATCCTATCTGATAAAAGAGTAATATGCAAATTAACCATCACCCCATTACACCCACCAGCCATGCCCACCAGCCAATCAGGAGCGAGTATGCAAATTAAACCAACCAAGATGGTTGTGGCCACAGAGAGCAGGAGGGAGGTTTGGGTTTCCCCGGCGATGGAGGAAGTCAAGCTTTCCACACACCTTGGCCGGCCCAGGCCTCCAATCCAAGCTACAAAGTTTCAATTGTAGAAGATAATCCCAACAAAAATGGCGGCATCCATGGAGCTGGAGAGAGCAGGAGGCTAGGATTGCCTCCAGCGATGGAGGAAGCCATACTTCTGCAGCCCTGGCCTGCTTTGGCCTCCACTTAAGGCTACAAAGTTTCAATTATAGAAGATAAATTAATCCCAACAGAAATGGCTGCCACCGTGGAGCAAGCAGAAGGCTTGGCTCTGCTCCAGGCTACAAAGTTTCAATTATAGAAGATAAATAAATCCCAGATACCAGGGCCTCTGCTTGGGTCGCCGGGGCATGGCCGACCTGCAAACCACCACAGGCCCCTCGCTCAGGCTGCCCCATTCCCCAAGGGAACCCCCACCCTGATCCGGGACACCCTTCAGGGCAAACCAGCTGACCCCACCCATGCACCAGGCCTCTATCCTATCTAATAAAAGAGTAATATGCAGATTAATCATCACTCCAACACACAAGATGGCTGCCCCTATGTGGTCAAAGATCCTTCCTCCATTTGGACACAAGATGGCCACCACAAGATGGCCAGCAGGGGAGGGCATTTGAGAGGGACCGGGCCTGCAAGGGAGGGCAGTTGGGGGCAATCAAGCCTGCAGGGGAGGGCAGTTAGGGGTGACCAGGACTTCAGGGGAGGGCAGTTAAAGGCAAACAGGCTGGCAGGGGAGCAGTTAAGCATCAATCAGGCTGGCAGGGGAGTGGTTAGGGGTGATCAGGCTGGCAGGCAGAAGCAGTTATGGGCAATCAGGAAGGCAGGCAGGTGAGCAGTTGGGAGCCAGCAGTCCTGGATTGTGAGAGGGATGTCCCAGATTGGAGAGGGTGCAGGCTGGGCTGAGGGACACAACCCCCCCCCCCCCCCGGTGCACGAATTTTGTGCACCGGGCCTCTAGTAAGTAATAAGAGAAGAAAGCTTGAAACATCAGGCAGGACAAGCACTGTGGCAAACAAAAATATAAGTAAATACACCAGAATTTCCTTCTTCTTTTGAATTTTCTAAATGATGTTTGATGGTTGAAGCAAAAATTATATCACTGTCTGATCTGGTTCTAAATGTAGGAGGAGGAAATAGTAAAAACAATTATGTTATATGTGAGAAAGGGTAAAGGACAAACAAAGGTGAGATTTCTGTACTTCAATCAAATGGCAAAACAATGACACCAGGAGACTGTGATAAATTATGTATCTTATATAATAAAGATGTACTATGCAAATAGTTGTTATGCCGTGAAGCATAACAACTGACCATGTAACGACCAGACCACAGATCAGCAGGAAGGTGGGCAGCAAGCTACAAGTGGGCAGCAGAAAGCTACAGGAGGGTGGCAGCAAGTTACTGGCGAGCTACTGGCGCATGGATTCGTGCACAGGGCTACTAGTATGCTATAATTTAATATTTAGAGCAACCATTTAAAGAACTATACAAAGAAATAAACTGAAAAATGTGAGAAATACATCAAAATTAACATCACTCAAAAAATGAAATCCTTAAGTGTAAATCTAACAAAATTTGTTATGCTAAAACCTATACAATACTAATGAGAAAGATCAAAGATCTAAATAAATGGATAGACTTACCATGTTCATGTAATAGAAGACCCAACATACTAAAGATGTCAATTTCCCTAAATTGGCATATATGTCTAACACAACTCCTATAAAACTCTCAGCATGATTTTTGTAGATATATGTGAGTATTCTAAAATGCATATAGAAAGGCAAAAGAACTAGAATAGTTGAAACAATTTTGAAAAAGAAAAATAAAGTGAAAGAGTCAGTATACCCAATTTCAAAATATATTATACTAAAGGCCCAGTGCACGGATTTGTGCATCAGTGGGGTCCCTCAACCTGGCCTGCACCCTCTCGCAATCCAGGACCCCTCAGGAGATATCAAACTGACAGTTTTGGCCTGATCTCCCCAAGCCAGGCCAAGGGACCCCACTGGAGCACAAATCTGTGCACAGGGCTTCCTTAGTATGCATATAAGATCTTTGGCTAATCTCTTCCCGCCCTCCCCCCTCCACCCTTCCCTCTGAGATTCATCAGTCTGCTCCATGTTTCCATGTCTGTGCACTGAGCATCTTCCCCCTGGTGGTCAGTGTGCATCATAGCTACCAGTCGAATGGTTGAACAATTGGCCGGTCACTTAGGCTTTTATATATAGAGATTGCTACAATAATCAACACTGTGTGATACTGGCAAAGAGAGAGACACATAAATCTATGGAACAGAACAGAAAACTCAGAAATATATCTACAAAAATAAGTTCAACTGATTTTTGACAAAGGTAGAAAAATAATTCAATGAAGGAAAGATGAATTTTTCAACAAATGATACTGTGGCAATTGGACACCCACAGTCACAAAGCTGAGCTTTGAACTTTCATAGCTTAGACAAAAATTAATTTAAAAAGGATCACAGAGTTAGATGTAAAACTTAGAGTTTAGAAAATTTAGAAAAATATAACAGGAAATCTTTGAGAGCTAAGGCTAAGCAATGAGTTCATAAACTTGAAATAAAAAAACATAATTATTAAAAGAAAAACCTTGTAAGTTGCATTTCATCAAAACTTAAAACTTTTGCTTTGCAAAAGACCTTGTTATGAGGATAAAAGACAAGCCACAGAGTAAGAGAAAATATTTGTAAATCACATATCTAACAAAGAACTGGTACCTAAAATATATCATTTTTAAAATGTGCCATTTTGTAAGACATTTTCATACTTAAAGAACTCTCAAAACTCAACAAGAAAAAAAAGAATCCCATTTAAAAATGGGCAAAAGAGCACTAGCTGGTTTGGCTCAGTGGACAGAGCATCAGCCTGAGCACCAAAGGGTCCCGGGTTCAATTCTGGTCAAGGGCATGTCCTTCAGTTCTAGTCTCCTCCCGGGCCTAAGCCCTGGTCAGGAAGCAACCAATCAATGGGTTAATTAATTAATTAAAAGGGGCTTGAGGACAAACTTAGGGAGTAGTCAGAGACTAAGTTGTGTGGCTCTGGGTTGGAGCCATTGCCCCTCTGGTGTGCTACTACACCAGAACACACCCTGCAAGCCATAACAGCTCTGTGCATACCCTATGCCAGAAGAGCAGCACCCTCGCCCCCAACACACCACAGCAGTGGTGCCCACCATCTGTGTGCCAGAGCAGTGGCACACTGGTGCCCCACATGCTAAAGCAGTAGTGCCCTCCTACCAGATTTGGAGAGCAGGGATCCCCCACTCCCCTGTACGCTACAGCAGCAGTGCCCCAACCTGGTGTGCCAGAGTAGTGGAGACTGTCCTCCCATGAGAGACCCACCAACCCCACCACAGAAAACCATTAGCTCCACCCTTCCAACTCCCAGTGGCCCTGTCCTGTCAAATCTGTTCTCTGCAATATTGTCAGCAGGCTGTAACCAGGTCCCACTGTATAGAAGACTCTCCAGAAGGACCAGGCAGACTTAGGGAGATCTCAGCAGGCAACAGACTTTGTTATGGTCAATTCTACTTTGTAGGATCAGCCCCCATACAGCATGTGGTCGGGTTGATCCTCATAGTCAGGTGGAGGGACAACCCTACCCACAGATGGGCTGACAGCAATCAAGATTCAACTACAACAGAAAAGCACACATAACCACACAAAGAACAATCCTGGAGCACCTAGCTCAGATGGCCAGGGAGACAGCACCACTGAGCCCCACAAGACACCTACTATATAAAGCCACCATGCCAAGATTGAAAGGCATAGCAGATCAACCTAATACACAGAAACAAATACAAAAAGGCAGTCAAAATGGGGAGACAAAGAAACATGCCCCAAATAAAAGAACAGAAGAAATCACCAAGAAAATAACTAATGGAAAGGAGGTCTGCAAGCTACCAGATAAAGAGTTCAAAACAATTGTTAGAAGGAGCTCAAATAAATTAGGAGAAAATTGATAAACTCAGTTAGAACTTAAAGAGATGGTAAATATATTTTAAAAAAAGAACAGAAACCACCAAAAAGAACCAGTCAGAAATGTAGAATACAATATCTGAAATGAAGAATACACTAGAAGCAATCAACAGCAGGCTAGATGAAGCAGAGGACTGAATCAGTGATTTTGAAGACAAGGTAGCAGAAAACACCCAATTAGACCTGCAAAAAGAGAAAAAAATGTTTAAATGAGGATTGTCTAAGGAAACTCTAGGACAACATGAGACAACAATATTCACATTAGAGATACCAAAAGCAGAAGAGATAGAGCAAGGATAGAGAACTTATTTGAAGAAATACTAGTAATGGCTGAGAAATTTCCTAACCTGGTGAAGAAAAAAGACACACACACACACACACACACACACACACACACACACACACCCAGAAAGTACAGAGAGTCCCAAAAAGATGAACCCAAAGAGGCCCATACAGAGACACATCAAAATTAAAATGGCAGAGGTTAAAGGCAAAGAGAGACTCTTGAAAACAGCAAAAGACAGTTAGTTGTTTAAAAGGGAGCTCCCATAAGACTGTCAGCTGATTTCTCAAAAGAAACATTTCAGGCCAGAAACCTACAACCAAGACTGCTCTACACAGCAAGACTATTTTTTAAAATTAAAGGAGAAAAATTAGCTTCACAGACAAGAAAAAGCTAAAGAGTTCATTCATCAAAAGATATAGGGTAGCTGAATGGATAAGAAAAAAAGACCAATACACATGCTGTCTACAAGAGACCCACCTCAGAATGAAAGCTACACACAGACTGAAAGAAAAGAAATGGAAAAATATTTCATTCAAATGGGAATAAAAAGCTGGCTTAGCAATACTTGTATCAGACTAAATAGACTTTAAACAAAGAATATAATAACATACAAAAAAGGACATTAGCTATACTAATAAAAAGGTAATACTCTAATTAGACCAGACGTCTTCCAGGCATCCTTCCAGACATAGCCACAGTGGCAGGGACCGAGGCAGAGGCAGTTAGGGATGATCAGGCCAGCAGGGGAGAGCAGTTAGGGGGCAATCAGTCTGGCAGGGGAGAGTGGTTAGGGGCGATCAGGCAGGCAGGCGAGCAGTTAGGAGCCAGTGGTCCCAGATTGTGAGAGGGAGGCCCAATCCCTGGGCCTAAACCAGCTGTCAGACATCCCCTGAGGGGTCCCAGATTGTGAAAGGGTGCAGGCCAGACTGAGGGACACCCCCCCCCCCATGCACGAATTTTGTACACCAGGCTTCTAGTGGTACAAGAAAGTTGACACTGATGCAATTGTTATCTGTTAGTCATGCTTTAATATATTATCTGAAGTCATACTTTACTTTTGTCAGCTGTCCTGACAGTGCTGTTAGTAACCATGTTTCCAGTCTAGGACCATGTGTCATGTCTGACTGTCATGACCCAGGAGTCTCCTGTAAGCTGAAACAGCTGACACCTTTCTTGGCTTGGATGACATGGACATTTTTGAAGGGAACTGTCTAGATATTCTGTGAAATGTTCCTCGATTTGGGTTGGCAGGATGTCTCCTCAGGCGCAGGCTCAGATCTTGCCTTCTTTGCAGGAATGCGACAGAGTCACACTGAGACTGACACGGAGCTTGGTCATCGCTGATGGTCTTCATGGCGATTGTTTGGTTAAGCCTTCTCAATTATAAAGTTGCTATTTTCTTTTGTAATAAGCAAGCACTTTTGTGGGAAGATACTTTGAGACTGTGACTCCACTGCTCCTGTTCAGACTTTCCCCTACAAATTTAGCATCTGCTGATGATTCTTGTCTGAACCAATTATAGTAACTGTTGCCAAATAATGACATTTTAAAACCTTCATCTGCATTTATTAGCTAACATTCTACTACAAAGAAAAGCTTTTCCTTTTCTTTTTATTTATTTAGTATTGTTAGGGGCTTGTGGAGATTTAATTTCAATGGTTATAATTAATTACTGTATTTATTTTGATGCTCAAAATGGCCCAGTTTGGTCAATGAGGGCCCCTACATGTGGGCTCCTGCATTCCTTTGTTATGTCCTCCTCATTCTCTGAGTATTTCCTTACTTTCTGTCACAGCAGACTGTTCTAAGCTCACTTTTTTGTTCCCTGCACCAGCCCCGGGATTAGTCATTTCTCTAAGGAGCTCTGGTCTCTGGTTCCTTTTAGTGGAGACAGTATTTAGAAACCAAGATTGGGGCATTAGATGTCACTCAGGTGTTTGCAAAATTGTTAAAAATGGAAGTAGCCAAGAGTAAGGACGGCATGGGTAGAGAGCATGCTTGTTCTCCATCAGTGGCGGAGTGACTGGTGCAGCAGTTGAGAAATGATGTTTGGCCACACCTGTCAGGTACTGTTTTGTGGGCACGTGGGCATGGCCATGCCACGTGTAGAAATCTCTTCAACCCAAACTAGCAAACAAGTGCACAAAAGCAACACATCTGAATCAACCAGTGTCCATTAACACAAGGTGAGCTAAAGAAACCGTAGTACTTCCTTCCGAAAGAACACTCGGCATATGTTGAAAAAATAAGCCAGATTTTGTTAAGTCTATAAATTATTATTGGAGAAGGAGCAACTCACAGAATGCTATGTATAGGCTGATTTGTTTTATTTCAAATAAGATGTGTGCCTCTTACATAGGTGTGTTTGTGTGGAGCACACACCCCAGCCTCCTAGGCAATGCTATCCCTTAGAACTGTAGAGGGAGTATGTGTGTATGGGGGGGGGAGATGCTAAAAATATGAGAGCAGGAAATTATAGTTTTGATTTCATAATGTCTGAACTATTTGAGAATTTTATAGCACCCATGTATTTCTTTTGTAATAAAAAAATAAAAGAGCATGCAGAGATAGTAGGGGCAGATGAGGCAGCCAGCTAGCTCCCCAGCCTACAATACTCACCATATTGTAGAATACTAAAGCAGCTGTGAAAATAATAATAAATCAGCGTTGGAAACAGGAAGAAGAGGAGAAAATCTCAGCAGTATTCACTCGCACATGCCCTGGAGCTTAGGAGGGCCTTGCCCAAAGTCTTGGCTCCTGTGAAGGGGTCCCACAGGCTATCCCAGCCTCAGGCTCTCAGAGATTCCAGGTGTCAGCTCCCCAGCTCAGACCCTGGCTCCCCACTGCCCTTCTGAAGGTCACTGGCTCCCCTGGAGTGGTGCATGGAGAAGGAAATGTGGTGGCTACGCGACTCAGGCGGGACAAGAGGGCTCAGACACGGCTGTTCTTTCCACCTCCTGGCCTTTGGGGTAGATGGAGAGTACTGCATAGATCAGGAGGACCAATCCGGGGCCAGGCTTTCTAAATCCAGGTGGCTCACTGCCTACCAACTTGAGCAGGTTCCCCCCACCCACCACCACCACCTCCCCGACACCTGTAAAATGCCCTCCATAGGGTTGTTGGAAGATCAAATGAGTAAACATGTCAAATGCTTAGGATAGGAGCTGGCATGTAGTGAACACTCAAAAAACATTGCATTATTCTCCTTCCCAGCAGTGACAGTGGCCCCTGTCCTATCTCCAGTGTGACGGGGATGCAGCTAGGGCCTCACTGTTAGGGGTGCCATGGGCTGGTAGTCTGCCATAGTGGTGTGCACTCGCTAGGAATGCTTTCGGCTGCAGACATCCTAAGCACAGTAGCTTAAACAGGTAGGTTTTGTTTTGCCTCTGTTCACAAGAGGCCCACAGTGAAAAGCAGCTGGCACAGGTTCAGCAGCTCGGCCACAAAGGGCTTTGTCTCAGCACATACTTAGTCTCACTTTCCTGCGTGCTGCCTCAATGCTGCAACATGGCTGCCCCAACTCCAGGCATCACATGCACCTTCAAGGTGGGAAGAGAGAAATTGAAAGAAAACTGGAAGCACCAGCCACACTTGGCCCTTTTATTGAGAAAAAGAAGCCTTACCAGAACCCCCTAGATGACTGTCAATGGTGTCTCATTCACCAGAACTGTGCCATCTGATCACACTTAATTCAAAACAGGCTGGGAATATAGTTCCCTTTTTGACATCAAAAGTACAGATCATGCCCTAACCAGTTAGCTTAGTGGATAGAGAGTCAGCGTGTGGACGGAAGGGTCCCTGGTTCAACTCCAGTCAAGGGCACATGTCCAGGTTGCGGGCACGATCCCCAGTCTGGGGCATGCAGGAGGCAGCCAACCAATGATTCTCTCTCATCATTGATGTTTCTATCACTCTCTCCCTCTCCCTTCCTCTCTGAAATCAATAAAAAAAATCTATTTTTTTTATAAAAGTGCAGATCGCAAGCGAACAGAGTTTGGGAATAACCTGGCAGAGCCCACCACTATTTTCTTTATCCCATTAAAGAAAAATCTGTGGGACCCTGTTTTAATGAACTGGGTGTGGGTGACAGAGTTCACCAAACAACGTTCTCTCAGCAGAAATCTCACATTCTCTCGGGGACTTAGCGAGACTGACAGCTGTGCAGACCGACCCAGGGCCTCCAGGGCCCCAAATCCACCTTCCAGACTCCACCAGCTCTCTGGCAGGAAGGGGTGGCTGCCAGCTTAAGGTGGGCCGGGCTCCTCTGCTCATTTCCTCCTGGACTCTTAACTCTTTTCCATCTTCTGGATTCAGGAGCGCTGGGGCAGGCAGCTCCCATGTGTGACCCACAGCCCCGCTTCAAGTCTGCTGGGCAGGCCGGGCTGATGGTATCTAGTTCCTGAGACCCCTCGGTGAACTCAGACCCCAGATCCACTCTCTTGATAACAGTTTCACCTTTTTCCTGTCTTTTAACAAATACCAACTCTTGGCTGAAACCCACACTCCTTCCTGGCTGCTTCCCAGAAGTGAGCCTGGTCTGAGACTCAGTGGAAGAGGAGGCAGGATGGGGACCGGACTCCCCACCTGCCCAGGCAACGGGATGCCTCCCCTGGGCCCCAGCTCCCCACCAGTGGAGCAAAGGGCGGATCAGATGCTTCCCGGGCTGCTCTCCTCTGTGCATGTTCAATGGGCAGACTCCTCTGGCTCACTCATCATGGTGCTGGGGTCTACCCCCAAGTCAGGGCCGGCTCCGTGGCAGCCACGGCCACCTTTGGCAGGAGGACCTCGGCACAGTCCCAGGCCTCAGAGGAGAGGCGGTTCAGTACTTCTGAGTTTGGGGAAGTGCACTTGGAACACAATTGCATCAGTGAAGGAAATAGTATGAGTCCCAAGAGGCCAGAAAAGAAGAAAAATTCTTACAACCCGCGTTCTTGGCCACTGAGAGGCGGCAAGTCCTCCTGGGCCCAAATGAGGAGGAAGGAAGCAGACGGTGCATCAAACAAGTGGTTTTCCAGTTCAGGGGCAAGTGGCCACTTTCCTAGTGATTTGGCCCCAACACAGCAATACTGACTATTGAGGAGACTCTCCCGTCCTGTGAGCACCACCTTGGTCCCTCACCTGATGCAAGGATGCACCTATACGAAGTCCTTGCCCCACTGCGGGCCTCCCTTCTCTCCCTCACACAGCACATGAGACTGTGCTCTTGCCTGCTCCATTTGCCAGATGAAGAATGCAGGCTTGGGAAGGCCAGGCCTTGCCTGAGACCCCAGCGGAGCCTGGGCCTGAGCCTGGTCTTGCAGCTCAGGATGCTCCACCACCCAGCAGCACCCTCAGCAGGACTGAGAGCAGTCCCCGGAGCTCCTATCCTGGTCAGTCAGGGTGGCCCGGGTTGCCTCTCCTCTCCTCTTCTCTGTAAGGCTTATCAGTCCATCCCCTCTCCTCGCCCCCCTCCCCTGCCACTTCTCACAAACCACATGAAGCAAGGCTCTAAATGCAAAGTAAGATTAAAGGCTGGACCTCATCCAGGCCAGGAAGTTCCCAGTGCAGTGTTCCAGCTCGGCTCTGTGCCCTCGGTCACCCCAGGGTCATCTGCTCACCAGCGTGGTGGAATGTCAGGGAGCAGCACGTGCTGCCATGGCCCCGCACCTCCCGGCTTCCTGAGGACCAGACACTGGTTTCCTGGGCCCCAGGCCAGTCTCCCTCCCTTCCCTGAGTGGCAGCGGCTGCTTGCTCTCCTACCCCCACACCTGGCTGCCCTCCCTCCCCCGTCTAGCCCGACAGTCCCTTTGGGTCCGAATACAGTTACTCCCACCCAAGACACCCTGTGTTGGATGCGCTTTGCCCTTCAGCTGCTGCCCTATTTCTTTGCTCCTCTTGACAATAAACTGGGTCAACCTGCGTGCCCTCGTCCCCTTTGCCCACACACTTGAGCCCTCTGCAAAGCTTGGGACACTCACTACCCCTGAGCCTTGAGTCTGGAGCCCGTCAGTGGGGGAGGGGAGGCCAAGGCAGAGGGGGAGCTGGGAGGAGAGATCCCTGCACAGGGGCGGAAACATCAGAGCAGCTCCTGCCCTCCAACCTGCAGGAGGCACCCCCAGGGCAGACACTGGTGCAGGCTGGGGCCTCGGCCGCCTCCTCCATGGGACTGGCCTTGTAACTTCCCAGCACCACCCGGGGCTGTGGGGCAGATGAGAAGGGGGAGCGGGAAAGGGCAGGAGCCCCGCGGAGGCCATTTAAACCTCCTAGAGAGGCGGCAGCTTGCACAGAGGTGACCCTGAGCAGCGGGGCTGGGAGAGGCAGGGTGGGATTTTGAGTAAGTTCTGGAGAGACTCAGCGGAATGCGCCATTGGACCAGACACTGTGCAAGAAAAAGGAGTCGTGGGGCCTCTTTGGTTCTTGTCCGGAGAAACTAAGTAAGATGGGGAAACCAAGAGAGAGAAGCCAGATGTGGGGATGGGAAGAGTGGAAGCAAGAGTGTGTTTGGACACATAACCTGAGAAGCCTGCTGAGTGCCTGTGGAGAGGCTGGGGGTCAGGAGAGGGGCGCTGGGATGTTGGGGTTGTTGGGAGGGTCTGGCCGGGTTTAAGCCCTGCTTCTGGAGAAGGTGGCTGAGGAGTGAGGGTGGGGTCAGCTGAGGGCCCAGGATGGGGACCCTTCGCTGCCACAACCACGTTTATAAAAGAAGGCGAGGAAGGCATATAGATGAGGAAGAGAAGACATGGGGGATCCCGGGAAGCCAAGTGAAGAGAGCGAGGGGGGAAAAGGGGGAGCGGGATCGCAGGTCCAGCACTGCCAGCGGCTGAGAGGTGGATGAGCAGGGTCACCAGCCTAGCAGGGTGGAAGCCTCCAGCCCTCAGGCTCAAACAGGCCTAATTCGGGGGAGGAGGCCGCTGGCTGAGATAACAGATACTGTTATCAAGGGCCTAGAAATGTCAGGGCCTAGGAGTGCGGGTTTCAGGGTGAGGAGCACTGCATGGGCTTGTGTCCTGGGAGGTCTCCAGCCACAGGAGAGGATGCAGTAGAAGGGCAGGTTCCGGGGCCCTGGCTGAGTACTAGGTACAGATGGTGCCAGTGCCGGTGCTAGTGGACCAGTAATTAGTGAGAAAGGCCGGTGGTTCCTTTAAAGAGAGAAAGAGGTATGGGTTGGGGGGTATAGGGGCTGGGTGGCACAGTCACCCCGGAGGGAATGACCAGGGTGGGCTGAACCTGGAGGTGTCCTAACACAGACAGCCTAGTGCCAGGCAGTGGGAGGCAGACGGCTGAGCCCACCCAGGGTCTGGGTTTTGCCAGGTGAGTAGCAGCAAATATCATGTGTGGGGTGGAATGTCCTTGTCCCGGGTCACCCCCCGGGGCCCTCACCCTGCGTTGAGGGCATGGACCGGGTTGAACCTGCTCTGCCGCTGAGGACACGAGGTTTGCAGCTGAGTTATGAAAGCCGGTACTCAGCAGGTGTAGCCAAGGTTCAGTAAATGGGCAGGTGAGGGGACACGGGGGTTAGTGACTGGCTGACCTGGAGAGGGACGTGGGGTGGGAGGTGCTCCGAGGAGTCGGGACCCACACATCCTGAGATGCTCACACACAGCAGGGCTCAGAGAAGCGTTTATTGTGCGAATGAATGATGGATCCTCTCACTTCTGCTGTAGACCTTGGAGATTGCCGGAGTCCCTTCTGAGGCTCAAATCCAATGGCTCTGACCCGGAATGTGAACTGAAAGGGAACTCCAAGCAGATGCAGGAGAGCAGCCCTGCTCCCCTCTGTCCCCTCTGCCGTCTTGGCAGTGGCCCTGCCAGCACCATGCCACAGCCTGCCTCACCCCATCTCAGAAACCCTGAGGTGCCAGGCCCTCCCTGAGTCCTGGCAGCCCTAATTTGTGGCCACAGCTTGCTCCCCATTCTGAGAATAACCAGGAGACAGCAGAGGCCTCAGGTCCTGTGACCCGAGGTGTTGACCTAGAACCCCATGTGTGCCCAGCTCTGTGCGAGGCCTCATGGGGAGAGCAAGAGAAGGAGGGTGCCCTGGCCCTTGGATGCCTGCGCCCTTTGATGCACATTGCTGCAAGGTGGGCATCGCCACAGTGACAGGTAAGGGGGGAGGCCTCAGGTAGGCCTGTGAACAATGTCCCACATTTGGCAATGGGAGAAAGGATGTGGGCCTGGATCCCTGTGTGGTGAGCAACTGGCTGCCCCCGACTCCCCCCACGAACTCCTCCCTCTCGTTGGGACCAGGAAGCCTGGCTCAGGGTTCTGTCACTCTAATAGTGTCACAAGTATAGAAGTACAAGCATGATAAGTATGTGGGCCCCACCCCAGCCAATCATTGTGGCTGGGAGGACTGACTATCCTGGGGCAGGTGCGTTCTGAGGGCCCACGAGGGGAGGAGGCGGCCCAAGCACAGGCCACAGGTCCTGGCAACACCATCTGATGCTGTCTGTGCTGTTATTAACGAAGCCACAGCTTGGCAGGTGTATAAAGCAAGAACATTTTATAACACGATTTATAAAATGCCCCAGGCATGACAAATCCCCCCTTAGTGGGGATAGTTCCTGCAGGAGACTACTCTGGTGGCTCATGTCATACGTTGGAGAGTCCTGGCATCCCAGACCACAGGTACTGAGGAGCCCTGACAGGTGATCACAGTGGTCTCTGTGCTGATGGGCCGCAAGGCCAGAGGGGAGCACAGACATGCCTCGTGGAGGACTGACTCTAAGACTCGCTTCAGCTGCAGTGGGGAGGCATTGTGGACGGTATCCCTAACTCCTGGTGGTGAGTCCTGACTGGAACCTGCCCCCTTGACCCAGACTCCCTGCTGCGACCGCTGACCCATAGCATGGCAGATTGCACTTTCCAAAAATGACAGCAGCATTCCTTTCCACATGCTCTTTCCGAATCTTCCACCCACACATTGGTGGATTCTATTATTCCCCACCCCTAGAGACTGGGCCCGCCTGATGACTGCCACGAAGAACAGAACAAGGTCAAGGATGCAGGGGACTTCTGAGGCTCGGTCACAGGTGATGTGACTTGACCACCATGCTGTAAGGAAACCCGGACTCTACGGGGGCATGTCTGTGCCCTGGTTGCTAGCTCCCGGGAAGATCGCAGGTCTGGGCTGAGAACCAGCACCAACCACAGCCCTGCCCACAGGCCGCCCTGAGCTCAGTGGAGCGGAGCAGAGACGAGCTGTCTCAGCTGAGTGCTGCTCAAGCCGAAAGTGCAGACTGTGCGCAGAGGAAATGCTGGCATTGCTTTCAGGCCCTCGGTTTGTGGATAGTGTTATTCAGCAGTAGTGTAACAGTGCCTGGGTGACCCCAGCCTTCCCTGGAGCTCCCTGTCCCAGGGATGCAGCATGCACACCGCAGATGGCTGGCCAAGGACCCTGTGGGCACAGGGCTGCTTGTCCTGGGTCGGCAAAAAGGAAGGGCTAAGAGCCACATTTACCGGGACCTGCTGTTCGCAGGACAAGAGGAGTCTCATGCCAAAAGCCCGGTCTTAGGTTTACTATTTAATGGGAAATGTATTCCTAGTAGCAAAATGCTAGGCACTGGCCTTCAGAGTTGAATATTTGTTCCTTTTCCCAAAGGTTGGGAGGTGTCTGAATCCCTCTGCTGAACTCGCAGCAAGCTGAGGTCGAGCCTGTGGAGAAATTGCTTTCTTTAAGTCTCCGCTGGAAAGCAGCAGAACAGGGCTGCAGTGAGCACAAGCTCTGGCACTGACCAGGGCAGGTCAAAGCAGCATCAACACGCTTCGAGGCTCTGGAATAAGTTTCACCAAGTGAGAGCGGATGATTTTATTTAAAATGCTTATCATGTGATCATGCCTGCACAGCAATGCCAGGAAATCCTTTCTGCTCCAATAATACTACCTGTCATGGAAAAGGGCCAACAAGCCCTCCATCCCCAGCTCTGATCGGAGGGAGGTGTCTTAGTAGGGGTGCCAAGGGGGTCCTCATCAAGGTCACTGCCATCAGTGGAGACAGGAAACTTCACCCCGATGGCAGTCGATATGGGCTGTGGCTCCTTCCTTCACTCTGGCCTCCAGTGAATCTGACCTCCGTCCCAGCAACCTCGGGATCACCTCCCATAAGGGCCACTGCCCCTAGAATGCACCAGGCTGCCTTCCCCATCAGCGTCTCCTGCTAAACCTCTTATTGTTAATCAATACATTCTGATGTAAAAAATTAAAAGTACAAAAAATATCTGCAACACCATCCCCCCCCACACACACACACACACAAACATACACACACTCAAAATAAAAAAGCAAACAAGCCCGGCTCGGTGGTTGAGCATTGACCTATGAACCAGGTCACGGTTTTATTCCCTGTCAGGGCACAAGCCTGGGTTGCAGGCTCAATCCCCAGTAGGAGGTGTGCAAGAGGCAGCCAATCAATGATTCTCTCTCATCATTGATGTTTCTATCTCTCTCTCCCTCTCCCTTCCTCTCTGAAATCAATAAAAAAATATTTTTTTTAAAAAGCAAACAAAGCTAACATGAACTTCTTTAAAGTCTACATTAGTTTCCTGCAGCTGCCACAAGGTACCACCTGGATGGCATAAACAAGAGCAGTGTCCTGCCTCACAGGCCTGGAGGTTAGAAGCCTGAAATGCAGCCAGTTCCTCTGAGGGCCCTGAAGGGAGGGTCCCTCCTCGGCTCCTGTCTTTACATCCTCTTCCTCTGAGTCTGAATTTCCCTTTTGTCTACAAACACCAGTCATATTGGATGAGGGGCCACCCAATGGCCTTATTTTCACTTGATTGTACCTGTAAAGACCCATCTCCAACTAGGGTCACCTGCTGAGCTCCTGGGAGTCAGGACTGCAAGGTGGGTTTGGGGAGACATGGCTCAGCCTGGGGCACAGTGTAAAGAGTAACATCCGGTCTATGTTTATCTCCTCAGTAAGCTCAATATGACTCTACGGTGTCGAGGCCAGTGTCATGGACAGCCTGCAGCCAGGCCGGGTAGGCAGAGGGCACAGGGCACTGCTTTGCTCTGTGGCCTTGACCGGTCTCTCTGGGCCTCCTTTTCTCTGGCTGGGTGATGAAGCTGAGAATGGGTGGTCCCTTGGGCCTCTCTGTCCTGGGATTGCTCCGGGGCCGTTGCCTGGCTTCAGGGCCCAGGGCAGCCCAGGATGGGTGTGCTGAGATCACGCGGCTGCTCTCTTGGCGCTAGGGGCAGCGCACAGCATCGAGGGCTAGGTTCTCAGGTCAGCAAGAACAGGGAGCCGACCCTGCTGAGTTTCTCCACTGCCAATCTCTCAGGAGTCTCCTTGGGGGCTGTGTGGTCAGAAAAGCAGAGGCACACCTACAGGGCTGGACAGGACATGGGGAGAGGCTGGCACAGGGGGGCTGGTCCCTGCCTCTGCAGCTGCCAGAACTCCAGAACTGGCAGAGAGCATGGCTGATGAAGAGGGACCCCAGGGAAGGTAGGGACTTGGCAGGGAGGGGCTGGTAATAAAGGCTCTGTCTGCTTTGCCTTGGTCTCCTCCACGATCTCCATATCGAGGGACAGATGACAATGTGTTCCTTCCCCCAGGAACAGGTCCAGGGCAGACACTGCCCAGGCAGCCAGGACCACTGGCTCTGACTCCACCTGCCCACCCACTGTCCATCCTGCCCAGGTACAGCGTGGGCACCAGGGTGGGTGGGGTGGGGGTTTGGAGGATGAGAGACAGAATGAGCAAGCACAGCCCTCACCACAGAGGAGAGCCAGTGCCTGGCCTCTCACCTGGCTCACCTGGCCCAGCAGGAAGGCCAGAGCTGCTGCTGCATGGGACCCACCTGCTTCTGCACATGAGCCCCAGCTGAAAGCTCTCTGCAGAGAATCCCCAGGCACTGGCCAGCAAGGCCTTGGACTTACATATCCTTGAAGGAAACAGCGAATCCCAAATCAGGAATGGAGGGAATCCCTGCTGGCTTAGGTGGGTTTCACCTACACCAGGAGTGTGGAGCAAAGACAGGGGTGTGCATGCTTGATTACCGCCAGGAGGTTCCCCAGGGGTGTGCGTGCTTGATCACCGCGCGGGGGTCTCGCTGCTCTGGTCTCAGGCAGTGCCTGGCCCAGCCTTCCCTGGCCTCTTTCCTGGCCACCTTCTGCAGTCCCCACAGAAGGGTACAGGAGTGAGGCTGGCTGAGACAGTGCCTGGCCCAGGCCTTTGGAATCTTTTTGGCAATGGCCTGGAGCTCACCACAGAGACAGGAGAAGCAGGGAGAGGAAACTGGGTGGGATCTGATGGACCCCCTGCTCCCAGTAGCTTCCAGGCAGCCCATGGGCAGGCATGGCCCTGTGGAGTCATTTCTCATCACTGTCGATTATGCCGACCGAGCCCTGCAGCACAGAGTGTAATCATTGTCCGAGGTATGTAACCAGGGAGGGTAGGTGGAGGTGGCATCCCTTAGACGTCCTTTCTGGTATACGGGACAACACTCCAACCAACTGAGCCACCGGCCAGAGCAGGCCAGAGTAAATTCCATGCAACGGACTGCTATCTCCTCTCCATGGACCAGGAAACATGTCCGAGCAGTGCTGATCTCATTGAGCATCAGTCGTTCAGAGTGGTGCTTCCCTGGGCTGCAAGGTTGTCATTGAAGCTGGACAATCCCTTTGTTCCAAGGCTCAGTCTTGGCAAATAGCAAAGCACAGGCCAGCCAGAGTCACAGCCGCCACTGCCCTGGCACCTGTGCGTGCTGTGAGGGGCCTGGGGGCCCCAACTAAGGACACAGGTCCCCTGGCCTCCCCATGGCGTCCCCTCTGCCTTCAGCTTCCTCAGGCCCCTGCTGGCCACACACAGATCCTGAGTCGGCTCGAGGAGGCCAGGCCCTTAGAGCTGAGCAGGCAGTCGTCGGGACGATGGCGACAGCTGTCCTGCTCTGCATACAAGAGAAACACGCCTGCTGTAGAGTCCCGGGTGCTCAGTGGCACACACAGGCCCGGTCACAGATCTTGGGTTCAATTCAGCCGGATCATGAGAATGGGCATCCTGTGGGTCTGCGCCATGAGGGCCTGGGCCCTGCCGTGGACTCTGCGGGGTCTGAGCCTCACGCAAGGGGCCCAGCTGAAGAAACGGGTCTTAGAAGAAGACTGAGAACTGCCTGCGAACCAGGTGGGTCCCTGCAGAGGAGAGCAGCAGGGAGCTCCGGGTGGGCTCCCAGCAAAGCCAGGGCTTTGGGTATGAGTCTGGGCAATGAAGGCTGAGAACAGGGAGCACATACAGACGAGGAAGGGAGGTGTGCTGCGGGTGAGGCACTGGCTGGACAGTGAAGCCGGTGGGCACCTTCCACCCTGAGCCCCTGCCTTTCTCTCTCCCACCTGCTCTGGGCAGTGGATCCCACAGTGGAAGCAGCAGCAGCAGCAGTAGCAGCCCCTGTTCCAAGTGGAGTCTCCCACCCCACCCCACACCCAGAGAAAGGCCTGGGGCAGGCTCTGACCGTGTGTGACCAGCCCTCTGTGAGAATGGTATGGGGCTGGCGCCTCAGTGACCTCACTGTAAATGGGCCACTGCTCGCACAGGGCAGGGCTGTGACCCTGAATGAGCGAGAGGCTTCAGGCCAGGGCTGCCCATAGGTGGGTTCTCCACAGCCAAGCCCACCTGTGCCGGGCCTCCTCTTCTTCTAGGGGAGAAGATCTGCACCTGCAAAGGTTTGCCTGCCACAGTGGCCTCACTGTACTTTCTCCCAGGAGTCAGACGTGTGTAATCAAACCCCGAATCGTTAGGATTTGGAGAATGCTGATAAATTACGGGTGCACATAGGTAACCAATCAACACCTCCCCTCAGCCTGGGTGTCAGCCTGGGGAAGAAAAGGCATTGTTCCCCCTGCCCCCACACAGGCAAGGTCATGAGAGCCCCAAAGACAGTTCATAGCTGATGGGCTGCGTTCAGCTTGTGAGCAGCTGCTCCTACGACACACTGTGAATAAACAAGAGAA
This sequence comes from Corynorhinus townsendii, assembly GCA_026230045.1. Lineage (NCBI taxonomy): Eukaryota > Metazoa > Chordata > Mammalia > Chiroptera > Vespertilionidae > Corynorhinus > Corynorhinus townsendii. The sequence goes on along the minus strand of JAPDVU010000008.1, from coordinate 96,310,127 downwards.
GATGGTTTGTGAATGGAACAAGGAAGCAGCCGCATCCAAGTGTCTGGGTCCCGCAAGGAAATGAATCACAAAGCAGGAGGGTGCTTTAGAAGATCGCCGACTCCTGGTGAGGGTCTTGGCAAGTCCTAGGGCTGAACAGGGACAGTGGGAGGGGCAGTGGGGGAGGGGAGAGGGTAAGGCCCTTGGGGTGGGGGCAGGGGCACCCAGGTCCAGGCCTCCCAGCAATACACTGCCTGAGACAGCGGGGTAAAATGCCCGGGACCACTGACCACACTGGATCCTGCTCACACACCGCTCCTGTTCAGGAAGATGCCAGACTCCTCAGGAGAGGGGCTGGGAAGGTCTGAGCTGGCCCACAAGGACCATGGCTAAGGGTGAGATGGAGGGGCACGGTGGGAGGGCAGAATATCCACAGGAACGGGAAAGCCGAGGCCGAGTTCCTCCATCACAGCAGCTGGAGCTGTTGAAAACAGCTCCAGGCACCCACAGAAGTCACCTGGTGAAAGGTGAGGCCCCTCCTGCAATCAACATTGAGTCTTTTTTTTTTTTTTTTACTTTGAGAGACATTTATATATTTTTTAATATATTTTTATTGATTTCAGAGAAGAAGGGAGAGGGAGAGAGAGAGAAACATCAATGATGAGAGAGAATCATTGATTGGCTGCTTCCTGCCTGCCCCCTACTGGGGATGAGACAGCAACCTGGGCATGTGCCCTGACGGGGAATCAAACCATAATCTTCTGATTCATGCATCAACACTCAACCACTGAGCCACACCAGTCAGGCGAGGGAAGAGTGAAACAAGGTGGGGCTTCCCATAGTGGAAGCAACAGGGGAGGCTAGGCAGGGCTACTTGAGCTAACAGGGAAGTCAGGGAAAGGGGGTTAGCCCGGATGAGCTGCCACTGCCCATTGCTCCCCTGGCTGCAAGTCTTGTGGGACCCCTTAGAAGTTAGGAGCGTGTGCCTGTGGGAGAAGAAGGGGGGAAGGGGGACAGGGAGGCATGGGAATGCTCTGCAAGGGAGAGTGCTCGCGGCCTGTGGCCTATGTCTTGAGGGCTTTCTCTCTTGCAATCAGGAACTTTAGGGAGGTCTCTGTCATTGAGTCTTGGTGCACTGGTTGATTAGACATTCCTGTCTAATGTTCTATCCTGTCTGGCCCCTTCTCTCCGGATCCCTCCACTCAGTGCTCATCACAAAGCTGTGAGAGGAGGAGGCCAGCCTGTGCCCTTGGACCACACCACCATGAGCCCCCCAGGCGCTTCCTCTCATTCCTCTTGTATGTTCTCTGTGAACCGGATCCTGGGTCTCCGCGGTGGCCCTCCTGCTCCTGCCTGGGCTCTCAGCGCACCTCCCCTCCCACACCCACTGTGCTGGGAAGACAAGCTTGGCCAGGGACCCGCATCCACTCCCACGTGGCCCAAAGCCACAGTACAGACTGTGTGGGCTGAAGTTCTTTGGTGCTGGCCTCATTAGAAGATAAGTTGCCATTCGAAGGGGGCATCTCTCCCCTCACAACGAAGCCCAGTCCTGGGGAGGGGGCAAGTGGGAGCTAAGAACAGAGAAGCACACGGGGCTAGTGAAACATGTGGCCGTTTGGTGTTCAGGCCAGAGCTGGGCAGATGCTGGCGGCAGGACCCAGGGCTGCGGGAGGACCTGGGCAGGCAGAGCCCAAGATAAGCAGGTGTGAGCCCGTCTGGAAGCTAGAAGGGGAAAGCTTATAGACATGATTGCATCTGACCTTCTCCTCGTGTCTCCTCGCTCTGGCGCGGGGCCTGCAGTGAGCTCAGCTGCTGCGTGCTCCTGGCCTTCAGCGTGGAGACTTTGCAAAGGTCCCACCTCTGGAAGCACCGCATCCTCCACAGAGCCCTTCTCAGCCCCGAAGAGCCACCGGGCTCCACTCAGGGGGACAGGGAGGGCAGGGGAGCTGCTCAGAGTGTGGAGGATCCCTCTAAGTTTCCATATTAGCTTTCTGAGAGACCTCCCCACCACCTCACACGCCCCCCCTGCCTCCCAACCTCTGCTGGCCTTCAGGACTGAGGTCTCCAGAACCTTCTGGAACATCCTGCATTGGAGCAATCCCAGCCCAGGGCAGATCCCCAGGGAACCCACAGGAGAATGTTCCGGCACTGAGATCCTTGTATCCTCATGTTTAAAAGGCCAGAGGGAAAAGAAGTCTGAGCTTTTAAGAGAAAGTCTCTCAACAAAACACTTCCTGATGCTTGTCTTACACTAAAAACCTATTAAAGTCATAAATTTCTGCATAACACTTCTCAGAAAGGAATTTATCTAAAGGGCATCTGTGTTTGCTCTCAAACGCAAAGACTCCAAATGTCAGGCCTCACATTATTTATTTGGGCATCTTGTTCTCTGTGCCCAAAGAAGAGGCACAGAGGGGCATGAGGGTATGCACGTGGGTCTCCACCGATGGCCTTGAACTGCCCTGGCTGTGGCCCTGGCACCCCGCTTTGCCTTGGCCCTGGCGATCCTCTCTCCCTGGAGGACCATTTCTCGCTGCAAGACGTTGGACCGCACTCGGCATCCTCTCCGGGTCCTGATCAAAGACTCGGACGGAAATCCAGCAGCCAAGCCAGGAGGCACACAAGCCCCTTGGAGTGTCTCACGAAGCTTTGGACATGGATTGGGAAGAGGGTGCCTTGGAACGGACATTTCTGAGTGATGAATAGGAGTTGAACAACAGAAAGGGGAAGGAGGAGGCAGGAAGAGCTTTCTGGGCAGAAGGAACAGCTGCTGGAAGCCAATGGCCAGGGAGCAGGTGGGAAGTCTGGGGCCATTGGAGGACGGGGGTAATGGGGGCGGGAGGGACAGGGGGTAGCCTCAGAGCAGAGGGATGAAGGTTGTGGAGAGGGGCTGAGGCCCAGTGCTGAGCTCCCAGCATTAGCAATTAGGCCCTTGGGTCTCAGGCCGCTGCACAGAGTCCCCTGGTAGTCTTTCATCACTGCATCTTAATATGCAGAACTCATCAGCCCCTTTCCAAAGAGGCCCTGAGAGGAGGGCCCTGGCCTGCTGAGTTATACTCACTCCGCCTGCAGGGGGCAGGCATTTCAGGAGGCAGGGCCAGGCCTAGGGCTGAGCCAGCAGAGGAACAGAAGGGTCCAGAGGGCAAGTGGGGTGCCCAGGGTATACCCCAATGACGCCACCTTTCTCCCTGGAGCCGTGGATCCTCAGACCACCAGGAAGTCGGGCACAGGGTGAAAGCTGCTGGGTCAGAGCCCACTGGGGCTGGGCACCTCTGGGTTCTCTGCTCTCACCTCTTCAGGGGCTCCAGGGAGAGGCTGGGGGCTGTCTCTTAAACCTCACTACACAATAAGTATACTAGCCACATGTGGCTACTTAATTTTACGTTATTATGAATTCAGTAAAATTACAAATTCAGTTCCTCACTCACACTTCAAGAGTCCACATTTCAAGTGTTCACTAGCCACACTTGGGTAGCAGCCATCGCATTGGACAGCACAGAGCAGGATGTTTCTATCATTGGGAACATTCTATCAGAAGCACTGTTCTAGGGGAGAAAGGCCAGACTGGCCAACTTCTCAGCAAGCAGGGGAGGGGCCCCATCTGGCCTCTGTGAGGGGTCTGCAGCAGGGGTGGGAGCCCTGGGGGGCAGGCTCAGGCAGCCACCTCCGGAGGTGCTGGAGAGGAAGCAGTGAGGGCACCTGGGACCTACCTGGGACCATCTCCCTGGGGATTCTGAAGTAGCTGGACTAGATGTGCAGGGACTAACCGGGTTGGGGCAGGTCAGTACTATGCTGCTGGCCCTGCCTACAAACACAGGGGGAGCCACCCAGGCTGTGCCCCTACACTTTACACCTGCACGCTGGCAAACTGTGGGTCTCCAACCCCCCCCCCCCCCCGCCCCGTTCACTGTGCACAGCCTCAGCAACCCCGGCCTGAGATGGTTCTGGAAGTTGCACATCGTGCGTGGAGCTGCAGCTCATGCCATCTTGGGCAAGGCGCCTTCAAAAGCCATTACTGGGCATTAAGTCAATGGGCTTCCTATTTGTCAGCACTCCAACTTCACAGCAGGTTCTTCGGGCTCCAAAGACCACCTAGAGAGTGTTCGCCCGAAGATCCTGTGGCTGAGACCCTCTCAGTCAGCGCTGCAGCTTCCAGAAGGGTGCAGGGGAGGCTGCTGAGGAGCTGCTCTCATGAGAACCATGGCTCCTGTCCCTGCAGGGACAGCGCGGGGAACTCTAAGGCCCGCCTCCTCCTCCTTCCTGCATCCCAGGATGTCCAGGGAGGGCAGTGCTGTCCCTGCAGCTCCATCCTCTTTGCCCCAAGTCAGCTCTCCAGGGCACCCAGCCCAGAGCGATACTCCTGCCCTACATCCCTCACCACCTGGATCACTTGCAGGGGCATGGCACTTTGTGCCTTGTGTTGGTGATGGTCTCTGAGAGGCACCACAAGGGGAGTGTCTTTGTTTTATTGACTGTAGTAGCTCCATTGCCGAAAATGGCACCTGAAATAGGGTCAGTGCCAAGCAAATGTTTGTTAAATAAACGAATTCTCCAAGAAGGAGGGCAAGTGGGAAATGTGCACATTGGGTGAAATATAGACTCACATATGAGTTTTTGAGCAAAAATAAGCCTCAGCTTTATGCTAGTTGATCATTTTAGATTCCATGACTGGGGAGGGAAAAGCAAAAATATTGGGCACATTGGGGGACTAGGTGGCACCTCTCCCGGTGGACCCTTGAGTCCCTCCTCCCCTCTGCCTCAGCATCCTTCTCACAAAGCAGCTTCCCTGCAGGGCCTCCAGCTCTGATCTCCTGCTGCCCTGTCACGAGTTTTTTTTGAATGTTTGTTTTTTATTGTGGGCCGTAGACCAAATGGAGAAGCATCACTCATCTTATCTGAAGGTTTTGCCATTTTAGTCTGAAACTGAGAAGTCCTAAGTAGATTTTGACATGGTAATAGTGAGTTTAATTTTTCATCCGCCTCAAGCTACTAAGCGGTCCTCCTCGGATTCCAGAAGCAAAAGGGAAAAGAAAGGCTTTCCAGTGACAGGACCATTTGTCAGAAAGTTATGAGTGAATGCGAGCAGGGCTGTATAGGAAGTGTGTATTGAATGATATGACACACTGGCTTCTAATTGCTGCTGCCCTTCTGATCAATAATACATGTTTTCAAAAAGCCTTCTGTTTGCATTTACGCGATGGACTGTAACTACTGCAAAGGATCCATTAAGACCTATTTTAAAAAGTGCATTCGTAAAAACTTGTCTAAATCTGCATTACAAGGCAGATTATGAAACTGCCTGGGGAGATGTGTGCTTTTTTTCTAAAGAGCATCCAGGCCATATTTGCTGGACTTGCCAATTCGAGCTCCCTGGTATCTGCACAGCTTGCTTGGGAGCCAGGACTGGCCTTCTCCTTGGCCCAGATGATGCCAGAGGGAGGCACCTTCAGGCCTGAGCCCCATCCTGCTCCAGCTGCCTTGAGCCAGCCATGCCCTTGGGCTGGCACTCTACTCAGTCTGAGCAAAGCCCCCAGGAGCCAGGTGGGGCTCCCCAAAGTGCAGTGACAGGGCAGGATAAGTGCTGCTGTGGCAGCGAGGACTCTGGTTCCAGGGCTCGCTTTCCTCTACTGAGAAGGCTGCAGGTCATGTGGGGAGGGGTGGGGTGGGTGTGGGCTCAGGCAGCCAATCTCAGGTTGGCTGCCACCCGACACGGGTGTGCATCGTTACCTGTGCAGTTGGGAACCAACACAAGGAAAGCAGTCATTTGGATTTAGGGGTTACCTGCTCTCTGTGCTAACTTAGCAATGTCCACTGACCCCTGTGTCCTGTTGGCCTCAACTCCTGCTGCTGATGGCAATCAGTGGTGACAGCTCATACTGGCTGCCTGGGGTTCACTTGTCAGACACCTGGGGGAAGAGCCCCTGCTTTCCCACTGAGGCCCAGAGGCCCTGGGAACATGCTGGGTCGCTCAGAGAAGAGACACAGCCAGGACACACCCAGAGCCCTCCTGCGGCCTTCATGCCATGCCCTGGCCCCGCCTCCCACCCAGGCAGCTCCCTGGACTTTGGAGGACCGTGGAAGAGGAATGAGGAAAACACCACTTTTCTGCTGAGCCAGGGACTGTGCTGATCCTGTCAATGCTTCATTTGGGTTTGGCCTCACAACACTGCAGAGCAGTTACCATGTCATTCCTATGTCACAGATGAGGAGCCCGAGGCCTGGGGATGCAGCTAGCTGGCTCTTGGGTTAGAAAGCAGAAATAGAGACAGTTTTCTCTGAGAGAAGGGGAAGGGAGGAGAAGGGGAGAGCAGCAGAGGAGAGAAGGGAAGGAAATTCAGAAGAGAAAGTCAATCTGTGGTGGGGGCCTTGGAAAGGTGAGTCCGGGTGAAGAGTTGAGGCCAAGCTTTCTGGGGGAGGCGGGCCTTGTCTGAGCCTCACAGGATCTGACAGATGTGCAGGACCTGGTCACGTGTGCTCCAGAACCTTGGGCTCAGGCCTGAGGAGGGTCCTCTCACTGGCGAGCTGTGGGCATGAGACAGGCAGGCGGGGCCTCCAGAGTCAGGGGCAGAATGGGCCACGCCCTGCGAGCCCTAGCCTGGCATGCTGTGAGTGTGTTATGGGGACAGCATATTTGACTGGGCAGGCGGTGAGCCTTGCCATGGGCCCTCAGAGCCAGCTGATGGGCACTGGCTGTCCTTCAGGCTACACCTGGAGGAAGGCACTCAGAACGGCCTGCACCTCAACACCCACTGGGGAGCAATGCAGTGGTAAGTCCTATCATTACTTCTACTTGCAGAGGGGAAACTGAGGTATCCAGCAGTTGGCTACAGCACTCAGTCATCCTGAGTCCATGCTGCCAGCCTCCACATCACAGTGCCTGCCCGAGGGACCAGGACCCCCTCCCACACCCACTCTGACCACATCTGGCCCCAGTGGGGCCTGAGACCTCGGTCAGCAGTCCTTGGAATTCTGTCTGGCCTCCAGCGCTCCTGCCTTTGTTTCCCCACTCTTGTAAAGCCCCCAGGACCAGGGCTTCCTGTCCCTGTACTCAGCCTCCACTCCTAAGAGTAGTCCTTCCCCTGAGTCCCCACAGCCACCTGGATCCACAGTCCCAAAGCATCCTGCCCTGCCTCCTACCCCCACCAAAGCCTGCACCAGGTGGGATGCCTGTCCACTGCCCTTAACCTCCACCCTCCCTTCCCTGAGCTGTGTTTTGGAGCCAGACCCAAGGAGGCTCCAGGTAGGCCTCATCTGCAGGAGTCATGTGTGAGCCACCCCCCCACAGAGTTCCTTATCCTGTGTTGGGGGCAGGGCCTTATAAAAACGATTTGAGTCACTCCTCCCAGCCATCCTGAGCTGGGCATACTGTTTCATCCCCCTTTTTAAAGATGGCAAAACCGAGGCACAGAGAAATAAAGTGACTTGAGCAATGACATGTGACTGTAAGTAGCAAAATTCAAACTCAGGTCTGACTCACTCCAAAGCAGAATCCTGTATCAGAACCTCTTGTGGAACTATTTTTTTGGGATATAGATTTTTATGGAGGTAGGGCCAAGAAATCCGTAGACAAAAGCTGCCCTAGGGGGCTGTGAGCAGGGGTGGGGAGCACTGATGACACTGTGATTCCCTCTCCAAGAGCTCTTCAATACCTGTGGGAGCCCATGCCCTTCAACAGTGTGGCCAGGGCAAGGAGGCTAGAGCCAAGTTCTAAGCCTGGGCAAGATGATGGTGTGATTTATTGGGCACCTACTGTGTGCCCAACCCTGAGCTCCATGCTCACACATGCTCCCTCTTTTTATCCTCACGCCTTCTAAGAGGGGAGTGTTTACAGTTGGAAACTGAGACACAGAAGAGATGACTGGGGGAAGCCAGGACAGGCAACAGGAAACCTCCTGGAAACTCTCCGGGGGCCCTGGGACAAGGTGGGGAAAGGGAGAGATTTCTTGGGGAATCAGACTAGCATCTTTGGATTCTGCCCCTGCTGGACTTCTGGCCTTGCCCTGTGGGACCTCAAGGAGGCAGCACTCCCTCTGTCTGCTGGGGAGGAAGTGCCTCCCTGCCGCTCTAAAGTTCTGGTCCTGAGCCAATGCACAGTCCTGGCATTGAGTCACTCCCCACCTGCAGTGTGAGGCCAGCAAGCCCAGGGATTCACCCCTGCCCTCTACTGGGTGCCTCTCCAGTCAGGTCCCTGGGCATGCATGAGGGGGAAGGTATGCAACCATGTTCATGTCTGTGGCACACATGTGAGGCCCCACCAGATACTGATTTATGAAGGCAATGCCCTCACCATAGTGTCAGGTGTCCACTCAAGACCCCCAAGGGTGGAGGTACAGAGAGGGTGGAAGAGGGGAGGGGGCCCAGGCAAGAGCATGGCCTCAAATGGGACACACAGAGCCAAGCAGATACCCAGCCTGTCCAGGGTCAGCCAAGGCCTGGCTAAGATGCTCCCTAGGGGGAGAGACTGGTTGGAAGAAAAGGCCAAGCCACGCCTCTTACATCTGCATTCTCCTGCCACAGGAGCCTGTTTGTAGCAGAGAAGTCCTCCTCAGTCCCTCCTTTCCCACTCAGGTCCCTTCCCTGGACATAGCCCTGAGTGCGCAGCCTTGGTAGCCATTAGCACCAGAGGGAGGGCCTGTCTACACCCAAGGGAGCCCCTGTGGCCAACTCCAGCCCCATAAACCTGAGGGTCCAGGGCCCTGGGCATGTGTGGCAGACAACACAAGTTCTGATGGCTACAGGGTAGCTCTCCTGGGCTGGCAACACTGCACACTGGCCTCCTGCCAGCAGGCCCACTCCAGACATCCTGACTGGCAGAGCCCCCAGCCAGCCTGCCTTGGCAGCTCCTCCTCCCGCCTGCAAGGGTGACTTCACTTTGACTTCATATCTGCAGAGTGATGTGGAGATCTCTTATGTGTAGAGAGCGCCCGGGAAGGCACATGGCATTTCTTTAAACTGTCAGCTGAACCCAAGGCGACAGGCAAAGCCATGCCCTGGGAACACGCTTTGCCAAAAAGGCAAGGGTGTTATCAGCTTGACCTTCATTTCAGCCCAGGTGTTGGGTAGTGAGTTTTGATATGTAAATCCAGTCAAGCACCAGGAATGCTGGGGCCTACTCAAGAATGCAAATAATCTCCTTTGTCTTAACTTTTGGTGAAACTTCCTGGTATTTGGGGGTATAAAATAAACACACTGTATGGGCTCTGGGTCACTGTGTCTCCATCAGAAGAGGGCAGCGGTCCACCCAGCCCCAGCTTTTCTTTCTCTGTGTCTTGTTTCTTTCATTTCTCAATCCCCAGCTCCTCTACTCAGGAACTGGACCCGCTCTCTAGCCACGCTGGCCGTGGAAAAGAGATACACTTATTCAGCCCTGAGCTCAGCCAGGCCATAGGGTGGGGCTCTGTGCACAGCAGGCAGAAAAGACACTGAAGTAGGGCCGCCCAAACTTAGGTACCTTGGACCCACCCACCCCAAGGCTCCCATTCCTCTGGCACAGATGGAGGCCAGACCACACAGGCAGCTGGGGTGGAGGAAAACAGTGGGTTTTTCCCACAGAAGCACAGAACTCACCTCCAACCTCACCCCGGGAGCCCCATCCATGTTAAGGGCCCCAAATGTTCCCTTTATATGTCTTTGTGAGCATCTTTTCTTTGGTCGAATTAAATTATTTGGGGCCCCAGTTCCTCCCTGCTACTCACTCTCCTACCCAGTCAGTCCCACATACAAAGAGTTCTGTTGAGGGGCGGGTCTAGCCTCCAAGCACCCCACTAGGCCACGAGCACCAGGTGTCTTTGAAAGGTGTGCCCATGGCCAGTTCCTGCTCCCTTTGGTAGGACCAGTCCTGAAGAGGAGGTATCACAAACTGTCCCTAGGAGACCCCACCCTCTCCTTCACCAAAAACGTGGGCATTATAAGCTATACTCCAGGCTGGCTCCTGGAGAGCTCAGAAGGTGCAAAAAGCGCTCCGGCTCCCCTACCCTTGCCCTGGCCCTTCCCCTCAGCCCCTCAGCTCGCGTGGTGCTCCCAAGGAGGCCGAGTTCCTCCTTCCCCGTCCCCCCCCCCGCCCTGTCCCCCCTCCACACACACACACACTCACACGCCCCCAGCTCAACAGAAATGGCGGAGGATGCGCTCCGCGCCAAGAGCCTGGAGGCGGGGCACCGGCGTAGTCCCCGCGTCCGCTCTGGCGCATCTCAGCAGACTTCCCAGACTCCACATCCCAGCGCAGCTTCCCTGCCCTGTGTGGGTGGTGGGGGAGGACGAAGCGCTGGGACCCTCAGCTGGGGCACGGGCTGGCCACTCCGCGCCGCGCACCTCGCTCCTGCTCCTGCCCAGCCCAAACCACGCCTGCACCCGGCGTCTAGCGCTGGACCCCTACTGGCTCATCGCCTGGTTCGCACTAGGCGTAGTCCACCCGGTACTCCCGAGTCCCACCCCTCCCCGCACCCGGCAGGCCCCTGGCCCCGCCCTGCCCCGCCCCGCCCCTGCCGGCACCTCCTTCGTAGCCCGCGCTAGCTTCGCCTGAGTCCGGCGACCAGAGCCCCGCGCACAGCACGGGAGATCGCCCCGAGTCGCTTCCGACGCTCCGCTTCCGCAGTGTCCCCGCGCTCCAGGCGGGATGGGACGGCCCGGCTGAGCGCCGCCCCTTGCCCCCGACACCCCCTGGCCGAGCCACCGACCCTCTTGCGGTGGCCCCAGCGCGCACGGGCGATGGCGAAGGCAACAGCAGGCACCGCCGGGCTGCGATGGCTGCTGCTGTTGCTGCCGCTGCTCAGCGAAGGTGAGTCCTGCTGGCGGCCGGTGCCCGCGGCGGCAAGGGCGAAGTTGGCGCCGCGCGGAACGGCGGAGTGGACGCGTTCAAAAACGCCTTTCTGCGTGCGGCGCGCATTTTCGGGCCGGAGGAGCCCGGCGGGGAGCGAGGTGGTGCAGTAGGCAGGGCCCCTCCGGCCCGGAGCTGGGCGGGTCTCGCGGGAGCGGGACGCGGGCCAAGCCGGGCGGCCGGGGTTGGTGCCCCGGGTCCGAGCCGCAGCCGCGCGTCTCAGACTGGTGATGCTCGGAGCGAAGCGGGCGGATCTTGTGGTTTCGGCGCAGGTGGGGGTGGACGGGAGGGATAGCCCCAGAAAGCCAGCCACCTGCGCACGGAGTTCAGTTTCTGCAGAAGATCGCGTCCTGGTGCGCATTCCGCGCTCCACATGGGTACATTCCGCCTCCTGCTCTGATCCCCTGGCCCGCCCCGGGGTGCGGAGAACGTCTGCTCTTTGACAAGAGGTTGCTTTTCCCTCGTGCGTTTTTTGCCTCCCAAGTCTTTAAAAACCTAAAAGCCTGGCGTTTCTTGGCAGACTGCCCTGGATGGCCGGCTCAGACCGGCTCAGCGAAGGGGGCAAAGGCCTGCCATGGTGTCGAGCCCCACAGGGGTACCTGAAGGTGCTGCCTATGGGTCCATATGACGGCTCTGGGCCAGCCTTTTCCAAGAGCTTTTGACCATCTTAGAGTGGGCAAAAAGGCTGGCCACTGCCTCCACCCCACACCCTAACAGGATAAACTCCAAGGCTGTAGAATCTTACCCTCCTTGGCCACCATGTATTTTACTTTCCCTCAGTAGTTCCTGACTGATCTGCTCCGGCAGTACCCCCGTATGCACCCCGTTTCCCTCTGAGAAGGAAGGCGCTCTGGCCACCTTCCCGCTACTTACAAAGAGCTCTCTCTCTCTCTGTGGTCTTTGGGAACAGAAGAGGGGGTGGCACCCTAATGCTAGTCCCGGGTCCACACCAACTCTGGGTTCACAGGCTTGCTCAAGGCTTAGTTTGTGTGACTGGGTCCCAGTCTCAAGGAGCAGATAGGAAGCCAGAATGATACCTGGAGTGAGACTCCCTTTCTTTGCCCTGGAAAAGAGTGGGGCAAATCCTGTTTCCAGTATAGGGCCCCTGGGGTCCCAGGTCACAGAGAAAGACAGGCAGGAGGCTGTAAACACAGGCAGGGCAGAAGTGAAGGGGAAGAGTGTAGGAAAGACTTCTCTTAATTCTTAGGCTGCAACTTTGTAATTGTGGGCTGTGGTCTAAAGCAGTGCGCAGGGCAGCCTCAGCGGCCAGCAAAGGGCTGCCTGCCGGAGGCTTCCCCAGTGCCCTTCCACTGCCTTCTGCTTAACCAGCGCGCCCAGGGAGGCTGCAGGTGGCTGAACTGTGGGGACCGGGCTGCGAGGGTTAGCCTGTGGCACTTGGCAGGAACAGGTGGCTTGTCTACACCCCTGGGCCATGGAGTTGTGTGGCCCAAAACAGGCTCTCCAATCTAGGGAAAGTGAGCCGCCCACCCTTCCATTGGGATGACCAAGAAACCACAATTGGTGGCACTATGAGTGGAGAAGTGGCCCGGCAGCACCCTGGAGAAGACATCTGGGGCCTCTGGAGAGGCCTGTGGGTGCCCTTTGGAGTGGTAGAGCCTGACTCTCAGCGAGCTGCTCCCAGCTGCCACTCCTGTGCCTGCTGCCGCAGAGACCCACCCAGGCTGGGAGCAGCTGAGCCTTGTGCGCCCTCTTGTGGGTGCGGTGCTCCAGTGGCCTGGCCTGTTGCCGGGAGGATGAGCTGAGTAGAAGATGAAGCCCATCCCCTTGCTGGCCAGACACTCCCAGAGACTGAGACTGGAAGCGCCCTCTGTGCTGGGGGACTGGCAGGAGGGGCTTTCGAAGGCGATCCAGATAAAGAGGCAGTGGCTAAGACCAGAGCACAGGGAAAGGAGCAGCACTGCCTCAGGCTGGCAGGGGTGGGCTGGAGGACCCAGAGGGCCCAGAGCAAGGTCATGGAACACAGGACAAACGCCCTGCTCACCACTCCCTCACCCCCACCCCGCCCCTTGTCTCCACGCCACATGTGCACACTTTCATCATTTGTAACCACACACGCCTTCAGAAAAAGATGCGACCCACACAGAGCAGGGCAGACTCCCTACTCACATCCTTGCATCCATGCTCACACTCACACTCAGTCATCGCCAAGATACACTCCTGCCCCCCTTCTCAAGGATGTGTGTTTGACCCCTGTGGACACACACTCCCACAGCATGGCCTGGCCTTTCACACTCCACCCTCACCCAGGGAACCCAGACCCTCTCCCTGCCACTCGCACACACTGGGGTTCTGCATGTGTACACAGGGACATACCCTTCACCCCCACACCCATCTGCCCCCAGTATCCTGGAACCAGAGCTAAGGAACCTCCATTCAAAAGTTGTTCTTAGAAGAGTTTCTGGCCTTTTGTTGCTCAGCGCAGGTGCACTGTTACGTAGCTGGGGAATCAGAATCCCGGCTTCTGGGGCTCCCCCTACATGTCTCAGGCTGACCCCATATCCAGCACCATCTTCCTGACCTGCAGCTTCTCCTGGGACTTACATCTCTCATCTTCCTGCCTGGCTTCTTGGCTCCCGTCACCTCTTGCTACAAGGAAGGACCTTCCCTCTCTGCCTGGGGACCCCCAGACCTTTGACTCCCAGGCACCAAAGGGAAGACTTTCCATGACTCGGCAGGCCCCTCTCCAGGCTGCTGAGCCTGCCCCTCTGCAGTGGGGCCTGGGCAGGCGCTCCTGCCTGGACCAGCAGATACCAGAGCAGCCCCTTGGCCAGAAAGGCTGCTCCATCTCATCTTCATTTCTCTATCGGCCCCGCTCCCCTCTGTGGCCAGGGACTAGTGGCTCTGCCAGCCTCACCTGTCCTCTTCCTCCTCGACCCTGCTAAGGCCCTCTGGTCTTTTGGAGCTGCCTGTGCCCCACACTGGCTGCCCTAGGCCCCAGCTGGGCCCAGCCTACCCAAGGACAAGGGGTGGAGCCAGCTGGTGGGCTCCTAAGGGTGGGGCCTGAGCACAGAGCACAAACCGGGATGTGTATTGAGCCTGTTGCTAAATTGCCTTTATTCTGCAGAATTGCTGTAGCAATGGCTAAGGAAATCACTGTTTTTCTGGTGATGTGAAGAAAATGGGATGCATCACCTAATGGGAAGCTAATGGCCTTTTAGCCAGGGAAAGAGAGAACTAATGAAAAATTGTGGTATCTGTTAAAACAGAGCCTGAGGTGCCAGGGTGAAGGGAGGGCCCTGAAGCTGCCACCTCCCCTGAGGCCTTCCCCCTCTGCAAGCTGAGAGGACCCTTGGTCTTCTGGCCTTACCTAAATAAGGCCGGTGCCAGCAGCAGCCACACCCCGCAGGGGCTCATAGCCTGTTGATCTATGCTGAGTACTGCTTGTCTGTCTGCTAGCTCACTGTATCCTCCCCAAACCCTGAGGGAGGTGCCTTGTTTTCCCATTGCACAGGTGAGGAAACTGAGGCGCCCAGAGCCTGTGAACTTGAGCCCAAGGAGAGGACTTACTGACTTCCCAACCCCGGTCCTCTGGCTTTCAGCAAGCCCCTTCTCTAGGCTAGTGGTGGTGGGGACCAGGGGTAGGGCTGAGGAGGTATTCTGGCAGGGAAGGTGGCCCTGCGCCTGCTCCCCCACCAGTGATTCACCTGTCAGGCCTCCCGGGCTCTGGGGACAGTCTGGCCCAGGTAAGGGAGTGAAGGGTAGCCCTGTGTGAAGTTGCCTGAAACGGGCCCCTCAGGGTCTTGGCTGGTTGCTCCGGTGGTATTGCTGCCATAGTTGATGCCTGGGAGTCCGGCGGGCTTGGGGGCTGCCACCAGGTATGATTCTGTAACTGCGGCCCCAGGGGAGGGGACGAGTGTGCTCTGGTGCGGCAGGAAGAGGTCTCTGTGCTGGTGGCACCAGCCAGGAGTGTGTCCCCTACACACGCCCTCTGCCTAAGGACCCCGCACCTGGCAGAAGCTGCTGTGCTGAGGCGAGAGGGTGGGGGCGGTGCTGGGCTTCAGGGGGCCTGGGTGCGGCTGGGCACTCTTCCCCAGAGCGCTTCTTCCCGGGGCACCAGGTCAGGCTGGGAGAAGAAAGTGCCCGACCTGCACCCAGAAAAAATGGCAGAGTTGGAGAAGTGCCCCCCAAAGTAGCACTTCTGTCCTATGGAAGTGGCTCCATTTTTACTGGGGAGCACCTTCGCTCTCCCCCTGGGTTTGGAGGACACTTCCTGGGGTGGGGTCTGTGCAGGTTCCTGACCTTGGCTGCCACTCATCTCAGCCCCCACCCCATGCTGTCACCATCATTTTCCTGAGTGACTCGGTTATAACAATTACAGTAGCAGGTCACACACACTCCTTGGGGGACACTTCCCAAGGCTGGGGATACACAGCGGGAGACAACAGAGGGCCCCTTCACCGCAGAGCTGTTACCTGCAGGGAGAGACTGGCAGTAAAGGAAGGTGTGTGTGTGTGTGTGTGTGTGTGTGTGTAAGAGAGAGAGAGAAAGACAGAGAGAGAGAGAGAGAGAGAGAGAGAGAGAGTTCAGATAGAGGTGAGGCAGGAGGCTGGCTGAGGGGGAGGAGGAGAGGTCATTTACACTCAGAGAGGTCAGGCCCAGGGTGTCCCTCTGTGGGCCTGGGGAGGAGAGTGCTCCTGGGGGACTTGCAGGGGTGACAAGGCTTAGGCCTTCCCAGCCCACCTGCCTCTCCCTTCCCTGCCCAAGTGGCAGAGAGTGGCAGCCTAGGACTGTGCTGGGGGTTTAGGGGAGGCTGTGACTAGAGGACCTGTAGCTCCAGGACACTTGGGAACCCCTGTGGACTGAGCCCTCCTCCTGCCCTCCCTCCCCACCTGGTTCTCCCACCACCCGCCATCCCTGAGCTCTGGGGCCAGACAAGAGCTTGGTTTCCATAGAGCTTTGGCCTCGCAGCTGTGTATTAGAAGGAGCCTCTAGGACCCCTCTCTGCCCCCTGGCTGGAGGCTGTGAAGACAGTGGACCTCTGAGCATCCACTATGAGAACACTGGCCAAGGCACAAGGGGGCCAGAGGCAGCAGCAAGGTGCCACTGCTCCCTTAACCCCTACCCCGCGGGAGCCGATGCTCCTAGAAAATGTGGCTGAGGAGTAGATGATGCCAATGGGATGTTGAGGGGCCAGTCCAGGCACACCTGGGCCCTCAAGGAAAGCAGGTGGCCAGGCTCGAGCAAACACCTCTGTTTGCTTTTGCCTTGTGGGTAGCTCCACCAAGTACAGCAGACGGGGCCCCGCCACAGCCAGGTGCCCTGACGCTGGCCGATGCCTGCTCTCCCTAATATCAGCAGTGTTCGCTCCACACCTGCTCAGGGGAGGCGCCTGTGTCCCTACAGGCCCCTGTCCTGGGGGCCCCAGTCTCCCTTCCCAGATTCAAGTGCCGGCAGCTGCACCCCATCGCAATCGTGGGCCTTTGCCCCTCTGTGGCATGGGTGCAGACATCTGGGTTCTGCAGGCCCCAGGGCTCCAGAGGGACCGTGTGGCCCTGGAGGAGGAGGCAGTGGGGTGAAGCCCCCAGCCCTGCCCAGAGCACCAGTCTGACCTGGGCTCTGCCTGGAGAAAGGGCTCTGCTGCTAAAGCACTCAGCCCCTGGCATGGCAATGGTCATCCAAACTGGTCCTAGTCCACCCTACTTACACGTACCTGTGTGACTGCCAGGAAGTTCTCATGACTTTCTCTCTTCCAGAAAGGGAAAGAGGAAAAATAGTTAATTTCCTAACACTTAACTAATAACTGGAAAATGCTGGGAAAGATATGCGCTCTATGTGCCAGGATCTGGGAGTGGGGGTGGGGGTGGGGTGGGGACTGATCTGGGGGTACACACAGTGACGGTGGGCCTCTTGAGCAGAAGGAGAGAGTTTATGAGTTTCTTCCTCAACTTTTCTGGCCAGTGACACAGGCAAAGACGTGAGCCGGGCTGGTCCTAGGTGCCGGCTTCTCTGCCTGCTCCCCATCCTGCCTCCAGCACTGGCTTCCCATGCTCTCCTTTCTGGATAGGAAAAGGGTGGGGTCAGGAGCAGGGCTCTGCGGTGGGGTAGGTGCAGTGCCTGCCTGGGAGCAGGGCGAGCATGCACCAGTGCCGCTGGGAGGGGTTGAGCCTTGTCAGGTGGGCGGCCTGCAGGTGGTCCTTGCTGGACCACAGACATGGCTCCACAGAGTCTTGAAAAGCCTTGATCAGGATCCACTGGGACTTTCTTCGCTTCCCTAGCCTCTCCCCACCTGCATCTGCGAGGGCAGGCAGAACCTGTATCCCCTCCCTCCCCCTCCTCCCTCCCCCCCTGCTGTCTCACTGACTCAACAGTCTGTGTGTCTCCTGCTCCTGACACTCATCAGCCACTCCACACCCGGGGGTACACGGTGAGGGGCACAGAGCTCTAAGCAGCCAGGCCTCCTGGGGCCCACGGCAAGCTGCCCACGTTCCACGGGCTGGAATCCCGCCACTCCCTCCCCAGACACTTGGGACCTGTGCCCCTGCACACCTGCTCTTCCCCAGGCCCACCCTCCTGGGCCACACAGCAGGCATCTGTATTGGGCCGAGCAGCAGGGGAGGGCATGGGGAGGGGCAGGGGGAGGGTGGAAAATAACTTACAATTCTTTGGAGTCCCATAGCATAAAAAGAACCGTTTGGTACAGTGTTGCATAGGCATCACTTCTAGTGCTTCCAAAAGGAAACCATATCCATTAGGCAGCGCTGCCTCTTCCCCCAGCCCAGCCCCGGTAGCCGCCACTCTGTGTTCTAACTCTATGGGAATGTCCATTCTGGACGTTTCTCATAAATGGGCCTTCGTTGACCTTGATGTTTCTGAGGTGCATCCACGTTGCCGCTCACATTGTATCTCATTACTTTTTAGGGGTCATGCTCCATTGCACGTAGGGCCACATTTATTTATCCTTTCATCTGTCGATGGACATTGGGGTTGTGTCCCCCTTTGGCCATTGTGGATAATGATGCGTGAACATTCATCTGTCTTGAATCCCTGCTTTCAGGTCTCTTAAGTGTAAACCTGGGAGCGGAACTGCTAGTTCATAGCATGATTCTGAGTTCCATTTTTTGAGGAACTGCCAAACTCTTTTCCACAACAGTCAATCCATTTTACATTCCCACCAACAGTGTGTGAGGATTCCAGTTCCACTGCATCCTCACCAACACTTATTCTCTCTTTGTTTGTTTTAATGATAATCATCCTAGTACGTACAAAGTGGTATCTCATAGTTTTGATTTGCATTTTCCTAATGATTAGTCATGCTGAGCATCTTTTCACTCACTTCTTGGCCATTTATATCTTCTTTGGAGAAATATCTATTCAGGTCTTTTGCCACAAATTTAATTGGGTGATTTGTCTTTCTGTTTTTGGGTTTACTTTGCTCTATCAAATCTCCAAGTATTTCTGAGAAGCAATTTTGTCCAGTGGTGTTCCTGTCAGTGTCAGAGGCCCAGGTTCCTTTTGGGGAGGATATGAGTCCTCCTGTGGGGCTGAGTCACCACGACCCCACTGGGACCCTGAGGACATTCTCAGAAGACCTGGACGCTAAAGCCACATTGAGATCAGACATCCCAGAAGCAATGTGTACAGCTTGTGTTGGACCCTGATGCCTAGAGACTGCCCTGTGAAGGACAGGGAGAGGGTGGGGGGTTGGGAACCAGTGACCCACCTGGCCTGGCTAAACCAGGTCCAGGGCCGCCTTGTCTGGCTAAACCTTAATCCAGACTCTAAAATAACCAGGCAGATGGGTTACCACTGTGTGATAGCAGCTGCCAGTCTATTGGAGGAATTTTGGGGGACAGTGGTGCTTTATGGAAGCAGTGCCCCCACCTTGCACAACTGCAAGAGCCCAGCATGGAGGCCTTGACCAAGGAATAGCAGGAAGCCTTCACAGGCCGGGCAGATCCGATCCCACAGTCGGGAGGGAGAAAGGAGAACTGGCTTCTGCCAGCAGGTGCCCTGCATCTGGGCCGCCCCTGTAGCGCTTCCAGGGAGGAGTTCACAGCCGGGAACAGACCAGAAAGGCCCAGTGCCCATCATGGGCCAGCTCCGCCCTTTTCTTTCTGCTTCCTCCTGTCACCTGAAGTCTCTCCTTCAGATTTAGGTTCATGGCTTCTTGCCTTGTCAAGATGGCCTAGGAGGACATGTGTGGTTCTAATCCTATTCCAGCCCCACATTCCTTGCCCCACAGGGGCCACCTAGGCCGAAACCCACCCCCAAGTTCCATCCTGCCCCCAGCCTGCTGGTCAGGATCCTCAGCACAGACATCTCAGACTCAGCGAGCCAGCATGTGATCTGAAAGGAGCCTCAGCATCAGGTGCAAGCCTCCCATTTCTCAGATGGGGAAACTGTGGCCCAGATGGAGGTATGAGCTGTCACATGTGGGGGAGGCATCGTTTAAGGACTTGGTTGCCATAAACCACACAATCCCTCCAGCCCTGGAGCTGGCTTCCTTTTTGTCCCCCCATTAATCCTCATCTGAGGTCTTTTTCTTTTTTCCAGAGAGAGTGGAAGAAAGAGAAGGGTGGGGAAGAGAGACACACACACATCAATCGGTTGCCTCCTGCACATGCCTCAACCAGGGCCGGGGATCAAACCTGCAGCCCAGGTACAAGCCCTTGACTGGGAATCAAACCTGAGACTTCAGTGCTCTAACCACGGAGAACACCAGCCAGGGCAGAGGTTCCTGTTTTACTCTTGAAGTTGAGGTCTGGTGCCCCAAGGGGCTGGATGACAGTGTGCAGATGAGGTGGCCTGTGCCCCAGCAATGGACTGCTGGGTGGTGTGCATTAGGGCCTGAGGACTCGCTGACTTACCTGGTCCCAGGTCCCCGCTCTGCCAGTACCTGCCTCTCTCAGAGGCTTCCCCAGCTCTCTCACCTCCACACTCCAGCAGAGCAGACCCCCAGACCTTCTTTGGGGCCCCCCACATCCCCAGGGAGAACCCAGCTTCTGCTCCAGAGACTGGGGTGGCTGCACCTGGGGTCTGGCCTGCAGCCCACCTGGCTGTACTCCTAGTGCTCATTCTCGCAGCAGGAGTGGAGAAAGGAGAGGACAGAGGCCCAAAGATGCAGGAGGGGCTGGAAGAGGGAGGCTCCTGCGGGAGCACCATGACCTCCCCAACCTACCCTCAGTGTGTGCTGCGGGCAGGATGGCAGGAGATGGCATTCTTTGAGGGGGCGACTCTCAGGCATGGCAAGGAGGCAGGTTCAGACTGCAGCATGGCCTTCCAGCTCCCCCGTGAACTGCAGTGGTCCCAGCGAGGCCCAGCTCTGCTTAACAGGCTGGGGAGGGCTCATGGAGACATCGTAGTCCCAGTCACCCCATGCGGGTGACCCTGTGTGGGTGCTGCTCTCCCAGGGGCTGCCCTGACCAACCCACCCACCCCCACAAGAAGGTACGAACATGAGTCACCACCCATAGGCAGAAGCAGACTCTACTGGATCCACTTTCCCAATTGTTTGGTGATACTAGGACCCAATAGGGCCAGAAGACAGAACCCCTCATGGCTCACTTCCGTGCCCAACAGGGATGGACATGGCAGGTCTCTAGCATCAGTGGGCCCCTGGCAGGTGCCCCCTGCGCACACAGCAACCATTACTATGTTTGTTCCTGTTGGGTGGGCACAGCCTGAGCAAACTCCTGCCCCGTCACCCCTTCCTGGGCCTTCGCTGTATTTCACAGAAATGTTAAAGAGCAAATTATGCCAGGAAACTTTTAGGGGTACCTGCTTTTTAGAAGGGCAGGAGGGAGATCACAGATGGCTATTTATGATACCATTTCCTGGCTGGTTTGCAGGAAGGTTGCCAGAAGCCAGTTCCAGCATGTCATAATTGCAAGAGTTTCATCAAAAGGTTGATGGAACTTGGGGACTCAACAAGGGCTGAGTCACATATGTTATCACCTGTTGGGAGTGGCTAAAGGCAGTTCCCCAAACCTGAAAAGGATGCATTAAATTGATTGTTTGCTGCCAGACAGCTCAGGGCATCTTAATCTACATGTTATTGCCTCCTACTGGCCAAACACCTGAACAGCAGTAGGCTATTCCCCAATCTGACAATGCTTCTGTAAACCCTACCCTTTGAAGTGTATATTTCCACCTTGCCTTAGGACAATTTGTGTTAATAAAAAGCAAGGGGTCCTGAGATAAAGAGAACTTAGTTTCTTTAGCTAGACTCCTCTGACCCCCAATGCCTTTCAAAATTATCTTTCATCTCTGGACTCTTACTTAAGTTACACACAGCCTTTCTCCAGATTGTTGAATCCTTCTTAATGCCGGAACAAGAACCCCCGCAGCAGGTGGCCTGGGTTCCCAGGTCATGATGCCCTGGCTTCTGTATAGATGTGTGCGTGTCTGTCCCTGAGCCAGAGAGCCCTATGGCTTTGCACTGGCCTGTGGGGACCCTGGGCTTAGGCCTGGCTCACGGTCTGTGTGGCCTTGTACAAGGTACTTAGCCTCTCTCTGCTTTGGTTTCCCTGCAGAAGAAAAGGGTCATGTGGTCCCTTCCTCTGGCAGCTGTGTTGGTTAAGTGCATGTGAGGCCCTTTGAATGGGCCCTCTCAGAAGGAATGCTCTGTAGAAGTCTTCCTGGTTAATACTGAACACTGATGAGAAGGGTGCGGGAACAGGGGGCAAACATGGGCAGGCCAGGGTTGCTGTGCCCAGTCTGCTGGGGCTGCGGGGCACTAGCACCCTGGAGCCGAAGGGGCCTGGTGACCGCACACAGTCATCAGCAGGCCACTTGAATGGCCAGTCTTTTTCCGGGCAGGCCTTGCCCTGAGCAAGAGATTAATTGTAGCCTAATTGTTAGTTTCCTTTGCATAGAAGCTGCCGGAAGGAATTGCCGTGGAGGCTGGTGATTAACTCGGCAGCTGGGAAATCACATTTGGGCAGGAGCCTCCATCATCTCAGGGAGGCCACTGCAGCTGGTCTGGGCGGGGGCGGGAGTGGAGGTGGCAGCTGCAGGTGCATGCAGGGTGCAGCCTAGGTCTTAGTCCCAAGGATGGGAAGGCCAGGGCCTGTGGGCAGAGGATGAGTCTGGGTAGTTGGCTCCCGTGCTGCTGGCCTGCAGGTCTCCATCGCCAAACCTTAGCCCAGCCTGGCCCCTCCCCCACCTTGGGCAGAGGGCTACATGGATGACATGGGGGGTTCCAGGAAAGCCGGCCCTGTTTGCAGTTCCACCATGAGTGCGAGAGGTGAAGGCCGGGCTTGTTGTTGAATGGGGAGGGTGAAGTCCCTAACCTGCATGGAAAGCTCCGGCAAGGTAAGAGAGGAAGAGCTTTGCACAAGTATGGAAGGGCCCCTGTGCGCGCAGGGACCGCGGGGCCTTGAGGCAAGGGCTGGCCTCAGGTCTCTCCTCCTCCACCAGCTGCTCCTCCAGATTGCCAGCCACCCTGCCCAGCCATGGCCCAGGAGGATAGGTGTCTGGGAAGCCACTGCACCCCACATTGGGCCCCCATAGTGTGGTCCCGCACCGTGGACCACACTATGGGGGTTCAGGCTAGAGGGATAAAGGTGGGAAGGGCCTTGAGCGCTGTGCTACAAGCCCCCAACCAGGCAGGCGGGCAGGAGCCCCGGGCTCTGTGCTGGTCGTGGGGCCAGGAGTGCCGGCACCTAGTGTGCCAGGATGGCTTTTGCTCCTTCCCATGTGCTGGGCCCATCAAGCTTGCCTTTGCTGTATGCCCAGCCCTACCCAGGAAGGCCACTCAGCCTTGTGGCCACGGTGGCACAGGCTGCCCACTGGAGGCTGCTGGCAGCATTTCGGGCAGAAGGAATGTAAGCCTGGGACTGAAACGGCATTAGTGGTGACTAGTGTGCCCGATGGGCACCAGGTAAGTAGCTGCTCCAGGGATTTATTTAGTGCCCAGGGTACGCTCTGTTGGGCATATTCCTGCAAAGGCCAGAGGTGTGTGTTTTTTTCTCAATGGTTTTCCAAACAGAGGCTTAAATTCGGAACAGCAGGATTGGGACAAGCTATCAGATTTCCTCAGGGAGGCATTGGCTGGTGAGTGAATACAGCTGAGCTAAGCCAGGGAACCATGAGCAGAGGCTGCTAGCTCTCAGAGTGAGGTGGCTGGGCCATCAAGTTACTAGAGTCTGCCCAAGCCTTCCCTTCACACCTGCTCTGTGCCAGACATCATGCATGGTTCTGGGTATATAACAGTGAGCCAGACAGGCATAATGTTGACCCTGTAGGTCGTTACAGCCCAGCTATTCTCCCACTTTTATGGGCCAAACCTGGAAAAGCTGCTTTCATTTGGAAGCCTCAGGATGGCTGGCAAAGTGATAGTGGTGGTGATGAAGTAGTCATGGGGAGGGTTGAAGCTGATGGTGGTGCTGGTGGTGATGAAGTAGTCAAGGGGAGGGATGAAGGTGCTAGTGCTGGTGGTGATGAAGTAGTCATGGGGAGGGTTGAAGGTGACGGTGATAAAGTAGTGATGAGGTGTGAAAGTGATGATGGGTGTGAAGTGATGGTGATGATGATGGTGGTTATGGTGAGCGTGGGGTTATGGTAGTGGTGATGGTGTGGGTGGTGGTGATGGGAGTTGGGGAATGGTGGTGATGATGGTGGAGACGGTGTAGCCGCACATGGGGAAGCCTGAGCGGGACATCAGCATTGCCTACTCAGTGCCAGAGCAGGGCTGGCCTGCGGGGCCCAGCTCTGTGCTCACAGGCACGGCTGCTAAGGAAGAAGCCTTTTATCCCCCGTTCGCCCTGAGCATAGGCCTGCTTTGCTGCACCCACCACTACCGTGGGATCTGGCCAGGTCCATGAGCTCTCTGATCTCAGCTTCCTCACCCAAAATTGGGCTGATGAGAGCAGCCCCTGGGGATGGGGATGGTGCAGTGAAGCTGAGCAGGCACTGCACTAGGACTGGGGCCTGGTATGGGGGAGCGGCAGCCTCTGCTCCCGTTAGATGGGGGAATTGTTCTGAGAGTTGAGGGAACAAAGGCCAGCATGGTCAGGGGTATGGGGAAAGGGCTGAGCTGGACACGGGCTCATCCAGTAGAGAGAATGGGGAGGACCAGGCACCCCGGAGCTGTGAGCAGGGCTGGGCAGTGTCTGCACTGTCTGTGTCCGAGTGCAAGGCCCAGAGCCAGAGTCTAACTGCGGGAGCAGCAGGCATGGCTGCAGGCATTGGGCCTGACACGGGAGGCCCAGCAAAAGGGTCAGAATGACACCTGGAAAAAGGTGTGTGTGGTGGCTGCCCAGGGCAGGCGGGAGGCCGGGAGGCCACTGAACCCCTTGGGACAGGGAAGGCAGCAAGAAGCTGGAGAGTTCAATGTGAAGCCTGGCAGGGTGCAATGAGTGGTCACCCAAGACTCCTGGGGTTGGCACCTTGGCGCACATAGGGAGGAGGCCTGGCCACACAGGCAGAGGGAAGTAGTCTACATCAACCTGGACTGGCCTGGCTCTGCGCTCTGCCTTCTCTGGGGATCAAGCAACTTTGGAACGACGGCCACACTAGGACCACTATGGCTTCAGGCCCTGTGACCTCTGTGGGCCTGTTTTCCCATAAAAAAGGAAAGTTATGTTTTATGACTATTGGTTTAAAGACAAATATAATCCATGCCACTTTCCTATATCTTCTTATTATGTCTCTTTCTTCTGATCTTATAGTAAATTAAAACTAAAATATTTGTGGGCCCCAGGCACTGCCCGCTGGGCAGCAGCAGCTAAAGTGTCACTGCCTATCTGGAATGGAAGACCCCTGGCACCCTGGCACCGAGGGTTGGCCCACGTGGCCAGGCCTGTGTGTGTCCTTACCATGGGATGGTCAGCTTCTCCCTACTGGGCGCTGTGTTCCTGTGAGTGACAGGCAGTGAGGCAGGAACCTCAGCAGAAAGCAGAAGTACCAGGTACTTACCTGGGCTATGGCAGGCAGCCAAGGCAGCCCTGGGGGGATGCCAGACGGGGCCAGGAACTTGCTGGTTTTGATTGGCCCTGGTTCTGGCTAAAGATAGAGCTTTGGCACACTTTAAAACTGAGATGCCCATATCTGACAACAAAAGCACAGGCAGCAAAAGTAGATAAATTATACTACATCAACAATAGAATATTATTCAACCTTAAAAAGGAAGGAAATTATGATACATGCTACAACATGAGTGAATCTTGAGGACATTATGGTAAGTGAAATTAAACGAGTGACAAAAAGGCAAATATTACATGATTCCATTCATGAGGCACCTAGAGTCATCAGATTCAGAGACAGAAAATCACATGGTGGTTACCAGGGGCTGGAGGGAATGGGGAATGTGGAGTTACTGTTTAGTGGGTACAGAGTTCCAGTTTTACAAGATGAAAAGAGTTCTGGAGATGAATGTGGTGATGGTTGCAGAGCATGTGTGTTCACGCGTGTACACACATGTTCTTGCACAGGCATGAACTGTGCACTTAATGCAACTGAACTGTGCACTTAATTATTAAGATGATAAGTTTGTCCTGGCTGGGTTTCTCAGTGGTTAGAATGTTGGCCCCGCAGACCAAAGGGTCTCAGGTTCGATTCCTGGTCAAGGGCATGTACCTCGGTTGCAGGTTCAATCACCAGCCCAGGTGGGGTACAAGCCGTAGGCAACCAATTGATGTGTCTCTAACACATCGATATTTCTTTCTCTCTCTCTCTATTTGTCTGTCTCTCTCTTCCTCTCCCTCTCCCCCCACCCCTGTCCCTTCCACTCTCTAAAAATCAGTGGGGGGAAAGGATTTTTTTTAAAAAGAATAAAAAAATATGGTAAATTTGATGTTATGTGTATTTTACCACGATTACTTTAATTTAACTTTTTTTTAATCAACCCCTTCCAGCCCACCACCCCAGGCCTTCACCACCGCACTGTCTGTGTCCAAGTGTTAGGCACTTACGCATACAAGGTCTTTGGTTGATTACCTCCCACCCACCCACCCTCCCCCACCTTCCCTCTGAGATTCCACACTCTGTCCCATGCTTCCATGTCTCTGGATCCACTCCATTCATCAGTTTATTTTGTTACTTAGGTTCCACATATGAATAAGATCATGTGATACTTGTCTTTCTCTGACTGACTTATTTCACTTAGCATGATGCTCTTCAGGTCCCTCCATGCTGTCTCAAAGGGTAAGATATTCTTCTTTTACAGCTGCATAGTATTCCATGACATAAATGTACCACAGCTTTTTTGTCCACTCATCTACTGATGGGCACTTGGGCTGTTTCCAGATCTTAGCTATTGTAAATTATGCTGCTATGAACATAGGGGTGCATAAATTTTTTCTGATTGGTGTTTTGGGTTTCTTAGGAAACCTGATTAATTTTAAAAACCAAGATTCCTTTTAAATACTCCTCCAAATTTGTTAT
Organism: Corynorhinus townsendii; assembly: GCA_026230045.1. Taxonomy (NCBI): domain Eukaryota; kingdom Metazoa; phylum Chordata; class Mammalia; order Chiroptera; family Vespertilionidae; genus Corynorhinus; species Corynorhinus townsendii. The sequence continues at coordinate 96,283,987 of JAPDVU010000008.1, read as the reverse complement.
TTGCCACAGAGCCTCCCTTTTTTTCCTAAAAGCATAATACATTGCAATCCCTTGCAAAAGCAGCCTCCAGCTGGGACAAAGCACAGTGATTGTGGGGTGTGTGAAGCAAGTGAGCCTGCCTGTGCATGAACACATGTGTACATGTGTGAGCACACATGTTCTGGCTGACATCTACCTGCTGGCAGGGTTCCTCTATCACCACTTAGGTGCTTCCTGAGCTGGGGTCAGTGGTTTTGTTCTCAGCCTGGTGGCGGTTTGCTTAGCACCAGCTGCTGGCCTCCCCAGGGCAGCCAGTGCCCAAGAGGGCATTATGCCCATATGAGTCTCATGAGCAAAAGGGGCATCCATCCACATGGCTCTGTGTGCCTCATCTTGCTACTGACTGTCCACCCATCAGACCAACCCAGGGCCTCTTAGTTGCGTATGATCTCCCCCACCTCCCTGGTGCCGCCCCCTTCCATCCCAAATTCTGACCATTTCTCAAAAGTGTGCAGCCACTTCCCACCCTGTTCATGAAACCATTTATTGGTTAGTTTGTTCTTCATTGATTCATTCACTGATTCATTCATCAGGGACTTGGCCAATGTGGCTCGAAGGTGCGGGCACCTGAGAGAGTAGGGAGGGGTGAATTGGGGGTGGAGTAAGTGGACCCCCAGCCCCGATGAGAAGCTGTGTCTTAACTCTGCAACAATGGACAGTTCATGCTGTGCTGCAGACGGGGTAGCATGATTCAGCTGAGCCTGGCTGCTCGTTGGCAAGTGGCCTGTGGGGTCAGGAGTGGCTGATGGAGGCTGGGTGTGCATTGTGGTGTCGTCAGGTGAAGGAGCATGGCAGCTTGCCTGGGGTGTGGCAGAGGGCAATCGGTGGGCTTGTCTAAGAGGTGGAAGAAGAAAGGGCTCAGGTTGACCCTGAGTTGTTTGGCCTAAATGGGGCGGAAGGAGAAGGGCCTTGACTGGGGTGGGAAGAGTGGGAGGAGCAGGGGAGGGCGTCCTCTAAGCCAGACCGGACATGGCAGTGGAACGGTTGATGGAGAGACGCATCTGGCACTTGGGGTCGAGGTGTCCGGGCTGGTGAACTGGTAGGCGCTGCAGTGTCTGCAATGGAAGCAATTAGAACTGAGGACTGGCTGCTGTTTGCTAGAGGAGAATTTGGAGAAAGAATAGGCGCTTCCGTCACTTAGAAGAGGAGATGAGCATGGGAGGTGAGCACGCTGGCTGGTCGTGGTGAAACTGGAGAACTCCAGGCAGGAGGTCCTAAAGCACCTGGAGAGGAGAGATGCAGGGATTGACCATTAGGATGAGTGTGGAGTTTGCAGCAGCAACAGAAAGACATAGGAGTCGGCCTTCATAGGACCGGCAACTCTGCCCAGCTGAAGTGCCTTCCAAGAATGCGGTAAAAGTATTTTTAATTTTCCAAGTACAGTTGACATACAATATTATCTGAGTTTCAGGTAGACACTCCCCACCCCGTTCTCTTGCTCACTTAGTGCAGACACACTGAGTCCTGCCAGGCCTTGATAGGTTTTAGCGATCACCCCTGTAAGTCTAGAGTCGGTAAAAGGCAAGAAACAGGCAAGACCCAGTTCCATGTTTGCTGTGAGTGGAATGGAGTGGACGGGAGGGTAGTGGCGGGGGGGGGGGGGGGGGAGAGCAGTTTAGTTCAGTGTCCAGTAAGGCTGGCCATGGGTTCATGGTGTTTGCTGTGGGGTCTACTTTCAGGGTAAATGTTATATAAAATGTATTCCTTCTATGTATCCAATATTCCACTAGAATAAAGAGAATAGTGAATGGGATATAGGAGAAGGGACCTTGGGTGGACAAGCTAAATCCTGAGAGGCTGATGGTGCCAAGTACTTGTGCCTGGGTCCTGGCTTGAGGCTGGAGGGACCCCTCCACAGGGACAGCTGGCCTGCAGGGCGCGGGGCCACCTGGGGAGGAGCCCATGCTACCTGCCTGCATTCCCAGTAAAGATGTCACCAAACAACCCTGCTTGGGATGTTGACACCTGGTGTTGCCAGGTAGTTTTATTTCCTTGCAGCAAGTACACAAAGGAGACCCGGAATTCACATCCAAGCTCTTGTCTCCCTCAAGGGAGGCTTAGCCTTTGCTTACCAATACCATTTGGTTAATTACATGTTAATTTCTTCTTTGAAATTCGCTACACTTACCTGGTTGGGTTCCTGGCAAGCTCATCCTGTTTACAGCTGTATCTGCAAAATACTATGCTACATTGTAACATTTAGCAAGAAAATCTGATTTTACAAGAATGCCTGGACCTTGAGACCTATCCACCAAAGATGATAGCATTGGGAAATTGCCTTTTAAAGAGACTGCTGGGCCTGAATAAAACTGTTACCTGCACCATCCAGCCCTCAGCGAGGGCAGGAGTGTGCTGCCTGGTGAATGGGCCTGCGGGAAGGGCCTGTCTGGCACACATACATATGCAGGTGCTGCTGCTGACCACACACACTTTTTGGGCCACAACATTTCACAATTTCTTTTTCGTAAGAGCCCAAATCCGGCTTTCATGTTGCCATTTTTAGTTGTTTGGGGCTCTATGGGTCTCCATGGCAGGGCGACCATGGTGAGTGTGACTCACCAATTCTCAGAACAGACTGAAGGGCAGGCCCAGAGGTGGGGTGAGAGACCAAGGGCATCTGGCCAGGAGGTGCCTGCATGGTCAGATGGCAGTACACCCACCACAGAAGGTGGCGAGGAGGTCAGAGGAACCTCAGGTGAGCTATGTGGCCCCTAATGGCCAGGACTGGCCAGGACCACGGAGAGCCGAGGAAGGTGAGCCCATAGTCAGGGCCTGACAGGGCTCCGTGTGTCTGCACTGAGAATGGGATGGGGAAAGTGTGCACCAATGTGAGAGAATGTGTGTGTGAGAATATGGAACCTGTCTGTGGTGTGTGTGTGTGTGTGTGTGTGTGGAGAGAGACAGAGGTGTATCAGTCTGGGTCCAGTCAGGAAATAGCACCCACATAGCAGTTAGAACTGGAGAAGTTCATTCACATAAGCATTATTATTAAGCTGTGATGAGAGAACAACAGTGAGTCATCTGGGAGCTCTGTGGGCACCCTCAGGCTCACAGAGGGAGGGTACCCAGGGAAGAAGCCCCCCAGCCCCAGGCTGGGGTCAGCTCACTGCACCTGGAGACGTTGGTGGGGCAACCAGGGCCAGGGATGGTCTGCATTCGTGAGGCCAGCAGGTGGAGACCCTGGAGGGCCCAGGGGAATGGAGGCTGTGGACAGGCACACAGAAATGCGTGTGTCCGGGAGCTTCAGGAAGGTGAGTGCTGGGCTCAGGCGTGGGCTGCGCAGGTGCCTCGGGACTGCATGCAGCTGGGGAAGAGCACAGAAGCAAGAGGGAGACACTTGTGTGCCTACAGTGGTCTCCACTGATGAGGCTCAGCATCCTGCTGGCTGCAGAGGGGATACTCAGAGTCCCGGGTAGGCATGAGAATATATGTGCATGTATGTGGGTGGTGTGGGTGTGCATGTGTGCACTTGTGTGCTCTTGTGAAGGGTTGAATAAACCAGAGGGAGGAGAGGACTTGGGCCTGTTCCATCTGCATCAAATATGAATAAATTAAACATCCCAACTAAGTATGGAACATTGAAACCTGCCTTGCCTGGCTGCAAAAAAGGTAAAGGCAGAAGCAAAACCCTGGGTAGGTGACTAGAGCCTTCCATGCCTGCTTGGCAGACTCTGGGGGGTTTGCTTGTAAAGAAAACCCTTCTGGGAGTCAGACTGAAGCATCCATCTTATCTAAAAACAGCTGTTTGAAATTTTAACCCTGCTATTTGGCTTCTGTAAATGCTTGCTTGCTTAAATAATAAGGAAAATAAGACTACTCCCACTTCGGAGAGGCCATTAAAACTTCCCTGGACAAAATTATCAGTGCTCGCATCAGGCCAGGCCTTTGGTTGAGGTCTCAAGGCCCCAGCACATAGGACTCTCTAAGAACTTGCAAAGGGGACAGGAAACACCCCATATTTGGGAGACAAAGAAGGTAAAAACATAAATAGGGAAAGTTCCTCCATGTTGGGGTCCAGAATTTGAGAGACATTTTCCTCTGGACCCGCACGTAATAAATGTAACTCCATCTCTCTAAGTGTTGCTTGGTTCTTCTCCATTTTTCTGTAACCGGACGGCACTTCACCCCATTGAACGTTAGTTCTGCTTCTTTTCCTCCAGGCTGGGACAGGATCAGAACAGAAGGGGTCTGGGGTCTGTGGGCCTCTGTCTCTGTTCCCACATCCTGCACACCCGTGTGCACAAAGAGTGCAATACACGTGTGCAGGCACACACACAGGCCTTGAAGTTCCCTGGGGTCGCTTTGGCAGCTGTGCAGGACCTGCCTGTCCCATGTGAGAAGAGCCAGCTCCTCACCCCTCAGCATGGTGCCCGGGCCCAGAGGCAGCTGAGGAAGCAGAGCCACAAGGTGCACGGGAGGGTGACGCTGGCCAAGCCTGTTGGCAAAAACGTTAAGATTAGGTGTGGGGGATTCTGTCACCATATGGCCTCAGAGGTGGAAGGCATGGGTGGGAAAGGCTTTGCAAGTCCTGCTATTGGCCTGCCCCGAGTTCCCGAGACAGGTGCTGGGCAGCCCTCTCCGGCAGAAAGGTGCCAGCCATGGGGCGTCAGCCAGACTGGCCCTCAGCCTCCAGCAATCTCAGCATCTGCCTTTATCCCGACTCCTACCACCACTTTGTTAGCTGTTGTGCTGAACCCCAAGATGTAGAACCTCCAGCAATTTGACTTTGGTGACACTCTTCCCCTCCCAGGATCAGTGTTCGTAGCTGTGAAATGGGGTAGTAAAGGGATCTGCACAACGGGGTTTTGAATCTGAAGTGAGAGGTTTACACAATGTGTACCTGTGCAAAGATGAGGCCTGTTTGCACCTACATTGCTGCTCCTCTCTCCAGCATGTCCTCCTCTGGTTCATTTGGAGAAACTGAGGCTCAGAAGAGGCCAGCACTCTGCAGGCCATGGAAATGGACACCAGTGGCCCATCCCAGGCCCTCATCCACCCACCGAGATTGGGCGCAACTTCTGTGGGGCCCAGTACAGAATGGAGATGGTGACCCCTTGTGCACATCTTGTAAAGAAAGCCCTTCTGGGAGTAGAATTTCAAGACAGTGACAACAGAGCATTAAACCAATTGGGGGCCCTTTGGGACTACCCAGGCTGCACCCCCTTGAGGCTGGCCCTGCACCCACATCCTTTCTCTCTCTCGCTCTGGAGCATATGCGTTTCCATCTAAAAGTGTTTGTGACAAGGAGGAGCATTAAGGCAGCATGCCCTGCTCCAGGCGCCACCTGGAAGGCATTTTAAGTGCATTTAGGTCTGTTTCTTCTCACAGTCATTGCCTGGCCCACAAACCCCTTTTGGCAGCAACAGCCTGGGCCCCACACGGATTCTGCAGGGCTGGGCTCCATGAGCCAGGAGCAGACAGGGCCCACTCTCTCCTGCAGATGTGGTCTGTGTTGGGGCTGGATCAGCTTGGGGGTAGGGGCTCCCAGGAGCTCAGCTCGTCCCACACCCCAGCCTCTGAACCACTGGACGTGTGGGCTCGAGGGCCGCCCTCCCCAAAGGAGGACCCCACACTGGATCTGCTCCTACATACCTGGCAGGTGGACCTCTGGGCAGAGCATCTGCCACCTGCCCCCCACAAGACCCGTCTTCATGGCCCTCCTCGTGGGCTGGCTCCAAAGGCAGCGGGCTCTCACCCAGTGCCAGGGCCAGGGCGTGTGTCCCAGCAGAACAAGCTGGCAGCAGCGCTATTGCCTCTCATCACATACACCTGGTCGCCAGACGCCACAGTGCTCCCAAGGACGCCCCCTTGGTGGAGGTGTCGGACCTCGGGGGACCCAGGCTGCCCAGGCCTGTGTGCTGTCTTGTGGATCCGCACCTGCCCTCCCCCCACCTGAGCCGGCTTCCCTGTAGCCCTGGGAGCTGAGATCTCAGGCGCGTGCCCCTCCGCCAGCCGGGGTCAGCATCTCCCTTCCTCATGGCATTCCCAGTTCTACCCACAGCCCCTCAGTGAGCAGGGTTTCAGGCAGCGTCAACATAGGTGGAAATGCACACACCTTAGCTGTACATTGTTGACTAGCGGATATGCCCACGTGACCCCACCCCATCAGAATAGGGAACCTCTATGTTCCCCAGAACATTCTATCCTGTCCTTCCCAGTCTGCTGCCCCACCACCACCCGCCACCCCCAACAGGTAGCCAGTCAGATTTCCATCACCTAAAAGCAGTCTAGGTCGTGCCATATGTATTCGTTTGTGCCTGACTCTTCCACGTGGCCTGATGTCTGAGACGGCCCCAAGTCAACGTGTGCGTCGCTTGCCCACCCCTTTGTATTGCTGCCTAGGATGCCATGCTGTGTAAACACTGGCTGATCTATCTGTTCACCCTTGAAAGGCATTGGGCTGCTTCTGGTTCAGGGCTGTGCTTAACCATGCCATTTGTGAGCAAGTTTTCATTCTCTTGGACAAATGGAGTGGAATTTCTGGGTCATGGTAGGAGAGTGTTTAACTTTAGATAAAAATGTGTTTCTTTTTTATAAGCCACTTTCTTCATTTCTGGCCTGCCCAGCCCGTGTGGCGGCGTCTTCTACACGGGAAACTCTGGCTCCAGGTGACCTGTTCAGAAGCCTGGGGGAAGCCCCATCCACGTGGGTCACATGCTTATCAAGCGAGGGTGATGGAGAATGGTTTTGCTGCTGCTGTAGATTGCCTTTCCCTCCTTTTTCTGTTTGAGAGCAGGACATTTTCAGCTAATGTTTAACTACAAATAATTGTGTGTCGGGTGTTCTTGGAACTGCAGATGAGGAAGTCCTACTCAGTTCAGAGTTTTAAATGAGTGCGTTTCTTTTGTCCATGAGAGTCTTTAATCCAAGTGTGAAATGAAGCCGCTGGGAATGCCAGTGTGCCTAGGAGGCCTGCTCCTGGCTCCATCACCACCCCACCTCCTCCCTCACTCAATTCCCTGCTCCCTGCAGCCCCGCTGGGACTCTACTTCTCCAGGGACGCTTACTGGGAGAAGCTGTACGTGGACCAGCCGGCCGGAATGCCCCTGCTCTACGTCCACGCCCTGCGCGACGCCCCTGATGAGGTGCCCAGCTTCCGCCTGGGCCAGCACCTCTACGGCGCCTACCGCAAACGGCTACACGAGAACAACTGGATTCGCATCCAGGAGGACACGGGCCTCCTCTACCTTCACTGGAGCCTGAACCACAGCTCCTGGGAGAAGCTCAGCATACGCAGTAAGGCTGCCCCACCCGCCTTCTCCCCCCACGCCCACGGCATGCCCACGCTGAGGCTCAGAGGGGGGCTCTGCTGTGTGAGAGGGAAGGAGACTGACCTGACTCTGTGTCCAGCCTGGAAGGGAGCCAGGACAAGTTTTAGGGCAGCTGATGGCCCTGGCCCTTCTGCTGCTTCCAGGACTTGGAAGGTCTTGTGTGAAGGATGGGTTGTTCTCTCCACACTGGACCCAGATGCCTTTACCGGTTAACAAGGATTTGGAGCTATGAGAGAGGGGTTACGAGGGGCTGGAAAACCCCAAGGTTTCTATTTAGCAAATGATCTGGAACTTGCTGGAGAAAAAGCACTTTGCACAGAAAGCCTGTCTCACCATCAGCAGCAAGCTGCTCTTGGCACCTGCTGGGGACTTGGGTTGGGTGGAGCAGATGGAAGATCTGGCCAGGCCCTCAGAGCAGGGGTCAGAGCCCAGTGGGGGCCATGCATGACCCTGGTACAGGCAAGGGAAGGGGTGTGAAGCAGGGTTGTGCCTTGTGGCACAAAATGGTGATTGCGCACCCAGTAGGTCCCCACTGGACCCTCATACCAGCCCTGAGCTGCCATGCACGGGTAACATGCAGGAAGCCTGTGAAGACCTGTGGTTGTCACCGCCCTGCAGGGTAGAATGACTGCACTGATTTGCCAAGTAAAATCAGGGTCCCCGAGTAAAGAGGGCACCCCAGACGGTTGCTGGAGGAGGTGGTATCGGAGACGGGTCTTGTTTATGCATACAGTTGCCGTCATCTTCATCCCAAGGCCCCTGGGGGGACTTGCGGAGCAGGGTTTGGGTGGAGGCCAGAGTGGAAGTTGCTATGGGCGCCATCTCATCGGCGGCCTCTTCAGGAGAGCAGCCCTGTGCACTGCTGGGGCCAGCAGGGGTGAACGCACACGCTCATTTCAACAGGGAACATTTGTACAGAGAATTAGTAATCATGGCGGGGGATTGGCAAAAAAACATAGGCTAGTGAGAGGCAAAGAGGAGTCATGACTATGGAGACATGAGGGGAAGCCACTGCCCGTGGCCGAGAGAAGGGGTTCAGGAGGACTCTCCCACCCAGCTGAGGTCCAGAACTCATCGGAAGGGGAGTCAGTGTGGTGCCTCCATCATGGAATTTGCTGGAGATCCCACCTCTAGGTGCAAGGTACTCTGTCCACAGCATGTGTCTCTGCAGGGGCTCCTTGATGAAGCTGCCTGAGGAGGGTGTGGAGGCCCCGGGGAGCCCTCCACCTGGGGCTAGACCCAGCCAACGCACCCCTCTGAGGGCAGTGTTTGAGCTGAGACCTGAATGACAGGAAGGGTTGGCCCATGATGAATCTCTAGGCAGAGGAAGTAGACAGACCCCAGGTCCAGGCAGTGGGGGGCCAGCAGGAGGTGACGGCCAGATCAGAGCTCAGCAGGACCCATTGACCACAGTGAGGACTGGACTTTTCACCCCACTGGAACTCCTGCACTCCCCTTCCTGCTCCATACCACCTGGCAGGTGTGGCTGACACCCCTGGACCTGACCTCTCTCTGCAGATGGCGGCTTCCCCCAACTCACCATCTACCTCCAGGTCTTCTTGTTGCCAACACCCCTGCGTGAGGGCGAATGCCAGTGGCCAGGCTGTGCCCGCATCTACTTTTCCTTCATCAACGCCTCCTTCCCGGCATGTGGCTCCCTCCAACCCCGGGAGCTCTGCTTCCCTGACAGGGAGCCCTCCTTTCGAATTCGGGAAAACCGGCCTCCGGGGACCTTTCACCAGTTTCGCCAGCTGCCAGTGCAGTTCCTCTGCCCCAACATCAGCATGGCCTACAGACTCCTGGGAGGTGAGTGCGGGCCTCACGGGCCATTCCTTGGTGCCGGTGCCTGCTGTGTGCCAGGCGCAGGGACATGAACCACCACACCGCCCATTCCTCTCATATTCCAGAAGGTCTGTTGTGTGCCTGCAGTGGGCCAGGCACCATGCTCAGGGCTAAGGAGGTGACAAACCAGCAGAAGCCCACCTTGCCTGGGGCTTCCATTCCTGTGGAGGATAGAGAGCACATGTGTACTGAGGAAGTCAGGCAGCCTCTGATAGGGGCGAGATGGGAGCGAAGCCAGGAGAATGAAGTGGTAGAGCTGCTATCTTCAGCTGAGTGCCAGGGACGGAGGCACTGGAGCCATGGGTGGAGTGCCACGGCGGGGGGGTGCTCCACGGAGGGGCGTGCTGTGCGTGATGGGAGGTCAGGATTGCACGAGGGCAGAGAAGTTTCTGGGGAGTGGCCTGGGCTGCCCACTGAGGGACTGGGGAGTCGTGGAAGGCTTTTGAGGGGGGCATTGACAGGTCCTAACTTACCTTTAAAGGGTTAGTTTGGCTGCTGTGTTAGGGATGATGGGGGTGGGGCAGTTTAGGATGGAAGCATGGAGCCAATTAGGAGGCTCCAGGAGAAGCCCTGAGTGCGAGGATGAGGACAGGAGGAGGGTGTAGCCTGGGCCGCAGCAGGCTCTGCCGGGCTGTGAAGGAAGGTCCAGCAGGACTTCCAGATGAGTTGCATGTGGGTGTTGAGGGAAGAAGAGCCCACACAAGGTTGCAGGATTCTGCCTGAGCAGCTGTGAGGGCGGGCGGTGTGGGGGAGGTAGGGGTGTGATCCCTGTGCAGGTAAGCGAGGCGGCTGTGTGGACACATGAGAAACCATTTAAAGACAAGGAACAGGGACTCGAAAAGGACATGGAGGCTGGACTGCTAGTATGTGGAACCTGGATTCACACCAGGTTTATCACACACGGTACTGGTGTTAGAGAAATCTCGGTAAAGTAAAAGGTCTGTCACTCACACTGCCCGTCCTTTCATCTGTCCCGGGGCAGGGATACAGATCTTTGCAAGACTGTCCCCAAGCATATGGTTTAGCACGCTGCTCTTTCTGGCTAAGAATTACATAATTAAATTTTGTTGAGCATGTTTTTTGTAACCATATCAGTAGAGGGAAACAGTATATGACACGCATTCCCCACATGTGTAATCCACATGTTACTATGTGGCTCTGATGTGAGAGACTTGTGATTTCCCACCAAGTGGTGGTGACGTCACCCTCCGTGCTGACCCCCCAGCCCTCAGCATTCCCCGTCTCTGGGTTTTCCTGGAGGATGAAATTCCAGGACAGACTTGGGTTGAAAAGTTTGTTGTCATTGCTGGTCCTCCCCTCGCTGGGTTTTGGGAGGATGCAGGAGTCACTAAATGCACAGCAGTGCCTGATGAGAAGCGGGCGTGTTAGTCTCATCCACTCATCCTCTGGTGGGGAAACTAGGCACACAGTGGCCAGCCTCGAGCCAGATAGCCAGGGGCTGTAGAGCAGGACGCGAACCCGGCAATAAAAATAGCGTGTGTTAACAGGAAATCACTCACTAGTTGTCCCCGTGTTTGTTTTCTAGTGGTGGGATTGTGCCTTGACTTCTCACATTCTCTAAAATGAGCACGTATTACTTCCATCATTTAAAAAAACTAACATTTTCTTCAAAAAGCAGCAAATGCTGGCAGCTGGATCTCTGGGCCTGCAGCCTGGCTGAGCTGATGCCACCCACAGCCCAGGCCAGGTGGGCAAAGGGGTGCAGGGCCCTCCCTAGGTGGTGAGGATGGGACCTGAAGCCGGCCTCCTGGTCCTCATCCTCCATCAGCACCATTGCCGGCTGCAGCCACAGGAAAGCTCACAAGCACACAGTCCTGCAGACAGTGTCCCTGCTGAGCCCCAGAGCTGCTCACCTGCACGGCTCCTGCTGGGCCCTCAGAAAGCAGCGCAGCCCCTTCCCAGCCCTGGGTCACACTGGGGGTTCCTGGTCTGCTTTGCGCAGGTGAGAACCTGCCCTTCCACTGCGCCTCTGACAGCCTAGAGGTGAGCACACGGCGGGCCCTGGACCGTGAGCGCCAAGAGAAGTATGAGCTGGTGGCTGCCTGTACAGTGCGCATGGGCGCACGCGAGGAGGAGGTGATGGTGCCCTTCCCTGTGACTGTGTACGACGAGGACGACTCAGCGCCCTCCTTTCTGGATGGTGTTGACACCGCCAGCGCCATCGTGGAGTTCAAGCGGAAGAAGGTGTGTCGCTGTGCTTGTGCGTTGTCTGTCAGCCCATCTGTTTAGTGTCTTTCTCCATCCAGCCATCAGCCTGACCATCCCTCTAGTTTTCCGTTGATCAGTTGTCAGGGCATTCTGCCTGCCTCCAGGGCAACCTGGCCAGCTCCCAGCTGGCCCTTGATGGGGGTGGCCAGGGCCCTGGGGACCCAGCCTGTGTCCCAGCAGGCGGATGAGGCTAAGGGCCTGCATCTAGGGGCACAGATATGCCCCCAGGAGGGGAGAGGACAGCAGCTGGCTAGAGGGCACTTCCTTCCACCAGCACTCAGTCTTTACGGGGTGGGCTGGGACAGCTTCGAGGTTCCTGGAGGGTCGCAAGAGGTGGAGAAAGTCAGGACTAGAGCTGGGGGGAGGGGGGGGTTGGGGGGGGCTGCCCCGCCCATCCTAGCCCCAACCCTCTCTGGTGCACAGGTGGCACGCAACTGCCACCTGCTGGGCTTCAGGCTGTCCTGCAGCCAACCAGCCCGCAAAGGCAATGGGAGGGTGGGCAGGCCGTGGGTGTGTGGTCTGCCTGCCTCTCTGGGCACCGCAGGACTGGGCTTGGTGAGTGTGCCGGTGAGGAAAGCACATCTTGTGAGGAAATGTCCCCTGACTCTGGCAGGGCTGCCTTGGGGTGACAATAGGGAATTCTGTTAGCAAAGATATCCTGTGACTTTGCTTAGAGCCATCCTTACAGCCCTCTCCAGCCTGGTGTCCAGATGCTTGGAGGAGAGCATTCAGGTGTACACCTGGGCACTGCTGTGTGTCGCTGTGTGACACTGAGCTAACCCCTCCTCCCTGTGGGGCATGGCTAGCTCGGGAGAGAGGAGTATTCGCCGTGCTCTGCGGGGACCTGGCTGGGGCGTGTCAGCAGAGCACCCGGGCATCCGTTCTCACCCATCTTTACAGGAAGTCTGTAAATTCCTACCACACCTGTTTCACAGGTGAGGTGAAGCACCATGGCCCAGGAAGGGTGACTGGGCCAGGTGGGCAAGTGGCCCAGTGGGAACTTGAACCCAAGTCAGTCTGTCCTAGAGCCAGCTCTGTGCATACCTAGTCCACCTGCAGTGTGCATGCCCTCCCTGCGTCTCGGGCTGCAGGAGATCTGACTGGCATCTCCTGTTTTCTGCAGGGCACTGTGGTGGCCACACTACATGTCTTTGATCCAGATGTGGTGCCAGCATCCGGGGAGCTCCTGAGGCGGTACACGGGCACACTGCTCCCGGGAGATGCCTGGGCCCTCCAGACCTTCCGTGTGGAGCACTCACCCAATGAGACCTTGGTCCAGGCCGACGGTGGCTTCATTCGGGCAACAGTGCATGACTACAGTAAGAGGGCTGGGTGCGGCCTGGCGGGCCCCAAGAAACCGGCAGCCCCTGTTGCTGGTCAGGAAAACCCCCTGCACACACTGACGCCGAGCCTGGCCCTCTGAGCCCCAGACAACCCTCTGCCCAGCCCCCGTCTCTGTTGGGCTCACCGCATCCACCGTGGTGGGTTTTTACAAGCTGCCCTCTCTTCCTGAGCTGCCCCACGGCTGCCCCAGCAGGCCCCCGTCACACCTCTCCATGCTGACCTTGCCTGGGCTCACTGCCCACTGCAAGCACACGTCATTGCCTGTGTCCTTCGTCCGACCCTGGCACCTACTTTGCTGCCCTTCAGGTGGCCGAGTGCCCGGGGATACTGTCCCCCTTCAACCCTTCTCGGCCAGCAGCTCTCTACTGGCCGAGATCGGTTGGCGCACAGCACAGTTGGCGCACAGTAGCAGCTTTGCACCCGTGAGTGGGGAGACCCTGAGACGCTGTGCTGTCTGACTCCTGGAAGGGACCTCAGGGCTGGGCCCGGGTGCTGGCAGCGCTCACCTACACACGGGGCATTCTCATGAGCTGCCTGGCCTCCCTGCCACCTTCCCAGCCCTCCTGCCCATTTCCTGGGCTCACCTTCCAAATACCCCACTGTACCTGGGTCCTTGTTTGGGGATCTGCTTCTGGGGGACCTGGGAACACTAGTGCCTTTACCCCTTTCTGCCTGGCCTGATCACGTTTCTTTCACATCCTCTCCTCCCCTACCAAGCCATTGAAGGCTCCCTGCCTTGTGCAGGGAAAACCTCACCCACTCGCTCTGACTCTGTGTGCCAGAGCCCCACCTCCATCCTTCGGTCTCCACGAAGCTGATGCCACAGCCTTGGCCATGGCAGGTGCAGAGGTGGACTGTCTCCTAGGCCTGGGGGGCGTGGGAGTCCAGCCCCACTGGAGGCTGCTGCTGTCGAGAGTTCTCGGGGGGAGGGGACAGGAGGGCCAGGCAGCCTGCCCAGGGCCTCAGTGGTGCCAGTCTTGACCTCTTGTGTGCCCACACATCACACACACAGTCCCAACACACACACATACACACCTCATGCACATACCTCATACACAAACACCACACACATACATACCACACACATAACCCACACACATACTCCATAATACACACTCTCCACACAGTACACATACATATTCCATACACACACACTCTACACAGTACACACACATATTCCATACACACACCCCCCACATATACATATCCTCACACACATACATACGCTGCGTGCGCGCACACACACGGTATGTACGCACAATACTTTCCAGCTCAGTACAATAGGTAACATTTTAATAGGGGTTCTAACCTTTTGCCAGCTGCCAGGTCTGTTACCTGCCCACCGGGTGTGTGTGTGTGTGTGTGTGTGTGTTTGTGTGTGTGTGTGTGTGTGTGTGTGTGTGTGTGAAGGTACGTGTTTTCAACCATGTGCATGTATGGGCAATGTATGCACCTGGGAGGAGCGTGCAGTGCCTGGGCCGTCATCACCATGCCCCCTCCCACAGGGCTGGTCCTCAACCGCAGCCTCCCCATCTCGGAGAGCCGCACCCTGCAGCTGGCTGTGCTGGTCAACGACTCCAACTTCCAGGGCCCTGGGGAGGGCACCCTCCTCCTCCACTTCAACGTGTCGGTGCTGCCGGTCAGCCTGCGCCTGCCCAGTGCCTACTCCTTCATTGTGAGCAGGCGGGCCCTCCCCTTTGCCCAGGTGAGCCTTCAGCCCACTGCCAGCCTGGTGGGATGTGGAGGGGTGGGGACTCCCTCAGGGAGGGGCACTCCTCGGAGTGGGCGCTCTGTCTAGCACGTGGTCGGCGAGCCGTAGTTTGCCGCTCTGTTGACTGAGTTTGCCAACCACTGGACTAGACTAAATGTTACCGTGTAGTTGAAAGCTGTGAGGATTAGGCAATTGTGGCATATTGTGTGCAGAGAGGTAAAGGGTAGTATATGACAGTGGTTGGCAAACTCATTAGTCAACAGAGCGGCAAGCCGCGGCTCGCGAGCCGCATGTGGATCACGAGCCGCAGTTTGCCGACCACTGGTCTAGCACAGTGGTCGGCAAACTCATCAGTCAACAGAGCCAAATATCAACAGTACAACGATTGACATTTGAGAGCCAAATTTTTTAAACTTCTAACGCCACTTCTTCAAAATAGACTCACCCAGGCCATGGTATTTTATGGAAGAGCCACACTCAAGGGGCCAAAGAGCCGCATGTGGCTTGCAAGCCAGTTTGCTGACCACAGGTCTAGCAGATTGCAAGCCAGACCGGGGGGGGGGGGGGGGGGGGAAGGGGGTGACACCCCTCCCTGGGCTAATAAGTACATGGAGTGGCCCAGGAGGAGCCACGGGGCAGGGAGGCCAGAGCCTCTCTCTTCTCCATTATCTTTAAGTTTTGTTTTTGTTTTTTTTTAATAAATCTTTATTATTCAGATTATTACAGGTGTTCCTCTATTTTTCCCCCATAGCTCCACTCCACCTGATTCCCCACCCCACCCCATGCCCTTACCCCCCACCACTGTCTTCATCCATAGGAGTAAGATATTTGTCCAATCTCTTCCCGCACCCCTCACACCTGCTTCCCCTGAGAATCATCAGTCCACTCCCTTTCTATGTTCCTGATTCGATTATATTCACCAGTCCATTCTGTTCTTCAGATTTTTTTATTCGTTTGATTTTTAGATTCACTTGTTGGTAGGTATGTATTTGATGTCATTTTGTTGTTCATAATTTTTATCTTTACCTTTTTCTTCTTCTTCCTCTTCTTAAAGAATACCCTTCAGCATTTCATGTAATCCTGGTTTGGTGGCAATGAACTCCTTTAGCTTTCTCTTGTCTGTGAAGCTCTTTATCTGACCTTCAACTCTGAATGATAGCTTTGCTGGGTAGAGTAATCTTGGTTGTAGGTTCTTGCTGTTCATCACTTTGAATATTTCTTGCCACTCCCTTCTGGCCTGCATAGTTTCTGTTGAGAAATCAGCTGACAGTCGTATGGGTACTCCCTTGTAGGTAATTAACTGTTTTTCTCTTGCTGCTTTTAATATTCTCTCTTTGTCTTTTGCCCTTGGCATTTTAATTATGATGTGTCTTGGTGTGGTCCTCTTTGGATTCCTCTTGTATGGGGTTCTGTGCGCTTCCTGGACTTGTAAGTCTATTTCTTTCATCAGGTAGGGAAAGTTTTCTGTCATTATTTCTTCTAATAGGTTTTCAATATTTTGCTCTCTCCCTTCTTCTGGCACCCCAAAAATTCGGATGTTGGTTCGCTTAAAGTTGTCCCAGAGGCTCCTTACACTATCTTCATATTTTTGGATTCTTTTTTCTTTTTGTTTTTCTGGTTGGATGTTTTTTGTTTCCACATATTTCAGATCTTTGGTTTGATTCTTGGGGTCCGTTGATCTACAGTTGAGTTGCTGTATATTCTTTATTTCAGACAGTGTATGCTTCATTTCTGACTGATCCTTTTCCATTTTTTTTGGCATTCTCATTAAGCTCCTTGAAGGTCTCATCAAGTTTCTCAGCGGTTTTAAGAAGATTCTTGAGTAACCTTATAAATGTGGTTCTGAACTCTATGTCATCCAGTAGTTTGCTTTCCTCCGTTTCTTTCATTCGTGACATGTTTTTTTGTCTCCACATTTTGGCTGCTTCCCTGTGTTGATGGAGTAGCTTTGTGTGGTAGGTGACCTATAGGGGGCAGTAGCCCAGCCTCCCCAATCACCTGATGTGGACGCTCTTGGTACACCCCTTTGTGGGCTGAGTGCAAAGTCTTGGTGCAGTTAAGCCTTAATTGCTGTTGGTATACTGGGAGGAATTGACCTCCAGGCCAATTAGCTGTGAGCACTCACTGTGTCTATAATGGAAGAACTGCTGAGCTGAAGACACACTTATGGGGCAGGACTTGTTTCAGTGGGGCTTTGGTGCTCACTGAGTCTGCCTCTTGAATGTGTCACTTATGGATGTGAGGAGTTGAAATCTGGTGTCTCACTCTGACCACTAGGTACAGTGGCTTCTGGATCTCCAATGGGGTGCAGGTCAACTACTGTCTGAGGCCATCCAGCAGGAGCTACAGTGAGAGCTACAGTTTTCTCCTCTTTGCTTGGGGTTTGGAGGTTTTGGAGCTGTCTGACCCGGGCTGCAAGTTTGCTAGGTTAAGCTGCGATAGGGCAGGGCTTTCTTATGCTAAATACGCTGCTTGGAGCTTGGGTGGGTTTGTAGGTTGTGCAGGGCGGGGTCTCAGGGTGTCACTAGGCTAGGGCGTGGCAAACAGCAATGGCTGCTAGTTAGCCGGCTCTGTGTCCCCGACGGTGTCCCGGAGGTCCGTGCCCCAGTGCAGTAAACAATTATTCCTCTGCAAGCAAGCCACCGTCACTGGCAGACAGTCCAGCTTCTCCCCGTAGGAGTTTGGGTCCCCCGCGTCTCCCCAGAAACTGGATTTCAGAGTAGTCGGGGTCTTGTCTCCCTTTGGGTTGAAAAAAGCAACGCCTGCCGCCAGCCCGGATCACGCGCCTCCGTACCGCAGCTTTTCAGCGCTCGTGCACGTCTCAATGCTCTTTTCTCTTTCCTTCTAGTTGTAGAACTTCCACTCAGCCAGCTTTCCCGTGGTTCTGGGTGATAGACGTTTTGTCTTTTAGTTGAATTTTTTAAATTGTTGCGCGAGGCAGCAGTTTAGGTGTTTACCTACGCCGCCATCTTGGATTCTCTCCATTATCTTTAAGTTTTGTTCTCTCCCTTGTTGGTATCTATAAGACAGCTTTGTACAAGGGTAAGAGCAATGCCAAGCAGGTATGTGTATGCTGACTTGGAGAGACGTTCCTGGAGGGTTGTTAAGTGAAAAAGTGGTTTGCAGAAATGTTGGTCACGTAGCTCCACACGTCCAAAAGCCCGTCGTCATGGATGGGCTTTATTACCAGGGCCTTCCACTGGGCCCGGGGTGGGGAGTAGGGGAGGGGGCGCAGCCACTTCCCTCCTGTAAGCACATTTGCACTTGCCGTAGGCACAGAACGATGAGAAGTGGAAACAATTAGAGTCGTCAGTATTCCTGAAAGAAGACAAACAGTGCTTAGCATGTTGGTGCAGTTCTTTCTAGAATGTTTCATGTGAGCACTTTTCACATTGACTTGAAATTGCAGCAGAATTGATTTCACATACTGCCCCCTCCTGGGGAGCAGATGGGGTGTCATGGTTAGGGCCCTCTATCGCTGTCCTGGTGCTCGTTCCTGGGGTTGGCTCCCAGGCCCCCTTCACTTCCAGCAGCCACCTGGGCCCCGCACAGGAAGGAGAAGGGGTCCCCCCTCCCTTCCACACGTCCAAGCTCCCTGATTTGCCACCACCTGGGCCTTTCATAGAGGGGCGTCGAGGATGGTAGGGGTGACGAGGCAGCCCCTCTTTCCCAGGGTTTCAGCCAAGCCCAGGAAGGTCCCTGGTCCTGTGTGAGACCAGCAACCACGCTGCATGACTGTGTGGCTGGGTGCAGTGCTCTGATCAGGCGGTGTGGGCCATCCTGGCCACATGCAGTGAGGACAGGAACTGGTGGTCCCCAGGGCAAAACGCCTGGCTGGGCAGCGAGGGTGGTGCATAGGAAGGAGCCGTTGGCCTTTGTGCCTGAATGAGGGGCAGTGAGGAAAGAGCCTGCACCTCAGCCCTTGCGTGGAGGGTCAACGCTAACCCAGACTTCAGTGCCCGGCTCCTGGAAGCAGGGGCGTGTGGTGGTGTGATGGCCTGGGGAGAGCAGGGCCAGGCAGGTGCATGGCGACATGGAGGACAGGGAGTTCAGGGCTGCTGCCATTCCCAGATGAGCAGGGGACTGTTCCAAGACTCAGACTGCCAAGGAGTCCCTCCAGCCACACGAGCTTGTCCGGCCACCCTGCCACAGCACTCCCTTTGTCCGCGCCTAGGTTGGGAAAGTCTCTGTGGAGAACGGCCAGGAGTTCACAGGCATCCACCTGCTGTATGAGCTACAGCTCTCCAGTGCCAACTGCAGCGCCCTGGGAGTGGTCACCTCGGCCGAGGACACCTCGGGGACCCTGTTCGTGAATGACACGGAGGCCCTGCGGCGGCCCGAGTGTACCCAGCTCCAGTACACGGTGGTGGCCACCGACCAGCCAACTGGCAGGCAGGCCCAGGGCCCACTGCTCGTCACCATGGAGGGGACATGTGAGTTCTGGGCCCTGTGCAGGGTGAGGATGGGTGGGACATGGTACTGCCGCGGGTTTCCCCCACAGAAGGGGCCTGCTCCTGCTCCCTTCCGCGGATGGGTGGCTTCCCTGAGCCTGAGTCTCCTTCCCAATAAAATGAGAATAACAGTGCATGCCGCACAGCAGAGCCGGAAGGATGAAGGATGACGGGGACTGTGAAACTGCTCCACCCAGAGACACTGCGTAGCAATCAGCACTGCTCCCCATCACCCTGTCAGTGCATCCACACATGCACTTATTATGGGGCTGCCAGATAAAACTTGAATTTTAGGTTAAAAACAACAACTTCTTGGTGTATGTCCCATGCAACCTCTGCAGAGTCTCTCAGAAGACAAGTTTTTAGGTGTGTCAACGCAATGTTAGGGACGTACTTACACAAAGCAGGTATTCAGTGTTCATCTGAAACTCAGGATTTAACCTTGTGTCCTTGGCCACGTCTGGCCACCTCAACATCCTCCCTCCATACTCTCGCAGCCCAGTAGCTGTGCCCCCTTTGGCTGTGGTGCCCCCCATTTCCCAACAGCCCCATCACTCCTCTGTACCTGGTGTTGAGTTACTCCCTCCCCTCTGGACTCAACCCCTGGGGGCAGCTCAGCCAGTGCTGCCCTGTACGTGGATGCTGGCTGGACACTGGGCCCAGGGTGGCCCCCTGTGACCTGCTTCCTTCCACCCCCAGACATGGCTGAGGAGCCAGGCTGCCCCCTGTCCTGCGCTGTCAGCAAGAGGCGGTCCGAGTGTGAGGAGTGCGGTGGCCTGGGCTCTCTGACAGGCAGGTGCGAGTGGAGACAGGGAGACGGCAAAGGTAGGCCCCACACAGAGCCAGGGGCCTGCGGCCAGGCAGCCAACGGGGGTGGTGATAGCTGAGTGGATATAGGGTCTGTGTGGATCCTTCTCATGCCTCATCTCTTCCCCAGAGCCTTGTCCCCATCCATGGCTCCTGATGCCAGGAGATGGGCATAAGTTCAGGGTGTGGGTGGCATGAAGACATTCAGGCTGGTCATTGCCAAGGGAACAAAGATGGTTGGGGCTGGACTCTCTTTGGACTTGGGAGGGTCTGGGCCAAAGCTGGGATGTGTCGGGGACAGAAAGGCTCTACCTGGGAGGTCCCAGGTCAGGCAGTGGATCCCCAGGCAGGGAGGACTGACGCTGTGGACAGCAGCCAACTCCAAGCTGCACCCACCACTACAAGGACCCCTCTGGCAGTGCAGCCTTGAGGGGGGCCTCGCCTTGTCTAGCTTGTGGTCCCCTAGGTGTGAGGCTGACACAGCCCTGGGGTGACCAGCCCTTCCATCCCTCACCAACTACCTGTCCTTATCCATTCAGCACCCCCAGGCACTTCTCAGGGATGCCCCTGCTTGCTGGTGGGGCTGCATGGGTGGGGTTTTTAATCCTTACCCAAAGGACATGTTTTTGATGATTTTAGAGAGGAAGGAGAGAGAGAAACATTGATCAGATGCTTTCCATACCCATCCCGACTAGGGATAGAACCCACAACCATGTACGGGATGGTGCTCCAACTGACTGAGCCACCCGTCCATGGCTGCCTGCGGATTTCACTGCTCAGGCCTTGGAGGGGCTGGGCTGTCCCTAGAGGCCCCGGGGTGCCGTCCACCCTCCTGGCTCTGAATCTGAAAGGCTGACCAGGGCTGCGCTCCTGTAGGGCAGTGACCCGCCCACTGTGTGTTACAGGGATCTCCAGGAACTTCTCCACCTGCTCCCCCAGCATCAAGACCTGCCCCGACAGCCACTGTGATGCCGTGGAGAGCAGCAACCCCAACATCTGCCCCCAGGACTGCCTTCGTAAGCAACCCGCTGGGCCTGCCCAGTCAGCCTCAGTTAGGACAGGCCCTGGAGAGGTGGGGGAGCACGTGGGAGGCCTGGACTCCCACCTGCACTTCAGCCTGACGAGGCACGTTCCTGGGTTTTATGTGCCCACCTTTGTCTAACATTGTATTTGAATGAAGGGCTCTGCCCCCCCTCAAAATAAAAATTGGAGCTAGGTGCCCTGACCCAGTTTCACCCTGGCCAACTCACAGGGATGCAGCTTCCCTGCCCCCGCCCCCAATCTGCTGGTCACCTCTGCTGCCCCTTCTCCACTTAAGAAAATCAGCCCTGTGTGGACCTTGGCAATGTCCCTGGGCAGCCTATGGGTTCCTCTCCACATCTGCAGTGACCAGGGAACTGGCTTGGGGACAGGTCATGCTGAGGCTCCTGTCCAGATGACCTGGACTTCTGAGCTCATTCCCCAACTCTTCCCCCGGCCCCCCCCCGCCCCCCCCCCCCACACACACACACACACACACACACGCACATCAGGCAGGCAGGGAGGGACCTCCTCTGGGTGGTCCTGGCTTATCAGGTCACCCAGGAGGCTGAGTGGCTTCCTTTGTCACCAGGGGGCAGCATCATTGGCGGGCATGAGCCAGGGGAGCGCTGGGGGATTAAAGCCGGCTTTGGGACCTGCAACTGCTTCCCTGAGGAGAGGAAGTGCTTCTGTGAGCCGGAGGACAGCCAGGGTGAGTGGGGCGGACACATGGGGGGCAGGGCTCCCTATACCTCCCCACAAGCCAGGGAGTAAAGTGCAGGGAGGCAGTCACCCCAGAGACCCTCCTCCTTCCCCCTGGGCCTCTGTTCCCCATCTTTGCAGGCAGGGAGCTAGGTCAGGGAGTCCATATCATGCTTTATAGCCCTAAATTACATGACAGGGTTGGGCTGGAAAATTACTTCTCCCACCAAATAACTCCGTGGCTGCTCAGATTGTCCCCGTGCAGGGCCTTGGCTGGGCCCGGCGCTGGCCAGCTGGGGCGCCCCTGTCCCAGCCAGAGCCTCCGGTGCTTCCTCTGGGACAGCAGGTGTAGTGCAACACGGTTTACTGAGCACATGGGCTCGGGGACATGTTTCTGTTTCTGGCATTTGAGTGGTTATTGAATGGCCCCAGGTCCTGAGCCACTCGCCTGCCCTCGCTTTTATTTTTAAAAAAAAACACAGACATTGGGAACACAGGATGTTACCTCCCACAGCCCTCCAGGCCAGCTGACTGCAGTGCAGCGCCCCCTCCCTCACTCCCACCCCCATCCTGACGCGATGTGCGCTGCCTCTGCTGTCGTACACACTCTGTGCCGCTCGCCCTCCTGGCGTGTTGGCGGGTATTCTGGTCCCTGCGCCAACAGCACTGGCCAGCCGCTCACACTTTGTCTCAGCAGCCACAGTTCTCCAGGCTGGAGGGCTGTGCCGTGCTGGCTCCCCTTGGGATTTGGGGGGCCCTCCGAGTGTGTTCCTCACGGCCGCCCCACCCGCAGACCCGCTGTGCGACGAGCTGTGCCGCACGGTGATCGCGGCAGCCGTGCTCTTCTCCTTCATCGTCTCTGTGCTGCTGTCCACCTTCTGCATCCACCGCTACCACAAGAATGCCCACAAGGCGCCCATCGCCTCGGCCGAGATGACTGTCCACCGGCCAGCCCAGGCCTTCCCAGTCAGCTACTCCTCGTCCAGCGCCCGGCGGCCCTCGCTGGACTCCATGGAGAACCAGGTCTCCGTGGATGCCTTCAAGATCCCGGTGAGGTTCCATGTGGGGCTCCCGGAGGCCCTGCAGGTGGCACTGGCCTCTGGGGGCTACGGAGGGGAGGGCTGCCTTGGCGGTGGGGGGGAGTTGTCCTGCAACCACAGGCAGCTTGTGCGTGAGTTTCCAGCAGCCCCTGCCTCCACTGAAATGACTTCCAGGGAGGGCGGGGCAGGGAGCAAGGAGGCAGTTTAGTGAGCGAGACTGATGGGTGCTGATTCAGACAGGCTGAGGTGTGGCCCCAATCATACAGTGAGGGCAGTCTGCTACACCTGCCGATGTCCAAGGATTTGGGGGCCCCACAGGGTAGTGTGGACCCCTGGGGGTGGGGGTTGAACAAAGGAGGTCTATGGTCTGCCTTCATTTCCACGGAATGCTCTGTTGAGGAGTCTGTAGGGTGGGTGCAGAAGTGGGAGACCGGGGATGAGGCGCTGTCCCCATGCAGGTGAGAGATGGTGGCAGCAGCAGGGAGGGGAGCCCCTCTGTGGCGTGGGGGGCCACCTGTGCTGGAGTCAGCCCCTCCGCTCTGCCACCAGCCAGCTGACAGAGTGCCAGCCAGAACCAGTAGGCGTCCAAGTCCCCTTCTCAGTGGGAGAAGCCGGATCTGTGGTCACCGTGTGCTCCTCAGGGCCCCTACTGGCCAGGCCTCCCCTCAGCCTGCCATACCCCTTCGCATTCTGGCTGGGAACTGCCTGTGGAGCTGGGAGCAAGGTCTGGGGGATCTAAGGTCAGTGCTGAGTGGAGGGTGCGTGGGAACAGAAGTCCCACCTCAAGGCTGGGAAGGGGGAGCTCGGTGTATGGACCTTCAGTCAGGAGGCTCAGCATCCAGGGGCCATATGGTCCTGGCCATCACAGCCAGGACGGGGAGGTGGCTGGGTTTGCAGGAGGAGCCACCGAGGGGGTGCTTGCCCCTTAGTGAGGGTCTGGGCCAGAGAGGCTGTTCCCAGCAGCAGCAACCACTGCAGCCTCCCTCCCGGCCTTCCTACTTCCAGTCACGTGCCAGGTAGGGGGCTGCAGCCCTGCCCAGCAGTGTCTGAGCTTCCACAGAGGCCTCTGGGATGAGCCATACCATTCCTTTACCCTGGGAGTTTGCAGTGAGGCCCCTGGGAGAGGGGGGCTGATGGTGCTCGTGCTGGTGGATCCGCCCACCTCGGCCCACATCACCTGCTGCCCAGAATGCAGCGTGACCAGAGCCCGGCCTGAGACCTAAGGGCCACACTGCCCGGCTCCGAGGCCTCAAACGTGCCACTCAGCCACTCACCTCAGTTTGCTGATACAGAAACGAGGGAGAATGACATTTAATATTTTTAAGAAGATGAAACTGGTGATAGCTGTGCGTGCTCAGTGCGGTCTCTGTAGTAACTGCAGTTTCCAGGCAGTGTGAGGACTCCGGGCAGTGATGACAATGTTGTCCACTCTGACCCTGACTGTGGGTTCCTAGGGAGCCTCAGACAACACCAGGACGCCCGGGAGCCGGCTGGAAGGTGCCCTGGCCATGGTGCTGAGAGGAGGCTGCCTCTGCTCCCAAAATCAAAAGGCCTGGTCTGGTCGTTGCAGGGGCAGCGAGTTTTCAGGGGTGTCATCTCTGTGGGCTGGGTGATCCCAGTATGGCACATGGTGAGCAGCCCCCAGAAGCCACGTCCACGCCCAGCTGCAGGGGGACTTGGGAGGGGAGGTTCCAGGCTGGCGTGGGCATCCCCAGTCAGAATCCCAGTGCACAGGCCAGGCAAGGTGTCTGAGAAGACATCCTGGAGAGGTCTTGAGTATGTGGGCAAGGTGTGTGTGAGGGGGAACATGCCAGGCAGGTGTGTGCAGGTTCAGAGGGATGGCCAGCTCCGGGGGAGGAGCAGCCTCCTCCACAGGCTGCCGGGAGGTTCCCCAGGAGCACAATGGTACCCAGCCAGGGGCTGCCACTCAGGGAAGTTGCCCTGGACACTTCCACCGTAGTGACTTGGGCCATGGGGGGTTCCTGCCATCTGCAGAGGGCGCGCCAGGACCTGGGCTCAGCCCAGTCAAGGCCTTGTGGGCCTGGTGCCCAAAGCGGAAGCAGCTGAGAGGATTGGGCCTGGCTCCCAGGGAAGAGGCCTTGTTCCCACATGAGCACCTGTCGTGCTTAGTGAGCCCTGAACACCTCATTAGAGAGACGAGGACACTGGCCCAGGGTGGCCCCGGGCATGTTCAGTGAACTGGGACCGCCAGGCCAGTCTGTGGCAACACCTGCCTTGCCCTGGTGGAGGCCTGTCATGGAATGGCACCTCTGGGCCCAGCTGTGCGGCCCTGCCCGTAGGGACATGGGTGACTGTCCCCTGCTGGTCCAGATCACAGTCAGTTCTCTGCAACTGGAGCTCATCCACTGGGACTTGTTCATGGGTCTTGCCTTATTCTTCTTCTCTTACCCTCACCATCTTCCTCCCCTCACTTCTCCCCATTCCTTCCACCCCAATGTAGGAGGACCCCAAGTGGGAATTCCCGCGGAAGAATTTAGTTCTCGGAAAAACTCTGGGAGAAGGCGAATTTGGAAAAGTGGTCGAGGCAACAGCCTTCCGGCTGAAAGGCAAAGCTGGGTACACGACTGTAGCCGTGAAGATGCTGAAAGGTACCTGTCCAGGCAGCACACACAGGTGGCTCTGCCATTCACACCTGTGGGAGCCCCAGGGGTAGATGAAACCACCCGACAGCCAGCTGGCACCGTGCTGGCACCTCCTCAGGAGCCTCCAGGGTTGTTCTTTTTTTAAAAAAATACATTTTTATTGATTTCAGAGAGGAAGGAAAAGGGAGAGAGAGAGAGAGAAAAACATCAATGATGAGAGAGAATCATTGATCGGCTGCCTCCTGCACACCTACTGGGGATTGAGCCCAAAACTCAGGCATGTGCCCTTGACCAAAATCGAACCTGGGACCCTTCAGTACGCAGGCCAACATTCTATGCACTGAGCTAAACCAGCTAGGGCCAGGGCTGTTCTTGAGTGGCTGCAGTCTGGGGACCCCACCCATCTCCAGGTTCAGGTGGTTCCTGGAGAAGCAGGACGAGGACTTTCCTCCCTTGGAAGGTTCTAGAGTGGTGTAGCTTCTACACCAGTGGGTCCCAGCATGAGGCACATACCCCACAGAGGGGCAATTTGATTTTTAAGGGGGGAAATTCAAGAATGAGTTAACAGTTAATTTTTTGCATTTCTTATGGTTTTAGGGTCCTCTCATACAGTATATAAATATGTTGTGACATATTTATGCATTTCAGTTCTCTATTATGTTTTGAAAGTTTATTTATTGTTTTTTCATATCACTTCATATTATTATTTTTTAACAATTTCTTAGTGACTTCTTCCTCAGTATTTCAACTGTCCTTTCGTTCTTTTCTTTTTCTCTTTCATGGATGCCATGATCTTTGGAAGCTTGTTTAGACCAAGTTAATGGCCTTCTAGGCTTCCTCCACATGAATAGGAGTTCACTTTTTGAGTAGTAAGAATTATATGTCACCGGAGGGCATCGGGATTTTAGAGATGCTTAGGTGGAGCATGGCCAAAAAAATGTTGGGAACCACTATTCTCTACCAACGTTGGGTAAAGACCTGAGTTTTAAAACGATTTTAAAGCCCTTTGTTGAACTGCTAGCTCTTCCCACGTCACTCTGCCCCATTCATTGCTCTCAACTTAGTGTCTGCTGGGTCCCTGGTGGAAAGGCCACCTGAGAGGACTGGACACCCCAGTCTGGCCATGAGTGACCAGTTGTGCCACAGGCTTGGCTCTGAGCGGGCACACACCCAACCACACCAACTTACGTTTCTCCAGAGACTGGGCAGAGGGCCCTCTGCCATGGCTGGGCACTGGGTGGACTGACAAGGTCCCAGCGGCAGTGTGGTGGGTGAGACCTGGCTGGTACACAGTCGGGCCACACATGCAGTGCTTCCGGATGCTTCCCCAGGCCTTCAGACTATGTCGCCCCTTACCTGAGAGATCCCACGCCCCAAGTGGGCACAGTGAGGCCTCCCCAGGGCCTGCCATGTGTGGTACAGGGATTCCTGATTCCTGGTGTCCATCTCCTCTCACTTTCAGACAAGTCTGCGGCCACAGCAGTGGCATGGCATAGTTGGGCAGTGGGTCATGGGGCGCTGACCCAGGAGGACAGTAGCACAGCTTCTGACTCAAAATACCTCCACATGGGGCTCCCACTCCCGATGGGACCCCAAACCCGGCCCTGCCCACTCTCAGGATGCATGCCCTCCTCCTGGCAGGAGACTTCTGTAAAATCTGTGGCCTTTACCTTCCTCCAGGGCTTTGCCCCAATGTCAAGTGCTTGGTCATCAGGTGTTTGGGGACATCAGGGGGTCCCCTTTCCTTCCCAGAGGATTAATGAGGGGGGTCTCTGTGAACAGCTGTCTTTGAAAGATGGCGATTGCAAGGAAGTAACTCCACTTAACGCCCAGCCCAGAGGCTGGGAGGCTGTCCATGGAGAGATCTTACTGCAGGACGTTGCCTCCTGGGGTTCTTATTCCCTGGAGGCAGAGAGGAGGCCACTGGGACCATCCTACTGGTGGGCTGAGAGTAGCTCCAAGCTGTGGAAGTAGGGGGAGGGGATCTGAGGAGGCGGCGGGTCTCTGCAGATGCCTGCTGTGGGCCCATGTGACCCTGCCTGGTCACAGACGGGGCTTCCAGAAGGGATGGGTTTGCAGCCCTCTCCGTTTACATATGTTTCAGAGAACGCCTCCCCAAATGAGCTGCGGGACCTCCTGTCAGAATTCAACCTCCTGAAGCAGGTCAACCACCCCAATGTCATCAAGCTGTATGGGGCCTGCAGCCAGGACGGTGAGGCCAGCCACAGGACAGCAGCTGCAGGGCCCAGGCCCAGCTCTGGGCCGCGACGCTCTTCTTCCTCCTCTCCCCCTCCTCTCTCTGGCCCCTGCTCTCTGTCCTAGAGCCCCCTGTGTCAGTGAGAGGGCTGGGAGGGGCTGCCCCAGTAGTGCTTGCATGAGGCCAGAGCCCTAGGCCTGCTGGGCTGCCCAGAGGTCTCTGGTAGCATTCTGGTTGTTGGCACCCTGCTCCAGGCAGAGCCCCTGGGTGAGGAACTCCAGAAGTGGATGGTGCCTCCTAGGCACCTACTGGGGACTAGGCATGCTGTGATCTCCAGGTGACCCCAACCCTACATGACAAAGGCATTGTCACCTAAAGACACCGGAGACCAACCGCCAGGGGCCTCTCACTGTTTGTGCGCGCACGTGTGTGCATGTGTGTGTTGGGGGTGTGAGGGGACAGGGAGCCAACAGGGAGAGGGCAGCAAGGATGCTGGTCAGTGCCAGCAGGATTCAGGCCTGGGAGCTGCTGAGAGCAGGCAGGAGCTGAAAGCAGGTGGGCCATGTGTGATTAGACCCTGCCTCCATCAGTCACTCCCAGACCATGCTGTGCCAGGACAGGGATACGGAAAGGCTCACACCCTAGCAGCGAGGGTATGCACTCCCAGGAAGCACTGAGTACAAGAGCCGCCGACTTGGGCACCCTGGGATAAGATCATGCTCAACCACCCAGGCAGCGGCTTCATCGTGGGCCTCACAGAGGGAGAGCAAGTGATGTGAGAATGAGCTGGGACTTAAGTCCTGGAGCTGCCTGGAACCCAGGCACTTACCACCCAGAGCAGGGCTGTGTCCCTCTGCCTACTTGCTGGTAGGGGGCAGAGCTCCCCTGAGGGGGCCTGCGTGTCCTCCCTCCTTCCCATGCTGTATGGGGCACCCAGGGCTAGCTTGACTTTTGTCTGCCAGGGCCTGGTAGGCAGCCAGCCCACAGCCCCCTCTCCCCCAGGGCCGCTTCTCCTCATTGTGGAATACGCCAAGTACGGCTCCCTTCGGGGCTTCCTGCGAGAGAGCCGGAAGGTGGGGCCTGGCTACGTTGGCAGCAGAGGCAGCCGCAACTCCAGCTACCTGGACAACCCGGACGAACGGGCCCTGACCATGGGTGACCTCATCTCCTTCGCCTGGCAGATCTCACGGGGGATGCGATACCTGGCCGAGATGAAGGTGTGTGCTGCCCCAGCCCGCACCCCCACTGCCTTGGTGGGCCTGGGTTTTAGGGGGTCCCTGCTATGTCTTCCTTGCAGCTCGTCCATCGGGACTTAGCAGCCAGAAACGTCCTTGTAGCCGAGGGGCGGAAGATGAAGATTTCGGATTTTGGTCTGTCCCGGGATGTATATGAAGAGGATTCCTATGTAAAGAGGAGCAAGGTACCAGGTCTTGGGGTGTGCTGGCCTGAGACCCCGGGCATGGTGGGGACAGCAGTCGGTGCCCACAGAGTGAAGAGGATAAAGTGGATTTTTAGAGTATAAACTTCTAGCCCTCATCCCCAAATCCTTCCCTGATCTTGGGTCTCCAGAGACCCAGTGCAGAACCCATCCTGGAGTCTGTTCCTCTCTTCTGGAGGGCCACACCCACACCTGCCCTTCAGGGCTGGCTGCCGAGAGCCGGGTGCCGAAGCTTCTCTTGCTCTCCATCACTGTCCCTTTTGAAGGCCTCCTGATGCTGTGGAAATAGCCATCCTCTGCACTGTCCCCCTCCCTTGTGCGGAATGAAGGCCCTGTTTCCGTCCTGTGTAACTCAGCTCTTTGGCAGAGGAGAGTGGTGTGGCCATTCGTTGTAGAAAGGCATGAAGCATATCACAGGTGGAGGTTCTGGGACGGGAGCCTAGGAGCCTGGGTGAGTTGGGAGGCGCAAGGAGGGCCCTAGAGAGGGTCCAGAGACAGCATAGGGTCGTTCTCAAAACAGCCAAAAAGTTCAACTCAGGCCCCCAAGAGCACAGGCTGCAGGCCGTGTTGTTACAAACACATGCCCTGGAAACAGACTTCATCAGGGACATGAATCCTAAACAATGCTTTAAAGAAAAAGGGGTTACAGTAAATGCTGTGTTGAAATCCACTGCGCATCCTCCAAATCTCTGAAGTAGGTCTTCGGGGCCCCTCTGGGGAAATCTGGTTCCTGGCATGGTGTAGCTTCCTGCGGCATTGGTCTTGTGCCTCTTCGTTGTGTTGCCCACTTAGCCCTCTCCTGCAGCCTCCCTCCAGCCGACCAGACGGACTCAGCTCACAGGCCATTCAGGAGTCACAGCTGACCCGACGTGCAGAACAGACGCTGCTTAAAAAAGAGTAACACAAAGAGCAGCCGCACGGGGCATCACCCCGTGAGGGTGGAGGCCCCTGTGGTCACAGGCTGTGAGGACGGTGTTTCGTTTTTGCTGGGGTTTCCGTTGTGACAGCCCATCTCAGCACTGCCAAAGGGGAAGTGGAGAGGGGCTATCCCCACCCTGTGGAGGGATGTGGACAGAGCCTTCCTGTCGTTGCCCTGATCCTCCAAGAAGGCCCTGTGCCACCGAGCAGAGAAGCATGAGGGGTTCAAACACAGGGCCCCAAGAGCATAGGCTGCAGGCAGCGTTGTTACAAGCACATGCCCCAGAAACGGTCCCACTTCGTCAAGGGCGTGCATCCTAAAGGATGCTTTAAAGAAAAAGGAGGTACAGTAAATGCTGCAATAAAATCCACCACACATTTTAAAATGGATTTCTGCCTCAAGACTTACCTACTGGAAAGCTCTTCATCAAGTGGCATTGGGGTCACTTCTGGTCAAGATGGCAAAGCAGGTGCATTCTGCTCACCTCCTCCCACTACCACATCGACACTACAACCAAGTTACAGAACGACCACCCTTCAGAACCACCTGAAGACTAGCTGATGAGCAGAACTATAACCAAGGGTGTAAGAAGTAGCCATGTTGAGAGTGGTAGGAGGGATGGAGACACGAAAAGGGCTGGTCCCACACCCCTGTGTGGCAGTTAAGAGTTGGGCGGGATATCTCGGCTTCAGAGGGGTCCCCTGAGGAGTGAGGGTCCCAGCCCTGCACCAGGCTCCCCAGCCCGGATCATTAGTGCCAGGAAGAGCAGTCCCCACAACAGCTGGCTCTGAAAATCAGGGAGGATTCTGTCCAGGTGAGAGGGAGAGCTGCTGTAGACCCAGGTGTCCTCTTAAAGGGCCGAGCACATACTTGCTCACAAACACTCTCCCTGAGCTCCAGCAAAGGGACAGCAGCTCGAAAAATGCCAGGGACAAACGGAGGAACTGAATTATCTGGCTTCGGGCAAAGGCTGGAGGGGCAGCTCTCCCCTGGAGCAAAGTGCCTGCTGGCACCATTGTTGCTTAGCTGAGCCCTCCTCCAATCCAGCCTGCAAGTGCAGCTGTGCACAAAGTCTGAGTCTCCATTAACCACACCACCTGATGATTCTCTTACTCCCTGCCAGGCCAAACCTCTTTCAGAGGCTAATCCACAAGCTGTTAGCCTGGGCTCACTCTGGAATTTTCTAAAATCTCTTGAAGGCCCACAAACCCCAAACAAGAAGCGTCTGGCCTTGGTGTGCCTGTTGGTTAAGCAGCCCCAAGCCTGGCAGTGGTGGTAACCAGCCTTGGTTCGCAGCATAACCCAGGTGCTTTCAAGCCCGGAACAGGCAGCTACCAACCAAAAGTTACTTCGTAGCTCCTCCCAAGTGGTCCAAGGCAACAGCTGACCTTGGCCTGCACTGGAGCCTCTCCCAAGAGACTCCAAAACCAAAAGAAACACACCTGGTGGCTGGCTTCAGACCACTCCAGAACAACCCCCAGTTAGCACTACAAACATCACACCCTAAAGGTGGACTTGGCAGGTGTCTTAGCCCCACTGCAGTAAATCTCACTCCTGGGGTCCGCCCTCACACAACCGCTTGTCCACTATAGTCATGGCCAGTCTTCACGAGGGTCAGTCCCAGCACTGACATGCCGGCAGCAGTCAAGACTCAACTGTAACAGGAGGGCATACAACCCACAGAAGGGACTCCCTGAGAGCGTCCGGCTCAGGTAAACCGGGGGATTGTGCCACTGGGCCTCACAGGACACCTGCTACACAAGACCACTCTGCCAAGACTGGGAGACATAGCAGACCCACCTAAAACACAGAAACAAGCACAGGAGACAGCCAAAATGAGGAGACAAAGCAACATGTCCCAAATGAAAGAACAAAACTCGCGCTCTACCAGAGGCAAAGTTCAAAACACGGGTCATAGAGATGCTCAATGAGCTTGGGGGAAGAATAGATGGTCACAGAACTTCAACAAAGAGATGGGAAACATAAAAAAGGAGATAGAAATCATAAAAAGAATTGGTCAGAAATAGAGAATGCAATAACTGAAATTAATGCACTAGATTGAATCAACAGCAGATTAGCTGAAGCTGAGGATCGAGTCAGTCATTTAGAAGACAGAGTAGCAGAAAGCACCCAATCAGAGCACCAAAAAAATAAAAAAGAAAGAATCCCCCCAAAATGAGGATAGTTCAAGGGATTTGTTAGGTCTGACCGACCCCAGCACCTCTGCAGTGAGGGGTACTTTTCCAGAGGATGCTGAAAGAGCCCTGGCATAAAAGAAGAGGCAAAAACCAGCCCCCAGGCCCATAAACAGATTTCTTCCTCGGAGCTGCCCAGAAGAGCAGTTAGTGTGTTGATTTGCATCAGAACTCCCAAGATAGAAGTGCTGGTTTCCCAAAGTCACTCATCAGAAGTCAGGGCAGATCTTGCTGGATGGTGTTCTTTGCACACCAGCTGGGCAGCACCACCCGGGGCACCCCAGAGCTCCCCAGATGTGGCTGTGGAGGACCTAGCTTGGGCTTGGTATCAGTTCCTTGGGTTTTTCTCAGCAGGAATGTGGTGCTTGACAAGCAAATCTGTGTATCCGTGGGCAAGCCAGCAGACTCCCTCTGGCATCTCAGCTGTGCCCAGGAGGGCCAGTCTGGATCCCAGACCCTCTGAAGCTGTGTGCCAGTTCTGTACCTGGGAGCATTCTGGTGTCATTACTCAGCATCCCCCAGAACTGGAAGTGCCTGAGACAGAGCCACGCCCTCCTGCACACTCCCCTCCTCCATTTCCCAGCAACATTAATGCCCTTCTTTCACTCCCTCTTTAGGGCCGGATTCCAGTCAAATGGATGGCAATTGAGTCCCTATTTGATCATATCTACACCACCCAGAGTGATGTGTAAGTGTGGGTGTACCTTCCTGGGTTACATGTCGGGGGGACTATGCAACCTGTCTGGGCAGCTAGCTGGGAACAACGCTGGCCCTGAGTGCTTGTCAGCTTGTGTTGAGCATCAGCAGTGACTCCCCAGCCTGAGGGAGCTTCATGTCTTCATTTAGCCCAGTGGTTCTCAACCTTCCTAATGCCGCGACCCTTTAATACAGTTCCTCATGTTGTGGTGACCCCCAACCATAAAATTATTTTCATTGCTACTTCATAACTGCAATTTTGCTACTGTTAATGAATCGTAATGTAAATATCTGTGTTTTCCGGTGGTCTTAGGCTCTACAGCAGTGGTTCTCAACCTGTGGGTTGCGACAGGTTGAGAACCACTAGCAGGGTCGCCAACTCACTGCTCTGGGACCCAGGCTGAGACCTGCTCTCTGCAGGTGGCAGTGGAGGCTCTGGGCTGGTGGGCCAGCAGCTGCTGGGGCGACAGATGTCTGAGCTTCCCAGAGGGCAGGGCAGGCATGGCGCAGCCACTCACTGGTTGTCTTGCTTCCTGTAGGTGGTCCTTTGGTGTTCTGCTGTGGGAGATTGTGACCCTAGGGGGCAACCCATACCCTGGGATTCCTCCTGAGCGGCTCTTCAACCTTCTGAAGACAGGCTACCGGATGGAGAGGCCTGACAACTGCAGCGAGGAAATGTGAGCAGGCTTTGCTTCGGCCCCGCCTCCCTCATACAGACATGGGGTTTGGGAGGGGCAGGGCACATGCTTCTTCCCTCCTCTCTTAGCAGCCCTGGGTGCCAGTCTGCAGTGAGCTGGGGGGTGGGTAGTGACAAGCAGAGCATGACAGGGCAGAAGTCACAGAACCCCCCTCAGGCATGGCAGCAGATGCTGAGGATCCAACTCCACTGGGGGCTGGGTGGGCTTCCTGGAGGGACCTACAAGGATGAGGGGGAGCAGAGCCCAGAGAGGCGTGTGGGAAGGATGAGATCAGACTAAGAGCAGCTGAGCCCAAGGCCAGACACCTGTGCCTGCAGGTCACTTGGAGAGGGGCAGGTAGCTCAGACTGGCCCATGGGGCACATATTGGGGAGTGCCCAAGGAGAGGTGCAAAGGTAGGAAAGGGGTAGGCCAGCAGCACCCAGTCATCAGCCCAGGGGCCAGCCTTGGTACACAGAGGTCCTCAGGTGACTCTCACAGCATGGGTGGAGAGCACATGAGAAAGGAGTTGTCTGCATGCAGACACAGACTGGTATATTTACTCCACAAAGTCCTCGTGCACTTGCCACGTGCCCAGCCCAGGGCTAGAAGAGTGAGTGGCACACCTCCCTCCAGCCCGGGCTGGCAGCCAGCTGGCCCAGCACTCCACATATGGCAGCCCTGGAGATCTTGCAGCCATGCAGGGCGCCGCAGAAGTGAGGAGGTGGTAAAGGTATAAGACAGAGGTGTGAGTGGCTGATTGGCAGAACTTTCTGTGTGTTTCCACACCTAGTTCAACCTGCAGAAGAGTTTGAAGGACTGGCATTGCCCACTCAGCCACCATAGTGGGCACGGTTAGCTAGCTATCAGTGTCTTTGAAAGGGACTTGAAAACAAATCTCTCTCAAGGGTCAGGAAGCTTACAGTGCTGGGCACCCTGAGCCCCGATGACCCCTCACCCTGGCCCAGCTCAGAGAAGGATGTCAATAATGCAGAAACTGCTTTGGGGCTCAGGAACAAAGCCCCCTCCCAGACCCCTTGGCACTGTGCTGGGTGTGGTGGCTGTGACAAGGGGGTCCTTTCTGGGTCACAGCCACCCGTCTGCTCT
The DNA here is from genome assembly GCA_026230045.1 of Corynorhinus townsendii. Lineage (NCBI taxonomy): Eukaryota > Metazoa > Chordata > Mammalia > Chiroptera > Vespertilionidae > Corynorhinus > Corynorhinus townsendii. The sequence goes on along the minus strand of JAPDVU010000008.1, from coordinate 96,249,700 downwards.
TCCCACCAGGTACAGCCTGATGCTGCAGTGCTGGAAGCAGGAGCCAGACAAGAGGCCAGTGTTTGCTGACATCAGCAAAGACCTGGAGAAGATGATGGTTAAGAGAAGAGTGAGTACCTAGAGCAGATTCCCAGTGTGGGCCACCAACAGGCTGGATGTGGCAGTGGAAGGGGAGGGGTTGGGGGAGGGGTTCCAGCCCAACCCAGGGCCATGGAAGTCCCTGTGCAGGGGCAGAGTGAGGCTATGCAGGGGAGATGACCATGCTGACCACGTAGGGCACCAGGCCCCTTGGGCTTCTTTTCAAATCATGAAGACACCAAGATTTTTAGCATGACACCTGGAAGAGCTCTCAAAAGACAGGTGTATGAGAGAATCATTCCAAAGCCAAACAAAATCACAGGAAAAAGTTGACATGAATGTCCTCAATGCAGATGTTCTGAGGGGCCCAGCTGAGGGACGGACTAGGGAGTAGAACACCACCCCCTCTAAAGGACCCCTTGTTGCAGCCGCATGTGACCTGTAGGAAAACGAGTTCCAGTGAGTCAGGTCTTCTGAGTTTTAAGGGATATTTATGCTACATTACCCAGTTTTTAATGTTAGCAACTCATTTACATTTTCAAAAGCTCAGTGTAGGCCAAACAAAACAGATCTGAGAGGCCACATTCAGCCGTGTGCCTTCAATTTAAACTCTGTAGGAAAATGAGAAAAATCAACAAAGTTTCAGCTAATATTTATGGAGCAGTTGCTGTGCACTCTGTTCTGTCTTAGATCATGGAAATGCAAGGAAACAAACAGCACACACCCTGCCCTCGTGGCGTTTACATCGGCACTTCATCCTCACGTGTACACATTTACCAACGGTTGTAATTTCTTCAAACAGGAAAAGCAAGATGCATGGTCTAGGCTAGTGGTCAGCAAACCGCGGCTCGCGAGCCACATGCGGCTCTTTGGCCCCTTGAGTGTGGCTCTTCCACAAAACACCATGGCCTGGGCGAGTCTATTTTGAAGAAGTGGCATTAGAAGTAGTTTAATTTTTAAAAATTTGGCTCTCAAAAGAAATTGCAATCGTTGTACTGTTGATATTTGGCTCTGTTGACTAATGAGTTTGCCGACCACTGGTCTAGGCCATTTGTAGTGAAACCTAACATCAGCATATCACTTGAGCAAAGCCTCCAATCCCGTTAACGCAGGGTCCCCCTAAACAAGTGACAGCTGATGCTGGGGAGGGCCTTCCTGGGACAGCGCTGAGAAGCAGGCAGGAAAATGCTGGGGCTGTTTTCCACACATTTCACCAGGGTAGTGCTGCATGTGGCCTAGATAGGACCAGAACAATAACGGGAAGGACATTTCTGCCCCCAAGGAGGTGACTTTCTGGTGGGGAGCAGTGAGGACTATGGAACAGGGCTAGGTGATGCAGGTGCTGGGGGACCTCAGAGCTAGCAATCTGGTGAGGAGCTCGGGTCTCTTGGAGAAGCCAGTACACTGGCATCGGATGGGACAAGGCCAGGGCTTCTGCCCAGGGGTATGTCCCTCGTGGCATATATGCGGGGAGTGGTGACCAGCCATCTTTCTGTTCCAGGACTACTTGGATCTGGCCGCGTCCACCCCATCGGACTCGCTGCTTTATGATGACGGCCTCTCGGAAGAGGAGATGCCCCTGGTGGACTGTAATAATGCTCCCCTCCCTCGAACCCTCCCCTCCACGTGGATTGAAAACAAACTCTATGGTAGAATTTCACATGCATTTACTAGATTCTAGCAACTTTGTTCCTCTCTGCACTATCCTTACTCTCTGGAATGCTTTTTTAAGAGTCTTTCTGGTCTGAATGAAACCAAAGTCCACTCTGAACCTTTTTATTTGTAATGTCTGATTTTGCATCCGTTTACATTCAGGCATTTTTGCAACTATGTTTTTTTAAAGGATGTGAAAATAAGTGTAATTACTATACTGCCCAGCAATTTAAGATGATAAAGAAAGAGAGCAGGGCAGAACACTCAGGGGACGTTGAGATTATGATGAATAAGTCATTTCTGGGGTGGGTATCAAGTCGTAGTACTTGCAATTTAACTACTGGAACACACTTACCCAAACTGGGGGGCGGGCATTTGATTTAGAAAGGAGGAGCCAGCAGCACGTGCCTGCACTGAGCGCAGCCAGTGGCCCCAGACCCTGTCTGGGTGGGCAGGGTGCCCAGCCACAGGCCAGCATTGGGGAGGTCGCATCGCAGGCAGCTGTTTTCACATCCTTTGCGTTACACACTGTCATGACGGTTGTTACTTATGAAGTCAGTGCTGAAAGCTAGAGCAGGTGCTTCTTGGAAGAATGTAGTCTGTGGTGCTGTGGTCTCACAATGGACAGTAAATATGGTTCTTGCCAAAACTCCTTCTTTTGTCTTCAATTAAATACTTGAAATTTTTCTGTTTTCTAACCTCATCGTTGATTTTTATTTTTATTTTTTTGAAATCTTGGTGTTTCAAGCATTTTTCAGCTGAGCGTGTTCCCTCTGCATGCCTCCTGGGTCGCTCGATTCCTCGCTGGCTTTGGGTCTAGTGCTACGTGCCTCTGTCCTGGCGCCGCTGTGGGCTCCCCTGTGTGCACTCTTGATCTGGAAGAACCTCTCCTCCAGGGTAGACTTGGGGGGAAGACAGGCTTCTTTACACCGAGAACTTTTTATGGAAGCTGCCCGCTGCAGTAAGCCACTGGGTACAGCAGCAAGCTGATGCTTCATGCTGCCTTAGAAAACGAGTTAAAGAGGTCCACAAATATATGTCAGATCTGAGAGTCTGAAACTTATAAAAGTCAAAAGTGGTCATTTCTGGTCAGTTACCAAGAGAGCTCAGGATAGTTCCCGAGTCCATGCTTTGCAAACCTGGAGCAGGAGCCCATTTGTGTAATGGGCACAGAAACCAGAATTTGATTGGAACCTCAAAGGGAGTTTTGTCAAGCCCTTACTGTCTGCACATGAAGTGTGGGTTCTTCAGTGCAGAGCAAATGATCTGTTTTCATTTTTAGGCATGTCAGACCCGAACTGGCCTGAGGAGAGTCCTGTACCACTCACGAGAGCCGATGGCACTAGCACTGGGTGTCCACGCTATGCCAATGATAGTGTATATGCTAACTGGATGGTTTCACCCTCAGCGGCACAATTAACGGACTCGTTTCATAGTTAACATTTCTTTGTGAAAGGTAATGGACTGACAAGGAGAGGACACTTGCCGAGATGGTCCATCGGCCCCTCACTGTGCCCTTTCCGCTGGCTGGCGGTTTTTCCCTCCCAGCAGACGCTGTGCACTGGATGGGAGTCCGGTCCCGTGTGTAGGTCCCTCCTCCTCCTCCTCCTCCTCCGCAGCCCTCGGCAGCGCCAGTGCCAGTCTGTGTTCATCAGGGATCACCGTGTTCTGTGCTCACACGTTTGGGTTCCTCACTCACTACATGATCTGTTTGATTCTCCTGGTTGCCACCCAACAAGGCAACGAGATGTAAACATGAAGCACACGCACCCCCACCCCAAACCCTCCACAAAGGCAGCAAGGACAAAACTGGCCCAAAGGACCTGACGGTGTGGAGAATGGGAGCCTGGCAAGGCTGAGTGTTGGTGTCAAAACCTGCCGGGGCTGGCGTGGGAGAAGGGGTCTTGGCACAGCCCTGGGCTCAGGATTTGGGATCCTGAGATTTTTCTTTTTTAATTAAAAGAAAACCTTTTCTTAGGAAGACATTTGGGTTTTTTTTATCATGATTAAAATGATTCTTAGATTAGCACAATGGAGAGATTTGATGCCATATTTGCTGATGCATATCTCCCGCGGTGTCGGGAGAGAGCTCACAGACACATTTGCCCCATCACTGAGTGGTCACTTCCTGGTCTAGAACGGTATGAAGGAAGTGGGTGCTTGTGGAGTAGCCTCCAGTTCAGGCAGAGATATGGCAGCTGGGAGCCCACCCCAGCCTTCCGTCCACTGCATGCCCAGCACCAGAAAGCAGTGGCTCATCTCACACCTCAGGAGTGGGTGGAGCTGGTGCTCAGCGTACAAGAGACTGTTCAGCTAGTTATGTTAGAAGTAGCATTGACAATGACCAAGGACTGCCTCACCTCTGACTTCAGTTCTGATGTTGAAAAGACAGTGTTCTGGCTCTCATAGAGCTTGTGTGGAAAAGTACGTGTATCCACGCTTCCTGTGTGTGGACTTGATGCTGCTATAGCAAGACATTTTTGTTTCTTAGATTCTGACCATGACTCATAAGCTTGTCATTCTTCTCTGCCTGTTTGTGGTCACAGACACTGTGCTCCTCCCAGCTTGGGGGGAGGGGGAGCTTTTGGAAAGTCCTGGTGGCTCTTCTGTTTGTCTCAGCACCATAGCTTCCCAGGGGAGGATCGGTTACCAAACGCTGCCTGGCCTTCTGATGGAACGCACCAGGGAAGGACTTACCTGTAGGTTTATTACAAGACTGTGATTTACAGGCATTACATAAAAGCAGTCACATTAACAGCATTTTTGTGGCCAAGAAGGCTCGGCTGAATATATGCTGGAGCCTCGTGGTGTGTGCGCACTCGGTACACCCCCGGAAAAAGAGCTGAAGAAACACTTACTGGAGACGCAAGGCGGCTGTGGCTGGAGCCATTTTTCAGATACCCTATTAGTTCTTTTACCAATATCTCGTTGGAAGTTTTTGGTTTCCGACTTGCTTAACGCTAGTCTTATTAAATAAGGGTAAACTTTCAAATTATTAAAAATGCCTACTCAGTAGGGAGTTGCTGCAGCACAGTGGTTCTCAACCTGTGGGTCGCGACCCCTTTACCGGGGTCGCATAAGACATCCTATCAGATATTTACATTACGATTCATAACAGTAGCAAAATTTAGTTACGAAGCAGCAACAAAAATAATTTTATGGTAGGGGTCACCACAACATGAGGAGATGTATTAAAGGGTCGCAGCATTAGGAAGGTTGAGAACCACTGCTGTAGCAGGTTTGTTAGCAGGGTGAGGACTCCAAGTCCAAGTGGCTGACCCAGTGGTGGGGAATTAACCCTTGACTAATAACCTAACTGTCTAGTCCTGAGTTATAAAAGTACTCATGCCTACTAGTCCTCTCAGACTTTTCATGCATATATGCAGAAGTTATTAAGTATTTAAGTGTTGCTGAGTATTAAGTAGCAATCTGTCAGTTCTGAAAATTTGTAAAATCTATTTATGGAAGGTTATTAAAACCATACCATGTTCATTTGTTTTTGTAAATCAAGGTGACTAAGAAAATAATTTTAGTTATGTAAATAAAATCATATATCATAAAATGTGTAAACTTCTTTCCTCTATTTAACTTCCTAACTGGAAACATCAAGTTTTTTATTTTGTAGTTTCAGTGCAAGGATTAAAATGTCACAAGGGAATCTGTTGGGGTAGCCACTGCGGAACTAACAGTGGTGGAAGGTCAGGAGGCTCTTGGTGGTCGTATGGACTTGTCTTGCACAATATGTAGGTGAATAGGCACATTGACAGTAACTTGAAAATTTAGCCAGACCCGCTATTCAAAGAATCCCTGCCTTTAGGTTTCCTTCCCAAGAATAGAGCAGCAGCCAAGGCCAACTTCAGGTGTTTATGGTTCCCTGGCAGTGTGCTTGCCGCTTGTTTCTTGAAGCTGGAGTTGGACAGTTGTGAGGGAGAGGATGTAAAATGCATAGTCATGACTGAAAGCCCATTGGGAGTTGGAGGGAAAATTATGAAGCACTATGAAGTTTAAGATACCGAGTGCTTCTGTTTCCATCCTCCCATTGGACTGTGCAGAAATTCTGTGAGCTCCTCCTCAAAGTTCCTGGCAAGGAGCACGTGGGTCAGTCGGCAAACACGAGTTGTTGCCACCATAAATCTGACCTGGGGTTGCCGAGGGCCTGTGTCATTTCCTTAGCCTGGCGTACGCACACGTGCACACACAGGCTGCCCACGCCCCAGGCACTGCAGCTGCTGGCCCCAGTGCCTGATTCTGCTCTGTTTCCTCTTTCAATCGACTACAGGGACTGGAAATAAACCTAATTTCTAGGCTCAAGTTATTTGCTACAGCCTTTACCTCTGAATGTTTAGAAATCCATGACGAGGAAAGTGAATACTAACATACCAAACGCCCCTTTACATGACCATAGGAGTTTGTGTCTGGTTTTTCTTTTCATTTGTCTCTGGTTTATTTTTCTTAAAAAGCACATTCTCCACCGGCCTCCACAACAATCCCTTCCCACCACAAGGCCAGCTTATTTGGGCGCAAATGTTGTTGAATATAATGTCTAAGAAAAGAACTTGGACAAATAGTTCACATATAAAAGAAAATTTGAAGGAAAAGCACAATTTCTTGTGGTATAAACCCACACACACACAGTAAATGACTTTCTCTCCTTCCTCCAACACATTCACACAAAGGATATTTAGTTGGTGATGTTTAGGGTGGTTCTGGGAAATGCCTAAGAAATCCTGTGAAATTCTATGGCCCTGGGAGATGTAGTGAGAGTGGATCTGAAGGTGCAGCATGGGGTGCATCTCAGCATAAAGGCACTTGTGGAGTTTACCCTCTGCTCATGGGCCATTACATGCAGAAATGCCCCTCCACTGATCCTGCCTGCCTTGTCCTCGTCCCTTCTCCAATGCAGCAGCCTTGATGGCTTGTTTGAACTGTTGAGTCCCCCACCTCTTTAGGAAGCTACGACTCCCACAAAGGATTATCTTATCTAAGATGATACGAAACCAGAACCCGCAGGTAAGAGAAGTTTGCGATTGGAGGCCCGCTACCCGGTCCTGCGGCTGACGCTGGAGACTGTTTTATTCCTCCAGCTTTCACTCCTCAAGTTCATGGGGCACACTGCGAACACCCAAAAGAAAGCACGGTTAATCTTTGCGACTCAGGTTTCGATTGCCGTGTCAAGTGACAAGATACCTTTGCAGATGTTTCTGACATGTTAAAACACAGGACCTGGCCAACCAGGATCTCTCAGCAGGAGCCCAGGCAAGACAGCATGACAGGGAGGCCATCTGGCTGCAGGCTGCAGTGACGTCGATCACAGGGAGCTGGGCCAGGCAGCGTGGAGGGAGCAAGGACCTGAGAGTACTCCCACCACTGTGACTTCAAGACTTCTGTCCCACACCAGGGAAGACCATAATCCTGCATCCTTCCCAATGACACTGAACAATTCAAGTTCAAAATGTGGGCAGGCAAGGTAAGGAAAGTGCATTCTAAAACTGAAAATACAAAAAGAAAAGTTTATTTTTTTAGAAGGAAGTAATTTTGATGCTTCAATACAGACAATATTTGCCATGCACCACACTGTCAAGTTCTTGAATAAAAATACGTAGTCCATTTTAAATGTCCATGTTTTTATTGATCTTTGTTAATTTGTAAATAGCACCAAAGTAAACCGTATTTTTTTGGCTGCTCTAGTTTCTCACCTGCCCCCACCCCCAGTCCCTTTCTGCACTTATCATTTCCCCACTGAGAAAAGTCATTCCAGTGGGTTGAGAGGGGTCTAGCCCAGAAGAAGGAAGAGCTACCTGAGGCAAGGGACTTGCAGGGAGCCCATACAGTGCCTGCCTCACAGCCCCTGACCTGGGGGCTCTTCCCACCAAGGTCATTTGGCTCCATATTGTGCCTTTCTTCTGAGAGTTTTAAATACCTTGAAATTTTTCCTGAAGGCTCTGTGGCCACAGGGTTTCGGAGACTTCATGAATATCTGGGGGTGGGAGGACGATTATAGGAAATGATTTTTAAGACTAGGAATAATACAGAGGAGGGGGAGATTCGGGTCTCTCTCAAGACAGTCATTAAAAGAAGTATTGTGGGAGAAAATTGTATTTTTAAAGAGAGGCCAAATGATCTATAATCCTTAGCTTTGTAGAAATAAAAACCACCCAAGTGAGAACAAGCAGAAGCTACTTACTCTGAACTTGCTATAGCAGGGAACTCCACTCTGATTCTGACAGACACTCCAGGCAGGCAGAGGAGTCCGAGAGTCCATTCTGGGAACAAAAGGAGGTGGGGAGGCCTCAGGTGTGCTGTCATCAAAAGTGGTTGGCAGATGGCAAAGTGGGAGGCTTTCACTAGAAGCAGGGCATGTGACTCACCTGGGGAACATATTTGGCTTTCTTAGGCTGGGTTTGAGTTGGAAATGGGAGCACAAAGTAGAGAAGCTAGCAGTCATTGACCAAGTCTTGATTATTCTGGGCTGATTACTGCAAAGGTTGTGGGTTAGAGTTCTTTGGTTATATGTGGTCTGGCCATTGTTTGCGTATTCTGTCTCTCACTTCCCAAATTTGGTTTGTTTTTTTTTTTGGTAGGTTGAAAATTTCAAGGAAGTCCAATGGGGAGAAAACAATAACATCTGTAATACTTTCAACAAACTTAAAAAAGAAAAATTAAAGGAAGTGAAAAATCCAGATCTTCACCACTTTAAGTTTGATTATTCAGTCATCTCCATGGTCAACAACATCATGAAGTCTTCTTGATCTTTCTGTTATATCATCACGGTGATCATCTGACAAGAAAGTGACTGTGCAGAAGCATTTCAGACCCTGGATAGAATGCCATAAACCATCATGATCACTATGACAACAAGAACAATTAATAATCCCTGGAAGGTGCTTTGAACCAAGAACTCCAACCCAAGCCAAGAACAAGTCATATATAGGCCAAGAAGATCCACTTTAGAGACCCAAGTAGCTTTTGCCTTAAGGCATCATATCTCCTGTTCCATCTTCCTGGTTTCAAGGATCCAAGTATTGTATGAGGAGCAGCACAGACCATGACTAACCCACAAGAAATCTAGAGCAATGTCCATCATTGTCATGCCAAACAGTTGGGATTGATCTGTGTTCCATCTAGGGAAAAGATGGTACCACTAATGACGTTTGTCAGAGTTAGTGATAAGTTTCTTATAATTCTACTAGAGACCCGGTGCACAACATTCATGCACTTGGGGGGGGTCCCCTCAGCCCGGCCTGTGCCCTCTCGCAGTCCAGGACCCCCCAGGCAATGTCCGCCTGCTGGCTTAGGCCTGGGGAGCAGGCCTAAACCGGCAGGGGGACATCCCCCGAGGGGTCCTTAGTGCTGCAGCAGAGGCGGGCGAGGCTCCTGCCACCACCACTGCACTCACCAACCATGAGCCTGGCTTCTGGCTTGCTGCTTCTTAGTGCTGCCTCAGAGGTGGGAGAAGCTCCTGCCACCACTACTGTGCTCACCAGCCGTAAGCCCAGCTTCTGGCTGAGCAGCACTCCCCCTGTGGAAGTGCACTGACCACCAAAAGGCAGCTCCTGCATTGAGCGTCTGCCCCCTGGTGGTCAGTGCACATCATAGCGACTGGTCATTCCACTGTTCGGTCGATTTGCATATTGGCCTTTTATTATATAGGATATATATAACTCCCACCAATGGAAATCTGCTAAACAATGAGCAAACTGCTAAACAATAAACATTCCCCCAGGAAGAGTACTGAATAATTAAGGGTGACTTCCTTTTGGAGCTCATGTCTGAATCGAATTTTCAGCCTTGATGATAATTAGGACTTGTGTGTACAGACAACTTTTGAAATACTATTCCTACATGCATGAGATGTTAGTCTGAGGCAAACAGAACCAGGCATCCTAACCACAAAAGATATATCTGGCAGGGAAACATGGAGATCTAGGGGGGAAATCTGTTCATGACAGAAGACCAGAGCCAGGCCTTACATCAGCTGGTTATATTTTTGGACTCTATAGTGGTATCTTATAGGAAGCAAGTATTTGGCTCATCACCCTCTGAAGGTTGTTGAATTTAAATTTAGGGTGTGATTGGTTCTTTTTCTGGGAAAGCAGGATACTAGCAAAGTCACAGGTTAACTTGTTTAAAGTAATTTGTTCATGATACTGCAAATAGATCTTCAATGAGATTGGAATTTCCCAGAGGTTTTCATAGTGGAGGTTTGGTGATTGGTAAGATTTAAGGCAGTGTGTACTGTTTGGGATAATCTAACAACACCATTAGGATTAGAGTTAGTATATTCTGACCTAACAATTACATAAAAGAGGAGAAATGAGAGGAAAAGGACAATTATTGGTAAATGACAACCTGGGGTCTATAGGAAATAAGAATGGTTACATGCAAACGTAAAAAAACAAAATAGAAATTAGACAAGGACCTTGGATAGAAGTTGTCCACAAACCTAGGTCATGTGTTCATTCTATAAGTCTTGAGTTAGTCTGCTTCTGAAGATTGGTTGCTTTTAGAAGATCTCCGAGAATCCCCAGTTTGAAGTCGCCTGTTGGAGTAGCCTTCCAATTGTGCAGAATTCCAGATTTCTTCTTTAGTTGTAAACATGAATCCAGGGATACATGCCATAAAGTTTCGTTTTTGTGACACATTCAAATCTAAAACATATTCAAATCCCATGGAGGGTGAAACTAGATAATATCCACCTGAAGGTGTTCAAAGGGCCCTTGAGACTCTGGTTCCTGACCATGTCCCACTTTTATAGTTCTTCTTGGATTATGTATTTGACTGGTGACACATGACCCAAAAATAACCTCTGGTCTCTTTAAAGCTTCTCTTCCAGTGTTGATTTAAGTTAGTAATCAATTTATACTCTATGAGTAGTTTGGGGGAGAAATTTAGCAAAATATCTATTTGAACTCCTCTGATGCTACCAAGCAACTATCTTGGGAGCACCACAGATTATGTAAATGAAGAGCACAGTCTGATTCTTCCCACTTTTCCTTTTCAGAATCAAGGACTAAACAGTGGTATTTTATAATGGCCTCTTTCAGTCCCTGCAGAGAGTTATCCTTAGAGGGTTTGGATTTGGTCATGACCTTGGTTAAGACCTTGTTTGTCAGGATAATCTGCTAGAACATTTCCTTTTAGCTTCAACATTATCTCTTTTTGCAGCCAACTCTCTAGAACAGTGGTCAGTAAACTGTGGCTCATGAGCCGCGGTTTGCTGCTCTGTTGACTAATGAGTTTGCCAACCACTGTGTAAGGCATTACCCTTACCCAGAAGTTTTGACTTCAGGTTAAAGACATTAGTACATTATTAAAATGTTTTTAAGTGTTTTTCCCTAAGGCAGTGGTCAGCAAACTCATTAGTAACAGCTGTTATTGGCCTATTCAGATTTTCTGACTCTTCTTCCTAATTCAGATTTAGGAAATTTTATTTTTCTAAGAATTTTTTCATTTCATCCACATTGTCCAGCTTACAATCCTTGGTGTTTCTGTGATGTCAGTGGTTATTTCTCTGCTTTCGTTTCTGATTTTATTTATTTGGGTTCTCTCTCTCTGTTTCTTCAGGAGTCTGGTTCATCAACCTTGTTTATCCTTTCAAAGAACCAGCTCTTGGTTTCACTGCTTTTTTTTTTTTTTTGTCTCTATGTCATTTATTTCTGCTCTAATCTTTATTATTTCCTTCCTTCTACTTACTCTGGGTTTTTGTTGTTGTTGGTTTACTTCTAATTCTGTAAGTTGTAGGGTAGTTTATTATTGATTTTTATTTTTATTTTTGTGGTACACCTGTAGTGCTATGAACTTCCTCTCATGACTGCATTTGCTGTGTCCCAGAGATTTTTGGTTGCTGTGTGTTCATTTTCACTAGTTTCCAGTAAGTTTTTTCTTTCTTGATCTCATTGGTAACCCATTCATTGTTTAAGAACATGCTATTTAGCCTCCATATGTTTGAATGTTTTGGGGTGCTTTTACTGTAGTTGATTTCTAATTTCATTCCACTGTGATCTGAGATGCTTGATGTAATTTTAATATTCCTGAACTTGTAGAAACTTGTGTTGTGTCCTAATATGAGCTCTTTGTGAACTTGAAAAGAATGTGTATTCTGCAGCTTTGGGGTGAAATGTTCTATAAATGTCAATTAAATCCATCTGATCCAGTGTTTCCGTTAGAGTCACTGCTTCTTTGTTAATTTTCTGTCTGGAAGTTCTAGCCAGTGAAATCAGTGGGGTGTTAAATCCCCTATTCTAGCTGTATTGCTGTCAATCACTGCCTGAAAGTCTTATAGAAGGTGTTTTTTCCCTTTATTGATTAAGGTGTTACAAATGAGTCCTTATCCCCCTATTGCCCCACCAATCCCCCCAATTATGCCCTCACCCTCACCCCCTGTTGCTGTAGAAGGTTTTTTATATATTTATGTACTCCCATATTAGGTGCATATATGTTTACCAGGGTTATAGCCTCTTGTTGGATCAATCCATTGATCTTTGTTGTCTCTTGTGATATCCTTTATTTTGAAGTCTATTTTGTCAGATATGAGTATTGCTACCCCACCTTTTTTTTTTTCTTTTCCATTTGCATGGAAAAAATTTTTTCCATCCATTTACTCTCATCCAGTGTGAGTCTTGCTCTGAGGTGGATCTCTTTTAGACAACATATAGTTAGGTCATATTTTTGTATCCATTCGGCTACCCTTCATCTTTTAATTGGAACATTTAACCCATTTACATTTAGGGTTATTATTGATCAGTACTTACTTATTGCCATTTAAATTCTGTATGCCTAGGTTTCTCTCTCTATTTCTTCTTCTCATTATAGCAGTCCCTTTAGCATTTCTTGTAATGCTGGCTTGGTGGTAATGAACTTATTTAGCCTTTTTTTTATTTGGGAAGCTCTTTATTTCACCATCTATTTTGAATGATACCTTGCTGGATATGGTAATTTTGGTTTCATATCTTGCTTTCCATTATCTTGAGTACTTCATGCCATTAACTTCTTGCCTGTAGAGTTTCTGGTGAGAAGTCAAATGATAACCTTATGGAAGCTCCTTTGTAGGTAACAGTTTGCTTTTCTCTTGCTGCCTTTAGTATTTTCTTTTTGTTTTTAATTTTTGGCCTTTTAATTATGATGTGGCTGGTGTCTGGGTGTGGGCTTGTTTGGGTTCTTCTTGCTTGGGTTCCTCCGTGCCTCCTGAACTTGTGTTACTTTTTCCTTCATCAGGTTAGGGAAGTTTTCTGCCATTATTTCTTCAAACATGTTCTCTATCCCTTTCTCCCTTTCTGCCTCTTCTGGCATACCTACTATACAAATATTGTTACATTTCATGTGGTCCCATAACTCCCTTAGGCTGTCCTCCTGTTTTTTAATTGTTTTTTCTTTTTGGTTCTCAGTGATTTTTTTCTACCCTGTCTTCTAATTTACTAATCGGATCCTCAGCGTTCCCTAATCTGCTGTGAAAAGATATATGCACCCCTATGTTCACTGAAGTATTATTTACAGTAGCCAAAATATGGAAGCCACCTATGTGCCCAATAATAGATGACTGGATATACGTGGCCATAAAAAAGGAATGAACTTTGGCTGGTATTACTCAGTGATTAGAGCGTAGCCCTTGCACCGAAGAGTCAGAGTTTCAATTCCTCTGACCTGGGTTGCAGGTTTGATTCCCAGCCCCTATTGGGTGCTTTTGGAAGGCAACAAATCATTGTGTCTCTTTCACATCGATATTTCTCTCTCTAGAGGTATCTCTCTCTCTCTCTCTCTCTCTCTCTCTCTCTCTCTCTCTCTCTGTGTGTGTGTGTGTGTGTGTGTGTGTGTGTCTTTACCCCTCCCTTCCACTCTAAAAAAAATCAGTGGAAAAAATATCCCAGGTAAGGATTAATAAAACAAAAGAAAAAAGAATGAAATCATACCATTTGTGACAACATGGATAGACCCTAAAGGGTATTATGCTAAATGAAATGTCAGACAGAGAAAGACAAATGCCATGTAATTTCACTTAAGTGGAACCTAAAGAACAAAATAAAGGAATAAGCAAAACAGAAATAGGCATATATACAGAGAACAGACTGGTTACCAGATGGGAGGAAGATTGGGGGACTGGGACAAAAAGGTAAAGGGATTAAGAAGTACCAATTTATAGTTACAAGATAGTCAAGGGAGTGTAAAGTACAGCATAGGGAGTACAATCAATAATATTGTAATAACTACATATAGTGCCAGATGGGTACTAGAATTAACAGAGGGTTCATTTAGTAAATTATATAATGTCTAACCACTAAGCTATACAGTTAAAACTAGTATGAAATAATATTGAATGTCAACTGTATTCAAAAAATTGAAAAAATTATACAATTAATGAAGAGGTGGCACAATCACAGAAAAAATTGGCACCCATTGTCTGCAATATCTAGTTAAACCTCAAATTCCTCTCCAATGTAGCTTTGTGAGGAGTCTACAATAGATTTTGATAGTTTTTAGTCTATCAGAAGAGAGTGTTTTCCCCCTTTAGAAGAGTCATGCCCTAAAAAAAAAAAAAAAAGACTGTGTTATGGCAAAATTATAATTTATCTTTTGAAACTTTATGTCCAGATTCTGCTAAGGGTGAGAATAAATGGAATCCTTTTTCTCTCAGCAAAGCAGATCTACAAATTGTGTCAGAACTGGATCATAAGGGAAATTGTGATAACTTAAGTCTTGACTAAAGACCTTGGGAAAATATCAGGGACTTTCAATCAACCCCAAGGGCCTGACTGTCCAGGAGGACTTCTGTCCTCCATGATGAAAACCAAAAGCTATTGACAGTCATTCAGCCTTAAAAAAGAGTGACATTCTGACATATGCTACAACATGGAAGAACCTTGAAAACATGCTGAGTGAAATAAGCCAGACACAAGGTCAAATATTATTTGAGTTCACTTATATAAGTACGTAAGGTAGTAAATTCATAGAGACAAAAGTTGAATGGTGGTTGCCAGGGCCTGGGGGAAGGGAAAGTGTGAAGTTAGTTTTTAACAGGTACCAAGTTGCCGTCGGGATGATGGCAGTTTTCTGAAGATGGATATTGGTGTTGGTTGCACAAGAGTGTGAATGTATTTAATGCCGCTGAACTGAAAATTAAAAATGGTTAAAGTGATCAATGTTATGTTATGTGTATTTTACCACACACACACACACACACTGCCTTATTCTATAAGCACACTTGAAAAGGTTGAAAAGATTCACTACAGCAAGTGCCTTCAGCAGTGGCTTTCAGGATGGTATCTGAGTTTAAGGAAATGAGGAATAATAATTTTGCTGGTGGCCCTTCGGTGTTAAACAAGTGGATGTCCCTGTCCATTTGGTTTCTTTACTGCCAGGATGGGTGTATTACAAGGGTTAGGGCAGTATGTGACAAGACTTTTGGATCTGAGGCTTATACAATGGGTGTGATCCCTTCCTTTACTTCTGGCTTCAAGGGATATTGGGGAAGTTTGGGTAATGGTAGGTAGGCTCCTTCTGAATTTCAACAAGTTCTGCTCCAATTATTTCTCCCATATCAGTTTGGGTACAGTGTCGAATACTTATCCAGGATATGCATAGAATATAATGGAGAAAACAAAGATAGATTCAGAGCAGAATCAACTTGCTTGTGAATAGAAGAATCCTTTGGAATCTCACAAATAGTCCCAAATACTCTGGTGTTCATTTAAAATTGCAAAGTAAGTTTCTCCTTATTAAATTTGCAGGAGGCTGTCACAAAGCAGGAAGGTATGTTTTGCAGTCAAGGGCTCCAGGCTCATAGTTAAGGGCAGGAAAATAGAGAATATCTGTGGGTTAGCTTAAATGCTTGCCACCTGTGTCTGTTTTATGTTTACTCCAAAAAGGAGGCTGAGCAAAGATGGCAGGGTTTAATGCAGAAAGAGGAGTATTGTATCTACCAGAAATGGGTGAGGTTGCCATATATAGTGGGTAGAACTGTGTCCCCACAAAAGATATGTTCCAGTCCTCACCCTCAAAACCTGTGAGTTTGACCTTATTTGGAAATAGGGCCTTTGTAGATGCAATCAAGTTAAGATGAGGTCATATTGGATTAGGGTGGTATCCTCAGCAGAAGAGGGAAATCTAGACACAGAAAAAACAGGGGAGAATACCATGTGAAGATGGGGGTCGAGATGGGAGTGATGCATCTACAAGCCGAGAACACCAAGGATTGCTGGCAACCACCAGAAGCAAGAAGAGGTGAGGAAGGATACCCCAGAGCCTTTGGAGAGAGGGTGGCCCTGCTGACTCCTTCATGTTGGACTTCAAGCCTCAAGAACTGTCAGAAAACACATTTCTGTAGTCTTACGCCGCCTAGTTGGTGGTAATTTGTTCCAGCAGCCCTAGGAAACTAACACACTATCTACATTTCTAGTTAATTCACCTTGAGTATTTAAGGGTATGGCCGGATAGCAGGTACTTTTTCTTCCTTGGAACACCCTCATAAATCTGAATTAAGGAGTTTTTCTTTGTCTCATAAGATGAAACAATCTTTTTTTCAGTGTCCTTTTTTCAAGTGTCCTTGTCAGTAGGTGGTTTGTTAGGGAGTAAGCTACCTCACTGCTGACCTGCAGGGCCACAAGTTTATTTTGTGACTTGTCCTGTTTTTGTTAAAACCCTTTTAAAATGTCTGCCAGGTATTATAGTTCTAGTCAACGCACTATTTCCCATTCTAAGTTCTGTTCTTGAATGTGGTCTGCAGTTTCAGGTATAACTTCATTAATAAAATGAGGTGAAAGGGCAACTTTTTAAACTCCCAATATTGTTGCAATTGTGGACCCTGAGAAAGAAGATACTAAGAAGGGCTCCTGGTGGCTAACTGGTCTCTAATTTTTACAAAGAGAGCCTAGAAGCCACTTCTATATAGAGGCCTTTCATGCAAGCTGCACTTCACAGAGAGGCCTGCACTGAACAGCCTGACTGCACTGTGCTTCTGCCAGCTGAGCCAACCCTTATAAAGGAGTTCCTGGAATCCTATTTCAGCCAATAGGACTGAGGCTTTCCCCATCCAATCAGAGCTGCATAGCTATATCTCTCCCACCCCACCCCCACCCCCACCCCATCAACATCTTTACAGACCAATCAGAGAAGCCCTATTCTAACCAATTAGGGAAGTGTCTTTTGGACTAATCAAACTGAAGACAGACCAATCTGCATGAGACAGACCAATCAGGGAGCAAGGCCTGGGGACTTCTGTCTATATAAGCCAGATCTGGCTCTGGGAGTACACTTTCCCTCTCCAGGGAAGACTGACAACTGTATTTCCCTGGTTGAGCTGAAACACCAAAGGTGTCTTATCAGACCAGAGCTGTCCCGCCAGAGAGATGCCTGATTCCAATACTGCCTTGGCCCCAGGGCTGCCTCACAGCTGTGCGGTTTGCACAGCTGTATAACAATTGAGATGTTTTGCACTGAATAAAGTTTCCTTCCTCACTGCACCCCAAATTGGGGATTATTGTTGGCATTGAATTGGCTGCAAGAAACAATGCAGTTTCTAGTCTATCCCAAAGTCTACTGTAGATTCCTCTTTTCTCTGTTTGCATTGTGGTTCATCTGCTTTTATTGGAGATGTTTTAGGGATGGCTTTTAGAACCTTTTCGTGTAACTGCTTTATTGTGGAAAGGATTCTGTAGATCCCTTTCCAGGTGAGTCCAGCCAACTTTTCCATTTAGCACCTGAGGTTTTAATCAATCTATGTACAAGTGGATATAGGTCAGATAACAATGGGTCACATAACATTCCACAGGGTTCTATATAATTCTATGAATAATTGCTGTTCTTGTCTGGGTTTGAGGAAATCCTTAATTATAGCTCTTAATTCCGTTTGGATCCAAGGTTTAAATTCTACAGTTTCCTCCTTACCTAGTTCATAAGAGGAATGGACATTCAGAGACAAATGGAATTTGCAGTCTTAGACAGTTGTTGGGGAAAGGTAAGGGGTGTGGACAAGGAAAGAGGAGGGAGGAGTAGATAGAGGTGTGGTAGGAAAGAGATCAGAAGGATGAGGGGGAGAGGGAGAGCTGGATATATAGGAAGGCAGGAGGACGAGCCAAGGGCGTTTTCCTAGGAGCATGAGTTTCTTGTTGCTTAAGTATGTCAGATTGCTCATTAGCTGGCCAAAGAATCTTTTTGTGATACAATTTTTGAATCAGAATATTGTTTAGAGTCCTTAAAATATCAATCAAAAATGCTGCCATTGGGTCTGGGAAATCTTATTCCCTTTCTTTTCTAATATATCTCTCAAATGAACAACCTGTTCAAATTAAATGATCCTTAGAGTGGCTACTGAAGGCCCAAAAATGCTTGGTGAAGTTATGCCATTTAGAGAAATAGGCACAAAAATTGGAATTGTAAAGAGAGTACATACAAGAAACAGGAGTTTTTCCTGGAGGAGGTGAGGATATAGATTTAGACAATACCATGAGATCTGGCAACTGAGTAGGAATAGAGTGCTTATTCACCTCTCGGGACACAAAATCCAGATGGAAGAACCTTATCCGTTTTCACCGGTGACTCCACAGCAAAGTTTGTCCTAGTGGATGCTGGTCTGGTGAGAATCCCAAACTCACAGGTCTATGAGGCCAGCTTCAGCAACAGTGTTCTGACGCCCATGCCGGTGGTCTACCCTGATTCTCCTTCTTATAACAAACAACGCTTTTAGACAGCACACAAAACAGTAACAAAAAGATAGCAAAATGAAATGAATGGCCTGGTTCCATCAAAGATGCCAAGCAAATGGGAATCGGTAACAAAACATGAGTACCAAGCTGAGAATAAATAGCCAAGGAATTCATTGCAAAGAGAATGAGGTCAGACTCAATGCCGACTTACCATGGCCTCGAGGACTTGATAAGTTAAGAACAGCAAAGCACAAGGAGGTCTGTGTGTATACTGCACCTGACGGAAGGTTCAGTTGGAGGCAACAAGTAGTTCAGACCCTGTCTTGGTGGAGTCACCAGGAAAACTATGAAAAGGAAGGAAGATCACTGAAATTAAAATGGGTTTGCTGTGACAATGGAGTCAGCCTCCATCACTTGCTTTGGCAGAGACACATAGGAAGGCCAGGGGAGTGGGAAAGCTTTCTAGTTATTTTGTTAAGCCTCGGATTAGAGGAAATGTTAGTGTGTGTTTTTGTGTGTGTATGTGTGTGTTTTAGAAAAACTACATTCTTCTGATATTAATCATACCATAATAGTACTTTAGTATTTTCCACAAGGGAACTACTAATTTATAAGCCCCAGTATATCATTCATTACCTGCCATGAAATGTGAATTATGCATTATCTTCTCTCCAAATTCAAATTACATACATTGTATTTGATTTGGCAGTCAAAATAACAATAAACTAACAATTTAAATCCATTGATGGAACCTTAATTATTTTGAAAACAATTTTAATGGAGATTCAAATAACAATTTAAAAGAAATGACAACCAACACGAACCCTGCTGTTTCAATTTCATGCCAGGCTCTGTGCTGGGAGAGCCTCTGACTCCCTCTCCAAGTTTCTGTTCTCTCCACTGTAAACTGAGGACTATAAACTACTCGGCTGAGATGCCAGGAGACTCACACAAGGCTGATCTCAGTACTGAAAAATAACCAGAAACCAGACAGAAAGCCTAATTATGACAGGTGGTCAATTTAATCAGGCATGCTGCGTGCTTGAGTAGCTAGCTGGTCAAGTGGCAAAGATTCTAGACAAGGGAGGGATTCTTGCATGTTCTTATTTGATTCAATTCATATGTATCAGACACATACTATGTGCAAAGAAAGTACTAGGAGATGAAAAATACATGGCTCTTCTCTTCAGGAGCTCACAGACCCAGGGGATCCATGACTAGAGAAATTCTTTACTCTTGGGCCAGGTTGGTGGGAAGGGTTGTTAGGAACAAATCCTCTCCTGGAATGCCACTCCTACTGGATGCACCCCACAGTCACCTTAGCCTCCTGCTCTAACTTAAGGCACTTGAAGACAGTGAGCTCCCATGGCCTGCAGCCTCCTAGGCACAGCACCAAACACTTCAAATACAAAACTGTGTTTCATCCTCACAACAACCTTAGGAAGCACATGCTATTGTTTTGTCCCCACGTGACTGCTGAGGAAACAGGCTTAGAGAGCCCAAGCCCAGAGAGCCTACCAAGATAACTTGGTAAGAAAAGCAGAGCG
This sequence comes from Corynorhinus townsendii, assembly GCA_026230045.1. NCBI lineage: Eukaryota > Metazoa > Chordata > Mammalia > Chiroptera > Vespertilionidae > Corynorhinus > Corynorhinus townsendii. The sequence continues at coordinate 96,229,788 of JAPDVU010000008.1, read as the reverse complement.
TAAACACCAATCAGAAAGGATATATGCACCCCTATGTTCATAGCAGCACAACTCACCAAAGCTAAGATTTGGAAACAGCCTAAGTGCCCATCAGCAGATGAGTGGATTAAAAAACTGTGGTACATCTACACAATGGAATACTATACTGCAGTTTTTTTAAAAAAAAAGGAATTCTTACCATTTGCAACAGCATGGATGGAACTGGAGAGCATTATGCTAAGCAAATAAGCCAGTCAGAGAAAGATAAATATCACATGATCTCACTCATTTGTGGAATATAATGAACAACATAAACTGATGAACAAAAACAGATCCAGAGACAAAGAAGCATCGATCAGACCGTCAAACCTCAGAGGGAACATAGGGGAGGGTGGGGTTAAGGGGAGAGATGAACCAAAGGACTTGTATGCATGCATATAAGTCTAACCCATGGACACAGACAACAGGGGTGAGGGCATGAGTGGGGGAATGGGGGGGTGGGGGGCCAATGAGGCAATAAGGACACATATGTAATACCTTAATCAATAAAGAAAAGAATATATATTTTTTAAAAAAGCAAAGCACAGTGGTGGGAGGCAGACCCCAGAGCCATTCTCAGCGCAGCCTGTCCACCCAGACACAGGCAGGGTGTTGATGCCGGGCATCCCCTCGCCTGCTCAGGGCAGGAAACGTGCCATTGGGATGTCCCTGGAACAAGCAGTGGGATGGAGGGCCTTCCTTTTTCCTTCACTAAACTCATACAATGTAAGGCCAAGAAGCCATTTCCCAGAATGTTTCCCTCATTTTACCTGTAAGGAAACCGGGTTCAAAGAAGTGGAGGGAAGAGCCTAAAGGTCACTGGCAGCCCTGGGCTACCTCCCTGGGGAACAACAGCCCAGTTTCCCAGAACATTCAGGCACCTCTGGCGACTTGTCAGTCCTTAACTCAGTGCCCACGCAGGCAGGCACTCACCGCCCACTCGGGCTTCCCAGCAGGATTCCTGGCCGGCGGGCGCTCCGCTCCGGGCGAATCACTCCCTCCTGCAAAGCCAGCAGTTGGGACTAATCTGATACTCCTTTCCCAGCCGACGGTTGCTGGGGCGAGAGCAGTTTCCTGCTTCGGGCACTCGGTTCGCCTCCACAAATCATTTTTGGGTTTACAAAGGCACACACACAACACACAAATTTTTAACAGAAAATCGATTAATCTATACTGTATGCCAGTTATCGAGCTTTGTTTGCAGGCACTGGGCAACGGCGAGGGCGGACTTACCGCGGGCGTGGGCGTGGCTTCCGGGCGTGGGCGTGGGCGTGGGCGGGGCGGGAGGGAGGGCGCGCGCCGCGCGGGGGCGGGTTTCCTCGCGGTGCCGGAAGTGGCGGTGTGGGCGCCGCGGCCCGGCCCCGGGCGGGCAGAACTCCGCTAGGCTGCTGTGAGGAGGAGGAGGAAGCGGAGGAAGAGGAGAAGGCGGCGGCGGCTAGGTGCGGGGCTGGTGAGCGCGGTAAGTACCCGATCCCCTCTACCCCCCGGCCTGGCCCGCCTGCGGCTCCGCCGGGCGCGGCTCGGGGCTGCGAATCTGTCCGGGTCGGGTCACCGGGGCCGCCTCGCGAACGAGCCCTCCGAGTCTTCTCTGGTGTCAGGAAGAGCCGAGGATTCTCGAGCAGTTGGTTTTCTTTTGAGAACGCTGCTGCCAGCGTTGATTTGCGGGTTTATTTTTATCCCTCCTTTTGCCCGGGCTCCCTCCCGGCCGGCCGCCTGCCGGCAGCGGCTCCTCTAGGGGTGCACACACTCGGGTGGGAACGAGGGGCCGAGGCTGCTCGGGAGGGGACCTCCGGCTCAGTTCATCTTGAAAATTGCACTATTCTGGAGCAACTTGCTGAGGAATCATTTGTAAACGCAATCGTGATGCTGTTATTCGTGGTGATGTTCTTGGCAGAATGAAAATTTGACTATAAAGCAAGCTTTTGTCCTTCAGCCTGGTCTGGAGGCTTGGGTGCGACGTCTGACAGTTACCGCCACGGAAGGCTCCGGGGTTGGGTTTTAACTTCTGGGGAATTAATGTTGCCTTTGCGTGTTGTAGTAACAGTGCTTTCGAACATGGAGTGGGAAACCCAGTACTTATTGACTGAGAAGGTAATGCTCATCTTGTGTTATCACTTTGATACTGTTCGTTTAAAATTATCCTGTGACTAAAACAACGTGAAAAGGGATGTTGGATTTCCAGCATTTATGGCTCAGAGAATTTTGACACACATAAGCACAGTATTAGTTCCAACCAGTTTGGAAATTACATTTTTCTTATCTTTTTTTTATTGAGGTTTAAAACACAAATGAAGTCATCAAACGCATAAATCTTCATTGTACAGCGCAATGAATTTTTATGTTTATGAACTTGTATAGCCACCAGCTTGGTGAAGTGATACCTACATTTATATAGAACATTTCTATCACTCCAGGAATTTCCCTCTGCTTCTTCCAAGTCAATAATGCCCTTACCCCCTAATCAGCATTTGGATTTCTGTCTTCATATATTAATTTTGTCTACTTTGGGCTTCGTATTAATGGAATTGTACAGTATATTACTGTGAGATTCACTCCTGATGTTTCGTGTAACATTGGTTCATTTTTTTTTTTTTTGCTGTGCAATACTTGTTTGTGTGATTATATGATTATTCTTCTGTTGATGTTATATTTGTGTTTCCAGTATTTGTATATTATGTGTTTTGAAGACTACTGTGGACATTCTTGTAAATGTCTTGGTGAACATCTGTATGTGTTTCTGTCAGCTGTGAAATGTCTGAATCATAAGATAGGCAGAAAATTACCTTTAATATGAAGCCTTTTTAAAAAGGTAGAATTTCTTATTTTAACTTCTATAATAAAGATTGGTAAAAGGCATAACTATTATGATTTCAAAACTTAAGTGACTCATCATATTATTATTTTATTTAATCCTTGGGTTGCATATCTATGATGATCTTCTCCCAGACTGTTCCTACTTCTTTAACTGTTGGAGAAGTCTGTTAGAGCTGGTGATGATCTGTCCCTGAGGCTTGTTGTGTAACACTTAGGTAAGAACTATGTTACTCAAGTCAGTGGTTGTTAGGGGAAATGAAACACCAGAAAGACATGACTAAAAATGGATTAAAGAATCATGGGATTGCACATCAAAGAACTCATTAGACTGTTATTGTCATCCTACACAAGTATGGGTAGAATATATATAATTGAATTATAGAGTTAGTTACAAATGTGAATTTACTACAAGAGTACAGTGACTTCTAGGATCCTAAGATACATTGATACATTTATCATGGGAACCAACAACAAAAATCATTAAGCATTTGTGGGAAATTGGTAACATGGAAGAGATGCCCCAGACTGAACAAATACAAGAACTAGTCCTGAAATAATGGAGTCAATGTAAGAAACTGAAGAAACTTTAAAAGAAATATTCGTGTGCTAGATTTAGAAAGATATTATGCCGTTTGAACACATACAAGCTGCCCTGAAAGTAAGCAATCAGTTCTTCAATATTAAAACATAGAAAATAGGAAAAAATAGCCATAACATCGAAAAGAGATCTAGAAGAGCCATTTTACATCTCATAAGAGTTCCAGGAGGTAAAAGAAATTTGAAGAGGAGAAATAACCACAAAGAAAATAGAGATAAGAGTAGGAATATCCAGGCAGTCTTGGACAGCCGAAACCAAGCAGAAAGACACTATCACTTAGGAGACAAAGTACTGACAAATATAAATCAACCCTTCCCTCTCTAGTCTCCATTTCTTCATCTGTGCAGTGCGGGAAGTATACCTTTTCAGAAAGCTTTTGGAAGATGTGGCACAAATTGAGGGTTTCTGGCTGTTTTAACAGCTTCTTTCCCCCAACTTCTTCCCCTTGCAACTCACAATAAATGCCAGATTTCCCATTCCTACTTTATAATAGAACTAGAGGCCTGGTGCATGGGGGCGGGGGAAGGGGACATTCCTCTCACAATCCAGGACCACTGGCTCCCAACTGCTCACTTGCCTGCCTGCCTAGTCGCCTCTTACTGCCCCCCTGCCAGCTTGGTCACCCCCAACTGCCCCCCCCTCGCCAGCCTGGTCACCCTAACTTCCCCCCACCTGCCGGCCTGGTCGCCCCTTACTGCCCCCCCCCCCCCCCCCCCCCCCCCGCTGCCGGCCTGGTCGCCCCACGCAGCCTGTCCGGTTCAGTTGCGATGGTCGCTTAGGCGTATATATATATATATGTATATATATGTATATGTGTGTGTGTATATATATATATACACATATATATATATGGAACCAAAATATTGTCAAAAGGAACAAAGGAAGAAAACAAGAAAATTTCTCTGAGTAGAAGTATTTATGAATAGAAAAGACTGATATATTCTGATGAAATTTATGAACTTCATGGATAAATATACAATCTCATAAGCTTCCAAAGAGAAGCATATGGTTTCTTATAAAGGGATGGAAATCAGACTTGCAATTAGACTTTTAATCTGGACATGAATGTTAGATGACAGTGGTGCAGTTATCTAAAACGTGCTCATGGGGCATATTTTGAACTCTGAATCTTATCCCTAACTAAACTATCATTCAGAGTGGAAGCAAAATAAGTCATTTTCATCTAGACCCCAGGAATGCCCCAGGATGTTTACATCAAATAAAAAATAATCTAAGAAAAACAGAGGTGGAGTTCAAGAAATAGTGATCAAAGAAAACAGTAAAACATTTCTCAACTCTAAGGTATTGACAACCATAGCTAAGAAATGTAATGCAATGCTAAGGACGGATTCATAAAACAGAGTAGGTATAATAAGTCTATAATTTGGAACAAACATTCAACCTGATTTATTTAAAGTTGGTTGGGAAGGTGGGAAATAGGTAAAGGCATTTTGGAAGGCTTATCCTGAGCAAGGGAGAAGCTATAGATACTTGACTAATTACACGTTAGAATAAACTCTTTAAGGAAATATAACTCAGCAGTTCCATCTCCAGGTATTCATCCTATAGATGGAATAATATGTGTGGAGAGTCATGTATATATAAGGCTATTTATACTGAAATGTGTAATCATGGCAATAGATTTGGAAGGATACACAAAAACTGGAAAGAGGAGAACTGTGCCTCTGGGATAGAAGGGAGAGGTTTCATTGTATGCCTTATATCATGTGTAACCTTTTAACCACATGTATTTATTTAGGGGAACTATAAAAAATTGGGGGAAGTGTAAAAAATGTAAAACTTTAGAGCACGGGTTGCCAAACCTAGCTGGCCAGTTATTTTCTTACGACTTGTGACCTAACAGTGTTTTTTACATTTTAAGTGCTTGAAAAAAAGAAAAGAGGAAGAATACTTTGTGACATGAAAATTATATGAAGTACAAGTTTCAGTGTCCATTGGACCATAACTATGCTCATTCATTTACACATCCTCTATGGATGCTTTTGTGCTACAAGACAGAGGTAACTGAATATGATGTTTACTGTCTGACTCTACCTAAAATGTTTGCTAACCCCTGGTTAGAGGACAGAAACTGGACCTCTGTATATGCAGGAATTTTGCTTTTGATAAATAACATGTCCATTTAGTGCTTGACACACAATAGATTTTCAAAATATTTGTTAAATGAGGTGCTGGCTTATGATAATCATACTTTTATTTCTAAATACTTACAGTTGATTCATGGACATTTTAAATAACCTAATGTATCATTTTTAATATTCATAAACTACTCAAGAAATAAAATGTAATTCCCTCCTTCACAAATATTTATGCCTCATAATGTTTTAATTTGTTTTGTTTTTTGTTTTCTGACTGTTCATCTTTTCCAAATAATTTTGTGACTTTGTTTTTGTTGTGTAAAAAGTAAACTCAAAACTATAAATTCAGTTTTTTAAAACTTTAATAATAATTATTCTATACAGAAAGTTTAGGAAGATTATACAGAATAGAATTTTTAAAATAAGTAGATTCAAATGGATTATTTATATTTTGCAGAAGGCCATTGGTTACTCTTATATCAGAAGTTAGTTTGGTACACTGCAGTATATGTTATCCTGGAAATTATGTATGAAGTAAGTATTAGTAGGACCATAAAATTATGGAATCAGAGAGCGACACATCAATTGGTTGCCTCCCACACATGCCCCAACACTTGGACCAGGCCGGGATCAAGCCCTTGACCAGGAATCAAGCCCGAGACCCTTCAGTCCTCTGACCACCTAGTCAGACCGGCCAGGGCACTACACATATTTAAAGCATGCAATTTGATAATTTGAATATGTGTATGCATCTGTGAAATCATCACCAAATCAAAAATGATGAACATTATCAATCACTACCAAAAGTTTCTTTGTGTCCTTTTGTAATTCCTTCTTGGTGCCACCTCTTAAGCCTTACCCCACATTCCTACTCCCTGACTCTCCCCCCATTCCAGGCAACCACTGACTCAATCTCCTTTCTCTCACTATGTTACCTTACATTTTTTAGAATTGTATGTAATTGGATTCATACAGTATGTACTCGTTTGTTGTCTAGCTTCCATCACTCAGAGTAATTATTGAGTTTCACCTATGTCAAAGCATGTATCAGTAGTTCATTCCTTTTTATTGCTGAACAGTGATAAAGTTGCTCTGAACATTTGTGTACGACTCTTTATGTGGACATATGCTTTCATTTATCTTGCATAAATATCTAGGAATGGAGTGGCTTGGTCATATGGCAGGTTTATGTTTAACTTGTTAAGAAACTGTGAAAACATCTTACATTCCTGTCAGCAGATTATGAAAAACTTCTAGTTCCTCCACATTGTCACCAACACATCAGTCTTTAATCTTAGCCATTCTAAAATTAGCCATTTTGAGTAGTGATATCTCATTGTGGTTTAAATTTGCATTTTCCTAATGACTAATAATGTTGAGTATTTTTTGTCTTTACTTATTTGAAGTTTTTGTTCACATCTTTTGTCAATTTTAAATTGAGTTGTGTTTGTTTTGTTATCGTTGTATTTTAATAGTTTTTACAATATATTTGGAATAAATGTTCTTTATTAAATAAATGCTTTGCACATATTTTCTACAGGTCTGTGACTTGTCTTTTCATACTTTATAAAAAATTTATACTTGACATTCAGGATTATATAGTTTCATGGGTACAGCATAGTGATTAGACATTTATATAACTTATGAAGTGTTCCCCCTGGTAAGTATAGTACCTACCTGGCACCCTACATAGCTATTACAATATTATTGACTATATTCTTTATGCTATACTTTATATCCTCATGATTATTTTACAACTGCCATTTTGTACTTCTTAATCCTTTCACCTTTTTCACCCAGTCCCCAAACCTAAGTGTTCATCAATAGATGATCAGATAAAGAAAAAGTGGTACATATATAGAATGGAATATTACTCAGCCATAAAATGAATGAAACCTTACCATTTGTGACAATATGGATAGACCTAACGGGTATTATGCTAAGTGAAACATGTCATACAGAGAAAGACAAATACCATATGATTTCACTTATTTATGGAATCTAAAAAACAAAACAGTAGAGTAGATAAAGCTGAGAATCAAATCAGCGATTGGGAATATAAGGAAGCAAAATACACCCAATCAGAACAGCAAAAAGAAAAAAGAATCCAAATAAATAAAGATAGTGTAAGGAGTCTCTGGGATGACTTCAACCAATATTTGCATCGTGGAGGTGCCAGAAGGGGAAGAGAGAGCAAGAAATTAAAATATATTTGAAAAAATGACAGAAAACTTCCCTAACTTGGTAAAGGAAATAGACATACAAGTTCAGGAAGCTCAGAGTCCCAAACAAGATGAACCCAAAGAGGCCCACATTAAGACACATCATAATTAAAATGGCAAAGGTTAAACACAAAGAATCTTAAAAGCAGCAAGAGAAAAGCAGTAAATTACCTACAAGCTAGCTCCCATAAGACATTCAGCTGATTTATCAACAGAAACTTTACAAGCCAAAAGGGAGTGACAAGCCCTGGCCGGTCTGGCCCAGTGCAGTGGTCAGCAAACTCATTAGTCAACAAAGCCAAATATCAACAGTACAACGATTGAAATTTCTTTTGAGAGCCAAATTTTTTAAACTTAAACTTCTTCTAATGCCACTTCTTCAAAATAGACTCGCCCAGGCTGTGGTATTTTGTGGAAGAGCCACACTCAAGGGGCCGCATGTGTCTCACAAGCCGCAGTTTGCCGACCACTGGCCCAGTGGATAGAGCGTCAGCCTGCGGACTGAAGGGTCCCAGGTTCAATTCCGGTCAAGGGCATGTACCTCGCTTGCGGGCACATCCCCAGTAGGAGGTGTGCAGGAGGCAGCTGTTCGATTGTTTCTCACTCATGGATATTTCTTACTCTCTATCCCTCTCCCTTTCTCTCTGTAAAAAATCAATAAAATATATATATTTTTTAATTTTTTAAAAAAGGGAGTGACAAGAAATATTCAAAGTGATGAAAAGCAAGGACCTATGATGCAAAGCCATCAATTAAAGTGAAAGAACAGATAAAGAGCTTCCCAGACGAGAAAAAGCTAAATGAGTTCATCATCATCAAACCAGTATTATATGAAACGTTAAAGGGTCTTCTTTACAAAGAAAAAGAAAAAAAAGAGGAAAATATGAACAATAAAACAGCAATAAATACAGATCTGTCAACAATTGAATCTAAAAACCAAACTAAATAACAAGCAGAACAGAAACAAAACTCATAGATACAGAGAATTTTTTGATGGATACCGGATAGGAGGGGAGTTGGGAGATGGCTAAGAAAGGTGAAGGGATTAAGAAGTACAAATTGGTTGTTATGGAATAGTCATGGGGATGTAAAGTACAGCATAGGGAATATAGTCGGTAATATTCTAATAACAGTGTATCGTGTGAGATTTATCAGAATGATCATTTAGTAAGTTATTTTTACTCACTGGGGTGTACATCTAAAACTAATACAATAATATCAATCAATTGTAATTGAAAATTAAAAATGATTTTTAAAAAAAAGATTTGTTAGGCAGGACCAGAGCCATGTTTAGTCTAGAGATAAGACCCTTTTGAGTACTCTACCAATTTCCCTATGAATTTGGGAGGTTTTCCAGTCTGTCTGGTGGGTACGTGCACTATTCCTGGCCCTATATGATTGCTGAGTTCTGTGTCCTCTGAATTTTTTGTGTGGTTCTTTCCTTTGCATCAGTTTTTTCACATGCCTGCACTTATCAGTGCTGTGCTGAATTCACAAATACTGTCCTCTCCAGATCTCTGGAGTTCTCTCTCTGTGCAGATCTCACCTCTCAGACTATATCCTTTGAACCTAATTGCCTTGGTCTGCCCAGACTGTCAGCTCCATCTCATCAACTTAAGGAGTCTGTTGGGCTCTGTTTAGGTTTTGCTAAGACAGTAAGTTGGGCAACTGTTTCTTGTTTCTCCAGGGATCACTCTTTTTTATTACCAGTATTCAGTATCTTGAAACCATTATTTCATATTTGAAGGTTTGTTTGTTTTTTGGTTATTTCAAGTGTGAGAGTAAATCTGGTCCCTGTTACTCCATCTGGGCTGTAAGAGTAAGTCCCTTTAGTCTGTTTTAGATAGTAAGAATTGATGGCTTCTGAGGTTTTTTGCAACTGTGAGATCTTTGATTTTGTATCCCATATCTTTAACAGCTTATTTTTTTTTTTTATCTCAACAGTATATCCCATTCTCTCCTCAACACTTAACTATCTGCAGTTTATGCTTAGAAGTTTGCTTGGGATTAAATCTGTGCTATGAGTGAACCTTATTTATGATACCAACACATTGCATAGAATGATGGCAATCAAGATATAACAGCAAAATGTATAAATTCAGTTCTGTAGAGATCATATATGTGTATAATTGCAACACAAAACTTACTGCTGTATGTAATATATACTGGTATTTCCTGTTCTGTTTCAATGAAAAATAAACCTTTGGTATGACCCATTAATGGGTTATATCTCACAGTTTAAAATACATTGTCTATATAAGGAAAAAAAACTAGGAGGTATCATATTGAAAAAAGGTAGATGTACTTAGTTTACATTAGTTCTGTTATCAAGTTTCACTTCAAAACAGTTTTAGTATACTTAAATATGTGTAACTTTATTAATTTAATATTGTTTCCATATTTTTAGTTTTAGTCTTTTCCATAATAAATGGGCTAGTAATAACTTATAAATATTTAAAAGAGATACCACAGAATTTTATTTTTTAATTAATGAAATTTGAGTGGTGTCTTCTGCTAAGAATTAGGGTTTTAAGGCATGGTCAAGTCATAGAATTAATAATAGCTTTGCATCCTTATTTTTTGTTTGTCTGTTTGTTTATAAATAGTGGAAGGGATGGGGAGAGACAGCAAGAGAGAAACATTGAAGTGAATTAAAGACAGGACTTAACCAAAGATTGGTGAGAGCAAGGTGGGGATTGGATTATAGGTTAGTTAACAAGATTCTGTGCTCTCTTGAGGATTAATATACCTTTCAAAGGATATTACTTCTTCTGGTATTTCAAAGATGTGTTAACCCAGATGCACAAGAGCAATGGACAGGGCTAGCTTAAAACCTTTCACTAAAGAAGTTCCAAGCCTGGGGCATGACTAACCCATTATAACCTGCCCAGGTAGGAATTTATGATCAGGTCTCTATGTAAGTTTACTTTCTATAGGAACTCCCCCCCCCCTTTTTTTTTTTCATTCACAGTTTCCCCTTTTGGTAATAAATCAACATGATGAATGCATTGATGACTGACTTTTTGGTCAGATAATGTGTTCTCACAGTCCTAGGAAGTCTCAGTATTGACTTCATCTTGTGAACCACGGGATGGGGCAATACTGGAACCATATGATCTGACCTGAGGCCAAATTTTCCCCCAAAAAGGAAAGGGCAGGTAAATGGAAGACAGGTCTTATGGCCTTCATTAGGAAAAAAACACTCTGGATCATTTCTGTCTTATGACTATCATGATCCAAGTTTTGCCTTCTGTCTCATTTTTCTGTATTTGACATTTAATATAACAATTACATAAATCATGAAAAGAGTGTTAACAGTTATCTTATACATGTTCAGTAATCATAAACAGTTGGACTATGTAGAAAAACCCAAAGAACAAATAACTTATTATGACAGTCAAAATGGATTCTGAGTTCAGTATCAGTCCATAGGTATACAGGTTTGTCCATGTCTTGGGATAGCTGTCTACTTCTGATGTCACCAGTTTCTCACCCTAGAGGGCTTTGATGACCATGGTAAATGGAAATGAGTATCCGAGATGGGGTGGATGTCCATTTGCAGTTAGGTGCCTGATAAGGCCCCTTCTAATGGAGTTGGAGAGTATCTTTTATTGATGTCCTTTTCAATAATCAAAATTTTAAAAGTCTTTGTCTCCTGGGAATTCACTGTGAAAGGTCGCAGTTACCAACTTGGCATTGTCTTGAAGTGACTCTATCAAACCTTGGCGATAGTGTGAGATGTCTCCTTTCAGTAATGTCAGCCCATAAGTTTCTTCATCTAAGTTCAGCTTAAATGCATTGTGATGCATGAAGGAATGCAAAAACAGGAAAATGGGGAGCCAGGGAGCAAGGAAAAACCAAGCAGCTGTGTTGGGTTTTCCATAGCCCTAACTCTTCATATTTTTCCCTTGCAATTTAACATAAAAGACAAGTCTTTTGACATATTTCAGGGGCCCTTATGGGACAATGCAAGTTATTTCTGTCTATATTGAGACTTTTAACCCTGAAAACATCAATTTCTAATGGAAAGCATTCTTTAACTGGACATTTTATAACCTCTGAAAACATTTTTCATAGACATAAAAGTCAGTTATTAACAATGATTTATTTTTGTAAAACCCAGGCAAAATAAAGACATTGTTTTATTTGAAGCAGTAAACTTAAGCAAGTTTTTATTTACTAAGGATTAGCCTTAGATCATGTATACTTGAAAAGCATTTGAGTTAGTTTCTATATTTCTGAGAATTTTAGAATACCCAATTCTCGGAAGTGGTTGGCTTTAAATTAATTTTAACAATACCATCCAGAGGTAGAAAATTATCTCACATTTATAACATACATATATGTAGACACATACAGACAGACACAAAGAGAGAACAGTTGGATCTAAATTCTGTTTAGGAGGCATTTACAATTCATATCTGTCCTTAACAAATCAATTTCCAAATGACCTTCTCCCTTTTAAAATAAGGTCAGCCATTGATTGACTGATTTAGTAAAATACATTTTTATTGATTTCAGAGAAGGGGAGAGGGAAAGAGAGATTGAAACACCAATGATGAGAGAGGATCATTGATTGGCTGTAAGGACAGCCATTTTTAATACCACAAAAAATTGTGTTGACACCTAAACGACATCATAGGTGATCTATTTATATCCTCTTTTTGAAGATTCAAAAGACCAATTAAATATGATTTTTATTCATTCAGCCTAATTTTATAGCCAGCTATTCCTAATTTTGCATGCAAAAAATTGTTTAGAAGTATCAGAGGATCCTCATTTTGGCCATCTTAGTCATAAATGGGAGGCTGACATGGTGGGCCTTGTTGACCTGGGTGGCATGATTTCCCAAGTTAATTTTGAGATCTGTAGAGTGTGAACAAAGTTCTAGGGAAAACCAACCCTTACATGCACGTCTCCAGACGAGCTAATTGCAGTGGATATCTTTATAGGACTGCTTTATACCCTAGAGAAATTTTTTTCTCTGGAAACCCCACAAAGATTCTTCGTCACCTAAGAATACTCAAACAAGGGCCAGCAAGAGCTTATCAAATGCAGCAAGAATAGCGATGCCTTCCAAGGCAGGGCCCCTCTCTCAGATCCCACTCTTTCAGGGTGAACCCATTTCAAGGCTCTCTGTCCTCCCAGGGCTCCTGCATGCTTCTCTGGGATTGGCTGCACTACCTCACTGACACCTTCTCTGCCTCTCTGGATTCGGGGGTCTGAAGCAACTGTTACTGGGTTGGGGAGCAAGTGTCCTTTCTCTTTCAGAGCTAAAGAGAGTTCAGTCTCTCATTTAATTAGCAGACATTTTGTTCAGACTCTCAGTAAGCAATCCAATCAAAAAGCTGAAATTACTAGTAAAAGCAGCAATCCACTTTTTCTCCCCTCTCCCCAAGTTATCTCAACCATTATCCACCTCAAGGATTTTCTAAAAACAGTTCAAATAAAGCCATAGCCTGCTACTTAAAGTAAGGAGGCTCAGGATTCACCCAAGTTCACTTGATACAAAGTGGAGAGTCTGTGAGGGTACAATGAGCCCTTGCTTTACCTAGTACCAGTCCAGAGCCACAGGATGGTCCTGGGTGGGCTTCTTCGGAATCCTGTCACACTATGCCAAGTAAACGCCAATGTAAGAAATGTCCAAACCTGTAGAGAATTTTTATGAGTTTATTCGAGCCAAACTGACAGCATATGCCAGGGAGTAAGATCTCATACGCTCCCTAGATAATTTCTTAATACCAAAATTTTTTTCTATCTGTTTTCTACATCATTTACAATCTATAAAGTAGATGCTGTCATAGTAAAGCTCAGCCCACTTATAAATACATTTTATGTGGAAATCTTATAAATATACGTATATATAATTGTAACACAAAACTATATGTGACATATACTGCTATTTCAGTGGTGAATTAAATTTTTCAAGCTACTTCATTATCATTTGGTTAACTAAAGCAATAAATGGCTAAGGGTACCCATTGTTTGTGGTCTATTAACCGTAAGAAGCTTGAATCTATCCTACATTTTATACATATACTAGAGGCCCGGTGCACAAAATTCGTTCACTTGTGGGGGGGTCCCTCAGCCCAGCCTGCACCCTCTTGCAGTTCGGGAGCCCTCCATCAGTCAGCCATCCTTAGTGTTGCTGCAGAGGCGGGAGAGGCTCCCGCCTCTGCTGCTGTGCTCGCCAGCCATGAGCCCAGCTTCTGGCTGAGTGGGAGCACATTGACCACCAGGGGGCAGCTCCTGCTTTGAGCATCTGCCCCCTGGGGGTCAGTGCACATCATAGCAACCAGTCTTTCTGCTGTTCAGTCAATTTGCATAGTAGCCTTTTATTATATAGGACTAGAGGCCCAGTGCATGAAAATTCATGCACTGGAGGGGGGTCCCTCAGCCCGGCCTGCCCCCTCTCACAGTCTGGGAGCACTCAGAGGCAGGAGGCGATCCGGCGATCAGGGGAAGGCGATGCCCCCATCACACCTCTGTTGCTGCCACTGCCGGCAGTGCAAGCCTTGGGCAGCCCTGGGCGGCTTGGCAGCTGCCATCCAAGGCTTGCCTGCATCTCAGGCTGGCCCTGGGTGGCTGGGCAGCCACCATCCGAGGCTTACCTGCGCCTCAGGCATCAGCTGGGCATGCGACATCCAAGGCTTGCCTGTGCCTTGGGCCGGCCTTGGGCGGCTGGGGGACTGAAGGGACTAGGGGACTCCGGAGGCAGGTGCGCGGCACAGCCGGGCCTGCTGAGGGGACTGGGCACTGCCATCTTGTGGCTGTGGGCGCCGCCATCTTTGTAAGGGCGTGATGGTCAATTAGCATATTCCCTCTTTATTAAATAGGATGTTCCACAAAAAACACACAATGCAGCATCTTTCACAGAAAGCATCCAGGCTTTCCTAATCAGTAAGAAAGTGACTAGGACTCATGTTCCTGGTGATCTTCCATAGGTCCTGCTGCACTGGTAGAGAATATCTGTTAAAAGCCTATTGTACTATTACATATCCTTCTTGACAAACACTTCATTAGAATGGAAGTTCTCTCTGGGGCAGAGGCCTCCCCTGTCTCCTGACTGCTAAGTTTAACCATATCTATTTCTAGAGTTAAGAATCCTTTGTTCGGAGAGAAACATGGGAGAGTACCATGTAATTTTGTAAATTTATAAAAGGTTTTTTTTCCCCCTGCAAAAAAAAACAACAACACATTAAAATGTTCATGTTTTTTCTTTATATAGACTCTAAGCCTTTCCAGAAGTGTAGGAAATCTGTTGCTCTGAAAGAATTATGTGATCTAATGCTCAAATAATCTACTGGAGGATTTTGGATGTAAAAATGTTTTTTAATGTGTTTTTCAGATATCTGTGACCTTTTGAAATTGTTTTTCCCTCCACTTAATTTTAAGGCTCTTAGATTGACTGATTTGAATCATAGAAATTAATGAAGTAAAATTCTTGAATTGAATAAACCAAAAGAACCTAAGTCTCCCTAGCAAGTCATTATTAATATAACAATTTCTGGAAACTCAGTACCCAAATTGTGATATGTAATAGGTGGGGAATGGTGCGTTGATTGAAATATTATGTTAATATAGAGCTACATGCAATATAATCTGTAATAATAAAAGCATTATATGCTAATTAGACTGGACAGCTGAACGACCTTCCAGACGTCCTTCCAGAAGAGGCTGAGGTGGCAGGGGCTGAGGCAGAGCCTGTTAGGGATGACCACGCAGGCAGGCAGATGTGGTTAGGGGCAATGAGGCAGGCAGGCAGAGAGGTTAGGGGCGATGAGGCAGGCAGGCAGAGAGGTTAGGGGCAATGAGGCAGGCAGGCAAGCAGTTAGGGGCGATCAGGCAGGCAGGCAGAGGCAGGGGTGATCAAGCAAGCAGGCGAGTGGTTAGGGGTGATCAGGAAGGCAGGCAGAGTGGTTAGGGGCGATCAGACAGGCAGGTGAGTGGTTAGGGGTGATCAGGCAGGCAGGCAGAGGCAGTTAGGTGCAATCAGGCAGGCAGGCAGGCAGAGTGATTAGGGGCGATCAGGCAGGAAGGCGAGTGGTAAGGGGCGATCAGGCAAGTAGGCAGAGTGGTTAGGGGCGATCAGGCAAGCAGGCAGAGTGGTTAGGGGTGATCAGGCAGGCAGGCAGAGTGGTTAGGGGCGATAAGGCAGGCAGGTGAGCAGTTAGAAGCATCAGGCAGGCAGACAGAGTGGTTAGGGACAATCAGGCAGGCAGAGGCGGTTAGGGGTGATCAGGCAGCCAGGTGAGTGGTTAGGGGTGATCAGGCAGCCAGGCGAGTGGTTGGGGTGATCAGGCAGGCAGGCAGGGGAGCAGTTAGGAGCCAGCGGTCCCGGAATGCATCTAAACCAGCAGTTGGACATCCTCTGAGGGGTCCCGGATTGCGAGAGGGTGCAGGCTGGGCTAAGGGACCCCACCCCCCGTGCACGAATTTCATGCACCAGGCCTCTAGTGTCCAAATAGAGAACAGTAGAATCTATTAACACAAACTATGCTAAACGTAATTTTAATGTTTCTTTAATTCATTACTCTGGTTAGGAGTATTACATGTCATATTTTTGTGTTTTGTAAAATATTTTTCTTAATAATTTCTTCCACAATTTACTAATATTCTAAATTGTATTGATACCTCTCACGGTGTTCAACATATAGTTGTCACATAAATTTACTGAGGCTGCCAACAGTTGATATACTTAAGGAAACAAAATTCTGATTGATTCTGATCTGTTTCTTTCAGAAAGGTCACCACCCATATAATGGAATTTTATCTGATTCTGTAGATCAGATTTCTTCATTCTGGATATCGCGGTAACAATATAGGAAGTATGCATAACTTCTCATTTCTACAAGTAGGCTTGAGTGCTGAAGGAAGAAATTTTTTAAGCTACAGAAGAATTCATTTTGGTACCTTTTATGGAATCCTGATTTTGTTTTGAATTTTTTGATAACCTTTTACTAAAGGTATGAACACTCAAAGAACTTATCTCATTGGGCAAGTCTACATTAATAAGAATGCCTAGAAGAGGATTGATTCTTCAGACCCGGACCCACTGGTTGCTATTGGGTCTTGCTTTACTCTGCAGTTTGGTACTGTTTTTGTATCTTCTGGAATGTGCCCCACAGACTGATGGAAATGCATCTCTTCCCGGGGTCATTGGAGAAAATTATGGTAAAGAGTATTATCAAGCCCTACTACAGGAGCAAGAAGAACATTATCAAACCAGGGCAACCAGTCTGAAACGCCAAATTGCCCAACTAAAACAAGAATTACAAGAAATGAGTGAGAAGATGAGATCATTACAAGAAAGAAAGAATGTAGGGGCTAATGGCATAGGCTATCAAGGCCACAAAGAACAAGCACCTAGTGATCTTTTAGAGTTTCTTCATTCCCAGATTGACAAAGCTGAAGTTAGCATAGGAGCCAAACTACCTAGTGAGTATGGGGTCATTCCCTTTGAAAGTTTTACCTTAATGAAAGTATTCCAATTGGAAATGGGTCTCACTCGCCATCCTGAGGAAAAGCCAGTTAGAAAAGACAAGAGAGATGAATTGGTGGAAGTTATTGAAGCTGGCTTGGAGGTCATTAATAATCCTGATGAAGATGATGAACAGGAAGATGAGGATGGTAACCTTGGAGAGAAACTGATATTTAATGAGAATGACTTCATAGAAGGTAATGTGAAAAATAGTTATGTTAGTATGACAAAATGCTATTATTGTATGCTGGTAAATCAGTCATTTTCCACAGTATTAAAACATTTAAGTGTTTACCCACTGCATTCCACCAAGAGTTTGAAGTGGCTTTTTGAAAAAAGTTTTCATATGATTGTAATAAAGTAGAGAATAAGAACCAGGGAAATAGAATAAATCTAAGCTTATACAGAAGACTACTGCCCAAGCTGAATTTGCATTCCTCTCTTATCTGGTCTTGTATGTATTTGCATTCCTCTCTTATCTGGTCTTGTTCCTTCCTTATATTTTTTTAACAATGTATGAACTAAGGCTCAAGATTTAAAAACCATTTGATAAAGTAATGAAAAAAACTAATTTTGTAGATTAGTGGTTATTCTCTATTTTGGAGGGAGGAGAGAAGATATGTGACAACATCGAGGAGGCATACATGGATTTAAAATGCATGTTTGGCATTTGGAAAAGTATTTTCCTAATACAAACTGCAGAAAGGGCATGGGATTTTTATATAGTAAGATTGGACATGACTCAAAAGTTGAGGAACACTGCTATGAATTTGAGATATTTGTTGATTGATATAAACAGGAATAATTGCAGGTCCCCTCTCATCTCCATCTTAATATTCTGTGCTGGATATTTAATTACAGGCTTAAAACCATTTTAGATATAAATCTTTCTCTTTGCTTGACTCTAAACAGTGTAGTGATTTTGACCCTGAATCTGCATGGATGTCACATGCTATACTGTAATGTAATACCTTGAGACCTTTGGAAGCCATCAGAGAGAGCATTATACTTTTCTGGCATTTCAACTGCTTTCTCCCTGTTGCCACCTCTTTTTTTCTGCTGTCACTTCCTGCCATTTTCAGTGGGTTGCTTCTCTCAAAATTCTTCCAGTTTTTCTGCAAGCTCAGCTTTTTGTCTTTTCACTCTATGTTTGTAGTTTATAGTAGAATTGAAAGCTGCTGAGAAAGATAACTACGTAACATGTAAAATGTCTTCACATTTGCCTGAAAAGAAAGGAACCAATGCCAGTTTTATATTCTGCTTATAACTTTCCTTGGATTCTGTCACTTACAAGATTTTTCTCTGTGTGGAGTATATTTTGTCCCTCGTTTTTCCTCCACTGTGATACTCCCCTCACCAAAAAATAATTACTGACAACTGAGCAATTCCTATTCCTCTTTCCAGACTTCAGCTTAGAAGACACTTCTGGGAAGTCATCTCCAACCTGCAAGTCTAAGATAACAGTGCTTCCTGTGTGCGCTTGTAACCTCTGCCTGTGTCCCCTCTCATAGTTCTTGTCTTATGGTATTGCTTATTTCCTGATTTGTGGTTCCTGCTTGACTGTAAGCCTCAGGAAGAGTGGGAACGGTCTATCTCCATTTTATTCCCAGACATTGACAGTGACTCAAACATCTGTAGGTGTAACCTTTCTCCTCGGTGTCACACTTAAAAATCAGCCCAGTAGACTTCCATGTTTTTCTCCCAAAGGCATCTCAAGTCACCATGTTTAAATCTATACTAATGTTTTCTTTGTCTGACTTCACTGTATTCGGGGTGTGTGTGTATGTGTGTGCACATGTGTGTATCGCTATATTATTATTTCTTTATTTTTTGGTCTCCGTCACTAAACTGACCCTTACTCAAAACTGGGACCACGTAGCCCTCTTTATACCACCAGTGATTGACACAAAGGCATTCAATTTATTTTTGTTGAGTTGAACCAAGCAATAGAAATTTGAACTTTCAGGTCTAAAATTTAATATTGCTAGAAGTAATTTCTTTCTTTTCATCAGATGGCCAATAGGCTTTACTATTTAAAAATTCATATGTAAAAAGGAATAATTGTCATGTAATCATATGTTATAGATTGAATAATAATATACAGAGCTGTGAACTTTTTTTAACCTCTCCTTTTATAAAGAAACTAGAGGCCCAGTGCACAAAATTCACCCACGGGTAGGGTTTCTAGTGGCTGCGGCTGCCAGCAGGGCCTCCCTTCAGCGGGGCCAGCAGCCAGGGTTCCGCGCCATCCCCTGGTGGTCAGTGCACATTATAGCGAGCAATTAAACTCACAGTCAGTCAAACTCCTGAGGGGACACTTTGCATATTAGGCTTTTATATATATAGATACTTGTGGGGATAAATAGTGGGATAAATATTTTCATAAACAGATAAAAACCCTACAGATCTGGTTTCATACTTTTGATCTTGGAGTAAAATCAGTATTCACATTGAATGTGTAAACTTTGACATGGAGACATCTTTGTCTCTCACTCTTTCCTTTAGGTTATTATCGCACCGAGAGAGATAAGGGCACACAGTATGAACTCTTTTTTAAGAAAGCAGACCTTATGGAATATAGACATGTGACCCTCTTCCGCCCTTTTGGACCTCTCATGAAAGTGAAGAGCGAAATGATTGACATTACTAGATCAGTTATTAACATAATCGTGCCACTTGCTGAAAGAACTGAAGCATTTGTGCAGTTTATGCAGAACTTCAGGTAACTCTCAGGGCTTAATGATTTGGCTTAGTGTGCCTGAAAAAAAAAATTACACTTATTTATCTTTACTGAGTATGATTACTTAGAATTACAGGATAATTTTATAGGCTTTAGGGAACTTTTTTATATTCTCTTTTTTTTAAAGCATGTATAGCTTATTGTGTTTTACACAATTTGCACTGTGAAGTAAATTGAGGGTGACAACTATGAGAAACTAAATTTGATGACCCTTATAAATGGGTGTGAATTCATGTTAGGACAAGTTGAATTTTTAAAAATAACTATTGAGGCATAATTTCCATACAATAAAATCCACATATTTTAGGTATATGGGTTTCATGACTTTTGACAAATGTTATAGAACATTGCTATCTCCTCAGAAAATTCCCTTAAGGACAATTTGAATTTTAAAATTAAAATAAAATTTAAAAATACAAACATTTAACTAAAAATGGGAGAAAGTTATTCCATGTTGGGAAGCAGAAACTGACAATTTTCAAAAGATTTTTTTGCCACTTAATTTGGATATTTTAAAATGCTGAAGTGTTCAAAGATAACCACCTATCAGAATAACTATCTGGAGAGTTTTGCTTTTTTATTCTAACAATTGCCATGTTTTAAATGCTGTAATATGCTAGTTTTGATGCTTTGTATACCCACTCATATTGAAATTGATGGATTTAAAAGTTAACACTCTTGTGTAGCAGAATATCTAGAAGTCATGTTTCCAAATGAGTCTTGCATGTTTGAAATAGCTCACTTGAGATCTGATTTCCTAAATCTTTTTTCATTGCCTTTCTTGGAATTGCCTTCAGAAGCTACATTATTCTTTACAGTAAATATCATTCATCATAAATATTCCTTGATGATAGGTGTAACTTCTGGTACTAGCCAGTCTGAAGACAAAATAATTCTCAAATCAAAACATGAATATTTATTTATTTGTCTCTAAACTGATTGGACTTACTTCTTTGAGTAGTTTGTATTTTGCTTCTGAAGGCAATACCAAAGCAAAAGTTCCCAAAATGTTTTGAAAATTGGCAATGTTGTTGGACTGCTTCCGTGGCCTTTCCAGGATTACACTCATTTAAGACATATCCATTGCTATTCATTTGCTATGATGCCTTTAATAATTCAACAATATTGCCACTTTTATATTTACTTATAACTTCATGTGATTTTCTTTTAAATTAGTAATGCCTCATTAATTTTCTTATTAAAGCTTCATGTGATCGCTTTCTGAATGAGCAGAGCCTCATATATTTTCTTGAATGAACTTTATTTTTCAATTCTGTTAGGGATGTATGTATTCATCAGGACAAGAGGATTCATCTCACAGTGGTGTATTTTGGTAAAGAAGGACTGTCTAAAGTCAAGTCCATCCTAGAGTCTGTCACAAGGTGGGTGAGCTATGTCCACTTAGAAGTCCTTGATATATAACATTAGAAAAGTGAGAATGTCAGATATTTAATGAGTTAATTTGGAATAGTTGCTGTGTAAAAGTTGGCTGAGCATGTGAGTGGTGCTGATAAGTTCCTCGTTTCACCTCTAGGTTCACTCATGCAACTCTAAATGACCCATCTTCACTTAACTTCCTAGCAGACAGCCTGGCATGATCAGTGAGCTCTCGCTCTGCAGCCCACTCACGTTCTGTATGTTTGCCTTCGTTTATTACTTTTTTATTTCCTCCTGTTGAACTCTCTCCCTTTTTCTAAATCTAATCCCGTCGCTTTGATATCAGCTCTTAAACTTGTCTCTTGTTACCTGTCTTTCCATTTCCCCAAGTTCCTTCTTCTCACCCTGTAAGCTCTCCCCTTATCCTTACGACACTTCTACTGGACTCTACAGTATCCAGTAGCTATTGTTAGGTTCCTATCCTTTCATAGCTAAACCTCACAGGACAGTAGTTCTCTAACCAAACAACTCATGTAGTACCTGGCACATAGTAGGTGCTCAGAGGTTAGAATGAATGAATTAGTAATTCCTTAATACTCCATTATTAATTCCGTAGCTCCTCAGCCTTTTCATCTCTAAGGACCTACTTGCCAAATTAAGCTTTTTCTCTGTCATCCTCTTTTCTTTTTTTTAAAATATATTTTATTGATTTTTTTACAGAGAGGAAGGGAGAGGGAAAGAGTTAGAAACATCGATGAGAGAGAAACATCGATCAGCTGCCTCCTGCACACTTCCTACTGGGGATGTGCCTGCAATCAAGGTACATGCCCTTGACCGGAACGGAACCTGGGACATTTTAATCTGCAGGCCGACGCTCTATCTATCCACTGAGCCAAATTGGTCAGGGCTCTGTCCATCCTCTTTTATCAGTTTTTTACATTTGACACCCAATGAGTACTTTCTTCTTGAAACGTTCCTCTGATCTTTGTAAAATATAAATATTTTGTAAATGTAAATATTTTATAATGTAAGGTATTAAGTTGATTTTCTTTTCTGACCACACCAATTCTGTATCCTTTACTTGCTTCTTTGCCTTTCTGCTAGTTGTGGACTTTCCCTAGGAGTCCAGATTTAGTTGGCCATTCAACTAACTTTCACTGAGTCCCACCAGCTATGTTCAAGGTACCCTGTTTAGGAGCCTAACTGGGGTAGTAGAAATAGGACTGGGCATGAAAGAGGAAATTGTAGTCCCTATTTCTAAGGGCTCTCTCATAGCATTGATGTGTAAAAACAAACATTGCCTTCTCCTCCTGATGGTACTCTTTCAGTTCAGACTAAGACCGTTCTCATGATCCCCTGAGATGTTGATGTCTGAGAGCCTACATCTTTCACTCATTCTCTGCCTCTGATTAGTCAGTTCCTCTTCTAGGTCCTTTCCTTGCTGATGTCACCACCCAGCTTCCCTCCCTGTCCCACCCCCCCCTTCATTTCTTTCCTTCTTCTCTTCCCTCCTCACCATTTTCAGGTCACCTACTAAGTGCCAAGCACTCACACTGGTATTCCTTCAGCTGCATTAATCAAAACTCTGTGGTAAATGATGGAAACCTGTCTTGAGCTTGCTTAAGGAAAATTAGTGTTATTGAAGACTCGTGAATAATTCGCAGAACTAAAGAGGTCATTACAACCAAATTTAGAGAAGAAAACCAAACCGGCTTTGATATCTTTAGGTACTGGAACCAGAGACTTGAAAATTATCAAAATTCTCTTGTCGTCTTGTCTGTTTTTCTTTGCATATTGACTTCATTCTCTTCTTGGAGATTGTCTTCTTCCACATGTGAGGTTTATGGTTGTTGGCAGCTCTGGGCTCCCTTCTTCTCAGCTTTGCCATCAGAGAGGAAAGAGTTTTCTCCCACATTCAGTTGAGAAAATCCCAGTGAGGAACCTTGCCCACTCTTGAGCCAAACATTATGGCCAGGTGGGGGTATTGTGATTAGCCCAGCTTGAGTCTGGACCCTGCCCTTAGGAAATTACAGTGATTGGGGTGCTCTATGATTACTTCCTCTACTTGCTGCTGGGAGTGTGAGGTGTTGATCAGCAGTTTCCCAAAAGTAGGGAGAGAATTATATCCACTAAGAAGGGGAGCATGGCCACTCAGAGCACTTGGAGTCCACTCCACACACTATTTGAGCCTTTGCTTCCATTTCTCCATTTCCCAGTAAGAATGTTCTTTCTGAAAGGTTCCTTTTTGATCCAACCATACTCTAGTGCAGCAGTTCTCCAGTTTTAATATCAGAGTCACCTAGAAGGCTTATTAAGACACAGATGCTCAGCTCCCCCACTAGCATCTGACCCAGGAGTCTGGGGTGGGACCTGAGAATTTGCATTTCTAACACGTGTGCAGGGGAAGCTGATGCTCCATGTACAGGGACTTCACAGTGAGAACCACTGCCCTGATGGCAAAACCCTGACTCTTCCTTGCCTTTACGACACTGACCAAGATCTTTACCTTCTCATGGAAGGTACTCCTCAGTTTGACCCTTTTCTGATTTTCTCTCATAGTTCCCATTCTAGGGCCTCTCTTTGCCAATTTGATTTGTCTTATTCCTGTTCTTTAAAATGTTTTATACTTTCTTACCTCATTGCCTTTGAGAATAACTAATTGGAACAACCTTTACATTCGCCACTGAATTCAGGATTTTAACAAAGGCATAACTTAAATTCCAATTCTAACATCATCTCTACTCCAGGTAGAAGCAAACTTTGTTTCTCAGAACTGCTGTTTATTCATTTATTCAGCAAACATTTACTGAACTCCTGCTCTATGAGGGACACTGTGTCCATAGTGATGAGCAAAACAGAATCCCTGCTCTCATGGAGTTTACATTCCAGTGGGGAGACACTCAAATATGTCTGGTGGGACTAAGAAAAGCAAAGCTGGGCAAGGGGATAGACATGAAAGAGAAGGAGGTTGGAGCTACTTCATATATGGTATGAGGGGTAGCTCTCTAAGAGGACATTTGAGCAAAGATCTGAAGAACTCAATAGAAGAGCATTCTTGGCGTGTATCATTCATGTGGATTGTATTATTTATTACCAAACATTATGGCTGTTTTTCCATGTATACATTTCTTATCTTCTCCAATAGGCTTTTAAGATTTGAAGGGCAGTGGCCCCTCAACATTTATAAGCCTCACACCACCATCATGTTGCCTCACATGTGGGCATTTAGTGAATATATATCCCTGATGATGATTATACACATGAAGCTGATGATTTCCTTTCCCTATATGAATGTAGAACCAACATAATAATACTACCTGAAATGTAATTGTAAGTTGTAATGAAGGAAGAGAGTTGTTAAACTTTAAGTGGGACTTATAATTTGTTATATGTGCTTTCCTCATAGTGAGTCTAATTTTCACAATTACACCTTGGTCTCATTGAATGAAGAATTTAATCGTGGACGAGGACTAAATGTGGGTGCCCGAGCTTGGGACAAGGGAGAGGTCTTGATGTTTTTCTGTGATGTTGATATATATTTCTCAGCCGAATTCCTTAACAGCTGCCGGTTAAATGCTGAGCCAGGTGCGTAAAATGATAGTAGATGAGCTGAGTGTAGAATTTAGAACAAGGTCAGCATGTCGCATATTTTGAATTAAGTTAATTATGTTTTATTAAAAGTTATATTAGGTATAATTTAACAATATTAAGTCAAAAAGTGAAAATTTGTCCCTCTGAAGTTCATACCCCTTGTTCTCTTATGGCCAAATTCTAATGTCTACATTTGAATGCAAATAAACAAATGCAAAGAAATAAAAAGTCTTGAAATTGACAAGGAGGAAGCAGCACCCATCAGAAAAAGAGCCAAGCCAACTGTGTGGAGATGTGGGAGAGTCAAAAGCACTCCATGTCAGGTGATGGCACCAGTACACACACGGGCATTCACACATACTTGGTCTTCAGATTATGCATTTGGCATGATTTACTATATTTTGCTTTATGTTATAGATATTTTTTAAATGTATGAGCAAATGGCATTTTTATAAATCAAATCTATAAATGCTTTTTAAATCTTTTGGATGTAATTTAAATCTTGAAAAGAAAAGGTTTTCTGTATTTTAAGAATCTCATAATGGGTTTTTTCATTGTGGAACTATTTATATCATGCAAATTATTTCCACCTTATTAATTAGTTTGGTGGGATGTCAGGAACTCTCTTAGAGCCTATTGAGTAAGCAAGGGTTAGGTTTACTTTTGTTAACACCAGGCAGCATGAAATTCAAAATGTATAAGTTGAAGGAGATACTTGCTCAATGTGAAACAAATATTTTTATATCCAGAAATAGATTTGCCTCTGGGAGACTGAGCTCCTCATCCCTAAGTGGGTTTTAAGGAAAAGTGAGATTAGTATCTGCTAGGATTCTTGTAATAAGAAGGCTACTACCTTACATAAGGGTCCTTGACAACTACTGAGCACTTTATATTATCTCGTCTGATTGAGGCCAGTCTTAGCAAGGGGGTCCCTGTAAGAGGAGATAGTTTAGTTAGCTTTTAAGGTTCCTTCAGTGCTATCAAGCTGAATAATAGATAATAACAAGAGTTTCTGCAAGGGCTATTACATCAGGTATTTTTTATTCTTACCTTTCCAACTTTTCCAAATCTTGTTCAAATATATCTGTAGTTCTATGTTTCCATTATTCTCTATATATCTATTCTCTGTACAGTATTCTTTGGATTTTCTAACTGTTTCTATGGTTAATTTTGAAGGGTGAATTTAACATAGGTTTCTTGGTGACTGCCAAAGTTAAGCTGTATATTCCTGCTAATTAGATGAAATAATGAGTAATAAATGGCTCACCTAATGAATAGCTGAGAGAATACCTTTGTGTATCTCTCCAAAGTCAAGGGAATAAATGTGTGGAGCACCCTTTAGTGTGTTTTGTTTTTCAAGGTTATAGTTCCATAGCCTTGGAACTACTGATATGTTATAAAATCATCATCATGTTTATCAAATCAGTAGGATGTTCAGTAGCCCAAATATTAATAAAATACAATATTGATATAATAAAATTGTCATACAGAATCAAAGAAAGACTTTAACAAAATATTAGTAGATATTATAATATAGATCAGTCCTTCATTTTATGACTTCTTTGTGTGATATAAATGTACATTTTAATTTATAGGTAAGAAGGTGTTTTACCCTGTGGTGTTCAGTCTTTACAACCCTGCCATTGTTTATGCCAATCAGAATGTGCCCCCTCCTGTGGAGCAGCAGCTGGTAAGACTATTGCTGTATTATGAAAGGCCCCAAAGATCCTTTCTAGGTTCCTTTATATTTGTTTCACAAGTAGAAAACTAAATTTCAATAAAAAGCTGTAGTTATGCCCTAACCGGTTTGGCTCAGTGGATAGAGCGTCAGCCTGCGGGAATGAAGGGTCTCAGGTTCGATTCCGGTCAAGGGCATGTACCTTGGTTGCGGGCAATACAAAAATTAATAAAATATATATATTTTAAAAAGCTGTAATTATTATAAACACATTTTCATAGTCTCTCTTTACTTCCCCCTAACCCCCAAAAATGCTTTAATATTTATTGTTTTAGAATTGTGTCATTCCAGAGGAAAAAAGAAAAATTTGGACCACAGAGAATACTTCATATTTCAGGATGAGAAAATTGTACAGTTATTTTTGCCAATGTATTTGTAGTAATACTAAAAATAAATTTTAATTTTAAAAACCTTTTTAACTAGAAATTTGGATAACTAAGAAGGAATAACAAACTGTAGGAAATTACTTAGAAAGTCATGGCATGGGAATGTCACATGTCAGAACTTATAGTGTTACTTACATCAGCGTAACAGTTATAGTTACACTAGAGGCCCGGTGCATAGGATTTGTGCACTGCTGGGAGATGTGACCTGCGGGGATAGGCCCACTGTGGGAGTGCCACTCATCCTGGTCAGCCGAGCAGCACTCCTATTGTGGGAGCGCACTGATCACCAGGAGGCAGCTCCTGCATTGAGCATCTGCCCCCTGGTGTTCAGTGCACATCATAGCAACTGGTTGACTGGTCATTCTGGTCGTTCTGCCTTTTGGTCGCTGGGCTTTTATTATATAGGATAAGTTATTTTTAATTTTAAATAACTTACTATGTTAGAATAATTTAGATTTACAGAAAAGGTAGGAAGATAGTATAAAGTGTTCCTAGATTTCACCCAGTTTCCCCTAATTTTAACATTTTATGTAACCATGGTACATTTGTCAAATTAATACTGCTAAGTTACTGCTAACTACACTATAGAATTTATTAGGATTTCACCAGTTTTTCTACTAATCCCTTTCCTGTTCTGGGATCTAGTCCAGGATTCTATATTGCATTTAGCCTAATTTTTTATTTTTAACGCTAGAGGCCCGGTGCACAAAGTTCGTGCACGGGCAGGGTGGTAGTGTCCCTCAGCCCAGCCTGCACCCTCTCCAATCTGGGACCCAATGAGGGATGTCCACCTGCCCGTTTAGGCCCGATCCCACCGGGCAGGCGGACATCCCTCTCACAATCCAGGACTGCTGGCTCCCAACTGCTTGCCTGCTGCCTTCCTGATTGCCCCTAACTGCTTTTGCCTGCCAGCCTGATCACCCACTAACCATTCCCCTGCCAGCCTGTTTGCCCCCTAACTGCCTTCCCCTGCAGGCCTGGTCACCCCTAATTGCCCTCCCCAGCAGGCCTGGTCACCCCTAATTGCCCTCCCCTGCAGGCCTGGTACCCCCCCAACTACTCTCCCCTGCAGGCCTGGGTTCCCCCCAACTGCCCTTCCCTGCAGACCTAGTCACCCCCAACTTCCCTCCTCTGCTGTCCAGGTCACCCCTAACTGCCCTCCCCAGCAGGCTTGATTGCCCCCAACTGGCCTCTGTTGCAGGCCTTGTCCCTCCCAACTGCCTTCCCCTGCTGGCCTCATCACCCACAACTGCCCTCCCTTGCAGGCCTGTTTCCTCCCAACTGCCCTCCCCTGCTAGCCATCTTGTGGTGGCCATCTTGTGTCCACATGGGGGCAGGATCTTTGACCACATGGGGCAGCCATCTTGTGTGTTGGAGTGATGGTCAATCTGCATATTACTCTTTTATTAGATAGGATAGAGGCCTGGTGCATGGGTGGGGGCCAGCTGGTTTGCCCTGAAGGGTGTTCCGGATCAGGGTGGGGTTCCCTTGGGGTGTAGGGTGGCCTGGGCGAGGGGCCTGTGGTGGTTTGCAGGCTGGCCACGCCCCCCGGCGACCCAAGCAGAGGCCCTGGTATCTGGGATTTCTTTATCTTCTATAATTGAAACTTTGTAGCCTGGAGCCGAGCTAAGCCTTCTGCTCACTCTGTGGCGGCAGCCATTTCTGTTGGGATTTATGTATCTTGTATAATTGAAACTTTGTAGCCTTAAGTAGAGGCCAAAGCAGGCCAGGGCTTCAGAAGCTTGGCTTCCTCCATTGCTGCGGGCAACCCTAGCCTCCTGCTCTCTCCAGCTCCATGGCTGCCGCCATTTCTGTTGGGCTTTATTTATCTTCTATAATTGAAACTTTGTAGCACTGAGTGGAGGCCTGGGCCTGCAAGAGCAGGCGGAAAGCTTGGCTTCCTCCATTGCCAGGGAAACCCAAGCCTCCCTCCTGCTCTCTGTGGCTGCAGCCATCTTGGCTGGGTTTATTTGCATATTCCCTCCTGATTGGCTAGTGGGTGTGGCTGGTGGTTGTAGCAGAGGTATGGTCAATTTGCATATTACTCTTTTATTAGATAGGATTAAGAAAAACTGAAAACAAATGAACTAAGAAATCAATTTAAGATGTTAAAAAAATAGAATAACTCGGGAAAAAAGATAAAGGCAGAAATTCATGAATCAAAACTAATAGTTTGACAAATATAGGAGGTTATTATGTGCAAAAAAAATTAATCATAAAGTAGGTAAATTCAAGGTAAAAAGGAAAATGCAACATTGAAATTTATAAGAAAACATTGAGAAAAATAAATTTTATATGATACATTTTAAAAATTCTAAATAAAAGGATATATTTGAGAATTTATAAACCATTAATATGAGCTAAGTTTGTTAGTATTTTATAAAAGCTGATGTTAATATTTGGAAAAACTCACTAATGTTTTATTAGTGAGTTTTTTTAAATTTTCAAAGAACAGGTAATATTAATGCCATATGATCCACTTAACATATTTTATGAGACCAGTATATCTTCATACCAATACCTGGCAAAGCATGTACACACACACACACACACCTATATCTTATTACTTAGGAATATTGATACAAATGGGGTCAAAATGGAAACTCAAGCACCCATATCTGCCTTAGCTAGCATCCTAAGTCCTTTGTAAAAATGAATTAAGAAGAAAAAAGCATATTCGTATTAGAAAATTAGAGAATTACCATTAATAGTCTAAAGTTTGAGACATTTCTGTAAAATGGCAGTAGATATAGGATTCATGGAGGAGAGAACAATCTAGGACATGTTCAGGAGGACATGCTGGAATATGTATGCTTGCTTATCTAGGGGGTTGCTAAGCAGCAGGCATCTCAGAGATTGGCCTGCAGTCTGAGGCAGTATGTATAGTCCTTGAAGCCAGAAAGTTGGGGCAGGGTACTGGAAATATTGAGTTGTAGGGAGGATAGGGAGCCTCAGAATGGGGAGGATGAGCTGCTGTTGATACATTGTACCCTCCTCCACTGTTATTGGAGAGAGGCCCCTATAATCATAGCTAACAGCCATGGGTTTTGGACAATGATTTTTGTAACAAAAGTGAGTAGCACTTAACTAAGACCAGCCAGACACTTGGGAAAAACCAGTAACATGAAAGAGGCAGGGACTTTGTCACCTCTTATTCACTGCTATGTCCCAGCTCCCAGAACTATGTCCACAGATTAAACACATTGCATGTGCAGTGGAGTATGAGTAAAATAAAAGAGGTTTATCAGGCTTCAACTTTTATTTGATTCTGGGGACTCAGTATCATCAAAGCCCTGCGTTTCTTTCTTTGCTTGGGCTTCAGAAGTGACAGCTTTATTTCAAAGCTGGTTTCTCTCACAGGGGAAAAGGACAGTAGCAGTTCCTAATGTGGCTATACCCTACACCTGGGATTGGCAAACTTACTCTGTATAGAACCACATAGAAAATATTTGCGGCTTTACAGGCCATACAGTCCCTGTTGCAGTTATTCAACTCTACTATTTTACCATGAAAGCAGCCATAGGAAATTTGTAAACAGATGATTATGACTGTATTCCAATAAAAGTATTTACAAAACCCAGTGGCAGGCCAGATTTAGCCGGAGGCTGAAATTTGCTGACTTCCCTACACCATCCAAAAAAGAGCAAGTGTCTTTTCTAGTAGCTTTCTCAAAAGGACAAGGAGACTTTGTTTTCTAAAGTTCTCAACAACCTTCCCCTTTTTTCTAATGTCTATTTATGAACCAATTCCTACAGTAAGTGGGGTGAGACTGTCATATTGGTATAGAGTCCTCATTGCCCAGTCTGAAGGTACAGGTGGAAGGAGTTTAGTTGAAACTTATGGTTGCATGGGGCCAAAACTCTACATAATCAGGAAGGGAATAGGGGCATGGATGCTGGGTAGGCACCAAATAAGGTCCACTCTGTAGAACTGATCACCGTGTATTACAGTATGTGCATCTGTTGTGCTCCTGGATTGAATGAAGGCCCTTGAGGTCAGGCACCACAGTTTGATTATTAGTAACCTCAGCTTGCACCTTGTACAGGGCTTGAGTTCAAATGTTGAAAGTGGCCAGATCCTTGCTTATGAGGATTACTTATACCAGGTGTGGGGAAAGAATAGATTTATAGTTGTGAGTATGCAAAACAGAGTTTATTATATTATTAGTTATTAATTATATTATTTTCCATATAAACAACTGTAAACCTACTTTTTCCCCACTCTGTATATTTTTTGGTTTTATAAGGTTTTAATAATATAAATACATGTTTTCATTATCAGTCATATAAATGACTGGAAAATTATTTGGAAAGCATTAATTTTTAATTGTTGATTAAAACTTTTCCTAGTCCTTAAGGGACTAATTTTATTTATCTTTCTCTAACATAAGGTTCACAAAAAGGATTCTGGCTTTTGGCGAGATTTTGGCTTTGGAATGACTTGTCAGTACCGATCAGATTTCCTGACCATTGGTAAGTATACCTGACATTTAAGGATAGAATTTTATGAATTTACAGTAATACCTTATAGCAGTTTCTAAAAAGTTTCAGATTTGAGTATTTTTCTATTAAATTGTAAATGTCTGAGAAGAACTGAAAAGAGGAGTCTGGATATAGGAAAGGCAACATGAGTTTATAATTATTGTCTTTAAATAGCAAAAATAAGGTCGTAAAGATAAAATAAAAGTGTAATATATTATTGTTTCTTTAAAACTAGTTTTGATATCTGTGTGACTTGTTACCATATTTGCAGTTGATTTGAGTTTTCTAACAAAAGATCTGTTGTAATCATGGATTGTTACAGCAGAAAGTAATGTTGAGTTATCTAGTCCAAGGGCTTTTATATTTTTTATTGAGAAATGAAACCCCCTTTAATTGTCTATTGAACTGTTATGCAAAATTCTAGTATCTAAAACAAATGAAAAAACAGCTGCTCTCTCTGACTCTGGTTGAAGTTGGAATGGGGGACTAGGAGTTACTAGCTTAGTTCCCTAAGCCAGAAATGACCATGAAGAATTTGATTGAAACTTCCTGCCCCACCCCGACTCCATTCTTACCCAGCAGAAAACAGTGTCAGCGATAGTTTCAGAAAGCAGGGTGAGACTTCCAGTCATGATGGCAAAGTAGGTGAACACTATTTGCCTGCTCCCACAATTACATCAAAACTACAACTAAATTACAGAACAACCACCCTTGAGAACCACCTGAAGACTAGGTAAACAGAACTCCTATATATAAGGATATAAAGAGAAGCCATGTCGGGACTGTTAACTGGACAGAGTTGTATAACAGGCTAGTTCACACTCACATGTGAATTTGGAGGGATATTTTGTCCATAGAGGTCCCCCCTGATCCCAGCCCCACACCAGTCTCTGCAGCCCAGACCACCAGTGCTAGGGGCAGCAGCTTAAGAAACACCAACGATAAACAGGGAGGAACTGAATTGTCAGGCTTTGGGGTGAGCACTGAAGGGGTAGGTCTGTCCAAGACAAGTGCTAGCAGGCACCATTTTCCTTTGTTGAGCCCTTTCCCCCACCCAGCCTGCAGGTGCAGGCAGGTGACAAATCTGAGTCTACGTGAAACTAGATAACACAATTCCCACCACCCTGCTGATGCCCTGAGACCCTACCCCACCCAACCTGTGCACCAGCCTGAACATCTTTCAGCAGCTGTTCCTCACAAGCAATGGGCTGTAACCCATGCTGTGAATTCCCTTAAATCTCTGAAAAATCCACATACCCCAAACAAGCATCAGTTGGCTGCAGCATGCCCTGTACTTCTTGCTAAGAGACGCTCAGCCTGGCACTAACAGCAGCCTGCCTTGATTCACGGCATAACCACACCCAGGTGCCTCCAAGCTCAGAACAGGCAGCTACCAAGAACTGATCACTTTGTCCCTCCTACCAAGTGGCCTCAGGTAGGGTATAGGCAGAGGCTGACCTGGGCCTGCACTGGAGCCCCTCCCAAGAGGTCCCAGGACCAACAGAGCCAAATGCCATCTTTCTTGTGTGGAGACCACACTAGAGCACCAACCAATTAGCTCCAGAAAGACACACCAAAAGGGTGGGCTCCAAAGAAACCAGAGTCCCACTACAGCAAATCCCATTTTGAGGGGTCAACTGCCACTCAACAGCTCATCCTCTGTAATCACAGCCAATCCTCACAGCCAGTCAGCTAGAGAGTCAGTTCTACCTACTGAAGTGCCAACAGCAATCAAGACTCAACTGCAATGGATGAGAACACACAGCCCATACAAAGGACAGCCCTGGAGCACCTGGCTCAGGTGACTAGGGAGACAGTGCCACTGGGCCCCACAAGAAACCTACATAAGGCCAACAAGTACTACATAAGGCCAACCTGCCAAGACGTAGAGATGTAGCAGAACTACCTAAAATGTACAAACACAGAGAGGCGGCCAAAATGACATGTTCCAAATGAAAGAACAGGACAAAAGTTCAGAAAAAGAACTAAACAAAAAGGAGGAAAGCAATCTACCAGATATGGAGGTGAAAACACTATAAGGATGCTCAATGAACTTAGGGGAAGAATAGATGAACAAGTAAGACCTTACACAAAGGGACAGAAATCATAAAAAAAGAATAAGTCAGCGGCCTAAGTGGAATTACAATAAAAATATGGAACAGTCAGCCTGAATAACCAACTGAAGACTGGCTCACCAGAATTCCTATGCTCACAGGTTTACAGAAGAAGCCACATAGAGACTGGCAGGAGGGGCAAAGGCACAAAAAGGGCTGGCACCACTTCCACTTATGGTAGCTGAGATTCCTGAGGGATAGCTCAGCTGCAAAGGTCCCCCCTTAGGAGTTTGTGTCTCAACCCCACACTGGTTCCTCAGTCCAGACCACCATGTGTTATGTGGAAGAAGCACCCACATAACCTCTGGCTGTGAAAATCAGCAGGGATTCTGATCCCCGGGGCAAGACAGAAGTCTGCTAGAGACCCAGGCACCCTCTTAAAAGGTCAGCACACAAGATCTCATTCGCAGCCACTCACCCTGGGCTCTGGCAGAAGGAAGGCAGAGCTGATGAGAATCCTGTGAGGATAGACTGGGTTTTGTGGCTCCAGGGAGAGAGCTGTAGGGACAGCTGCCAGGGTCCCTGTGCTTAGTTCTTTTATACATTGCAGATGCCATCTTTCTTATGTGGAGCTCAGCTTTCTATATGACATCAGCCTAATGCAATAGTCCCACCAGCTCACACCCTGCAGAGGACTCGGCTGCTTGGTCCTAGGTGTATAGGTCTGGGCAGACTCAGGGCATGTCAGTGACTGAGTTGTGTGGGCAAAG
Organism: Corynorhinus townsendii; assembly: GCA_026230045.1. Lineage (NCBI taxonomy): Eukaryota > Metazoa > Chordata > Mammalia > Chiroptera > Vespertilionidae > Corynorhinus > Corynorhinus townsendii. The sequence goes on along the minus strand of JAPDVU010000008.1, from coordinate 96,195,419 downwards.
GCCATTTTCCCACCGTCCCGGTAGCCTGACTAGCACCTCCCACTAAGGGGAGATCCACCAGCCCCACCCTTCGGATTTTTGGTGATCCTGCACTCCGATCTTGAACTCTCAGGGAGGTCCAGGCAGAATCTGGAACAGGCTGAATTGTGTGACGATAGGCCAGGGCCATTTTTCCCTCACACATCTGACCATTGCAGAGCCCTCCCTTCACACAGCAAAATCTTGGTCTGTTTGGGCATGATAAACTCTGCTGGCCTCATCCTATGACTCCCTGACACCCCACCCTACCACAAAGGTCTGCCGGCACTGGCAAGTGGCAGGTAGCCTTGTTGTACTCTGGGCCTTTTGCTAAGTGGCCACAGACTCAGCACTGACATGGAGGTTGAACCTGTATTGAGCTGGTGGACACCATTTGCCGCTGCCTGGTGACTCACTGAAAACCTAGCCCACACAATCAAGTACCACCAGAGGCTCTTTCAGAAACTAGCCTACCAGGCAGCCAACAGGGGAAGCAGGCAGGGGCAGATGCATTGGGCCTTGTGCTGACCTGCTCTCAGGCTTCGTGCTGGTGGAAGCTCTCCTTGGTGTACAGTTTGGTTCTCATGCAGAGGCAGCCACAAAGTAGATCACTTTGTAACTTCAAACAGGTTGCCCAGGGCCAGTCACAATCAGCGTCTGATACTGATCTGCACTGGACTCCCTCCCAGGAGTCCCCAGAACCAACACACCCAGTTGAGAGCTTCACACATCAGAGCAGGATCCAGTTAGCTTCAGAAGTGGCACATCCAAAGGGAGATCTCAACAGGCTCCAGAACCTACTGAATCAAATGCTGCTGTGTGTGGTCAGCATCGCACAGAAACAAATACAAAGAGGCAGCAAGATGAGGAGAAAAATAGCATGCCCGAAATGAAAGAACCATAAAAAGAACCAGTCAGAAAGTAGAATACAATATCTGAAATGAAGAGTACACTAGAGCCCTAGCTGGTTTGGCCCAGTGGATAGAGTGTCAGCCTGTGGACTGAAAGGGCCTGGATTTGATTCCGATCAGGGGCACATGCCTGGGTTGCAGGCTTAATCCCCAGTGGGGGGCATGCAGGAGACAGCTTTTCAATGATTCTCTCTCATCGTTAATGTTTCTGTCTTTCTCTCCCTCTCTCTCTGAAATCAATAAAAATAAAAGTATTTTTTTAAAAAGAATACACCAGAAGGAATAAACAATAGGTTAAATGAAGCAGAGAACTGAATTAATGATATGGAAGACAAGGTAACAGAAAACACCCAATCATAGTAGTAAAAAGAAAAAAATTTTTTAAATTAGGATAGTTTAAGGGACCTTTGGAACAACATGAAGTGTAACAACATCCACATTATAGAGGTACCAGAGGAGAGGAGCAAGAGGCATTGAGAATCTATTTGAAGAAATATTCTTCGTGCTTCTTTAAAAAGTTTTTGTTTAGCTCAAACTATTTTAGCTCAAACTAGTCTCAATTTTAACTCCTATTTCCTGTGTCCCCTCTAGTTAGCCCTCTGCCCCATTATTCCATCCGAATTGTTCTGCGTGAGGTTATAAGTGGTATTTATGGTTCATTTTATGTTCTTAACTGAGCAGCTGCATATACTTGACCATTTCTTCCTCAAGACACTCTCTTCACTTGACCACTCTGATATTTTCTCCCTCCTCTAGGGCCATTTCTTAGTCTCTTATCTTTCTCTGCCTATTTAACTTCTAGATGTTGGCAATTCTATTTAGACCTAGGCTCTGCTTTCCTTGTAAACCAATCAGTCATTTCATCCATTCCTTGTGGCTTTAAATCATTTGTTTACTCATTCTCAAACTTATATCTCCAGCTTAGCCATTTCTTCTATTTTCCCCTCTGGCAAGTTTTATGTGACCCAGAAAAACTTGCATTTCAAAGGATAGAAAGAAAATGTGATAAAATATTAATGGTGGTGAGGTTATGGGTGATTTATATTTCCTTCTCCTTTACTTGACTTTCTAAAGATTTTCTATAGATCTTTGAAGTTTACAAAGCAATCTCAAATATGTATTTAATTCAGTTTAATTTCGACACTCTCAACAGCAGTTCTTGAGCTCCTAAATGTCATCTGGTAACTAGCCTTCCTCAGTTGAACTGTTCTGGCTGCCAGGCAGTTACTTAGAGTGTTAATTTCGTTCCTACAGGTGGATTTGACATGGAAGTTAAAGGTTGGGGTGGAGAAGATGTTCATCTTTATCGAAAATACTTACATGGTGACCTGATTGTGATTCGGACACCGGTTCCGGGTCTCTTCCACCTGTGGCATGAGAAACGCTGTGCTGACGAGTTGACCCCGGAGCAGTACCGTATGTGCATTCAGTCCAAAGCCATGAATGAAGCCTCTCACTCGCACATGGGAATGCTGGTCTTCAGGGAAGAGATAGAGACACATCTTCGCAAGCAGGCATACAGGACAAATAGCGAAACTGTTGGTTAACATAACCATCCACACATTAGTCCGAACCACAAACCAGCACTATTTATTTAGCCTTAATTCCAGTGCCAGATGCAGTGCCTCTTTCAAAGAATACATGCTTATCTTCTGTGCTCTTTCCGACATTACTTTACCTTAGCAGTATAACTTCATATGAAAAGAAAAAGCAACTGTTTCAATGCAAAGCCTGTTTTGTGAGAATATTGCACTATGGAATCATTGATAAATCAAAATTTGGTGTTTGGTCCCAAAGTAGTTTTGACTTAGTTTGTACTCCACATCCATGTTCTGATGTTTCCTGGTTGCATCTGGGCTAAGTGATGGAATGTGTTGTGATGATGGTCAGTAAGGAGATCCTGTTCCCGCAGAGGTGGAGAGTTACGGATGGAGTGTCTGGACAAGGGTTCTTCGCTGACCACTGAGTCAACTTGCTTGGTTTTTATTTTTATTTTTTTATTGACGAGAGAGAGAGAGAGAGAGAGAGAGAGAGAGAAGCATCAATTGGTTGTCTCTCATATGCGCCCTGACTGGGGATTGAACCTGCAACCTAGGTATGTGCCCCAACCAGGAATCAAACCCGCAACCTTTGGTTGGTATAGGGGACATTGTTCCAACCAACTGGGCCACCCAGCCAGGGCTGTGGTTTTTAAAAGGAGATCTTTGGTCAGTTGCTTGAAGAATCCTTTTTCAGTGAAGCAGAGGACAATTACATGACACATCTGAAATCCCCAGTCAGGAGGAGACAGAAGTAAAAACCCCTTAATTTCATCTTGCTTAGTCCCCTCAATATGTTTTTAAACAAATGTGTAATAGTGGGAAATACTTAGATGAAAATCCATGACTTGATTAAAATATAAAGTGTTATTACTTTGTCATCATTTTTGGGATTAGAAATCAAGTTGCTGTAGACTGTTTTGAACAAACTGAAATCAACATGGAAACGTCTTGACAGACACTTACTGTGTTGGAGTACAAGACATTAGTGGTGTCTGGGAGCATCATGTACATGAGCCTGGGCACTATCAGGGCCATTAGTGGTGGGTGGTTAAAAATTGATGAGCATAGCATGGTGCTGTGTGTTTTTGTCTTGTCTCATTTAGCATGGATTCATATGTATTTACTGTCCTTTTGTCCTAACAAGTTAATATATGCTGCATATGCATTTGCATTATTATAATACTTTGAGAGTTTCACTGAAGAGAGAAAAAAAACAATGAGGTATGCCATAAGATCACACTGATTTGAGAAAAGGGGAAACAGTATGAAATCTGAATTACAGAATTTTTTAAGAGATATGTATTACTTGCAGATAGAATGATGTTTTGAGGTATAAATTACACTAATGAGACAAGATGAATAAGAAATTATATTCAGATAGGACTATACTATGTTATTTATCACACATGGATCTTTTACCATAGGGTCAATTGCTAGATCCACAAATTGGAGATATGGTGAAAGGTGTGCATAGATTTTTGAATGTTTGGTTTTTAAAAAGGGACCTATGCTGTATTCTTTCCATTTGTATATAAACCTCTGAAAATCACAGAAGAAAAATCATTTCTCTTTTGGCTCAGTAAATCATACCATCTGAAATAGTATAAATTCTAAATTTCTTGGTGCTACATGAATTCAATTTTACAATAACTCTTACTAATTATTCTTATAAGTTTTAAGTTGGGGTAGCACTTAGGCTTGTTTTATTTTTGAAGATAGGTAAAATGTCCTGTGCAAAATTACTCAGGCTGTTGTCTCCTTTTTATACAAGTATTTATTATGAAGACCAGTGAAAAGTGAGGGAACCTAATTGTTTGCAAAGGTAAGTTTCAGCTTGTTTTTTGACATAAGCAAATGATTTTATCTTCTGTTTTCTTTAGCTTTTAATTTAAAGATGGAAGCTAAACAATGAAAACAGTACTATGTTTTTGAAATTAAACGGTACCAATAAAGTATTTTTTATCAAAAATTAAATGAAAATGTGATAAATTTTCTTTTTGTTGTGAAATATCATAAGTATAGAAATGTGTAAAGCATGTAATTATATACTTAAAGGATATAGAACATTACCAGTGAAAGGTCTTCCATGTGCCCCTTCTAATCACTTCCTGATTTTTGTGGTAATTTCTCTTCTTCTTCTTTTTGTATTTTTTTGGTTAATCTTCACCAAGGATATTTTTTCAATTGATTTTTAGAGAGTGGAAGGGAGGGGAGAGACGAGAGAAACATTGATGTGAGAGAGACACATGAGTTGGTTGCCTCCCACACGCACCCCAACCTGGGCCAGTGGGCCAGGGATTGAACCTACAACACAGGTACATGCCCTTGATAAGGAATCAAAAAACACGTGTACCCTTGAGTGTGTGGGCTGGTGCTCTAACCACTGAGCGGCCAGGGCCACTTGTTTTTCTTCTCAGTTTTCCCACCTGTGTATGTATCTCTACCCAATGAACTGTTTAGTTTTGCCTGTTTAGTTTTGCAATTCCTCACCTGAGGACATGTGTACTGATTTTAGAGAGTGAGGGAGAGAGAGAAATACATCAGTGTGAGAGAGAAACATCAATTGGTTGTCTCCATATGTGCCCCAACTGGGGATTGAACTCACAATGTAGGTATGTACTCTCACCAGGAATCGAACCACAACCCTTTTAGTGAAAGGACAATGCTCCAACCAACTGAGCCAACCGGCCAGGGCAGTTTTGCCTGTTTTTGAATTTATATACATACTACAGGCCTGCGGGGGGAAGGGTCCCTCAGCCCGACCTGTGCCCTTTCACAGTCCAGGACTGCTGGCTCCTAACCGCTTGCCTGCCTGCCTGTCTGATTGCCCCCAACTACCCCTCCCTTCCGGCCTGATCACCCCTAACTTCCCCCCCGCCTGCTGGCCTGATCACCCCAACCATCCCACCCTGCCGGCCTGCTCGCCCCCAAGTGCCCCCCGCACCAGCCTGATTGCCCCTAACCTGCCTCTGCCTCCACCCTGCCACCATGGCTTTGTCTGGAAGGTCTCCCGGTCTAATTAGCATATTGCCCTTTTATTAGTATAGATTATTTCATTATTTATTTTTAACTTTCATTCAATATTATGATTTTGAGGTTCACCCATGTTAATCTCAAAATTAATTTTATTACTGACTAGTATGCCACTGTATGAATACAGTTATAGTTGGTTAGTAACAGGCCGTTGTATATGACTGTGGTCCCATAGGATTATAATGGAGCACACCATTGCATTTTAAACCAACTGTTCCCACCCTAACCAGTTTGGCTCAGTGGATAGAGCGCAGCCTGCAGACCAGAGGGTCCCAGGTTCGATTCTGGTCAGGTGCATGTACCTTGGTTGCAGGCACATCCCCAGTAGTGGGTGTGCAGGAGGCAGCCGATCAATGTTTCTCTCTCATTGATGTTTCTAACTCTCTATCCCTCTCCCTTCCTCTCTGTAAAAAAAATCAATAAAATATATTTTTAAAAAATTCCTTTAAACCAACTGTTCCCAAATGTTTCTTGAAATGTCACTATATGCTTAGCACCATTCTAGACATGGAGTGCAACGGTGAACAAGAATAGTGGAGTTTATATTGTAGTTCTGGAGAGATAAGTTGTAGCACAATGCAGTAGTCATGTGTTTGTGGTGATACTGGTGGAAGCAAACCTGTGCTGACAGTCATACAATACACTACAGTACATATACTTGATAATAAATGAGTATGTTACCGGTTTATGCATTCACTATACTTGTTACCATTATTTTAGAGTGCACTCGCATTTACAGAAAGTCTGCTGTGAAACGTGCAGTATTAGGCTCACGTCTCATGTTTACCGCTTCTCTTGATTGCACCATTTTCTCTTGTGCTTGAGGGAATCTCATGGTATAGTATAGCCTAAGTGTACAGAGTTTGTGAAGTCTCCAGCAGTGGGCAGTCATGACCTGGCCTTGGCACTCACCCTCACTTGCTGACTCCCCCAGAGCAGCATCCAGGCCTGCCAGCTCTGTTCATGGTAAGTGCCCTACACAGGTTTTCCACTTTATCTTTCATACTGTATCTTTACTGTACCTTTTCTATATTTAGATATGTTTGGATACACAAATACTTAGAATTCTGTTATAATTGCCTCCAGTATTCAGTAGAGTAACATGCTGTATAGGCTGTAGCCCAGGAGCAATAGGCTATACTATAGAGCCTAGGTGTGCAGTAGGCTGTACCATCTAGGTTTGCTAAGTGCATTCTACAATTGCACAAGGATGAAACTGCCTAATGATAGGTTTCTCAGAATGTGTCCCGTCATTAAGTGGCATGTAACTGTATACTACACTATTAATTCCACTGTTTATAGATACTTGAGTTGTCTAGTTTTTCGTTGCTTGCTTTTGCTCTCACAAGCAGTGTTTTTTGTTTGTTTTTTAAAACATTTTTTTTATTGATTTCAGAGAGGAAGGGAGAGAGAAACATCAATGATGAGAATCATTGATCAGCTGCCTTCTGCATGCCCCCTACTGGGAATCGAGCCTGCAACCCAGGCATGTGCCCTTGGCCAAAAATCAAACCTGGGATCCTTCAGTCCTCAGGCCAACGCTCTATCCACTGAGCTAAACCGGCTAGGGCAGCAGTGTTTTTATAAATACTGTTTTACAGGTCTCTTACGGTGTACGAGAACTTCTCCAGGAGGGATGGTGCTAGGTCATCCATTGTGTGCACATTTAGCTTACTTTCCCAAGTACACTGACCACAGCCCGCACTGTGCGAGAGTTCACTTCACACTCTTGCCAATGCTTAATTTTGTTAGGCTTATTAATTCTTCTAATCTAGCGGGTTTAGACATGAATTATAATTTGCATTTCCAGTCTTTTTGTCTGTTTTTAACAGTTCATAGGAATTTTTCACATATTCCAGATACCAATTCTTGTTGGTTACATGTTTGCAACTATCTTCTCCCAGGATGTGGTTTGTCTTTTTCCATTCTTGATGGTACTTTTTGATGAATAAAAATGAACTTTACTGTGAATAATCTTCTTCCTTTGTGTATTCTACTTTTTATTATTGATGTATGCCCTCAAAGGGAAGGATGTTTTAAAGCTATGTTCTTTCTGCTGCTGTTTCCTCCTCCCCTTCCCCTCCCTCTCCCCTTCCCCTTTCCCCCTTCCTCTCCCCTCCCTATTGCCACAGCTGCTGCCACCAGCAGCCTCCTCCTCCTCCTCCTCTTCCTCCTCCTCTTCCTCCTCCTTCTCTTCCTCCTCCTCCTCCTCCTCTTTTTTACCAAGGAAGTTGGACTTTATGATGCACTTTAGGGGGGTTATATTGTTCTCCACTCCTCAGCTTTCCTAGGGCAATCCTCCAGGCCTCTTGCCTCATTCCTCACTCAGACCTCTCCTGGGGAGGGAATGGGAAAGAGGCAAAACCCATCTGATTCTATCATCTGCTGCTTAATCTAAGCCCAGAATAAATATGAACCAAAATGTATTTTATTTCATTTTAATTCAATTTATTAGACCAGCATTGATTAATAAGATTATATAGGTTTCAGTGTACACTTCTATGATATATGACCTGTATATTGCATTGTGCCTACCACCCAAAGTCAAATCATCTTCCGTCACCATATATTTGGCCCCCTTTACGAGCCCCCCCCTTCCCTCTGGTAACCACCATACTGTTGTCTGTATGAGTTTAAGTTTTATATCCCATATATGAGTGAAATCATTTGGTTCATAGCTTTTTCTGACTGACTCACTTAGCATAATATCCTCAAGATCCATCCATGATGTTATAAATGGCAGTATTTCATCCTTTCTTACAGCTGAGTAGTATCCATTGTATGTATGTACCACATCCAGTCATCTATCCAAAGACACTTCGGTTGTTTCCCTATCTTATCCACTGTGAATAGTGCTGCAGTGGACATAGGGATGCATATATCTTTGTGAATAAATATTATCTTCTGAATACCTCAAACGTGGCTTTGCTTTTCCCAGTTAGATCTTTAACCTAAGTGGAAGAGATTTTTGTGAATTTGTGTAAGGTAATTATTGCATTTTACTTCTTTCCACCAATACCTTACTGTAAGGTCCATATTTTACCCGCTGACCTGCAAAACCACTCTCATCCATCAGCTGCTGTACATTCACAGGTCTGATTTGGGCTCTCTTCTGTTCAATTAGGCTATCGCCATGCCATTCATCACAGTCTAACTTCTGTAACCTAATACAAGTCATTACCTCTGAGACCTTGCCCTGTTCTTAAACATTGTCTATTCAAAGCCTTGGTACTTTCATATAAGTTTTAGAATAAGCTTATTAATTTTCACAAAGACTTTTATTAATTTTATTGAAATCTCATTGAATCTATAAGGTCACTGGGGAAAATTCACATCTTTATGCTATAGAGTCTTCCAGTCCTTGAATGTGAATCATCTGTTTAAGTCTTTATTGTCTTCAATTAAGTTTTATACTTTTAATATAGTGGACTTAAACAAGTATTATTTTTAAATTTTTCCTAGATGTTTTGCTTTTTTTTTTTTAAGGTACGCCAGATAATTGCATTTTTATTATTGTTTTTTTAAAAATCTATATTGTTCAGATTACAGGTGTTCCTCTTTTTGTTTTCCCCCTATAGCTCCCCTCCACCTGATTCCCCACCCCACCCTACCCCATGCCCTTACCCCCTGCCACTGTCTTCATCCATAGGAGTAAGATTTTTGTCCAATCTCTTCCCGCACCACTCACACCCGCTTCCCCATGAGAATTGTCAGTCCACTCCCTTTCTATGTCCCTGATTCTATTATATTCACCAGTCCATTCTGTTCTTCAGATTTTTTATTTACTTGATTTTTAGATTCACTTGTTGGTAGCTTTGTATTTGATGTCATTTTGTTGTTCATAATTTTTATCTTTACCTTTTTCTTCTTCTTCCTCTTCTTAAAGAATACCCTTCAGCATTTCATGTAATCGTGGTTTGGTGGCGATGAACTCCTTTAGCTTTTTCTTGTCTGTGAAGCTCTTTATCTGACCTTCAACTCTGAATGATAGCTTTGCTGGGTAGAGTAATCTTGGTTGTAGGTTCTTGCTGTTCATCACTTTGAATATTTCTTGCCACTCCCTTCTGGCCTGCATAGTTTCTGCTGAGAAATCAGCTGACGGTCGTATGGGTACTCCCTTGTAGGTAACTAACCGTTTTTCTCTTGCTGCTTTCAAGATTCTCTCTTTGTCTTTTGCCCTTGGCATTTTAATTATGATGTGTCTTGGTGTGGTCCTCTTTGGATTCCTTTTGTTTGGGGTTCTCTGCGCTTCCTGGACTTGTAAGTCTATTTCTTTCACCAGGTAGGGAAAGTTTTCTGTCATTATTTCTTCTAATAGGTTTTCAGTATTTTGCTCTCTCTCTTCTTCTGGCACCCCAAAAATTCGGATGTTGGTACGCTTGAAGTTGTCCCAGAGGCTCCTTACACTATCTTCATATTTTTGGATTCTTTTTTCTTTTTGTTTTTCTGGTTGGGTGTTTTTTGTTTCCTCATATTTCAGATCTTTGGTTTGATTCTTAGGGTATGTTGATCTACAGTTGAGTTTCTGTATATTCTTTATTTTAGACAGTGTATGCTTCATTTCTGACTGGTCCTTTTCCATTTTTTTGGCATTCTCATTAAGGTCCTTGAAGGTCTCACTAAGCTCCTCAGAAGTGTCATCAAGTTTCTCGGCGGTTTTTAGATTCTTGAGTAACCTTATAAATGTGGTTCTGAACTCTATGTCATCCAGTAGTTTGCTTTCCTCCGTTTCTTTCATTCGTGACATGTTTCTTTGTTTCCGCATTTTGGCTGCTTCCCTGTGTTGATGGAGTGGCTTTGTGTGGTAGGTGACCTATAGGGGGCAGTAGTTCAGCCTCCCCAATCACCTGATGTGGACGCTCTTGGTACACCCCTTTGTGGGCTGAGTGCAAAGTCTTGGTGTAGTTAAGCCTTAATTGCTGTTGGTACGCTGGGAGGAATTGACCTCCAGGCCAATCGGCTGTGAGGACTCGCTGTGTCTATAAGAACTGCTGTGCTGGAGACACGCTTATGGGGCAGGACTTGTTTCAGTGGGGCTTTGGTGCTCGCTGAGTCTGCCTCTTGAATGTGTCACTTACGGATGTGAGGAGTTGAAATCTGGTTTCTCACACTGACCACTAGGTATACTGGCTTCTGGATCTCCAATGGGGTGCAGGTCAGCTATTGTCTGAGTCCACCCAGCAGGAGCTACAGCGAGAGCTACAGTTTTCTCCTCTTTGCTTGGGGTTTGGAGGTTTTGGAGCTGTCTGATCCGGGCTGCAAGTTGGCTAGGTTAAGCTGCGATAGGGCAGGCCTTTCTTATGCTAAAACTGCTGCTTGGAGCTTGGGTGGGTTTGTAGGTTGTGTGGGGCGGGGTCTCAGGGCGTCACTAGGCTAGGGCATGGCAAACAGCAATGGCTGCTAGTTAGCTGGTTCTGTGTCTCCGACTGCGTCCTGTGCCCCAGCGCAGTAAACAATTATTCTTGCGTGCAGCTCGGCAAGCAAGCCCCCCTCACTTTCCGACCCGGTGGCAGACAATCCAGCTTCTCCCTGTAGGAGTTTGGGTCCCCTGCGTCTCCCCAGAAACTGTATTTCAGAGTAATCGAGGGCTTGTCTCCCTTTGGGTTGAAAAAAGCAACGCCTGCCGCCAGCCCAGATCCCGCACCTCCGTACCTCAGCTTTTCAGCGCTCGTGCACGTCTCAATGCTCTTTTCTCTTTCCTTCTAGTTGTAGAACTTCCACTCAGCCAGCTTTCCCATGGTTCTGGGTGATAGACGTTTTGTCTTTTAGTTGTAGTTTTGAAACTGTTGTGCGAGGCAGCAGTTTAGGTGTTTACCTACGCCACCATCTTGGATTCCGATGTTTTGCATTTTTTATGCCACTGTAACTATCTTTTCTTTTTATTGTTTATTGCTAGTATCTAAAGAAAAAAATTGATCTTTATGTTTAGCAACTTTGCCAAAAACACTTAATTCTAAAATGTATTTGTAGTTTCTTTTGCATTTTTTTCCTTATATAATCATATATGAGTGGTAAACCTTTTGTTCCTATCTTCAATTTTTATATCTTTTTTTTTCTTACTGTGCTAAATAGGATTTGTCACGCAGTGCTGACTGGAAGTGATAATAGTGAACATCCTGCCCATATTTCCAAAGCCCCAGGGAACGTGCTGTGTTTCATCACTAAGTATGTTCACGGGAGGTGTTTTTTAAATACCCTTTTATAAAGTTAGCCAAGTTACCTCCTATCACTGCTTGGCAAGTTTTTATCATGCAGGAGAGCATTGGTCAAATACTTTTACTTTTATTAAGATGATCATGATTTCATTTCTATCTTTAATATATTAAATTGGTGAAATGAATTCATCGGTTTTCTGAAGTAGACTTGCATTTGTGGGGTCATGATGTGTTATCTTTGTTACACACTAGAGGCCCGGTGCACAAATTTATGCACGGGTCAGGCTGGTGATCGGGGCTGGTTGGGGGTCCAGCCGGCCGGGGAGAGGGGCTGTGAGAGGTTGGCTGGCCGCCAGGGGCAGGAACCGCAGAAGGTTGGCTGTGGGAGCTCACTGACCACCAGAGGGCAGCTCCTGCATTGAGCGTCTGCCCCCTGGTGGTCAGTGTGTGTCATAGCAACCAGTCGACCAGTCGTTCAGTTGCTTAAGCTTTTATATATGTTTATATATATATAGATTGCCAGATCCAATTTGCATACACACAGACACTTGCACACACACACACACACACACACACACCATGTGCATATCTGTGTATGTGTGCGTGAGTATGTGTATTTCAGGTGTTTTTCATCTATGTTCATAGGTAAGAACACCTCAGACCTTCCTTTCTCATCCCTGTTGACCTTTTCTATTAAAATAAGCTAGCTTATGAAATAAATTTCAAGTGTCCCTTCTTTTTCTGTACCTGGAAAAGTTTCATAAGACTGTAATTACCTCTTTCTTGAATATTTTCCAGAACTCCCTGAATGCCACCTGGGCATGGACTTGACAGAGGACCTCAGGCCTTGCCCCCTGCCCCGGGGCTGGGCCGGGAGACCTCAGGCCTCGACTCCCGCCCTGGCACCAGGCCGAGGGACCTGAGGCTGCGCCCCCCCCGACCTGGCACCGTGCCAAGGGCCTCTTGGCGGGGGTGGGGCCGGCCAGGTCTGGGTCTCACCCAATGTGGGAGGGTGGCAGCTGGGTCTGGGTCTCGCACGATTTTGAGGCTCATGTGGGTGGGCGGGGACTTGACTCTAGCTCCCGCAGCGCGCCCCAGACTCCGACAGGAGAGTTTCATATACATTTTACTAATTTTCTTTCATCTCTGACACCTCTTTATAGAGAAAGCAATATTAAATTTTAATAGCAATATTAAAATATTTCCTCTAATTCCCTTTTAATGTGCACAATTTTTGTGCACTGGGCCACTAGTCTGTTAATCAAAAGTTCTTAATTTTAACAATGTTTAAATTATCAATTTTCTTTCTTTTATGGCTAGTGATTTAGGTGTCCAATTAAAAAAAAAACTTGCATACTCCAAAGTAAAGAAATGTTTATATTTTCTTTTAGACATTTTATTGTATTGCCTTTCATATTTGGATCTATGATTCATCTGGAAATAATTTTTGTGTATAGTATGTAGTAGGGGTCAAATTCATTCTTTAGAATTTTTTTAGTAAAGATCTGCTAAGAGCAAACTTCATTTTCCTTTGTAAATATATTTATCTTTTTTTCAAACTGTTTTTTGAAGGATATAGAATTCTAGATTGGAAAATTTTGTTTTAGCACGTTGATGTTTACTTCATTGTCTTCTGGTTTCAACTATTTCTGTTGTAAAGTGAGCTATGATACTCCTTTGTAGGTAATCAAACTTCTTTTTCCTTTTTATCTCTGTTCTGTGTCACTGTGACACATCTGGGTGCAATTTTGTGTGTGTTTCTGATCCTGCTTGAGATTCTCTGGGCTCCTTAGATTGTTGCCTTTTATCAATTCTGAAAGATTCTCAGCTGTTATGTTTCCATTGTCTCTGCTGCCTTCTCCCTCTCCTGTAACCCTGATGACATATGTTGAACTTGTTGTATCCTCTGTCTCTTAACCAATTTCACTTTTCCCAGTCTGTCTCTGTGTAACATTCTGTAATTTCTTAAGAATTGTGACCAAATGGATCTGGGAAAGAACTTCAATTTGGCCTGGCCGGTGTGGCTCAGTGGTTAAGTGTCGACCTATGAACCAGGAGGTCACGGTTTGATTCCCGGTCGGGGCAAGTGCCTGGGTTGCGGGCCCAATCCCCAATGAGGGATGTGCAGGAGGCAGCTAATCAATGATTCTCTCATCATTGATGTTTCACTCCCTCTTTCTTACTCTCTGAAATCAATAAAAATATATTTATTAAAAAACACACTTCTGTTTGGTTCTTCTAGAAATGAAAATTTTTAAATCCAACGAGTGGGTTTAACAGATTAGACACAGCTCAGGAGAGACAGTTTCACACTAGAATACAGGTCAGAATGTTCACTTCCACTGCATCACTTAGGGGCAGAGCCATTTCAGGGCCACGTTAACCAAATTCTCGACTTAAAGTTTTTTGACCAGTGTGATTTGTGTTGCAAAACGTAGTAAAATTTACTGACTTGTGGTTACAAACTATTGGGGGTAAAATTGTCCTCTTCATTCATACTGAGGTTCAAAATAGGCCATTTTTTTTTTTTTTTACTTTGGTAGGGTTGGGGGTGGAGTATTTTAGTTCAACTTCACTTATGCAGAGAGTGCCAGCTTTGCGCCCGGGGGCCTCCTATTTGACCCTTCTGAAGCAGGCCCTTTTTTCTCCATCCTCAAGGTAAAAGCCGGTTTCAGAGTGGTCCTAACCCTCTGGGTTCCTGCCTCCACTTGGACTTTTTAAATTTCGCAAAACATCCATTGATTTCCACAGGCCAGCACTTAGTCTTCCACACTTGCAGACATGAATGGCTGCATAACTCTTCTACATCCTTGACAACGTAATTTCCTCCCCACGTTGCTGCTGATCTGTACCCGAGAGTCCTGGTTAGGATGGGGGGATCTTTGTGGGCTGTTTGGCAGCTCTTCACCTTCCTCTCAGTATCATGATTCCCTTTTGGGAGTTAAGATAAAAATGGTGTTGGCATAATCTGAGGTTAACACGCTGTGAGTGGGGAAGTAGGTTTTTCATTTAGAAGGTGGTTTAACTCCCCAGTTTGTGCAAATGTTTATACACGGGTTAAATTTAACGCGCAAGTGACTCTTCGGTAGCTCTAGAGTGTTTGTATTGGCCAGGGCTCCCGCCGTTCTTTGGGAAGGGCACTTGCAATCCTTTGCTTCACTTTTCCCAGAAGCGTCTGCTCTCTGCAGGAGGCACGGCTTTCAGTGCCAGCAGAGGAGCCACTGCGAGCCCCCAGCTGCCACCACTGCTGCTCAGGAGCCAGGTGCATCTTTCTGCCTTGTAACATTACAACAGCCCCATGAGATGGAGTGTTGTCATTCCATTTTCATCATGAGAAGATGGAGGCGTAAAAATGTAAAAAGCTTGTCCAAGAGTACTCTGCTGGGAACTGCGAACTGGAACTCAAAGTTTCTTATACTTAGCCTGTCTCGCCTCCCTAAGGAATCAGACATCCATTGTACTTACAGGGGTAGTAGGTGTATATTTCACAAATAATCTTAGTTTTGTCACAGAAGTCTCCTTGGCCTTAGTGGAGATCCTTAGCTTACCTTCCAGTCACATCTGATCTGTAACACAGATTTGTGCCTGGAACGTGTGTGAAGTGAGGGGTGATATTCAGTCATCATATGACATTGTTAGCAACTGCACACTAGGTTGGCCTCTAGCCATACAAGGGGCTCCTACACAGTGAGAGCCAAGGCACGTGCAGGAGGCAGACACCAGCAGGGTAATGTGGAGGAGGGCAGGGCCTGGAGGAGCAGAGCATGCCCCTCCAGGAAGACATAGGGAGGCTCCAAGCACGTGAATTTGTGAGAACAGGACGGCGCTGTCAGGTCGGTGCAGGCGTGCGGCCAGTTTGAGCGTGCTGTGACTGAGACAGTTCCTGGGAGAGGGGTTGTGAGGGTGAGCAGGAGCCAATTCCTGCAGAACCCCCTCCCTCCCCTCCCCCACCCCCCACTGCCTGGACGCCCAGGTGTGCAATGGGGCCCTGAGCATTAATTCTAAACAAGTTCCCAGGCTGTGGGTGATGGGGAGAGTGTCAGCCAGCCAAGCAAGCCACTACTCCCAGCTAAAGCTCCGCGTTCAAGACGCAGACCCAAAATGTGCTGCTCTTCTCAGATGAGATGGGTATCAACTTCCAAAATTAACTTTATCAAGAAATCAGGATGCCACTGAATTTAAAGACCTAACAAGTGATGCCCTTTACCCCAAATTCACATCCTCACAGGTGTTCTTGTTTGCTCCACAAGCCCCTGAGCACCTATTGTATGCTGACCATAGGCCCTGGGGAAGGAGGCAGCCTTCTGTCCAGTACAGTGGCCACCAGCTATTGAAACGTAGGCTGCATGTCAGTGCTCAGGGCTGTGTCACTCACAGCTGCTGTAAGGACACACAGACACAGGAATTCCGTCTCAGCACAGGGGGCTGTTGGGCAGCGCTAGTCTATTGTGCACGACAGACCCTGCACACATTTAAATGGGCTGAGTTAGCTCTAAGGAGCAGAAAGGTTTGATGAGCTCTGACCGTGAACCTTGTGGGGCCCGGGCACTGTAAACAGGTGGCAGTGGGACAGGCCAGAGAAAAGCACGTGGGAGCTCGGCTTCCCTCCTAGTCTCCTTGTCCTTCAGTTCCACAGGCCCTCATGTGCCCCTAATCCCCTTTTCTTCAGTGCTCTGGAAGGCGACTCAGACAACACAAAGAACCCTGCCTAGGACTGCATTCTGCAAACTGCTCTTCAGGGAGATGCCTCAGATGCCCAGCTTCCCCCGCCCCAGAAGAGACCACAGTGCCCACGACTCTGAATGTCCTGCAGTGGAGGAGCCCTGACCATCTCATTTAAGTTGGGTTTCCCAAACTTCACATGGCCGTGTCGTACAGCAGCTGCTGACACCTAGGATCTTACTTGGAGGACCGCCGGACTGGAACGTGCCACCTGTGAAAGTGTTGTTTCACCCTTTTTACCTGGAAAGCCCTTTGCCAGGATGCGGTGTGGAGGAGAGTGGCCTGCTCCCATAGGAAAGGCTGTGGGGCCCTAGCAGAGCCGGCCCCAGCTGCAGAGAACAGGCATATGAGGGGAGCAACATGTTCTTTTATTGATGCAAGTATGTCCAGTCACACCAACAGCTGACATGCTGTGTTACAGTACAGCTTGATGCTCACAGTTCATGTCAAAATACCAACACATCACAGTCAGGAGATGGACCCAACTGGGCAGATGAAGTGGCAACACAGACAGGTGAGGTGAGCACAGAACTGGGCCCCGCGACGCGGAGGTGACGGGAAACTTCTTACATGTGGACAGAAAATGCTCTAACGCGTATTCCAAATATATACTCTCAGGTTTAAGCCTTTATCTCAAATACATAAACAAAGCAATATGTACTACCAATATACAATATGTACTATCTAGGACATCTGGAAAGTGCAAAAACACTGTGACAATACAGTGTAAATATTCTCGCTCCACCCAGTTACAGGTGGCGGCAGCAGCGACCACAGAGCCACCCCTTCCTGAGGCCTGGCCCGCGCCTCCAGGTGTCCTGGGAGCGGTGGGAGTAGCAGCTGGCAGGCCTCCCGCTGGAGGCTCCCGCAGAGCCAGGCGTACGGAGAGACCAGGGTGAGGAGCTCCACACCACGCACAAGGGAAAGCCGTGCGAGGGCGACGCAGTCCGTGTGGATGGCCCGCCTCCTGTGCTCAGGGAGCAGGGCGGCCACCGTCCCACGGCCAGGACGCCGGATGTCCACGTGGCGTGTGCTCCTTGCATCTGGGAGTGAAAACGACCTCCCAGTGCTGGGCAGTGCATGTTCCACTTACACCGAGGAGACTGACAATTCCAACTCCCTCGCCTGTCATTAGTTTAGATTTTCTATTTTCCTAAAATGTAGTTGAAGAAAGCTTGGCCAGACATGTTCCAACAGAAAAGTATGCCTCCGGGTGTCCCCCTGCCCCTCCCGGCCCCAGAAATCCCTGATAAAGGAAAAGGAAAATGTAAACTTTGGAAAGCCTGCACTCAAAGGTTTGCTTCCAGAAGTATGCAAATGAGACCTCCTGGCCTCCCAAGGCCTTGTGGGAACCTGGAAGCTCGTGGTCCAGGCTTTGCGGGCCCAGGCTTTGCGGGCCCAGGCTTTGTGGGCCCAGGCTTTGCGGGCAGGCGCTGCCGGTCACGGGCTCAGCGGCCTGAGCAGAGCGGGCCGCCCTCTGGGACCCTCTAAGGCACCAGCCCTAACATCCGAGACACTGGCTGGAAGGGCATCCACGCAGGCAGGGCTCACATGGTTTTGGTTGGGTTTTTTAAAATATTTTCTCATAAGGTGAATATAATCAAAAGTAGAAAATAAAAATCTACGCTTCATTAGGCCAAGATGTTATCATGGATGCCATCTCTCATGATACTCCTTCCCCACCCCTCCCTGAACCAGGGCGCTGCCCTGTTATTTAAAAGAAACAAAAACACGTTGCGCCAAAGGTTGATGCATGAAATAATTACCATTTTTTCCATAAAAGTTATATACAAAATGGGCCCCAACCAGTGAGGCCGCCCCATCTCCACCCAGGTCAAGGTTAAAGCTCGGTTCTCGTGCGCGTCCTCGGTCACAGGCCGCACCCACGCGTCAGGCTCTGTTGAGGAGAGTGGTCCTAGAGGGGACGGCACAGGGTCAGTGGCTGGCAGGCCCTTCCCCGGTGGATTCCAGGCCCCGGCCATTAGGGGAAGAGGCGGAACATTCAAACCCAGGTGCTCAGCCTCCTTCCACTGGCAGCTGCCTAAACCCCTTCCTCCGACGCGTGGAGGTGCCCTCGGCTGCCTTTCAGAAGGCAGGTCCGTGATGCCCGTCCCATCCTCTCCCCGCCTTGCCTGGGGCGGCCCCTTCAGTTCTCCTACCTCAGGGTCTTCCAGCTGTCCTTCTCCATGTGGTTCTCAGGCCCCTCGCTTTCGAAGGAGGCGATGAAGAGTGCTGAGAGACAGAGGGCCCCTCAGACGCATGTCTGCATGCGGTCAGCCCACCCGCTGTCCCCGCTGTTCCCTCTCCAGCCCTCATGGCAGGGGTGCAGCTGGGCTAAGAAGGGACTCCTGAACCAAGGGGCAGTGGCCTCGGCCGGGTCTCGTCCACAGATCTCCTCCATGTGAGGCTCCAGGACCCATAAGGCCCCACACTCCCAGCTACCTGCTCGGGGGCTCTGCTCGGTGCCTGGTTCTGAGCACTGGCCCGAACCCGCCTGGCTCTCAAGTGGCCTCCAGAGCCTGGTCTCCTTAGTCCTTATCCTTCATCTGTCCTCTGCCCACAACCCACCCTCACGAACTCACCTGTGGCGGGCTTCCCCTGTGTGGTGTGGGATAATGATCAGCCCCCCATGGAGACCCGACAAGGGGGAGTCGGGACCAGGTGCTATGGGGCTGCCGCCATGCGGGGCAGCCTCACCTTCCTCGCTGTAGATGGGCGCCGTAAGCAGGTAATTCTGAATCTTCTTGTCCTTTTCAAAGGGACACTCTACCCGTGTCCATGTCATGAACTCGTGAATCTGTCTGGAGATCTCCCAAAATTTCTGAAGGGGCAGAGGACAACGGTGTTCCCCTGTCACCTGAATCAGGGCTGTGTGCTGCGCCCTGCCTGGCCCCAGCACGGCGAGGCGCGGGCTCTGCACAGCTGACTGTGTGGCCACAGAGCACGCTGTGCAGCATCAGAGCCAACAGGTGTCCCAGAGCACACACCGTCCTGCCCTCCACCTGGGCCATCAGGCTGGTGGCAGGGTCTGCGCCTCCCCTGCTCAGGGACCCCAATCCCTGACCCCTAGCTGAGGCAGGCAGGCAGCCAGACCAGCACAGTACCACTAATCTGAACACATCATGATGTCACTCTTTGGGGCCCGTGTGGGAATCCATAACCCCCTCCCACCCTGACCTGCGTGAGGTGAGCACTGGACACCCAGCTCTCCTTACACCTCCCCAAGCACCTTTGTCCTACCCTCCTGCCCTTGGCCAGACAGGCCTCTGCTTCCATCTGGAGTTCTGCTGCCTCCTCCTTCTGCTCGAGTCCCTCTTACCTAAAGCCGTCCTGATTCTCCCTGGTGGGATCAGTGTTGGGACCAGTGTCCCGGGCGAATGGAGGCTCCTGTGGCTCCAGGTCCTATAACCAGGTCATCCACCCAGAAGGGTGGGGCCACCCTCACACCTTGAGGTCACATAGTGTGACCCACCTTGGAGCTGCCAGTCCTAAAGGCACTCTGCCTCAGGGCCATGCCTTGCTGCTCTCCTGCACAGGTGGATCCTGCCTGCCCTGGGCGTGGCCAGGAGGTCCACCCTACTCTGTGCTGGGACAGCTGCCCCTCCCTCTGGACCACAGTGGGGCTGAGCTCACCTTGAAGTTAATGTGCCCATTGGGCAGTTGGTTGGTGTGGATCTTGTGCAGGAAGTAGATGTCCTTAACGAAAAGGTTGAACACAGGAATCACGATCTTCTCTCGGCTGCTGTTGGCCATCTGGGACCTCTGTGTGGCCCCCTGGAGGGCCGTGCGGTAGTTGCAGAAGTTGCTGGAAGGATCCATGTGGTGCTGTGTGCAGATGGGAGGGAAGGAGGGAGGATGAACGTGGTGGGCAGCACTTCCCCTGCCCCCTTTACAGAGCAGAGAATCCGCTGATGAGGAAGGCACTTCCCCTCTGGGCAACTCGAACTGTCACCCAGAAAAGGCCTCCCTTCCAAGAGGGGGCCCAGAGATGCCAGCTGAGCGCAGGGCCGTCTGGTCTGGGTCTAAGCGTCACGGGAGAGCTGCAGAGAAGCCACATAGCCCCCACACCCCTTCCCTGCCCTGCTGAGCCTGCTCTCTTCTCCTTCCTTTCAAAACCCTCGCTTGCCCCCCTGCTTATATCGACAACTCCCAACACCACCCAGCTCTAAAGACACACATTTGCAAAAAAACAGACTCTGTGATCAAATACATCTGGGCCAGGCTGTGCATGAACTCACCTGTCAGCCCCCAGGCCATCCAGAGGGTCTAGTGCCTCGGAAAGCTGGGCCAGGAAAAGGCCCATGTCTGCTGAGTTAGCATCAACCACTGCAGGGCTCAGGGGCCCATGTTTGTCAAATTCTTTAGCAACTACTCCCCGGAAGCAGCTTTAGGCGATGCCAGATCTGACTGAGTCAGGGCGGAGGACAGCTGCAGCAACCCGGTCCCCAGCGTGGCCAGGTTGGGGAGGCTGGACAGCCCAGCCCCCGCCTGCACTGCGGGCCGCAGGCCCTGAGCAAAGGGTAGAGTGTGATGGAGGCCCACCTCCTCAGGCCCACACAGGATGAGGCTGCGTGCCTACCTCCAAGACATCGAACTTGGCCGTCTTAACTTTGGACCATGTTTTCTTTAGCCGAGCCACAGGACTGAGGTTCATGCCAGCTGCAGAGAAAAGCAGGCAGGGTCAGGCCGGGCAGATGGGTCGGAGAGGAGCTGGGTGGGCAGCCCGGCCGGACACTCACAGATGATGGCCATCATGGAGTTGAAGTTCCCGATGTTGAAGCACTCCCGGGCCACGTCAATGAAGAACTCCAGCATGCGGGTCCGCTGCTTCTTCTTCACCACCTGTGGGCAGCCAGCAGCCTCAGCGTGGGCCCCACGAGGGTCATGCCCTCCACCACCAGCCCCTGAAGTCCTCTGGTTGGAGCTGCCCCAGGGCCCACAGAGCTGTCAGACCCTGGGCCGGGGGTGGGGGGCTGCGGAAGCAGGAAACACAGCTGTGGTGTGTCCAATTCGAGGCAGAGGACAGGAGGATGGCCAGAGGACTGAGGGGGCCCGGATGAGCTCATAGACTGTGCTGGGCACGGGGTGCACTCCATGGATGGGTCTCCATCACAATTTAAGGCATCACAGTTGGACGTGTCGGGGAAGGGGGACAGCAGCTCCAAGGCCCTGGAGGCTCCTTATCGCCACTTGCAAAGTTTCAACGTCTGAGGGGCTGGAGCACCGGAGGGTGTCTCGGGCAGCCCTGTGGGGGTGGGGAAGAGGCAGTCACCCTGCCCGTGGCTGCTGTGCGGTGCGTACCCGGCACACCTCAGTGGCCACCAGCATGCTGAGGCAGTTGAACCAGTTGTCGTAGGCCTCCAGGCTGTAGGTCTTGGTCAGGTCCCCTCGGCACTGGGGAGGACACAGCAGGTCACAGGAAGCCCAAGGACGCTGCTGGCGATGCTGCCAGCCCTGCCCCAAGACGGAGGGGCCGGGACCTTGTCCAGAGGAGGAAACTGCAAGTGACATTGAGTGGGGGCAACTGGACAGGTCCCCTTGTCTAGCCTGGGGCTCCACAATGCCCAGGGCTCACCTTGGAGGCCAGGCCTAGTGCTCCTGCCCCTGGGAAGACCGGGCCCCCTCCTAGCATGCATCTCCCTGTGTGGCCTCCACTGACCCCCTGGAGCAGGCGCCAGGAAGCCAGACAGCATCCATGGGTCAGACACCCCAGAGGTGCTCAGGCGTGCTGCGTGGGGTCTCCGCCCACCCTGTACGGGATAGAGGTCCAGGCCCACCCGCAGGCCACAGCCCCTTACCCTGTGCTTGTCCCGAGAGTCCATGTGGCTGACGATCTGCATCAGGTCCTGGGGGTGAATGCTGCTGACCCTCTCCTGAGGCAGGCGGGAGACAGCATAGGAATGATCAGTCTCTGGCCTGGAGGCCCCACACTCGGCATGCAGGATGTGTTCGGAGCAGCAGTCAGAACTAGTCTACAGGCGTGTGCAAGGGCCCCTCCTTGATCCGAGCACCCCGCCAATGGGCAATCTCTACCCAGGCCCCTCCAAAAGCACCCCAGAGGTCTGGAAGGCCCTCCTCTGGAGCAGGGGGAGCAGAGCTGCAAGGAGTGGGGTGGATGCCTCAGGTCCATGGCTGCCATGTACAGGAACCTGCCCAGCACAGGCACAGGCAGGATGAGGTGACAGTAGAAGAACTGGCTCTCCCCCTCAAAACCCCTCACCTCCATCCTGGGGCCACTTTAGCCCTAGCCACTCTCCTCCTCCCCTTAACACAGGGCTGCTGTGCCCCTAGGGGCCTGGATGCCAGGCACAGAGAAACCTGCTGCTAGGTGGACACATCAGCCAGAGGCAGTGATCGGACCGGGAAGCAGGCCTCCCCTGACACCCCGCCTGCCCAGCAGGGAAGCCCTGTGGTGCTGATACTGAGAAAGCTGTGGGGGCTCTCGTGGCTCTGGGCAAGCAGGAGTCCGCGCACCCAGCCCACCCTGAGAAGCACACGCACACTGACCAGCTCAATGTGAGTCAGCTGCTGGGCCAGCACCAGGGGGTCACAGCACACGCCCAGGATGTCCTTCTGAGAGGCCGGGGGCTTGGCCTTGAGGATGGGCCCTTTATCCACAGCTGGCGATCGGAGCTTCTCCCGCAGCTCCTGCAGTTGGCTCCGGGCGGCCAGGGACAACAGCAGGCTCTGCGTCAGCTGGGCAATGGCCTTCTTCACTGTACCGTTCTCCTGCAGAGCAGGGAGCATGGAGGTGCCAGCACGGGCTGGCGGCAAGACCACCACCTCTCAGGAGGGACCCATCTCATCTCCAGGGACATACCCAACGTTGAGCCCACATGCCCGACCCAAACCTGCCCTGAGCACCTAGGCCTGACAGAGTGGGGCACAGTGTGGGCTCCTCTGAGGCCCTCTGGACGGGTAGCTTAGTGGGCTGTCCCATAAAGAAGGGATCTGAGGGCCAGAGCAGGGCCAGAGCTGTCCCTAAGGAACCTTTACTCCTTTCGAACACGCGTGTGCAAATACACACACACACACACACACACACACACACACACACAAACACACACACACACGGACCTCCACCTGAGCCAAGGGAGGCCCTCACCTCATCACACTGCATGATCCGGTGGGTGATGGCCTTCAGTTCAGCCATGGCCTTCTCGTCCTGGAAGTCACAGGGAAAGGCCTCTGTCCACTCCTTTAGCAGCTGCACAATCTTGGCTGAGAAGGACTTCAGCATGGCCTGGGGGTAGGCACAGGTGAGGCCTGACCCACCAGAGTGAGTGACAAGACAACAACTGGTATACCAACCCCAGGACCACTGGGCTAGGGGGGATGGCCCCCAACAGGGCCACCTGCAGTTTTGTCATACCTGCTTTGTTGCATATTCGCCTTGGGGACCCTGAGAAAGAAGATACCTACCCAGAAGGGCTCCTGAAAGCTAACTGGACTCACATTTTTAAAAAACAGCCAAGCAGCTGTTTCTAAACAGGGGTCTCTCACACAAGCCACACATCAGGGAGAAGCCTACACTGAACTGCCCATCTGCACTGTATTCCTGCCATTGGAGCCAAGCCTTATAAAGGAGTTCCTGGAATCCTATTTCAACCAATAGGACTGACACTTTCCCCATCCAATCAGACCTGTGCAGCTATATCTCCATTAGCACCAGTCAGAGCTGCTCCATTCTGGCCAGTCGGGGCAGTGCTTTTTGGACCAATCAAACTGTGAGGATTTGGAGTTCTCATTTGCATAAGGACAAACCAATGAGGGACTAGGGGCAGGGACCTCTCTCTATATAAGTCAGCTCCCCTGTTGCTTGGGGGCCTACCTTCCCTTTCCACTGAAGATTGCATCTCTCTGGCTGGAGCTGAAATGTCAATGACTGGCCAGAGCACCCAGAGCACCCAGAGCTGCCTCACAGCGTGCTGCTTCATACCTGAGCTGTGACACTGTTCGGAGCTGGCTCACACTGTGCTGTTGTCACAACCATGCTGTTTCATAATTGAGTTCCTTGCACTGAATTAAGTTTCCTTCTTCGCCACACCCCAAATTAGAGATTCTTCTTGGCATTGAATTGGTGCCAGCAACCATCAATTGACACCCTTAAGGTAATTCTCTTTTTCACTTAAGTGAACTCATTTTCAAACCCCCTAAACTTCAGCCAGTGTCTGTCCCCATTGTGCCCCACAGCACCTGGGACAGCCCCTCTGAAGAGGAGACTCAGAAGGCCCAGCTTCACAGGCCTCTGCTGCAACCCTGCAGGGCCGGCCTCGGGGAAGAAGGTGGAGGGACGGTCATCAGTCCCCAGTCAGGCCAGCTCTGTGCAGCCCCAGAAGGCCCTGCCAGCTCTCTGACAGCTTGCCTGCCACCCCTCTGCACCAGACCATGGGCTTCTAAAACCTTATCCTAAGACCCAGGGCCTCGGAGCTGCGGTTTCTTGACTATCCTGACTGCCCACAGCCTGGCTCTGTCAGAAGGGACAACAGTGCCAAATGGCCCTGTTTGAGTCACTGAGAACTTCTATGAGCCTGAGGGTGCTGCACCTGACCCCCAGAGGAAGCAGGGACCCAGGCCCCCCTGGCTTCTTTTGCACCAACTGGAGCCAGGCTTCCATTGGGGGGTACTGGCCCTGATCAGGACAGAGGGTGTGCATGCCCAGCACAGCAGTATGCCAGCACCCTGGGAGGTGAGCATGGCCCAGGACATCAGGCAGGGCCGGTCCAGGCTCAGCCAGATGCTGCCAGCTGTGCTCAGCATGCTTCTCTAGGAGTGGGCATGAGGGGCAGCCAGGGGCACCAACAGGTGCATCAGATCAGCACGCCTTTACCTTCTCAGACCCGGCCTCCAGTTGCTGCCTCTGCTCCAGGTAGATCTGCCCCACACGGGCCAGCAGGTCATGAGGGGGCATGAAGACCCGGGAGCTCAAGAGAAACGTGAAGATGTATGTTCTCTGAAGAAGAAGAAAAGGAAAGGAAAGGGAGAGAGGGCGAAGTATGGGTCAAGCCTGGTGGGGCCCCATGCCTGCTGCTCCCCTCGGCCCTGCTGGCTCCAAGCCCAGCATCACCAGGCAGCGGCGTGGTTCTGCGTGGTTTACTTCACCGTGGATGCCCCATGGATGCAAAGCACAGATCAACCCCACTTTACAGCGGCTCAAGGCCTCTCCAGTGAGCTCAGCTCGCAGCAGTCTCACTCCACAGGGCTTCTCCTCACCCTCTGTCCTACCCCAAGATGGGCGCTAACTTAGCCTTGGATGTTGGCAGGACTCTCCAGGCCTAGGTGAGCCTGATGCCCAGCCCTCTGTGCTCCCTGGCCTGGCTCCAAGCCTGCTTCTTCTCCAGATCCTCACTGGCCTGCCCTGTGGGCCCGGCTGGGGCTGAGGGAGGGGGTGCCTGTACCTGTGTCAGGGACTGTTGCCAGGCCCTGTGGAGTCACTAACCAGCAGTGGGCGTGTGCCCAGCTGCCATGCCGAGGCCCTGTTCCACCCCATGCACCTTTACCACCGGGCTCTTCAGTGCAGGCTCAGAGAGTTCTTCAGCATCTGGCTGAAGGGTGACAAGGAGCCGCCCCAACAGGCCCTGAGAGGGGGTTGTGGATGGAACAAAGGGGTTTGTGGATGGAAATAAGAGTTTTGTTGATGGAAGAGTAGACAGCACCCCAGCAGGGAGGTGGTGTCCGGACTTGGTGGGTAGGCCATAACTCCCCAGAAGCTTAGTGGTCTCCAGCACCAACAGATAAAAGCTGGAGGGCATGGGCGGGGAGGGAATTCCTCCCCTACTTTCTTTTTTTAAATCCATTTTTATTGATTTCAGAGAGGAAGGGAGAGGGAGAGAGAGATAGAAACATCAATGATGAGAGAAAAATCATTGATCGGCTGCCTCCGGTACGCCCCACACTGGGGATCGAGCCCACAACCCGGGCATGTGCCCTGACCAGGAATTGAACCTGACCTCCTGGTTCATAGGTCGACACTCAACCACTGAGCCACACCAGCCGGGCTTCTCCCCCACTTCCCATAGGCTATGTCTGACTCACGAAGGCCAGAAAGCCCAGCTCTGCCCTGGGGCAAAGTGGGCACAGGAAGGGCCAGCACAGCTTGGCTCTCAAAGGGAGCAGGCAGGCCCACGGCTCTCAGAGGCAGAGGGAACCCACACATGACAGGGGAATTCTTTCTCTCTGGTCCAGCCATGCCCATCTCATGTTGAGGTGAAGAGGGCGGATCAGGCTGGTAGGTGGATGCTGGCCCTGCAGTGTGGGTGCTGGCGGGTCCAAATGCTGGTGGTCGCGCAGGGCTGTCCTCTCTTCACTTTGGACTCTGGCGGTTCATGCACAAAGCAAACTTCCCAGCTCAGGGATGGGGCACGTGCAGGGTGAGGCCTCATAGGACTCCCCAGCACCTGCTGGCCCTTAGATTCCTCTTCCTCCCCTGGGCCCTGCACAGAACCTGTCGGTGGCTGGCACCACCAAGGCCATCTTCCACCTTCCTGGAGGCCACAGGGAAGCCCCTTCCCCTGGCCCGCCACACCCCTCCCCTGATAGTCCCTCCCTGTCCAGGAGCAACTTCCCCTGCAGCCCAGGTCACCCCTTCCCCCCCCCCCCCTCGAGGCCCAGGCACTCACATCAGGGTAATAGTCCACTGTGGGGACCAGGTGCTCCATCAAGGCCTCCAGGGACCCGGAGATGAGGCGGCCATCCTGGAAGATAAGGTCCCCGGAGCCGCTGGCCCCACCTCCTCGCTCCCCCATGCCAGGCGGCACCTGTCCACTACAGCTGGGCCCAAGTACGCTGGAGCAGATGATGGACGTCTGGGGCATAGCTTCCTGTGAGAGAAGAACAGGCCCTAAGGCATCAAAGGAGCCTCCTCCAGGTCCCCTCTGGGCCCTCACGGGAAGTAGGGTGCCATTGGACATCAGCTTGAGCCCTGGCCAGTGTGGCTCAGTCTGTCGAGCATCATCCTGTGCACTGAGAGGTTGTGAGCTCGATCCCTGGTCAGGGTAGGTGCAGGAGGCAGCCAATCTATGTGTCCCTCTCACAGCGACGTTTCGTTCTTTGTCTCTCCCTCACTTTCTAAGAATCAATTTTAAATCTTTTATTAAAAAAATCACAGACATTAGCTCAAGCGGACGGGTCTGCAGCTGCTAGGTGTCTTCAGCACCTGCTCCATGCACACCAGGCCTCATTCCAGGTGACGGGACACACAGCCATGCCCCCTGGGATTAGATCCCACTGGCAGAAAAAAGCTATGCCCATGCGCAGTGGAGAACTTGAACACTCGAGGTGGTGGTAGGTCAGGCCACCTCAGGTAAGGGGCCTTGGCACACACTGATGGCATCAGCTGTGCAGCTCTCTGGGCTAAGAAAGGAACATTCAAAGCATACAGATAGCAGGTGCCAAGGTCCTGAGGCCAATGTGTGAAGAGGGGATAAGCAGGTAGAATGGTCTGAAGAGGGACCAGTCGCACTATGCACACCCCCAGGGCCAGAGTACAGCGTGCTATTTCTCTGATAAGGCAGGAGGTGTAGGAGCTCTGAGCACAGCAGTGGCCCGACTCAGGGTAAAGGTCACTTTGGCTGCCATGTGGAGACCCAGCAAATGAGGGACCTGAAAAACAGTTGGTGGAGAGATTGCTCAGGTCAGGTGGTGCTGAGACAGGTTAGTAAGCCCAGACAAGTGGAATAGGGAAACTGAGACAGATACTTAACCAGCCCACCAGTTTATAGCCACCTAGTCAATCCCCAAATCCTATCTTCCCTAAGCAAGGACACTTACCCTTTCCTTCCCAACCAGAGGGTAAAGAGCTTAAGCCACCCTATTCAGAAGGACAGAGCAGAAATCCAATTAGTGCCGCTTGCCGACCACACCCATGGATGGATGAAGTCAGGGGAATCAATCTCATTTTGGCTCATCAGCTTAAAGCTGGTGAATATTCTACTGAGATCCTCCCCTAAATGCCCTAAATGTCCAGCCTTGATTTTTTTTATTATTTTTATTTTTTAAAATATATTTTCATTGATTTCAAGAAGAAAGGTAGAGAAAGGTAGAAACATCAATGATGAGAGAGAATCAAATCATTGATCAGCTGCCTCCTGCATGTCCCCTACTGGGGATTGAGCCCACAACCCGGGCATGTGTCCTCGACTGGAATTGAACCAGAGACCCTTCAGTTCGCAAGCCGATGCTCTATCCACTGAGCCAAACCAGCTAGGGCAATGCCCAGCCTTTAAAACCCTCCAAAGGAAGGACCCAGCAGGGCTCTCCCTTCCCCCGCCCCTCCTTTCCCCCAGCGTGTTACCTCTGCCTTTCTCCCTCCTAAGCTCCAAGGGCCCTTCTACTACCTCTGCAACTTTCTAAATAAACTCTCTTAGAATGAGTTCTCAGCTCTGAAAGCTTTTCTTTGCCCAACTCAAGAACCGAGGTCCAACGTTGCTGCCAACACCACCAGTAACAGCAGAGGAGGAGGGGCCGACTTTGGACACTGCAGAATGGTCTCTGGCCGAGCGACTAACCAGCATGGGGAAAGCACTAGCGTGGGGTTGAGGAAAGATCTGGAGCGTGCTTTGGGGCATGTTGGATTTGACATGCCTATCACACATAGGTGCCAGGCAGCAGTCAGGGGACTGGGCACTCCTGTGCTGGGGCTGCTCGTGTGGCCTGGCCATGTGTGATGGAGCAAAGGGTCCCACCTCCTGCCACTGCCCCTAGGGCTCTCAGGAGGCCTAGGAGAGTCAAGCCCTTGGACTGCCATGTCCTCACTGCCTGAGGCAGCAGCCGCACCGGGAAGGCCAGCCCGAGGCCTTGAAAGCTAGTTCTCCCTCATGCTGCGGGTGTGGCCTGACCCCTCCCCGCCCCCACACACACCCTTGCTCAGACAGCCCCACCCTGGGAGGGCAGGCAGGCTGAGGTCGGAGTGGAGGAGCTGGGCCTTCCTGCCTTGGTGGTGCCATGGTCAGGCTATGCTTTGTCTGGTCACTGGCAAGCAGGTACCACTGCCCCAGTGCCTGACTCTCCAGGCAGCCACGTGCCCTCCCTCTCCCAGGGCAGGGCTCCCTTGGCCCTCCGTGCTGACCTTGCCAATGATGCCACTGTCCCTCGCCCCAGCCTGCTATCTGACCCAATGGGATGAGCTCTGAGCCATTCTAGCCTCAGCTTCTCTTCTGTGCAGAGCAAACTGTAGTCGCCATTATTTTACTGCCATGAGGGCACAAACAGAACAAACTCCCTCCCAAAGCACATCAACTGAGGCTCCTGGCCAGACACCTGGAGGCGCCTTAGAATCCTCTGGAAACCCTTTGCAAGGAGGGCAGAGCTCAAGGCAAGTCCCCGCACAAGGCAGGATGGAAATGCCCACAGCCCACTGAGGCTTCCCTCCAGGGTGGGGGCTCAGACTCACCGAACATGTTACATGCACACCCTCAGGCCCTGCGGCCTCCCGGGGTTCTGATGCCGGTGAGGCCAAGAACCACCGACTAGAGCCATCCTGCATTTTTCAGGTGTTGAAACAGAAGCTCAGTGGGAAGGAATTTGGCTGAGGAAATCTTAGGATTTCCAAGTCCAGTCCTGGGGTCACTACCTCCAGGAAGCCTCCATGGGTTAATCCCTAGACTACTGGATGCTTGAGGCTGAAAATGACCTTCACATCCTCCTGCCGGCTTGAGCCTGGCCCATGGTGCTCACTGGGATGAAATGTATTACTGGTTTGAATACAGTTTGCTGACATTTAAACTTGCTATTTGTGGGATGAAATAACAAAGGTGGGCTCCCAGGCACCTCAGCACTCTCAGCTGCTTTGCGGTGCCGTCACTGGCTCCCAAGGGGACTTGAGCCCCAGCACTCTACCTGAGACCCATGTGCTGCGGGGCAACTCCCCCACGATCACATAGTTCTGGTTTCAAAAGGTGACCCACAGGTGGTTTCCTTGGTCAGTGGGTGCTTTTTGAGTCACTGGCCTCTCCCACTGTGGAGGCTGCAGGCCACTCGGGCCAGGAGGTACCAGGGGAGGGGCACTATTGCCCCACTAACTCGCACAGTCCCTGAGGGTCCCTCACAGGGCAAGACCACCCTGGGGCCAGCCTGCAGGGGGTACAGTCTGGAGCTCTGAGTCAACACAACTCAGGTCAGAAGCTCTTTGTGGGACCTCAGACAAAAACTTTACGTTCTGAGCATTTGCAACTGCCCTACATCATGCACACAGACACAGCACACACAGCGCACACACATGCAAAGCACACAGCGCACACATGTGCACAGTGCACACGCAATGCGCACATGCACACATAGTGTGCGCAAACATACACGGTATGCACAGCACACACACAAAGCATGCACACACAGTACATACACAGCATACACACATGCACAGCACACACACATACACAGTGTGTATACATGCACAGTGTGTATACATGTGTAATACACATGTGCGCACACCTGCTAAGGAGCACATTGCACCAAAGCATGGACAGCATGGAAGCCGCCTGGACTGAGGACCCAGGGGGAGAAGAGGACAGCTCAGCGGGGCAGCCTGGGTCTGAAGACTTCTGAGCCTTTGAGAGAGGGAGAGGAGGGGGTCTCAGGCAGCCCCAGTGCTGGGAGAGACCCTGGGAGAGGGGAAAAGAGAGTTTTAGGAGCTTTTTGCAGATGATTACGAATGAAATTCCCTTTGGCAGCTTCTTCAAGAGACTAGCTTGAGATTGGAGGGCCACTCCTTGCTATAGTGCTTTCTAATGTGGTCTGAACAAGCTAGGGCCTTGGGGGACCCATGCCTCTCCATCAAGCAGCAAAGTAGAGATGAGGGTACCAAAGCTGGACACTTTTCTGCAGCCCTGCACACCCACGTGTACACCTTTTGTGACCTGTGGCACCATCCTACTCACAAACTTGGGTTGTGCCTGAGATGGCCTTCAGCGACAGACAGCCCCACTCCATCATCCCAGGAGGCCCTGGTCCCAGGAGCTACAGCTGTGGCAGAAGCCCGAGCCCTTGTGGACCAGTCCGGCTTTCCTCTGACAGAGCACCCAGTCAGAGCACCCAGTTAGACACTGCTGCGAGCACCCAACAGCACTCATCGCTACACCTGCACATCTCTTCACACGCACTTGCACTTGGCCCCCTGGGCAAG
Organism: Corynorhinus townsendii; assembly: GCA_026230045.1. Classification (NCBI taxonomy): domain Eukaryota; kingdom Metazoa; phylum Chordata; class Mammalia; order Chiroptera; family Vespertilionidae; genus Corynorhinus; species Corynorhinus townsendii. The sequence goes on along the minus strand of JAPDVU010000008.1, from coordinate 96,163,921 downwards.
AGTGACCTCCTTTCCCCGATGCTTTCCCTGCCTCCTGTACCATAAGGCCCCACCAGGTCCTGGGAGGCCTGACACCGCCAATGGCCTCCCACAGCTGAAGTCACACAGTACCCGGGAGAGGATACAAATGATGGTGACTCTAGAAACCCGCCCATCACTGCAGGGTCCCTGTGTGAGCTGTTGTGCCCACAGCTGTTCGGGGCAGCCCTGCCACCTCCCTGGGGTGCCCCACGCCAGGGTCTGCTCTCACAGGGAGCTCTCAGTCCTGCGTTCCAGCCCTCAAGGGCTAGGGTCCCTGCCCAGGAGCAGGGTGGCAGGGAGGGGGAGAGGACAGAAAGAGGCTCAGGGTGGCCAGGAGGGACAGGGGCCTCGTCCTTCAGGAGCCACATGGGAGTGGTCATGGCCCCGACCAGTGGACTCTCCGAGGCTTCTGAAAGCAGCTACCTGTTCCCACCAGCCCTGCTCCAGGGCACATGCCGCGGAGAGAGCCAGGGCTCAGGAGCATTCACCCCAGCACCCGGGTGTCTGCAGAGCACGCCTCTAGGCCCAGATGGGCTGAAGGAGAAACAATGAAAGGTGGCACCCGTGGTAACTGCTGGCCTCCGGCACAGCCAGCTCTGCCCCAGCTGGGGGTGGGATGACAGTGAGAAGGGGACAGTCCCCTGTTCAGTGGACAGGGACAGTGTCAGGCCTCCACTCACCCGTGAAAAAGAGGAGCTCTGGGGCAAGTTCCCAGGGCACAGCCAGAATTTTAGGACCCCTTCCAGATCCTACCGCCCTCAGTCTGGAAATTTCTGAGAAACACGGAAGCAGAGTCAAGCTTTCTTTCATCTGTTCGTCCTCAGGAGTTGGAGCCACTGTGTGCTGAGCATTACACATTTCATCTCACCCGATGCAACCCCTCTACCCCGGGGGCATGCAGAACCCCATTTCTCAGATGAGGACTGGCACGCATCTGCCCAGGCCTGCCCGCCTCACAGCCCTGGTCCTTCTCGGAACTGTCACTTCCCCTCATCACTGTCCTTGGCCTGCACGGCTCTCTAAGCATCAGGCAGAAGCCCGCACCTGTGCACATGGGAAAAAGCTTGTTCCTGGGTCATTCTGCATGATTCCAGGAACCAAGAGGCTCCCAGCTTCCTGGACACCAGCCAGAAATGGCCCTCAGAGGCCTGGCCTTTGTGCTCAGGGTTAGAGTATCAGCCCTCACACTCTGGGGGTTGTGGGTTTGATTCCCGGTCAAGGGCACATACTGGTTGCAGGTTCATTCCCCAGCCCTGATCAGTCGATGTGTTCTCTTGCATCAATGTTTCTCTCTCCATCCTCTTCTCTTCCACTCTCTCTCAAAAAAAATCAATGGAAAAATATCCCTGAGTGAGGATTAATCAAAAATACATAAAGGGCCCTCGGGGCCCATCCTGCATAAGACCCCAGGAATCTTCCCAAAGGTGGAGGAGTGGCCAGGAGCCCCGCCCCAGCCAGGCCGTGCACAGGGTGCTCCTCTCTGAGGCAGCACACATGCTCACACACGCACATGCGCAGGCGCTTCTATTTTTTAACCTGCTCAACAAAACAGAGAGTATTTTTAGCTCAGCAAGCTGTGAGGAATCACAATTAGCAACTGAGAATTACACACATTGCCAGTCTCCCTTCTGCTATCTGGGAGACACCGAGACGGTGCCCGGGAGGGAGCAGGTGCCAGCCCTGTGTCCCCACCCTGAGGACCACTTAATCAAGAGGCCAGACTTTGGCAGAGATTTTGCAATGGGTGCTTCGGTAGAGCTGTCTTGAGTTTCATCCTGGTTCCAAAACACTCCTGCTTTGATGAGAGCAGGGCAGGAGCCACACGCAGTCAGAAGATGCTGCTGGGGAGAGAACCGTACTGGCTGGTTGGACCAGGCCAGCGTCAGGGGAGGCCAGCTGTGCCAGGGACCCTGGCCTCCTGTCCCATCTGCAAAGTGAAGTCCATCACCTTCTAAAGGCTGACTGATTCTCTGAAGTCCTGAGCACTGGGGTGTGGCAGGAGGTGGGGTGCTCCACAGAGCCCTACTCCTTGTCCATTCGTCCACTCACTCACTCATCCATGCTAACAGGCCTGCCTGGACACTGGAGATGCAGCAATGGAGGACAGGGAGCCTCGGTCCTGCGGAGCCCACAGGAGCAGGCTGCGGCTGGCTTGCTCGAGGACCGCAGGAGAAGGCCCTGAGTTTATGGGTTAGCAGTGGTCGGTGCTCTCAAGAGGAAGAAGACCCTGGCTTCCTGAGGAGTGGAAGTCTGAGCCTGAAGGAGACTGCTGGGAAAGGAAGAGCCTGCGAGAGAAGACGGGCTGGCGCCAAGGCCTTCGGACCTGTCCGCCTTCCCCCTCATTTGCTTTCTGGAAAGTCTCCCTAAAACACTTCCCACTTGCTCACTCACTCCAAAACCAATATCTCCTAATTGCCTGTGTCATTCTTGCTAAACGCGGATCTGTGCCAGGCTGCCCCTAACCCACCACAGCCCCTGGAGTCAGGTCACATGGAGTCTCCTCCCACAGCTCTGGGAGGGGGGAGGGGGCGCCCTCCCTGCCCTCCTCCAGCACAGCTCATCCCAGGCCTGCATGGCCTCCAGGGAGGCCCCTCCGGCAGGATCTGGCAGGTGACCCCTTTGGGGGGCAGTCTGGGGAGCAGGATTAGCAGAGGGGACCCTCACTTTACATAGCAGGGAACTCTAAGCAGGAAGTTTCAAGTCAAAGCAATTTATAACTGAAATGCTTATTTAAGTGTATGGCCCCAACCCCAGGATTCTTTGAGCAAATGCAAAACCTTTGGGTTAACTTTAGGGGGTTTCCTGCAGGGGTGAGGATTTGGGCCTACCCTGAAGTCACACCACCTGAAGCGGGGGAGTGGGAGAGGGCTACCCCTGCCTGGCTAAAGCCATCAGGATGCTGAAGGTGGCCTCCACGCCCAGAACCTGTGACTAAATTGTAACTAAGAATCTGCCTACATGGGGAGCAGGTGGGAGCTGGGTGTTCACTGATGAGTCTAGGGGCCCGTGGCAACCATCTCGAAGAGGGAGAGGTGACGTGCTGGGAGGCTCCCTGGTCTGGACAGAGCCTCAGAGTCACACTGGGGACAGACGGCAGTGCACTGTGCCTGTCTTTTCTGCGCTGTGAGCTCAGGCCTCTGTCTTGGGCTTCCTCCCTCTGGCCACACATGGCAAGAATCAGGCTTCCCACCCCACGCAGGCCAGGCCAGGTGGCAGAGGCAGAGGCAGCAGCACCACCTTATTTCCCCATCCTCTCACTTAGTCTTCCGTCCTCCGATCCCGGTGTCCCCAGCTGGGCTCACAGACCAGAAAATGCGGCAAAAGCTGCAGACCAGCAGTGAACGGTTGCTTCACCATGGCCTCTGTGGTCTCACTGTGGTGCTGGGTACTGGGGAAGGGGGCAGATAGAGGCAGCAAGCGCTGGACCCTCTGGCGGGAGGAGCACAGGGCTGCCCGCCCCCAGCTCAACCGCCTGCCCTCTCAGGTCCTCCTTCCTCTCCCCTCTTCTCTAATTCTCTGCTCCTGAAAGCTCCGTGTCCCTCCCTCCTCACTGCACACCCCTCCCCTTCCCACTCTGGCACCTGAAGTTTCTTGGAACTATTAGAATGGCGGTTCCCGCTGGCCTCTATCCCCAGCTGGGGCAAAGTGGCACTCGCCCAGTGACCTGCCAGTGCCAGGCCCTCTGGGAGTATCTGCACAGAGCACAGGTGAGCAACACCTACTTGAGAGTCTTCTTGCTTAGCTCACCATCATTTCCAGAGATTCCAGTGAGTGCAAGAGGTTCTGGGAGCCAGGACCCTGCAAGCCAGGCCTTGCATCTGCCCCAGGTGGCCCCGGGTCTGTCTGCCCTCCAGCTCAGTTGGTTGGATCCCAGAACCCTGGGGACCCACTTCCTGCAACTCTGCTGTCCATCCTCCTCTGCATCCTCCATCCACAGGGAGAGAAGGGCCCAACCTCAACAACCCCCAACCCCCCTAGAGGGGTCCAAGCAAGAAGCTCCCCACTGGGGGCTGTCCTTCCCCCCACCCCCCCCCCAACTTCTTCCTAACTTTGAGCTGAAATGTGTCCCCCTAAGCTCCAGAAAGCCCTGGCTACTCAGGGTCTCGCTGCAAGCATGAACTGGGGGCCCAGCAGCCTGGGAGAAAGGCCTGGGCACCTCGTGAGCGGGAGCCAGCACCCTCCTCTGCACCTCCAACACCTATTTCACAGGTGGCAGTGAGCAAAGGCATGAGGCCACTGTGCTCAGGGCATGCTTAGGACCTGCTGGCTTGGGCAACACCAGAACCATAGGACACTGATGGGCACTTGTCCTCAAGGTTACGTACTGCTTTCTTAGTCACAGATTATGGGGGTCGGTTCTGCTGGTCTCCCTGGTTCCTGGGCCCCTCTTGCCACCCATGCCCAGCACAGCCCATGTGCCCCTCCACAGACAAGGAAAAGCTGCCTCCAGCTTCCAGCAGGCAGCTCATGGCCTGGTTGCACTGCCCTGTCCTGACATGTGGGGCCCAGAGCAGCCCTGGCCTAGGGGGGCTGCTCGGCCTATGCTCGGGGTGGGGAGTGGCAGAGGTGACCCGCCTCTGACAGGCCTCTTCAGTTCTCACCCTCCTTCTACTCACCACTTTGGACTTTCCACCAGGGAAGTGCTTGGGAGGACACGCTGGCCCCATCCCTGCAGCTCCCATCCTTCTGGCTCTGTGGGCACTGGGGCCAGAGGGCATGGGGGATGTTTTCATATAAACCAAGCTTCAAGAACTCACATTCACAGATGCCATGAGGGTGGCCAGGCTCACCCTCCCATGCCCTCTGTGCTATAAGCCAGACTCCAGCCAGTAGACTGCTGCCATGGGAACGGAGCTAGGCAGCACCTCCTCTGCAGAGGCCAGCCCAGAGATGGGGACAGATGCTGATAAGGAAGGCTTTGTTGCAGATTTGTGATTCATATTTTTCCTCTGAATTCCTCCCCATTCCCAAATACTATCTGCATTGACTGAAGGAATCTCGCCCTCTCCTCTTCGCACTCCTAAATACAAATTCTGCCGAGTCTGGGTTTTCGTCTTCTTTTTTCCTCCTCCTTTTCTTCTTTTTTGTCCACTCAGCTCCTTATGCAGCTGCCCAGGGGACAAAATGTCATTGTCCACAATAACCATCCCATTATTGAGATAGAGTGGCGAGGAGGAGAGGGAGGGTTTCAGAGAATCCCTGCCCTTTCCCGAGAGCCACTGGCTTCCCACTCAGGTTTGGGGGGGGGGGGCGCTTATGGCGGGGGGGGGGGGCGCGGAGAGCCTGGGGCCTCCTCTCCCCCTTCACCTCTGGCCTCTTTCCCTCTTGAGCCAATGCCATCAGTTGCCAAGGAAGCCCCCCCCCCCCCCGCACTCCGCATGCGGGTGGGTGACTCCAGCTCCTGGAGGCTGAGCAGGGCGCAGGCTAGGATGAGCCCGTGTGCGAACGGAGGAAATCTTAGGAGCCAGGCCCATCATTTCTGCTGTCCCTCCAGGTGCCTCTGAGGCGGAGCTAGGGCCAGTGCAGACCCCACCTCAATGGAAAGTGCTCCTCTTAGACCCCTTCCAGGCGCGGGGCGGCGGGGGGGGGGGGGGGGGGCGCGGGGGAGGACTCTGGCCAAGTAGGTGCTCCCACTGGGAAAGGAGGAGGACCCAGGTTCCAGGAGGGAGCAGCTCAGCAGCTCCCCTTCCCAAGCAGCATGGCCCTGAGCAAGCAAGACAATGAAGGGCTGTCAGAGCTGAGGGTCCTGGAGGACAGGGAGGCGGGCCCCTCTGGATGAATAGGTGGGGGGGCAGGCCTCCACCTCCCAAGCCTACCTGGGGTGCTGGGATACAAAAAGAAAGAACACCGTTCTTTTATTTTTAAATGACATCCAATTAGGCTGATACTTTAAACACAATACTTTTCCTTAAAAAACAAACAAAAATCCACTTCCTTCCCTTGAATTTCATCCTCCTGTCCCTGGGACCTCACTGTGCTTCAGGAGCAGAGGTCTCTGTGCCACCCAAGGGGTGTAGGGAGGGGACACCCAGCTCCCCGCTGGGCCCAGAGCCAAGGCCTCGTCCAGAGGCCACAGTCTTTCAGAAACAGGACCAGGAACCTATCCTGACCCTCCAACAGAAACCCCTCCCACCCCTGCGCCACTCCCTGTACACAGGCAGCTTCCCTGCTCCATGCCCTGTGTCCTCTGGCCCTGGAGGCTTACAGCCAGGCAGCTGGAACCTGCTCAGCCCCCAGAAGTCCCACCAGCACAGCCACCTCCAGCCCCACCCTCCAGGGCAGCGCACTTCCCCACACATCACAGTTCCATCTTTCTTGTTTCAGGAAGGGCCCCTCAGAACAAGTCCCAAAGGGCTGAAGCCATCCACCTCGGTTTTAAAGCTGGGGTCTGAACCCTGGTGAGTGTGACCATCACGATCTGATCCGAACCCAGGCCATCTGTGCAGACTCAGGAGAACGATGGAGAGAAGCAGGTGAAGGCCAATGGGGGCTGCCAGGGCTAGGACAGCCTGAGGCCACACGGTAGCTGTGCCCAGGAAATGGGCCCAGTGCCCAGCACCACTCAGGGAGCTCCTCCTCATGGGCCAGACAGGAGCCAGGACAACCAGAACTTTCTACTCTTCCTGACACTGGTAGGCACCCAAGGACACTGGTGGGAAGGAATGGAAATACTGTAGTGTATCCTCTCAAGGGGGGTTGAGGGGGTGGAACCATGAAGAGACAAACACAGGAAACACCACACCCTACACACAGGATGACACGTCCTGCATCAGAGGGCCCATCGCAGCGTTTACACATCACAGCACCAGTGAAGCCCGACAGGGTCCCAGACAGAAACCTACAGGGCAGCGTGATAGGACATGCTGCTGAGCATCAATAAGCAAAGGGTGAACCAAAAGTGCTCACCCACTTCACAAAATCTTCCCTAAATCATGTTTGGGTTCAAAACAATCAAACTCCAATTACAGACACATCAGAAAAAGAACCCTTGTAAGGAAACTCCTTATGCAATTTGATATGGCTAAAGCTGTACCCGGAGAAAAATTCATAGAATTCAGTAGATCTTAAAGAAACACGAACAAAAAAAACAAATGAATTAAACTCTTGATTCAAGAAGTTGAAAAAGAGTTTCTAAACAAAACAGACATCAGCAAACTGGAGGAAGGAATTACTGAGAGATAAATTAGTGGATTTAATAAAAGAAAGAGAGTAGAACTTGCTGATTACACTCAGGAACCAATTTTCTTTGAAAACACACATTTAAGAAATCAACTTCTGGCAATTCTAATCAACAAAACGATGGAAGAAAGAAGGAGAATGGCAGTGAGGGAAAGAGGGAGGGAGCTTGGAGGGAGAGAAAATGCAAAAATATAGCTATTGGGACTGAAGCTATGGAGAAGAAACTTAAAAAAAATACACTATGTAGATTTGAGCTAAAAGACTGAAAGCAGTTTGAACTGGGATATTATCTAGAAAATATAAGTAACCAAAATACACTAAGAATGTTTAGAGTGTGGAAAGACCAATAACCATAGTACAAATTAAGTAAGCTGAAAGCCAACTAAACCTCAGAGAAAAGTAAAAGCAAGCCATAGCTGATACAGTTTCTAAAATGAATTACTTCAGGCCTTGGAGAGTACAATGATTTTATATTATATTTAAACTAGTTCAACTACACGATTCATGTTGAAAACCTTTCCTGTTCATTGTATGACGCTAACATAATTATGATTTGTAAACGTGACAAATATGCCCCCTAATAGAAAATTACACGGGCCCTAAGGAAAGCCTAGGAAGAAATACAGTCAATAATCCTGCGAGAGCTATGCCTGGTGCAGGGGGAGCCATATTGAGGGGAACACTATGTAAAGTATATGATTGTCTAACCACTAAGCGGTTCACCCAGAACCAATACATAACAATAAAAAAGGAAAGCACATATGAATTTCTACCTATGAATATAGATGAAAAATACCCTGAGCATCAAATCAGTGGGATGCACCTGAGCACTTTCAAGCACAGTCGAGCCTGACCCCTGGGATTCAGTCCAGGAACACAGGATGATTTCTCTCAGAAGAGCTAATACATCAACACATTAACAAGCCCACGGAGACAGAAATGTGATGGTTTTGCTGAGTACAGGAAAGCTTTTGATGAAACCGAATATGAATATCCATTCTAGGTGTACACTTTTGGCAATTAATGTATGAATGAAGCGTGCTGTTCATGAAGAAGAATATTTACTTGAAATTTAAGGCCAAATTCAGACTTAACAGTAGGACACTCGAGGCCCTCTCATTAAAATAAAGCAAGCCAAGGCAACTGTCATTATTTAATGTTGCTTTGTACCTTTTAGAAAACACAGAAAATAAATAAAAAATATGTTAGAAATGGAGAGGTAGACTGTATCTTATGTGCTATAATGGGATTAATTTCTTGGGTTTTCCAGGAATCCAAACTGAAAATCTGTTCCAGCTAATGAGAGTTCAATTATCAATTGCCTAACATACATTTTTAAAAAAATAAATGCTTGCCTACCTGTCTCCCTGAGTACAGGGGTCCCCATCCCCAGAAACATGTCCACTGAGTCCATGAGGAGCAGAAACTGTAATGCTCACTCCAGTGGCCTGAGGGAGGGGCATGTGTGAGCAGGTGCCTGCATGTTGCTGGCCCTGGCTCTTTTGGTTTCTCAGCCATTGGCCAGGGACACATTCTCCCCAGTGGGCCTGCTCTGTCACCCAGGGCTGCCACCTGGCCTGTAGCCCTCCTTCCTGGCCCATGACACTGCACCATTCCGCCCTCTGGGCTAGGCCCTGCAGGTTTCCAGCTCTCTCTCTTCTAAGGAAGATGCTCCTAGCCTGGTGCCCCAAGGGCAAGCAGGCTCTGGGGTAAGCCAGTCTCCGAAAGCATGTGGGCTCCCCCTGCTCCTGGTGCTGCTGCAAGCTCTGACCCCTGACCTCCTGGCTGAACTCAGGCAAGCTGGGGCCCTTGGGCACCTTAGTTTCCTTGTGTGTAAAACAAGGAGGCAGAACTAGGCAGCAACAGGCCACACGCTGTTTCCTGACTATGGGCTTGTTCTTTTCTTTCTTCCCTCACTTATTCAGTGAACAGACATCCATGAGACCCTGCTGACCTATGCCTCACACTTGGAAATAGAACCCAGGGACCTCAGTGTCTGCCAGGGGAGACAAATGTAACACCACAGTGCAGTGTGAGCAACTTGGGATTAGGGGTCTTTGCTGGGTGCTGAGGAGGAACAATGGCGGGAGAACTAATATTAAAAAGAGAAAGCAGGAAGGGCTGCCTGAAGGAGGTAATTATTTTTTATTTTTTTATGAAGTGATTTTTTAGATGGGCTTTTAAGGATGACCAGGAGTTTTCCAGTGGGTTAAGTGAAGGAAAAGCAGGGCAACATCACAGGTCTCCGGGCTGACACCCCAGTCCCGACAGATCTAGCCCTCCTCTGGTCACTCCCAGCAGCTACCCTGAAGGGTAAAGTCCAAGGAGCCCAGAGGTGTGGAGGGTGCAGGCAGCTTCCACAGGTGCCCCAGCTCCATCCTGCGCCCAAGTCAAACCCTGCCCATCCCAAAGCCAATGCGTGGTTCTCTCCCCAAAGGGGCCTCCAAGGCTGCTCAGCCTTGGAAGACTGTGGTCCCTGGCTTGATGGGTATGTGACCTGCAGGTGGTGCTGTCCCCTGACTCCCACACCTCAGCCAGCCCCAAGGCACACAGCAGCCCAGTCATACCAGACAAGCGGCTCACTCAGCTCACCTTCCCTCTCCAGGTGAAGCTCACTGAAGGGCCTCCCCATGTCCTTGCAGGAAGCCCAGCAAGATGGGAGCGGGGTGCTTGTATAGGCCGGGCCCAGGGCCAGAATGTCCTTAGCCAGCAGGTACAGGTGTAGGCAGTGTGGCCAGGAAGTGGCAGGGGGCGCACAGGGTGGAGCAAGCTCAGGCTCCAAATTAGCACTCCAGGCCAGACCTCTCCCAAACGTGGGACTCTCCCGGGGGTGATGTCAACTGGCTGGAGGGTGGGTAGTCTTGCCCATGTTGCCCTCCAGGACCCTCCACCCTGCGTGTCACACACAGAAGCCCTACCTGGGGCTCCAGAAACATCCTGGATGCCTGCTCCCCAACTCTGTCCACTGCCTCCCACCCACCCCCCTACTCCACCTGCATCCTTTCTCACCTCTGCTGAGGACCATGCTCTCCTTCCAGCGGTGGTGCCTTCTCTCCACCCGCAGCACCGCACCCCTGCAATCAGTGAGGCCTGTGCATCGCCTCCTCTCCTCCATTGCTACCTCCTTGCCTGGCGCCTCTGAGACCCTGCACCTGCGCTGTCCCCAGTGTCCTCGCCTGCTCTGCTCCTGACACTGCCTCCAGTCTGACCCCTGGACACACAGGTGGCTTCCTCTTCAAAGCCCCACCTGGTCTTTTCCTGCTACGCCCCTCTCTCCCACTGCCGCATATCAGGTCTCCCTTTGGTCAGGTCTCCATGCATAGGCAGCACACGCCGAGGCCGCCCTTGTCCACCCTCCCCAAGGTGCAAACATCCCCCCGCACTGGCCAGGACTCTGCGCACCAAGTTGTCGGGCCCCTGTGAGCCAGGCTGAGCAGGATTATCATTGCTGATCCCAGTGAGGCCCTCCTCTGGTGCCCCCGGATGCATGTCAGCTCCAAGTGAAGGGGGATTGGAACAGAGGGTGCACCTGCTCACATTGCAGGGTGCGTCTGAAAGGCAGGGCCTTCATAAACAGCCATGGACAGGCGACACTCATGCTCGGGACTAACCTCAGGGCAGGGTCTTGGCCTCCTGCCAGCAGAGAGGAAGCTGCCCCGCACCTGGAGCTCCACTCTCCTGAAACCCACAGGCATTTGTGGCCCCCACGAATCCTGCCCGACACACGCCTCTCCTCTCTCCCACACACATTCCTTATATAAACACACAGAAGTTTCACATGCTCTCACTCTCGCCCACGTGCCCTCTTCATCACAGACCTCCCCTCCCTGCACCTCTTCCAGGGCTAACAGGTGGTTCTGGGCCCCTGGAGTCTATGGCAGGACACAGGGAAATCTTGGTTTCCACCAGCCTGACTGTGCCAGTCCCCGGGCAGCCATCCTGTTTGCACCTGCTCCCAGGACTGCTGTCTCCTGCCTCCCCTGGCCCTGTTCACCCACACGAGTCCCTGCCAGGCTTGCCGGTGCCCTCAGCCACAGCCCATCAGGAAGGGCACGGCAGCCGGGCCTCCCACCATCCTGAGCCCTGGGGGCCGCCCACCTGGCAGCAGGTGCCCCTGGAGATGACGCAGAAGTGGTGTGGGAGGGGGTCGGGGGGCAGGGCTGCCTCTGGGCCAGACTAGAGGTGTTCCAGAAGGGACAAACGGTCGGTTCGCACTCCTTCTCGGATGACAGAACCCCTTCCCCAGGTGTGCGGCGCAGAAACCGCTCACTCACTCCGGGTCCTGCTGCAATCCAGGTCGCCCTGGCGCTTCCCCGCGGCGCCGCCTCCAGGACCCGCCACCTGCCTGTCACGCACCGCAGCCCTACCTGGGACTCCAGAAACATCCTGGCTGCCTGCTCCCCACGCGAACCACTCCCCACCCTCCTCCTTGCTCCTCCCTCCTGCTTGCAGTCTCCGGCGGGGCGGGGCGGGGTCAGAGGTGGGCGGCGGTGGGGACCAGCCCCGCCAGAGCCGGGGAAACGCGGAGAGGGAAAGGCGAAGCCAGGCCGGGAAGCGGGCGAAGGCTGAGGCAGGAGCGGGCCAGGGCGGGGTTGAGATGGGGCCGGCAGCGTGGAGGGCCGCGGGGGAGGCGCCGGGATGGGGCGGGCGGGGGCGCCAGCGTTGGGCGGCGGCGGATCGGTGCTGGGCGTGCCGGACTGTGCCCCCCGCAAGGGAGCTGTGGGCCCGGCTCCGCGCGGGACGGGAGCGGTCGTGTGGGTGAGACCCCGCTCTCAGAGAGCCCTACACCCGCATTTCCTTTCTTGAGCATCTCCCCTCACCCTGCCTCACCTGACCTCGCCTTCTCGGAGATCTCCACTACCGAGCTGCAGAGGTGCTGGACCAGCGCTCGGCTTGGATGCGTCCCCTGACGGGGCGCTCACTCCGCACAGCTCTGGCCTGGAGCGTCACACGGAACTCTGCCCTTCCATTTCCTTGAGTGAACACGGGTACACCAGCTGCTTTGGTGGGAGGACCAATCTGAGACACGCGTGGGGCGGCGCTGGCACATGACACGGAGGCGCATTCCACCTCCAGGAGCCCCAGCGCTCCGGAGGAATCCTGTCAGGTGATAGGTCTCCCCTCCACCGTGTTCCTGCTTGCCCCCCACCCAGGGGCGCCGAGTTTGTATGAGAAAGATTGGCCGGCGGGAGAGCGCCCTCTCTGGGAGATCTGGAGAGGGGAGCCCAGAGGCCGGGTGGAGAGGAAGCAGGAGTGAGATTCCGGGGACCCATCACTAGAGAGGCGCAGGGACATGCTTTTTTCCTCAAGGAGGAGCAGGGGATGCCCAGAGAGGAGCTGAGCCAAGCCCTTGGGAGCTCAGGAGCAGGCCCTGGGGCGGGGAGCGAGGTGGGCACCCCTGTCAGTGTCCAGGCGGCTCCCAGGATTCCCACCCTTTGCCGGCGGCTGTAGGAGACAGCTCTCTCCTCCCGGCTACCCCTTCTTGTTTGCCGGCCGCCTCACCAGGCACGAGATTAAGTTTTGAAAACACAAATTAAAAAAATAATTGACAGCCAATTCCCAGTTCCTCCATGGCTGTGGGCCCGGAACAAGGCCCGTTTCTGGACCTCACCCTCTGTCTTCATACAATGGAGAAGGGGGACAGCCTCACTCCCCAGTTATTTGCCTTGAGGAATGAGCCTGGCCTGCCCCAAGAGGGTGCAGGAGGTTGGAGCAGCTGTCCTTCTCTTGAGCTCTGTCCCAGCCCCACTTTCTCTTCTAGGCCTGGAACTCAGCTCTCACTGCTTCAGCACCTGCAGTCCTAACCATGGGTGGGCAGTGGGGGCAGAGAGGGGGCACCAGGCAGAATTGGCCACAGCTGCCCTGTGTGGCTCAGTTGGAGCATCATCCTGTACACCAAACAGGTTGTGGGTTTGATCCCCAGTTGGGGCACAGATAGGAGGCAACCGATCAATGTTTCACTCTCACATCAATCTTTCTCTTTCTTCCTCCCTTCCCCTCTCTCTCCCAAATCAATAAAAAACACATCCTCAGGTGAGGATTAAATAATAATAAATGGCCAGGTCTCCAGGCTGCTAGCACATCAGCCCCCTAAACTTCCACACGCCCTGCTCCACTCTGCCTCTGCTGCTCATGTCAGGCCAGCTGGAGGGTGCAAAGCTCCACTGGCCTCTGCAAGGGACTTGTGGCACCATCAGGCCAGTCGGGGCATTTGGGTCCTGGACCTGCACCGATGGCTACAGAGCACCAAAGCGGGTGAGCCCTGGGTCTTGCCCTGGAGACGCCTGCCAGCCACCTGTCCCCACTGTCCTCAGCCCTACCCCACAGCCTTGCAGGACATCTGGTCCCTAAGGTGTCCATACTATTGTCTCAGGAAGTCCATGTGAGCAGTTAAAACCCCTGCTGCCACCGCACCCCGAGAAAGCCTTCCCCTCTGCCTCTCTGTTACACAGCCAGAGGAGGTGGCTGAGAGGGCGTGCAGCCGCAGGTGCCTTCCTGCACATCACCAAGTGGTTTCCCAGGTGCGCTCACCCACAGAACTCGCCTGCTTCCCCAAAGTCTTCCCAGGAGGAAGGAGGACCCTCTGCCCACTGTCTCTGCCAGGAGCATCCTCGCAGACACAATGGCCCTCTCCTTCGCTCACAGGGGCGTTTCTGTGTGCGCCTGGACTACATCTACATCCTTCCTGAAGCCCAAGGCGGCAGAAGACAGGAGTGCCAGTGCTCCCCCTGCTGGCCGTTCCCCTGCTTGAAGCTGTGGGAGGGGCTGGGCCCAGGGAGCAAGGTCCTGCAGGGTGGGCTGTGGGCTCACACAGGACCCCATTACCTTAGTCTTCTCTAGGGAGAGCCTGAGCTCATGAGGCAGAGCCTTCGTTTTGTTCATTGCTGTTTCCCAGTGACTGACATGTTCGCACAAGGGGCAGTGACACCTATGTGTTGAATAAATGTGTGTGTGTGTGTGTGTGCAGATGTAGAAATACTTGCATATATCTAGTACAGGCCTTATATCCAGAAAAAACTCAAACAAATCAAAAGTCAGAAGACCTGAGTGTTTAAAAATGGGCAAAAGACTTGAGAATATATGTCAAAAAAAGGATATGCAAGAAGATAAACATAAGAAAAAATATTCAAGTTCATTAGTTATCGGGAAGGGAAATCAAAACCACAGTGTGACACTGCCATACACCCACCAGAGTGGCTAAAATGAAAAGGCAGAAAATGCCAAGTGCTGACAAGGGTGTGGCCCAATGGGAACGCCCAGCCACTGTTGGGGGTGTGACCTGGGACAGCAGCAGGGAAGAGGGTCCCACACTGTGTGTGAAAGCTGAGCATATGCAGGCCCAGAATTCCTTCCTTGGTGGAGACCCACCAGAAACGCTTATTCACTCACACAGCAGCCACATCCCGAGCACGGAGAGCAGCACTCTCACCATGGCACCAGGCGGGAGCCAGCAGGTGGCCCTGACAGCAGGCCTGGGTGTCTGCTCAGGGAGCGTCCACAGCAATGGATGCACAGAGACAACCTCCGCAAGGCTGCCCCACCCCATCATGTGGACACAAGAAACAGGCACGCACATCCGTCAGGCTCCCCCCACGGCCAGGTCAGAGGGCTGGGGTGGGGCTGCGGGGCCCGTGACCCACATGCTCACCCAGGAAAATCACTGAGCTGCACACTGACGACTCATGCACTTCTCTGTATGTCTGTTAACACTTCAGAACAATTATGTTTTGAAAATAGCTGAGAGAGAAAACAAACAAGAGCTGGTGTGCCCGACACTGCCGGCAAAGCTGTCTGCACCCTTCCCCATCTGCAGGGCCCACCTCAGAGCAGCTGACTCAGGGAAGGAACATCTGGGGGACACTGGGGCCTTGGCCTCTCTCTCCTCATGCCCCAAAGACCAAGGCAAAGGTGCCTCTGGTGAAGACGCTGCTCCTGCCTTCACAAAGGTGCAACAGTAAGGTTTGGGTTCTGGAAGATGGCAGGTGACCCAAGGCAGGGCGACGGGCCTGGCAGAACAGAGGAAGTGGGAAGCTGGGTGTCCTACCGGGGGTGTGGACACGATCAGACAAAGACCCTATAAGACTAAGACCTCCGGGGCTTGGGTTTCTGGATGGGGGCTGCCAAGGGGCTGCCGGGCTGGCAGCAGCACGGATGCAAGTTTGTACTGTGCCCCTGGGACCACGCAGGAGCAGGCACTGAGGGCGAGCGCTAACTACCCACCACCTCACTCCCCAGGAGAGCCGTGAAGGCAGAGCTTGGGTTCCAACCCTGAGTGTGAGGGATGGACCAGCAAGTGCCAGCAGGGCTGCCTGAGGCCACGCTTCAGCCCTTTCCACACCCCGCCGAACGTCTCAGAGGGGCCATGCTCCAGCTCCTGCTCACGAAGAAATGAATTCATTTCTCACAACAGAACTTCCTTTGCACAGCACCCCCTCGTCAGGCCTGTTCTGGAGTGAGGCTGCGGAAGCCCAGACCAGCCTCCCTGGCAAGTGCCAGCAGCTCCCCAAGGTCAGACTCCCCCGAGACGGGGCCTGCACGGCCCACCTGCTGGCTGCACTCCAAACATTTCATTCCTCTGGCACTGAGGTTGGCCTGGCGAAGGTCCGCCTGACATCGAGGGACCCAGTTCCAGTTCTGTGATCGGCAGAGTTGGGAGCACATCCCTTTTGCCAAGAGGTATGGCCTCTAAGCTTATAAGCCCTGCTGCGGGCAACTGCCCCCGGAGTGGGCACAGGAAGGTCAGGCTGAAGGGAGACTTCTGGCTCCTGTGGGTCCCAAGACTGAGGGCACAGAGACCCAGAGTCTGGGCCCTCCAGCAGGCACCTTCCTTGGGCTGGGCAGTCCTCTGACCTTGGGGACAGCAGGGCACTCAGTCCAAGAGAGCGTGTGCTTGTGTCTGTCGTGCCTCTAGCCTATGATGTCATCCGCGTCCACGAGCCTCAGTCCCCACCCAAACACAGCACTCATGACGTGCTTTCTCACAGATGGTGCTAAGGCCAAAAGCTGGGTGGGTGCTGCTTCTCATGCAGAGGGGTGTGAGGGTGTCCCCGGAGGGCTACATAGGCTGAGGTAAGGAGGCAGGGCATGTAGGTGGCACGCTGACCGCCTGGAGAGAGACAGGGTGTCTGATGAACCAACCAAACCAGGGACCACCTGGGGAAGGCACAAGGGCAGGGAGAGCGGCACTTGGTCCAGCACACCCCTTTCTCCATTATATGGGGACAGAAGCTGAGATCCAGGAACGTGCCTTGTCCCCGGGCCCACAGCCACGGAGGAACTGGGAATCTGGCTGTCACTTCCAAAGGGCAGAGGAAGGCTGAGGCAGAATGGCCAGACCACTGTCCTTGTGCTCCCTCATGGGGGTCACCCTGGCCCAGCCTGCTTTTACCTTCGCACCTGCCCCATCGCTGTTGGTCACCATGACGAGCGCTGACAGGATGCCCTGAGGCGGAACTGCTATCTGGGTTTGCACCAACCCATAAACCAACACACTCTGGACACCACCTCACACACCTCCTAGGTGAGGAGACAGGCCCAGAGCACCCGGCAAGGTGGTGCAAACAGGGGACTGGCCCTGCCTGGCTGTAGGGGAGCGGCTTCTAGGTTCAGGGCTGAGCACTGGGCTCCCCCGGGCTTCTCAGAGCCTCAGCCAAGCAGGGCGGGAGGGGCTTCTCATCCTTGCAGTGCCTTAGTGGGAACTAGAAAAGGGCACCCTTTGCCCGGGCAGGGCGTGCTTTGCAAGCAGAAATCAGTGGCTCCCAGGCCACTCGCCCCACTACCAGGCACCCTCGCATTGCACGTGGCAGCCGTATTCTAGAGCAATCGCTGGGCAGAGCATTTCTCAAAGGTGTGTGACAACAGAGCGCTCTCTCTCGAGTGTTCCAGGAGACCCTGCAGGGTTGAGGAAGGGCCTTCTAATGTGCCCCTCACCCCTGCGGGCTGGCCACTCTGGTCCGTCTGCCAGCCCATGCCATGCTCCTGGGTGTCGGAAGCACGAGCCCTGCCTCATGTTTGTCCCTTTCTCCCCGAGCCCAGCCTCATGGGCAGGGCTGCCCGGAGGAGGCCCCGGCCAGGCAGGAAGCTGGAGCAAGGCTGCCTGGCTCCCAGGTGCTGCAGACACAAACTCGCCACCTCTCCCCAGTCACTGAGCGTCGGGACCTCCAGGGCACAGATGTGCTCCACTGGGGTCTATGTTAAGGCACCACAGGGTTCGGAATGTCCTCTCGCACAGGCTCCCAGGGATCTGAGTGCACACGCCAGCCTCCTGCAGACAGAGGCCCCTCCAGGAGCTGCTCTGCCAGCTCTGCAAGCTGGGGTCCACCCAGGACTCAGCTGCACTGTGGAGCTGCAAGACACAGGGGGAACGTGGGGCTGGGAGGCTCCCAAACCAGACCAAATTTCCAGAACTAGCTAAGGCCACGTCCCGGCCTGGGCCTCAGAGGGCGCATAGGGGCTCGGATGTTCAGGAAGACAGTGTGAGGACTTAGACTAGAACGCAGGGCCAGGACTGAGGGACAGCCTGTGCAAAGGCACGGGGAGATAGTGAGAAGCCATTCAGGGAGAGGACATGGGGTCAGGGGTCAGGCCCAAGGCAGAGGACCTAGTGAGGCTCAGGCCACCTGCGGGGCCTCCGGGATGGCACTGAGGCGGGGAGGTCAGAAGGAGGCAGCCCGTCACCCCGCAGGCAGGGGCCAGGGCAGGTGACTTCCCTGAGATGAAGGGGTCCTGATGTGTACCCACAAAGAGCCCAACCAAAGTGGCCATGGGGCAGAGAAGGCTGGGACCCTTCCCCACCACAGCTCCCAACGCCCACACCCTCACTCCAGCAAAGGACAGACTGCCCGGGAACCAGCAGCACAAAGTGGGACCAGGGCCAGGAGTTAAGGTCCTTGTGTCAGAGCCTCCACCTCGGCGCCTGGGGAGAGGGGGAGGGGCACACACATGAAGGAAGGCCCATTAACAAGAGGTGAATCGCTGAATTCATAGCCACAAAAAGCCTGGTCATTGATTTTCACCTGTGAAATCTGCAAAGCTCATGCCAAAGGTAATACAGGGTGCTAGCGTGGGTGCTGGGGACAGATGGGTCACTGCAGGAGAGTAATGGTGACAGGGATTGGTTCCACCGGTGACCTCCGGGAGAAAAGCCGCTCCTTGGGAGCAGGCCTGGTTTAGAGCACAGCGCATCCGTGTGTGCATGCACATACGTGTGACTTTGTGTGTGAGCACATGTATGTGTATCTCTTGTGTGCACGCAGTTGCACGTGTGCTTTGTGCACGAGTGTATGCCTGTACTGTGCAAGCCTCTGTGTGTGTGTATGTGTGTGTGTGTGTGCGCGCACGCGCGCGCACCTATAACACAGATGAGCACATACACACTGCAAGTTAATCAGGGTGTGGGGCCCCCTGGCCTCTCCTCTCAGGCCCTCTTTTTGCTCCCCTTCTCTTCATTTATCCTTGTTAAGTGTTTCCCAAATTTCCTCCAGTAAACATGAGGAGTTCTGTCATTGGCATAACACAATGCATGCAGGTTCTTTTCCTAAAACCAGGACTTGAGGCTTCGGGGCTCCCGGGGATGCCTGGTGGAAGCAGGGCTGCACCAGCAGTGGCCCCCCAAGGTCCTCCACAGGCCAGGGTGGAGCCAAGGGAGGGAAAGCGCCCAGGGCAGATGCGGTGAGGGCGTGAGGATCAGAGAAGCCTGGGGACCTCCTGGGTCCTTGAAAGGCTGTCCCTCAGCTCTGTCATAAAAGCCTAGATCCGTGGTCGGCAAATTGCGGCTCGTGAACCACATGCGGCTCTTTGGCCCCTTGAGTGTGGTTCTTCCACAAAATACCACGGCCTGGGCAAGTCTATTTTGAAGAAGTGGCGTTAGAAGTTTAAGTTTAAAAAATTTGGCTCTCAAAAGAAATTTCAATCGTACTGTTGATATTTGGCTCTGTTGACTAATGAGTTTGCCGACCACTGGCCTAGATGATTCCCCAAACAATCTCATGCCCTTCACTTCTCCTTCTCTCCTTACACTCCACAAGCTCCTTCCTCCCCACAAGCTCCGCCCTCCAGCTGGCATACCAGAAGGCTCGGCCTGGTGGCTGGCAGGGACACTGTAGGAGCTGCTTGGGGGCAGGTAAATGGGCCCCCAACACAGCCCAATAGGTGCCCTCCTCTCTACACAGGCTGGTTTTTCTTGTCTTGGGATCTGTCCACTTGATTTTTACCTCCATGACTTATGTTATTACCCACCCTCCAAATTGTCCTTCTCGTTCCCCCTCTGTCCCAATGCCTTTCACCTCCTTCAGGAAGTCTTCCTGTCCCTGGGAGCAGCCTCAAGGGCCTCACCTTGGACTGCCAGCCCACGCACAACATGCACCTTACGCTCTAGTCTTCCTCCCACCACCTCTTAAGGAGGGCTAGTGGCTCCCCACAGGGCCTCTCTGGGAGAATCAGAGCTCCTGTTTAGGCTCTTTGAGTCAATGTTCTGTGTTAGATTAGTGATGTCTGACCAGGTGAGGGTGTGGAGGAAGGAATCACTAGGGCCCTGGAACTGCATTCCTCATTTGTGGGTTCTTCAACAATTGGCTGGTAATTTGCATTCCTAGACTAGTCACTTAAAAAAAAAAAACACCTTTTTTTTTTTTTTTTTTTTTTTTGAGAGAGAGAGAGAGAAAGGAAGAAGGAAAGAGAGAAACGTCAATGTGATAGCAAAACATTTATTGGCTGCCTCCTGCACGCACCCTACCGGAGATCAAGCCCACAACCTGCGCAAGTGCCCTGATGGGAATCAAACCAGCAAACCTTTAGTGCACAGGGCGATGCCCAGCCAACTGAGCCACACTGGCCAGGGCAGATGAGCTTTACTAAGTGTTAAGTTCTCAGAGACACAGTCCCTGCTCTGCTCTCAGGGTTTATCTTAGGGCCATGGGATGCAGGATACTCAACAAGTAAACAAATGAACAAAATTATAGCTGGTGATGAGAAAGGCTACAGCACGGAGTGTGTGGGTCAGAGGAGACCTCCCTGGAAGGTGAGCCTGGAGCAGAGACTGCCATGTGGGGTTGCCAGCCTGTGAAGGCACCAGGAGGACATGCCAGGCAGGGAGCCCAGCAAGTGTGAATGCCCCATAGCTCAAAGGAGGTTGGTGCATTCAAGGCACAGAGAGGCCAATGCAGGCGGTGGCAGCGAAAGACTGCCCGACACTCCTGGCTGTCCTGGGCATCCTCCAGAAGCTCAGCAGAGTGGCCGAGTGGGCGGTGGGATGGGAGATGCATGCTACCTGAGAGATTTTCACCTGCTGCAGCATGCCTTGAGGATTCTGACAGCCTCCACAGCACTCACAGGGCAGCTGGGCTGACAGCCTTAACCTCCTTGGGGCTAAACCTGCAGGAGCTGTTTCCCAACTGGCTAGAAGCACTTCACTGGTTCAGATTAGGTCCAGCCGTCCACCAACAGCCTCGGGGCTGCACCCAACCTGCAGCCTCCACACACAGCCCCTCGGAGGCTAAGCCCAGCATCTGCCCTCCTCCAGGGCTCATGCAGGCCCTGCCTGCAGGGCTCATGCAGACCCTGCCATAGAGGGCTGACTTTGTGGATCAAAGCTTTATTTCCACTTTAAAGGGGGAAACAAGGTGGAGGCCATTTCGTTAGGATGTGAATCGGGGTTAGGAACCCTCACTTCTTCCCAATCTCTCAAAATCCACAGCTGCAGGTGAGGTTGGGGATGTGTATCTTGGAAATATGTATTCCTTTTTACTCTTGAAATTAAGGGAAAGAACATTCCCAGAAGATGTCCCAAGACTGATGGGGCAGAAATAGGATGTTGGGGGCACCGGCTAGTATTGTAAGAAATAGTAATCATGCTCTGTTAATTGTGATTGTTTTATTCTGATTAAAGAAGGCGCATTCTCACCTGGCTGGGAGCTTGGGAACCGAGAGCTCACCTGGAAATGCAGCCCCCTCCCCCTTTGGAGCTGCCTATTATCATGGAAAGATTAACTTTGTTGAAGAAACCAGAGCCAGAAGCCAGAAGCGCCAGCCCTTTGAAGCCCCCAGCCCTCTGCTTACCTGTTAACTGCCCATTTGGCATACCCTTTGGCTACTTCCCCAGGTAATCTTTGGCCTTTTACCCAATATAAGCAGCCGGCTTATGGTGGGGTGCAGAGCAGACATTTGTGGATGACCTGGAGCTCTCCCACGCTGCCGGCAGGATTGGAATAAACACTTATATATGACTCAACCCTGTCTCTGCTTAATTGGTTCACGTAATGACAGGCAGCATGGACGCATTGATTGTCTGTTACAAGACCCTCATGGCGACTGCCTCTCTCCTCTGGACCCCAACCTAGGGCTTGCCTGTCCCTGGACCCTTCCGTGCACCCAGAGGGGCCAGCCTCTGGGCTGCTGGAGTGTTCTTGGGCAGAGTCCAAATGCCTGCAGTATGAAGTGCAAGCGTGGCTTGTGTAGATTTTGGTTATCTCGATATCCCAAAAATCCTTCTTCATGGAGAATAAACAGATGCCAGAATCCATGGCTAATTCCTCCTGGCACATGACAACGGGGCTCAGAACCAGCCCAGCGACACGGGCTGCTGCATGGCCCTGGGATCTGAGTTCAGGCAGTGGACTAGCCCTGCTGGACTGGGGGCATAAGGCTTGTTGTGGAGCCCTGGGCAAGCCCTGCCCCTCTGTGCGCCTCAGTTTCCCCATTTGGACTGGTAATTCCTTAAGGGCCCTGCAGCTGGCCACCTCGGATAATACAGAATAAAGTCCTGAGGCTGCTGGGCAGAGAGGTGGGACCAGCAGGTCCATTAACCTGGCAGGGGTAGCTGAGCTGCTTGGGGGCCGCCCGTTCCCACCACTCTCCTCTCAGAGCTGGAGCCCCCCAGGGAACAGCACACCCCTCCAGGGTCTGTGGTCTCCATGTGTGGGGACTCAGCTGTGCTGTTGTTGCTGCTCCCCATCTCCTCCGCCTCAGGAATTAGAGCCATGTGACCCCAGTCTGGGCAGAACATGCCCGGGGCACACACTGGGTGGGGTCCTGGTCTCCCATGTCTCTGCATTCCCTGCCTCTGGCTCCAAAGGGTCAGTACTCATGGGTCCCAGGCAGACCCCTCTGTCCTGCTTGCTAGGGATGCACAGTACCCTGTCCTCGTATCCACTGCTCTCTGCCCCCCTCCCCCATTAGGATGGCTCGTCGGGGCCCTGCAAGGAGAGGACACATGCCTCTGGTGCCTCTCTGTCCTCATTTCCCTGCCTGGGCAGGGGCTCGGCCAGGTGGAGACTGAGGTCACTGCCCTCTGGTCAGCCAGAAAGGAGGCAGGGCCATCCTGAATTTCAGTCCCAGAGAGCAGAGTCCCTGGGAGACCCTGGGCCATGTCCTTCCTGCTCTGTGGGGAAGGCCCAGAGGCTGGAGGCAGCCGGACAGCTGTCAAGAGCTGTGCCCATCACAAACATGTCTAGGTCAGGCTCGCCTTTGTCTGCTCCAGGATCAGGAAAGACTCCCGGGGACCTGCACCCACGTAGGGACGCCCGGGTCAGTGACCACGCCCCCCTCCTTCCCACAAGGTCGCCTGCTGCTGCCCACAGTTCTCAGAGGAGACCCAGCCGGAGAACACACATTTGCGATCCCTGGTGAGTGTGTTTGTGTGTGTCAGGGGTAGGGGTAGGGGGTGCTCAGGACCAGCTGACTTGGGTGCGGTTGGGAGTGAAGGTGGTCACACCTGCCTGGATTAGGAGGCGGTGGTCAGGCTAGCCTGGCAGGGCACTCCTCCTCCTGGGCTGTTCCTCACGGGCATCATCCCGTGGGCGTCCCCAGTGGCCCCTGCACACACACAGCCCCAGCCACTCAGACATTTCTCTTGACACACAAGCCCTGCGATCACTTGGGCAACGGCACACTGAGACCCACCCCTTGTACACCCTGGGCATGAGCTTGGCCCAGCATAGCCCCGGGCCTGGTGGGAAGCAGGAGCCAACAGCAGAGGCATGCCAGGGCCTGGACAGGTGCCTCTGAGCCCCTTCAGGGATGGGCTTTACCCCAGCAGGACATGGGCCCCCGGTGCTTGCGCTCCCCTATTTACTTCACTGGCCTCAGCTCTTTGGGAGAGTCAATTATGCTTTTGACGGTTTATTTATATGTTATCCTGGGTCTTGGGAGAGTAGGTCCCTCCCCGGACTTCCTTGTCCACTGTCCCATCTCCATACCTACATGCAATCCTACAAAGGTCCTGCAACCTGAAAAGGCACCCGGGCGCCTGGGGATTCCATGAGCGCCCCCCTAGCCCTCTCTGTCTTAGCTGTGATGGACAGGGCGACCCTGACAGTCACTGGACATCTGAGCTGGGAGGGGCACTGGGGAGTGTCAGAGGGAGGCTGGGAGGCTGACAGGTGTGAGCAGGGGGTGGGCCTCAGGAGCCGCGCCCTCCTC
Organism: Corynorhinus townsendii; assembly: GCA_026230045.1. Lineage (NCBI taxonomy): Eukaryota > Metazoa > Chordata > Mammalia > Chiroptera > Vespertilionidae > Corynorhinus > Corynorhinus townsendii. The sequence continues at coordinate 96,140,305 of JAPDVU010000008.1, read as the reverse complement.
CCCTGCACCTGCTGGCCCCTCAGCATCTGAGCAGACGGAGCCTGTCTTGAGCTGGAGAGAGAAAATGATGCTCCAGGCTGTGGAAAGGCACTATATGCCCCTGGACACGAGGCGACTCATGTGTGCAGGAGCCCATGTGGGTCTGTGCACCAGCCTATTCCTAGAACAGCACAAACGTCCCAAGAAGGTTTTCCCAGAACCCTAGGCTCGGAGGGAAGCTGCCACACCCTCTCCCCTCACCAGGCAGTGGCGGTCCCCTGGCAAATGCCCCCATTTCCTGGCCATCACTGAGTGGGGACCCGGGGCCAAGGCTGGACAGGCCTGTCCTGAGAATACCATGTGAAGTCACACCGGTAAGACAAGAGCATGTGCCCTGTCCCCTCTGGGGCCCCACCTCTGTCCCAGGGACCCCTGGGGGCGGGCACGGCCTATAGAGGAGTGCTCTTCATTCTTCTCCCTGGAACCCAGGAAGAGAAGGCGACCAGACCTAGCGCAGGACACACTTACTTGCCTAGTTGGCTTGCTTATTTTGCCCGTTCTAAAACAGAAATGCACTATCATGCTCATGAGAAAATACTCCATCACACAAAAGATCAAACAAGGAAAAGCACTTCCCCTCCCACCCTCACCCTGCACCCCAGACTTCCACTACTAACAGTTTCCTGTGTGCAACCTTCCAGAAGTTTCATGAAATCATTAACATGCAATATAGGGTTCATCTTCTGAGCTAAAGGGCTCGTGCTCCACACAGTGTTCTCAATTTGCTCTTTTCTCTGGGCAGCCCTGCATATTCTGCACCAGCCCCTCACATTCTGCACTCTGCTGGTGGCTGGGCTGCCCCATGCACCGTAAGTCCCCTAGCAACAGGCACTCCGCTGTGATTCAGTGACCACAAAGATTCCTCAACCAGCATTCCTGACCAAAGGTCTTTAGCCAAATGTGTGACCATATTTGAAGAATAAACTCCTGAAATTGAACTTGTTGGATCAAAGATTATGTGCATTTTCCGTTTAAAGAGATATCACAGACCTGCTTTCAAAAGAGCATGGCCGATGGCAGTGAGATGGCAGAGTAATCACCTCCGAAAACTCTCTGTTGTCCCATAAAAGCAACAAGAAACCTAGCAAATCTGATCAGAATCAACTTCTTTTTTTAGAACTTCAGCAACTAATCAAGGGCTTGGATAGATTAGGGAGTATTTATTGACACAGAAAAAGTAGCTGAATCTCAGTAAGAATCATAAGCTTTGTGGAGCGTTAACTTGCCCTAGTCCCACCCCCAACTCCTTCACTCCCAGCGCCTTGAGAACCCTCACACTCGTCATGAAAAGCCTAGAAGCCAATGTGGAAGCTGAAACTCTTCCGAGGTCTCCTTCCCAGAAAACTGTCATTATTCCCGCTAGTTTCCTAAAAGATCCCATTGGCATGAATCTCTGTATTTGACCTGATTCAGAGCTCACCTAGTACAAAAAGCCTGTTCTCTGGGATTGATTGTCGGAGCAATTACAGGCATGTAACTTCTCAGCTGCCTGAGGCAGTAGATAACAGTTGGAGCGAGCAATAATTAAAAAGCTTAAGAGAAAAGGCTTAAGAATGAGATGTCCACAGGAGCTTTAATATATTTTATTGATTTTTTACAGAGAGGAAGGGAGAAGGCTAGAGAGTTAGAAACATCGATGAGAGGGAAGCATGGATCAGCTGCCTCCTGCACACCCCCCAACTGGGGATGTGCCCCCAACCAAGGTACATGCCCTTGACCGGAATCAAACCTGGGACCTGCCAGTCTGCAGGCTGACGCTCTATCCAGTGAGCCACACTGGCTAGGGCATCCACAGGAGCTTTAAAAGCTTGCAGTGGATTCCTGGAATCCAGAAGACCACATTCATCGCTTGCTCAGGCTTGTGCACATGCTCACAGAAGCACTGAGGAGATCCTGAGCCCTCACCCTGGCCGACTTCGAGGCTCTGTGCAAACAGGAAATGAAGGCTAAGGCAGAGTTCTCATCCACCCGGCTGAGGGTGAGGTGTGCCCCACCATGCACACAGAGCTCTGGGCAGAGACTGGGTGACTTTCTGGTTCCAGGCATTGAAGGAAACCTCTAAATTGTCTTTGTTAAATGACAACTAACATAATGAAACAAACTACAGTGGCTACACACCACCAAATACAGACTTTGCAGAATTAATTGAGAAAAGTCACTAAACAAACAACCATGACTTTGAAAAACATCGATGACAACAAACCCTGAAGAGGTGGGAGAATCTGACTTCCAGAGTTGCCCCATTAAGTTATTTTAAATGTCCAGTTTTAACAACAACAACAATAAAATTAAAAGGCATAAAAAACAAGATATAACCCACAAGCAAAAAAGCAATCAGAACTGCCCCTAGGAAGTACATTCGACTTATTAAACAAAAACTTTAAATCAGCTACTTTAAATATAGTCAAAGAAATTAAGTAAGGCAACTTAAGGAATGAGTGAAAATATCTGCAAAGCACACATTTGATAGAGTTCTAAACCATGTAAGGAACTCATATAACTCAACAGCAAAAACCCAAATAGTTCAATTTAAAAATGGGCAAAGCATCAGCAGGTGAGTGAATTAAAAACCTGTGGTACAACTGCACAATGGAATACTATGCTGCGGTAAAAAAGAAGGAATTCTTACCATTTGCAACAGCATGGGTAGAACTGTAGAGCATTATGCTAAGCAAAATAAGCCAGTCAGAGAAAGATAAATATCACATGATCTCACTCATTTATGGAATATAATGAACAATATAAACTGATGAACAAAAACAGATCCAGAGACAGAGAAGCATCGATCAGACCATCAAACCTCAGTGGGAAGGGAAGGGAGGGTGGTGGTAAGGAGGAGAGATCAACCAAAGTACTTATAAGCATGCATATAAGCCTAACCCATGGACACAGACAACAGGGGGGTGAGGGCATGAGCTGGGGGGGGGGGGGCACAATGGAGGGATAAGGACACATATGTAATACCTCAATCAATAAAGAAATTTTTTAAAAATGGTCAAAGGACCTGAACAGACATTTTTTTCCAAAGAAAACAGTCAAATGGAACTTAACATCTCTAATTGTTATGGGTTTGGCTCAGTGGATAGAGCGTCAGCCTGCGGACTGAAGGGTCCCAGGTTCGATTCCGGTCAAGGGCATGTACCTGGGTTGCGGGCACATCCCCAGTGGGGGGCGTGCAGGAGGCAGCTGATCGATGTTTCTAACTCTCTCTCTCCTTTCCTCTCTGTAAAAAAATCAATAAAATATATTTTTTTTAAAAAAAGGAAATGCAAATCAAAACCACAACAAAATACTACCTCAAACCTGTTAAGATGGCTATCCTCAAAAAGACAAGAGCTACCAAATGTGGTTGAGGACTGATGATGTGGAGAAAAAGGAACCCTTGTGCATGTTTCCTGGGACTGTAATTGGTACAGACACTATGGAAAACAGTATGGAGTTTTCTAAAGAAATTAAAAATAGACCCAGCAATACCCTCCTAGGTATAAATCCAGCAATCCCAATCCAAAAGAAACAAATCACTATACTGAAGAGATATCTGCACCCATGTTCACTGCAGCATTATTTACAATACCCAAGGGATGGAAACAACTTAAATGTCCATCAACAGATGAATGGAGAGGGAAAATGGGATAATGTCCTAAGAAACCCAAAGCACCAGTCAGAAAGAATGTATGCACCCCTATGTTCATAGCAGCACAATTTACAACAGCTAAGATCTGGAAACAGCCCAAGTGCCCATCAGCAGATGAGTGGATAAAAGAGATGTGGTACATTTACACCATGGAATACTATGCAGCAGTAAAAAAAAGAAGAATCTCTCACCCTTTAAGACAGCATGGAGGGACCTGGAGAGTATCATGCTAAGTGAAATAACTCAGTCAGAGAAAGATAAGTATCACATGATTGCACTCATATGTGGAATCAAAGGAACAAAATAAACTGATGAACAGAGTGGATCCAGAGACATGGAAGTATGGAACAGAGTGTGGAATCTCAGATAGAAGATGGGGGGAGGGTGAATGGATGAGAAGTAATCAACCAAAGACCTTGTAAGCATAAACCATGGACACAGACAATAGCGTGTTGAAGGCCTGGGGTGCGGAGGGAGGGTGAGGGCACTGGAGGGAATCAATGGGGGGAATGAGGGGACATATGCAATACTTTCAACAATAACAAATTATTTAAAATAACAAATAAATAAATAAATATGTGCTAATGAGTACACAATGTATAAAGATGTAAATTTTATGACAATAAGAGCACAAAGGAGTGAGGAGATAACAGAACTGAAGAGGAGCAAAGTTTTTGTGTGCTACTGAAATTAAGTTGGTATTTTTGTTTGTTTGTTTGTTTTGTTTTGTTTTTAATAAATCTTTATTGTTCAGATTATTACAGGTGTTCCTCTTTTATTTTTCCCCATAGCTCCCCTCCACCTGATTCCCCACCCCACCCCATGCCCTTACCCCCCGCCACTGTCTTCATCTTTAGGAGTAAGATTTTTGGCCAATCTCTTCCCGCACCCCTCACACCTGCTTCCCCTGAGAATCGTCAGTCCACTCCCTTTCTATGTCCCTGATTCTATTATATTCACCAGTCCATTATGTTCTTCAGATTTTTCATTCACTTGATTTTTAGATTCACTTGTTGGTAGGTATGTGTTTGATGTCATTTTGTTGTTCATAATTTTTGTCTTTATCTTTTTCTTCTTCTTCCTCTTCTTAAAGGATACCCTTCAGCATTTCGTGTAATCCTGGTTTGGTGGTGATGAACTCCTTTAGCTTTCTCTTGTCTGTGAAGCTCTTTATCTGACCTTCAACTCTGAATGATAGCTTTGCTGGGTAGAGTAATCTTGGTTGTAGGTTCTTGCTGTTCATCACTTTGAATATTTCTTGCCACTCCCTTCTGGCCTGCATAGTTTATGCCGAGAAATCAGCTGATAGTCGTATGGGTACTCCCTTGTAGGTAAATAACCGTTTTTCTCTTGCTGCCTTCAAGATTCTCTCTTTGTCTTTTGCCCTTGGCATTTTAATTATGATGTGTCTTGGTGTGGTCCTCTTTGGATTCCTCTTGTATGGGGTTCTGTGCGCTTCCTGAACTTGTAAGTCTATTTCTTTCACCAGGTAGGGAAAGTTTTCTGTCATTATTTCTTCTAATAGGTTTTCAATATTTTGCTCTCTCCCTTCTTCTGGCACCCCAAAAATTCGGATGTTGGTTCGCTTGAAGTTGTCCCAGAGGCTCCTTACACTATCTTCATATTTTTGGATTCTTTTTTCTTTTTGTTTTTCTGGTTGGATGTTTTTTGTTTCCACATATTTCAGATCTTTGGTTTGATTCTTGGGGTACGTTGATCTACAGTTGAGTTTCTGTATATTTATTTTAGACAGTGTATGCTTCATTTCTGACTGGTCCTTTTCCATTTTTTTGGCATTCTCATTAAGGTCCTTGAAGGTCTCACTAAGCTCCTCAGAAGTGTTATCAAGTTTCTCAGCGGTTTTTAGAAGATTCTTGAGTAACCTTATAAATGTGGTTCTGAACTCTATGTCATCCAGTAGTTTGCTTTCCTCCGTTTCTTTCATTTGTGACATGTTTCTTTGTTTCTGCATTTTGGCTGCTTCCCTGTGTTGATGGAGTGGCTTTGTGTGGTAGGTGACCTATAGGGGGCAGTAGCTCAGCCTCCCCAATCGCCTGATGTGGACGCTCTTGGTACACCCCTTTGTGGGCTGAGTGCAAAGTCTTGGTGCAGTTAAGCCTTAATTGCTGTTGTTAGGCTGGGAGGAATTGACCTCCAGGCCAATTAGCTGTGATCACTCCCTGTGTCTATAATGGAAGAACTGCTGCGCTGAAGACACGCTTATGGGGCAGGACTTGTTTCAGTGAGGCTTTGGTGCTCACTGAGTCTGCCTCTTGAATGTGTCACTTATGGATGTGAGGAGTTGAAATCTGGTGTCTCACACTGACCACTAGGTTCACTGGCTTCTGGATCTCCAATGGGGTGCAGGTCAGCTACTGTCTGAGGCCACTCAGCAGGAGCTACAGTGAGAGCTGCAGTTTTCTCCTCTTTGCTTGGGGTTTGGAGGTTTTGGAGCTGTCTGACCCAGGCTGCAAGTTTGCTAGGTTAGGCTGTGATAGGGCAGGCCTTTCTTATGCTAATTGAGCTGCTTGGAGCTTGGGTGGGTTTGTAGGGCGGGGCCTCAGGGTGTCACTAGGTTAGGGCGTGGCAAACAGCAATGGCTGCTAGTTAGCCGGCTCTGAGTCTCCAAGGGCATCCGCGAGTCCCGTGCCCCAGTGCCGTAAACAATTATTCCTGCGCGCAGCTCTGCAAGCAAGCCACCCTCTCTGGCAGACAGTCCAGCTTCTCCCCGTAGGAGTTTGGGTCCCCCGCGTCTCCCCAGAGACTGGATTTCAGAGTAATCGGGGGCTTGTCTCCGTTGGGGTTGAAAAGAGCAACACACCCAGTCGCCCGCAGCCAGCCCAGATCACGCGCCTCCGTACCTCAGCTTTTCAGCGCTCGTGCACATCTCAATGCCCTTTTCTCTTTCCTTCTAGTTGTAGAACTTCCACTCAGCCAGCTTTCCCGTGGTTCTGGGTGATAGACGTTTTGTCTTTTAGTTGCAGTTTAAATTGTTGTAGGAGGCAGCAGTTTAGGTGTTTACCTACGCCGCCATCTTGGATTCTCTCTTAAGTTGGTATTAATCTGAACTATATTGTTATAAATTAAGATGTTAATGGTAATCTATCAAGCAACAACTAAGAAAATAACTCAAAATATATATATAAAATAAAGGCAAGGGAGTTTAAATGGTACTAAAAATATCTACTCAACATAAAAGAAGGCAATGATGAAGGAATAGAAGAACAAAAATGACATAACAGATGAAAAACAAATAGCAAACCCTATCTTATCAGTAACTTAGATATTAGTCAAATGCAAATGGATGAAACACTTCAATTAAAGTCAGAGGTTGGCAAACAGATTTAAAAACATCATCCATCCACACGCTTTCTACAAGGGACATACTTTAGATTCAAAGTCAAATAGGTTGAAAGTGAAAGAATTGAAGATTTCCATATAAACAGTAACCAAAAGACAGCTAAAATGGCTCTATAAAACAAAACAGAATTTAATATCAACAAAATGAATTTTATCAGATAAAATAGACTTTAAAAAAAACATTATTACTTGAGACAAAGGACATTTTATAATGATAAAAGGGCCAATTGGTCAAGAGGCTGTAACCTAGTAACAGAGCCCCAAAATTTAAGAAGCAAAATCTGATAGAATTGTGGCTAAAATAGACAATTCAACAAAAATAGTTGGAGAGAAACCAAGATGGCGGCATAGGTAAACACCTGAAATTGCTGCCTCGCACAACCACTTCAAAACTACAACTAAAAGACAAAATGGACATCATCCAGGACCACAAGAAGGCTGGCTGAGTGGAAATTCTACAACTAGAAGGAAAGAGAAAACCACATTGAGACTCGGAGGAGGTGCGGAAGTAAAGTGCAGAGGTACAGAGGCGTGTGTGCGGAAAGGGTGGGCAACTGAGGATGTGGTTGTATTTCTCAATCAGGAGGGACACACAAGCTCCCAACTGCTCTGAACTCCAGTTCCGGGCAAGACTCTGGGGACCCAGACTCATTTGGGGAGAAACTGGACTGTCTGGCATCGGGCGGAACTCGAGGGCGGCTTTCTCTCAGAGGTGCTTGCAGTGATTACCACAGGACACTGAGAGCTGGGGCCTCTTAGAGCAGGGCTGAGGATCAGCCATAGCTGTTTGCTCAGCCCTGTGGATTCCCTGAGACCCCACCCCACCCAAGCTATGTGCAGAGGCTTTTGCATATGAATGGCCTGGCCCTTTGCAATCTAAAATTAACTAACAAACTGCAGCTGAGTCAGAGAGACCCAGAACATCCAAAAGAAGGCCCAAGGCCCTGCAGCAGCTTGCATTGCTTCACAGCTGGGCCTCATCTGGGCACCTCCAAAACTCACACAAAGAAGAGGAATCTGCAGATTTCTCCGTAGCTCCAGCTGGGTGGCCTCAGGCAGAGGCTAAATTAGCACCTCTTTAGAGATCCAAGAGCCAGTGTACCCAGTGGTCAGAGTGGTACCATCCAGATTACAACTCCTCAGATCCATAAGGGACATACTCAGGGGGCAGACTCAGTGAGCACCAAAGCCCCACTGAAGCAAGTCTTGCCCATAAGGGTGTCTCCAGCACAGAAGTTCTCCCATCGTAGACACAGCTGAATCTCACAGCCAATTGACCTGGAGGTCAATTCCTCCCAGTGATACCAACAGCAATCAAGGCTTAACTACAATAAGACTGTGCACACAGCCCACAAAGGGATGCACCAAGAGTGCCCACCTCAGGTAAATGGGGAGGCTGAGCCACTGGGCCCTATAGGACACCTAGCACACAAAGCCACTCTATCAACACAGGGAAGTAGCTAAAATGCAGAGACAAAGAAACAGGTCACAAATGACAGGTATGGAGGAAAGCAAACTACTGAATATAGAGTTCAAAACCATGGTTATAAGGTTTTTCAAGGATTTCCTAGAAACCGCCGATAAATTTAGTGAGACCCTCAAGGATATGAAAAAGGACCAACTAGAAATTAAGCATACACTGACTGAAATTAAGAATAATATACAGAGACCTAACAGCAGACTAGAGGATCACAAGAATCAAGTCAAAGAGTTGAAATACAAAGAAGCAAAAAACACCCAACCGGAAAAGAAAAAAGAATCTAAAAATATGAAGATAGTGTAAGGAGCCTCTGGGACAACTTCAAGCATACTAACATACGAATGATGGGAGTGCCAGAAGGAGAGAGAGAGAGCAAGATATTGAAAAGCTATTTGAAGAAATAATAACAGAAAACTTCTCCCACCTGGTGAAAGAAATAGATTTACAAGTCCAGGAAGCACACAGAACCCCAAACAAAAGGAATCCAATGAGGACCACACCAAGACACATCATAATTAAAATGCCAAGAGCAAAAGACAAAGAGAGAATATTAAAAGTGGCAAGAGAAAAACAGTTAGTTACCTACAAGGGAGTACCCATACAACTGTCAGCTGATTTATCAACAGAAACTATGCAGGCCAAAAGGGAGTGGCAAGAAATATTCAAAGTGATGAATAGCAAGAACCTACAACCAACATTACTTTACGCAGCAAAGCTGTCATTCAGAATTGAAGGTCAGATAAAGAGCTTCACAGATTAAAAAAAAAAAAAAAAAAGCTAAAGGAGTTCATCACCACCAAACCAGTATTATATGAAATGCTGAAATGTATTCTTTAAGAAGAGGAAGAAGAAGAAAAAGGTAGATAAAAACTATGAACAACAAATACATATCTATCAACAAGTGAATTTAAAAATCAAATGAATAAAAAATCTGATGAACAGAATAAACTGGTGAATATAATAGAATCAGGGGCATAGAAAGGGAGTGGACTGATAATTCTCAGGGGGAAAGGGGTGTGGGGGTGTGGGAAAAGACTGGACAAAAATCGTACACCTATGGATGAGGACGGGGGGCGGGGTAAGGGCAGAGGGTGGGGTGGGAACCGGGTGGAGGGGAGCTATGGGTGGGGGGAGAGGAACAACTGTAATAATCTGAACAATAAAGATTTATTTTTTAAAAATAAAAATAAAAATAGTTGGAGACTTCAACACCCCACTTTCAATAATGAATAAAACAACTATACCAGTAAGAATATAGAAGACTTGATCAATACTATAAACCAGCTATACCTAAAAGACATGTATAGGACACTTAACAACAGCAGAACATATTTACTCCTTGAGTGCACATGAAACATTCTCCAAGATAAACCATGTGCTGTCATAAAGCAAGTCTTAATAAATTTAAAATAGCTGAAATCATACGAAGTATGTCTTATGACCACAATGGAATAGCAGAAGTCAATAACAGAAAGAAATCTTGGAAATTCACAAATACAGGGGTGGGCATAACTCTGTGTTTTCTGTACTCACACCTGTAAACCTACTTTTAGTCTACGCTGTATGTGAAAATTATACAACAGCTCCTAAATAACCACAGGAAAAAGAAGAAAATCACAAGGGGAATTTTAAAGTGCTAACTATAAATGAAAATGAATGTGCAATATACCAAAACTTATGGAATCCAGCTAAAACAGTGCTTAAATGAAAACTTCTAGCTGTAAACATCTGCATTTAAAAAGATCTCAACTTCCATCCACTATTGCACTGGACGTTCTAACCAGGGCAACTAGGCAATATATAAGATATAAATGTCATCCACATTGTAAGGAAGAAGTAAAGCAATCTCTATTTGCAGATGACATAATCTTGTATATAGAAAATCCTAATCAACACACACATAAAAACTTTTAGAACTAATAAGTAAGTTCAGCAAGATTGCAGAATACAAGATCAATACACAAAAGTCTGTTGTCATCCTATATACTGGTGATGAACAATCTGAAAATAAAATTAAGAAAACAATTCCATTCACATTAGCATCAAAAAGAATTAAAATTCTGCTCTAGCTGGTTTGGCTCAGTGGATAGAGTGTCAGCCTGCAGACTGAAGGGTCCCAAGTTCGATTCCAGTTAAGCGCATGTACCTTGGTTGCAGGCACAGTCCCAATAAGGGGTGTGCAGGAGGCAGCTGATTGATGTTTCTCTCTTATCAATGTTTCTAACTCTCTATCCCTCTCCCTTCCTATCTGTAAAAATCAATAAAATATATTTTTTAAAAGAATTAAAATTCTTAGGAATAGATTTAACAAAAGAAGTGCAAGACTTGTACACTGACAACTACAAAACAAAGTTGGAAGAGATTAATTTAGTCTTAAATAAAGACATCCCACGTTCATAGATTGGAAGACAATATTGTTAACATGGCAATACTCTCCAAATTGATCTTCAGATTCAATATGATCCCTATCAAAATTCTAGGTGCTTTTTTATTTTTATTTTATTTTTTGCAGAAATTTAGAAGTTGTTAAAATTCACATGGAAATACAAAGGACCTAGAATAACCAAAGCAATCCTTTTTTTAAAAAAAAGTTGGAGGCCCTAGCTGGATTGGCTCAATAAATAGAGCATCAGCCTGCAGACTCAAGGGTCCTGGGTTTGATTCCAGTCAAGGGCACATGCCAGGGTTGCGGGCTTGATCCCCAGTGTGGGGCGTGCAGGAGTCAGCCAATCAATGATTCTCTCTCATCATTGATGTTTCTATCTCCCTCTCCCTCTCCCTTCCTATCTGAAATCCATAAAAATCTATATATATATATATATATATATATATATAAAAGGCTAATAATGCAAATTGTGCAGTTGCTGTCACGATGTTTGTCTGGGCGAGCGTCAGTTAAGGTGCTATGACGTGCAGTGGCCACCAGGGGGCACGTGCGCAGGTGAGCAGGCTGGGGGGGGCGGGGCGGTGGATCGGGACCCCTGCCATCAGCCCAGCCAGGGCTGGAGGGAGACCGGGGACCAGCGCAGCCGCAGGTGCGAAGCTGTGGGACACCACCCCCCAGGTGCACTAATTCATGCACCAGGTCCCTAGTGTGTGTGTGTGTGTGTGTGTGTGTGTGTGTGTGTGTGTGTATTTTTTTAAGTTGGAGGACACACTTTCTCCATTTCAAAACTTGCTACAAAACTACAGTAACCAAATCTGTATGGTAGTGGTACAAGGATAGACATATAGATCACAGGAATAGGATTGAGAGTCCAGAAACAAATACATATATCTATAAAAATTGACTTTCAGCAAGGGTGGCAAGGTAATTCATGAGAGAAAGCATAATCTTTTCAACAAATGATACTAGTGGATAGCTATATGCAAAAGAATGAAGTTGAAACCCTACCTCACACCATGTACAACAATTAACTCCAAATGGATCTAAGACCAAGCAAAAATCATAAACTCTTAGAAGAAGACACAGGTGTGTATCTTTGTGACCTTGGATTAGGCAATCATTTCTTAAATATGATACCAAAAGTACAAGCAACCAAATAGAAAAGAGATGAACCAGACATCACAATTTAAAACTTTTGTGCTTCAGAGGACACTATAAAGATATTGAAAGGCGACCTTCAAAATGGGAGAAAATATTTGTATACCATATATATGATAAGGATGAAATATCCAGAATATATAAAGAACTCTTACAATTCAATAATAAAATGCAAATTAAAATTGTGCGAAGAATCAGAATAGACATTTCTCTAAAGAAACATGCAAATGACAAATAACATAAAAAGTTGCTCAACACCATTAGTTATTAGGGAAATGCAAATCAAATCCTCATGAAATACCACTTTACACCTATAAGATGACTATAATAAAAAAGGTGAATAAGAACAACTATCAATGAAGCTGTTGAAGAACTGGAACTCTAGTATGATGCTGGTGACAATGTAAAACTGTGTAGTTGCTTTGGAAAACAGTCTGGAAGTTCCTTCAGATTTTAAACATAGAGTTGCCAAAGAACTACCAGCAATTACAGTCCTAGATCTATAGCCAAGTTATTTGAAAGCTCACGCCCACATAAAAACTTGTAAGCAAATGTTCATAGCAGGATCATTCGTATTAGCCACGAAGTGGAAACACCACAATGTCCATCAACTAATGAAGAGATAAACATGTAGTATATCCATAGAGTGAAAGATTACATGGCAATTAAAAGGGAATGATGTTCGTGTTTCATGTATGAAGCTTGAGAATTTCATTCTAAGCAAAAGATACCAGACACATGCAATGTCCAGAATAGGCAAATCCACAGAGTCATGAACTGGATAGTGGTCACCCCAGGCTAGCAGGTGGGAAAGGAAAACTAACTGCTAATGGGTGTGGGGTTTCTTTTGTGGGTAGTTAGGTAATGATGATGGTTCTATAACCCTGTGAATGTACTAAAAAAACACTGAATTAGTCACTTTAAATAGGTGGATTTTGTTATATAATTTATATATTTCAATTTTAAAAAGAAAAAATAGATGGTCCAAGTTACATTCCTAGGCCAGCAGCCCCATTCCCCTCACATTCATGACAAAGTGATAATGATCTCATTGCAGACTTAATTTGTATTTCTTTAATTATGAGCAAGACTGAGGTAGAGAAAAAAAAAAGAGGCATTTTTTTCCCTTGAATTGCCTGTTTAGGATCTGCCTCTATATTCAACTGTTTGTGGATGTTTTTCTTACTCGTTCGCTGATTACATACAGGGCACATGCTTTGCACCACTCTAGGCACTAGCGATAGTCATGAATGCAATAGACAAGTCCTGGCTCTCAGGAGGCTCACACGATAGTGGGAAGACACAAATACTGCACAAGGAGCCAGGCACCAGCTGGCAGTAAGTGCTGTGAAGAGAGCTAAAGGGGCTTTGCTGGTTACACAGGCCGTCAGGGAAGGCCTCTCTGTATGATGACTTCCCAGCCAAGACCTGAGTGACATTTCCCTGGAGATCCAAGGGAACGTCAAGTACAAAGGCCCTGGGGCAGAATCATATGTGGCCTGCAGAGAAAAGGCCTGTCCAAGGCCAATGTTGCTGGGGTGGAGTGACGGTGGTAAGAGGCGAAAGCAAACCCTGCTGGGCCGGGTAGGCCAGGGTAAGGGCTTGCATTCATTTCCTAGGGTTACAGTACACATTACCACAAATGGTCTGGGGAGCTAGACGTCTGAAATCAAGGTGTCAGTAGGGCCATGTTCCCTCTGAGGTTCTAAGAAGAACCCTTCCTTGCCTCTCCCTAGCTTTTGGTGGTTGCCAGCAATACTCGGCGTTCCTTTGCTTATAGATGCATCGCGTCAGTCTCTGCCTACATGGTCATATGACCTTCTTCCCTCCATGTTTCTATTGTCTGCTTCTCTTTATAAGGACACCAGTGACTGGACTTAAAGCCTACCCTAATCCATTATGGTCTCTGCAAACACCTATTTCCAAATCAGGTTACATCACAGGTTCCAGATGGACATGCATTTGGGGGACACTCTTCACCCCCACTCAGGCTCCTCTTGAGGCCCCGGAGTCCACATGTGTCTGTAGCGTGCCCTGCCTCTTTCATACCTCCGCACACTCTCTTTACTTCCCACTGGAGGATCTGTGTGCAGAATGACACCATCTGATCAAACCACTCTAGTTGGTTTATGGAGACCAGACAAGGGGGCAAGTTGGAAGCAGGAAACCCGTTAGAAGCTCCTGCAAAACCCCACCTGCCTGGGAAGGTAGGCTGGACTTCCGAAGCAGCAGTGCAGGAGCGAGATCAGGCGGAATCTGGACTTTATTGAGGCAGAGACAGAGGATTTGCTCATTGCTCAAATGTGGGTTTGGAAGAAAGAGAAATGAAGGCGCTGTTGCAACTTTAGGCCTAAGGAAAGGAAGCAAAACCTGTGCATTTATAAGAGCACTTTTATAGGAAGCAATCCTCTGACTTCTAGTTTAGATGGTGAACTGAACACTTGCATTTGCTTTTTACGCTTCCCAACCTCCGTGAGAGAGATGAGCACAGAGGAAAGCTGTGGGCGAGGGTGACCACCAGCAGCCGAGATGACTCACACTTCTGGAAAACAGAAGGCAGATGGCTACAGGTGGATGGGTGCAGCCACAGAGGAGCCTGACAGAGCAGGAAACCCCACCGTTCAGGGGAGAAGCAGGCTTAGAGACAAGGCCACATGGAGGTCCAGCCCAGGAGGGCTCACCTGTCCTAATACTGGACAAGTGCAGGTCACTACTGGGCTGGGAGGCCGCAGACACCCCATCATGAGCTGCCCTCTAAGCCAGCCTCCTGTGTGGAGCCGGGCGCCCCAGATGGAGCCCCCTGCATCCTGGCCTAGGGGGAGGGGTGGCGCAGCTTGCAGCAAAGTGCTGACTACCCCACCTCACTGTGGCACTTCCAGCTCACAGCTATGCTATTCTGGGACCATCCGCACTTTGCACCAGGTCTGCCTGGGAATCCCGGGCAGGGAATAGACGCTGTGGGGTCCGAGAGAGCGCTCACCAGGCCCCCAGGTTCCTCCTTAACGTGGGCAGAAGGCATGAACAGGCAGGAGAGAAGCACGGACAGCAAGAAAGAAATGGCCAAGGGAAGAACCAACCCCAGAAAAACAGATACCTGAAGCAACAAAGGAAGTCTTTTTTAATTGATTTATTGGAGTGACGTTGGTTAATAAAACTATCCGGGTTTCAGGTGCACAATTCTATCATACATCATCATCTGTATATTGTACTGTGTGCTTACCACGCAAGTGAAGTCTCCCTCCATCACCATTTATCCCCTTTTCCCTCTCCCACCTCCCTTCACCCCTGCTTTCATCTGGCAATCACCATCTGTTGTCTATACCCACAAGTTAACAAAAGAAATCTTAAAAGGAGAGAGAGAGAGAGAGAGAGAGAGAGACCACTTGAGAGTTGCATGACACTGCAGCCAAGGGCCTGGCAGAGCTGCGGAGACCCCTCCCTGACATTCAGTCCTCCTCCCAGGCAGTTTAGCCTGCTCTGTGCTTCCCACATCTGACCGTGTCTGTCTGTCCATCCCCACAGGAACGCCCTAGTCCAAGTAGCCAACCCTTTCTCCCCAGGAAATGGCGTTGACCTCCCGGTGGCCAGGTTTACTGCCACCCCCCTCAGCCCCTCCCCCCTGCTAACCACTCAATAGATGGGGGCCTGCGTGTGGCTTCCAACTGCCCCTTCTTAAAAACCTCAATGGCTTCCCACTGCTTCAAGCAGAGGAAACCTGGCAACTTGGCTGTGAAGGCCCAGACTCACTGGATGGGATTCCCCATTGCTGTTGAGTGGCTCTGCTCCCTTCTCTACAGGGCCCCCCAGGGGCTGCTCCCTCTGCTCAGAATGCTCCTCCTGCAGGCCTCCCTGGCCCCCATTCCCTGCCAGGACACACAGACCTGCAGCCTTCCCTCTGTGGCACTTCCCAGCTCACAGCTATGCTATTCTGGGACCATCCGCACTTTGCTTCTAATTTGGAAGAGATGCTCACAACAACTGGCTCAGCCCAGTTTGCTTGCGGGCAGCTGTGTGCTGTGCTCCTTAAAGTCTGGCCTGAGTCTGGCCCTCAGGGTAGGCTCAGCCTTCCTTCAGACTGTTACAGATTTTTGAGTAAGATAGAAGGCACAGTAATAATGTACTCTTGCCTTAGCTGGGTTGGCTCAGTGGCTAGAGCGTCGGCCTGCCAACTGAAGGGTCCCGGGTTCAATCCCAGTCAAGTGCACATACCTCGGTTGCAGGTTGGATCCCCAGTAGGAGGCATGTAGGAGGCAGCCAATCACTGATTCTCTCAGCATTGTTTGTTTCTCCCTCTCCCTTCCTCTCTGAAATCAATAAAAATATATTTTAAAAAAATAATAATTTACTCTCAGTCCCCAGGAATCTGTGCTCAACATTCTCAAGAAGCACCTCTGCCCCCAAGAACTGTGGCCCTGGGTCTTGGCCAGGGTTCTTAGGAGGGAGGGTGGGGATGGATGGGGTAGGAGACTGTATCCTGGACGGGAGGACAGAGGACCAGCCAGTAGTCAGGTGGTGCTAATTGAA
This sequence comes from Corynorhinus townsendii, assembly GCA_026230045.1. NCBI lineage: Eukaryota > Metazoa > Chordata > Mammalia > Chiroptera > Vespertilionidae > Corynorhinus > Corynorhinus townsendii. The sequence goes on along the minus strand of JAPDVU010000008.1, from coordinate 96,123,724 downwards.
GCATTGGCTCCAGGGTCTGATAGTTCCTTAATCAGTGAAAGTGCTGCTACAAATGCTTCCACTTGTGGGATTAAAGTTTATTTTTAAAGCAATATTATTCCATGTTCTCCTCAGGCAAAGCCCCCTGAAGACAGCCACACAGCTGCACAGAACGACCTGCAGCCTGGTGAGGTCCCAGATCTGTGCCCCCACTGGGGGAGCTGGCATGGCCTTTGATCTCTCTGACCCTCAGTGTCTTCTTCTAGAAAACGCAGTGGATAATGTGCACCCGGGAGGGCGGGTACAGCTCAGTCCAGCACCTCCTCCTGGCGCTGCACACACACAGGTGAGGCAGAGGTCTCGGGCCTGGCGGAGGATGACTGCAAAGGAGGCGGGGTGGGGGGGGGGGGGAGGTCCCCACCACAGGGAGCTCCAAGCAGCTGGGACAGTTCTGCCTGGGGTAGTGCAGAGACGGCTCCCAGCTCAGCGTGCACCTGTCGCCACTACAAGGAGACATCATCCCAGCACACCAACGACAGCCCAGAGTCTGCCTGTTGTCCGGTAATTCACTCTCAAAGTGTCCCCCACCCCCACCCAGCAAGACTGCTATGAAGCAGCTTCCTGGGCTCCACCCCGGTCTGACTACACCTGAGTCCCAGGGCTGTGGCCCAGGAATCTGTACTAAAGTGCAGCCAGCCTGGCGAACCCCTCAGAAGGCGAGCCAGCTGCCACACGGGGCCCTTCACTCTCAGCCCTCACCTGGCCCCTAGCTCAGGCCCAAACCATCAAAGGCCTCTGAGGGGCATATGGCTCAGCTCTTTTCCCACCTGCCACCAGGCCCAGGGCAGTCCCTGCAGGGCAGGGGAGAGAGGGCCAGAGGCTGGGGTGGCTGGCTTTCTGGGACAAGGTGGGAGGACTGGCAGGAACCTGGAGCAGGCAGAGGCTCTTGCGCCCGCTCTGCGCTGGGAAGGCGGTGGAGAGGGACCCCTGCCCCAAGGAGCAGAATAAGAGTGGGCAGTGCCTGGGTGTCACACATAGCAGTGCAGGCTGGATTGCAAACCCCATGTTCTGGGGCACCTCCCCGGCCGCGGGGCATGGAAGGCAGTGGTCACCCCTTGGATGGACCAGGCCTTGAGGGAAGGGCTGGGGAGGGTTGGAAACCCAGACATCTAGCAGGGAGGGCTGTGAGGAGGGGCTGCTCTGGGGTTGGGACCTGGCCTCCCTGTCCTTCGATCCCACTTCTGAGACTTGCTTTCCCTTCCCACCCCCGAGTCCAGACATGCAGCGAGCATCTGCCAGAGCAGCGCCCACGGTACCCTGAGAGGCCCACCCACCGTAGGTCCCTCCTGTCCCCAGGGTGGGGAGCAGCCCTGTGCTGCCTGCCTGTGCCTCCCAGGCGCACCCCGCCCCACCATCCTGTGATTCGGGGCTTCACCAGGAACTCCCCAGGAAGCACAAACGCAGGAGCAGGAACAGACCACAGGTGAATGGAAAGGAAAAGCAGCTGGTTTCCTGTTCCTCACTGGCAACAGGACAGGAGGTGCAGGTGTACACACACCTGGACAGGCAGTTGTGAAAACTGAGATATCAACCCAGGGCTCACGGCCCTGCCATCTCACCTCCACGCACGGCTGGGGAACAGCGCAGCCCCATCCACTGTGTGACCCAAGCAGATGGAGCTGTGCTCACTGTGGAAGCTGGAGGCCCCCGAGTGGCGGGACTGTCCGGGACTGGGTTTCTTCCTTAGCGCTCACTTAACCCCACGGGCACTGCCGTTCTGCCCCCAACCTCCATCTGCTCCCCCAGGTGGACCATGGGTGAGCACAGGGTGGTGCTGGACAAGGACGGAAGCCGGCTCTGGCCCAGTGCTGCCTGATCCAATCACACGCATCTATAAAATTGGGAGCCCTCCCACTGTGGTCAGAGAAAAAGGTGTGACGACAGAGCAGGGCAGAAAGATAGACTGGACACCTCCCTGCTGGTGTGGGAGCCACATGTGAGGCCTAGAGGGGCCCTGGGAGACGAGGGCCACCCTGTCTACAGCCAGCAGGGAGCAGAGCCTCCGTCCCCGGCGTCTGGATGGCAGGAAACGTTCCTCCCCTTGAGGCCCAGGAGGAAGGCCAGCACGGTGACCTCAGCCCGCTGAGCTGCACTGGCCTCTGACCCACAGAACCATCTGATGATAAATGTGTTATTGCAGCCGCCATGTGTGTAGCATTTTGTTAGGGCAGCTGCCTGCACAACAGGTCCCTGGGACCATGGCAACCAGCTCTGCTTCAGAGCAACAGGGGTCTTATACACGGCCTGGCTCAGTGCCACAAGCCCACGGGGCATAGCCCTGGAGGCCCCCCATGCCAGCAGTCAACCTGCGCCCACACACACACACACAGCTGACAGCTCCGCCTCTGCTCCTCCATGCCAAGAGCTGGCCCGGACCTGGCACCTTCTCCTCCTCCCTGTGGGGCTGCTGTGAAAAGTGAGGACAACAGACAGGACCTGGAATGTGTCCACATGGGTTGGTACCTGGCCAACATGCTCCCTCCAGAAATGCCCCCACGACCCCAGCTGTCCGAGGAAGTGGAGCTAAACGGAAACACCCAACATGGCAAGCCCAGAAGTTGGAGGGGCTGCAGAGAGGGCAGCGGTACAGAGGGAGGTCCCCAACCGTGACAATGGCCCCGAGAGGGGTCCTGGATGTGCCCTCTGGAGCCGCCATGGTGCCTGCTGAGGCCACACTTCCTTGGGCTGCTCCCATGGAGGGCACTGGGGCGGCCCCAGCCCCATGCCCCATACCCCTCCCGCCCAGGGCAGAATGCCTCAGCAGGCGCCTTTCCTTTGGGCTCTGTAGGCCTAGCCCGGACTTCCTCAGGCTGCATCTGGGATCTGCCCTCTTCCTGTCCGCTCCTTCCGCTGCTCTTCTCCATCTCAGGGCTCACAGCGGCTCCCCAGCTCCCTCTCTCTAGAACGTCTGGTCCAGTCTGGCTTCTGCTTCTCGAGGGCCTGGAATTGACACCTTCACGCCCATGTCACACCATTGCCATACCACACCGAGCCTCTTGGGCCTGGGCAGCAGGACTGGATGGGCGGCTGGGAGGTCCAGCAGGTGGCCCTGCTCGGCGGGCAGCTGGCGTTGCCCCTCCACACAGCTATGTTTAACAAGCAAAGTGCTTTCTGCTAAAGCAAGTCTGGAACCATTACTGTAGCTCAAGATCACTATGGGGTGAGCTTCAAGCAGTGGTTCTCCCTGGTGGCCCCAAACTCGTAGCTAAAGGGAGGGACCAAAGGAGGCAGCTTCTTCATGCCATATTAGCAATGCATGAGAGCCACTTGGCGTGTCAGCTTCGGGGTCCGCACAGGAGACCGCTGGTGTGGCTGGTAGCGCTGTCACATCCAGAGGCTCCTGCACCCCAGCAGCCTGGACACAGAGCCAGTAGGAAAAGTTGGGGACTTTCCTCCTGGGCACAGGCTGTCAAATTCCCAGACATCTGGAGAAGAAGCCAAGAGGTCACTGGGGTTCCAGCAACTCCTGGGAAGTCCCGGCAGATGGAAGCCCTGCCAGCCCAGCCCTCTGGCGTAGCTGAGGTGGAAATGACACAGAGGGAAGTGCCGGGCTGTGGGAAACCCTCCCAGTGTCACTGACCGGCCACGCCTCCCAGCAGCCTGCACCTGCCTGCACCACCGGCTCGCTTTGGCTCATTTTGATGTCCTCGCTGCCCCAGTTCACTACCTACTCAGTTTCGCATCTTCCTGCCCCTGCCCACTGCCACCACCTTTCCTCGCTTGTCACCCTGGGTCTGGGACCCCCCTACCCCCACCCCACCACCACCACCACCACCACACACACACACACACACACACACACACACACACACACACACACAGGGATGTCCTGGATAGTAGTGTGGGCTGAAGGAGGATGCTGACTCTAATGCCGATGCAGTGCCTGGCTGCACCTTTGTGCAGTTTGTCCCAAGGCTAGGAGCATCTGGGGGACCCGTCCTCCTCATCTTCTCTTAACTGTAAGCTCCTGGGGGCAGAGGTTGCTCCTCACAGAGCCCCTGAGTCCTGCCATCCCACTCGTGGGTGCTCAGTGTGCCCTTGAGGACTGAATTAAAATATCACAGCTTTGACATTTACTTGTCACAGTCACTCCTGTGAGGAGTGCTTCTGGCCCATTTTACAGGAGTGCAAGTTGAGGACTGAGATGTAAAACAGTCTATTCAAGATCAAAGTTGAAACCAACACCGACTCTTACCTCACAGGCAACTGGAGCCCAGTGCTAGGAGTGGGGGTTGGGGTTAGCTTCTGGCTCAGCACCCTTTCTCCTCTGCACCTCCTGGCCTGCCCCCCTCTCCAGGTTCCTCGTCTGTGAAATGGGGATGGAGCAGCCTGCCTCACGGGGTTATGAAGAAACTGGATGCATGAGTGCAGATGGGGTGCCACCATGTCCCACATAGAGCAAACCCAGGCAAGCCTAGGCATCAGCATTTGTCCTCTACCCAAACCCCAAGCACCTGACCCTGGGGCATATCCGGGCTGCCCTCGATGAGCCCTGTGCCCACAGCCCGTGTTGGCACCTGGGAGGGCGAGCCTGCCCGCTTGTGCTGGGCTGAGGGAGGAGCAGGGGCTGCAGCGGCCTGCAGAGGCTGCCTGTCCCTCTTCCTCTGGCTCAGGGAAAAGCCCCAAAGGTCACTGCTGGCCTAAGCTTTAGCTTCCTCCCATTAGCCTGTGCCCAGCACTCTATTCCCCAGGGGAGGGGTGGGGTGAAGGCAAGTAGCCCAACTGTGGGGGAGAAGGGGAAGGCCAGGGGATATGGTACAGGGTGTGGTGACCTGCAGGAGGATGGGACACAGCTGGATGAGACACAGCTGTGGGGGTGGGGGACAGGCGATGCAGGATAGAGGCTGCGCCCAGCTCTAGTCAGGATAGCCACAGGGCAGGGCTAGTCTGGGTCAGGGTGCATTAAGGACCATGCAGGCCTTGGCCCAAAGATGCAGGGCTTTGCTTCAGCACCAGGTCCTGGACCTGAAATAGCCCAGGGCACAAGCTTCCAAGGATCAGGCTACTGGGGCGGGAGGGGAGGTCTTCACGTTCAGTAGGTAAGCAAAGTCCCAAAGGGGTGGGGCTGAGGGTGGGCGGGGGCCAGGAAGGAGGATGGCATCTGTCGTACAGTTGAAACCATTAGAGAGACACTGTGGGTAATAAGAGAAGGGGTGGAAGGGAAAAAGCGTGGTGGGCAGCAGGGTAGGTCTCCCTGGACGGGGAGCCCTGCTCTGTGGGTGAATGAATGGCTTCCTGGACGGTGAGCCCTGCCCTGTGAGTAAATGAATGAATAGTCTCCCTGGACAGTGAGCCCTTCTCTGTGGGTGAATGAATGGAGTTTTGCAGCATCAGATGTGCCCTCTGCCACCTGGGACTTGCCGCGTGCTATGAAGGGTCAGGGGCTCCTGCCCCACTCACCCCCTCCAGGGGCTAAGTCTCTGCCCACATCCACCCAGGACCCACTTACAGGGCCCTTACTCATCATGAAGGGGCCCTGTGGTGTGTGCCCTGGGCCCGGTGAGGAAAGGGAAGGAGCTGCAGCCTAGGCCCTGTGAGCAGATAGCGCCTTCAGACCTGAAATTTCCCAGGTGACCTCCCTGGACCTCCTGGGAAGCTGTCTACTCCCCACAAAGACCCACACAGACACCTGCCAGGCCTGAGGCCACCTCACATCCAGGGAGACCTTCGCCAAGTGGGGGGGGAGGGGCGACCAGGCTGTGGTCTCCATGGCCACACCACTGAGCCTGCCTTTCCTGCTAAGACACGTCCAGCACCCTGTGCCCAGGCTGTCTGGCCAGCGGGCACACCAGAAGGACCGTGCAGGGGTGGGTGAGCCTCTCCACCACCATTCCCAGAGTTGCCCCTATGGCTGCCCTGCCAGGGCCCCTCCTCCCAGGAGGCTGTGGAGATTCTGTTCACTCCGTTCCCTTCCCAAAGCCTCAGAAACCACACAAACATACAACCGTCTATTATCCCCTGGTAAAAATATCAACTTAAGTTGCTATTTAACGATAACTATTTCTCCCTGTATGTCTGAGTGGGGGTCCCGGGTCATGCACTGGCTCCCGCAGCCCGAGGCTTGTGCTCTGCCTGATGGTCCAGGGTCCAGGTCCTAGTTCTGACCCCAGTGCTGCACAGCTTGTCAGCTTTCTCAGCCTCTCTGGGCCCACTCTGCTGCTGTGGACTGAAGAGCAGCCTCAACTCAGGCTCTGTGAGAATGAAAAGCTCTTGTGGAGAGCTCCTCCGAAGTGCTCACCTCTCATCCCACCCAAGTCAGGATCCTTTGTCAAACAGTCCATTCGAAGGCCTCCCAGTGCAGCCTTCTCCAATGCAGTGGTCTTGTTTTGCCCCAGGCAGGGAGATGCCAGCAAGATAGTCAGCCCTGGAATGTCCCAGCCCCTGAACGCCAGTGATGGGGAGTCTAACGGATCGATGCTCTGAGTAACGGCTCAGTAGCACCCGAGTGATTGTCTGAGCAAGTCTGTGGGGTGACAGGTGTGGTCTGGAAGTGAGCTCCCCCATGCCAGCCACAGCCCCCACTAGAGGGTGTTAGGAAAAGGCAGGGCCCACAGCCCCTGAGGGATCAACCCAAGGGTGCAGCCATGCACTTGTCGGGGGGAGATTTCCACCCCGTAATTCTGTGACTGATGCTGAGAGTTGCTGAAAGCCACTGGGCCGCTCTCCAGGGACCAAAGCAAATACAATGAAAAGAAGAGCTCCTGTTCTACATTGAACTCAAAGGTCCCTGCACTGCAGCCCCACTGGGGCCAGATACTCCCCAGGCCCACACGTGGTGAGCATCCGGGTCCCAACTCGGTCCACTCTCTGCGTGACCTGGCAGAGCAGCATCTGGGAGTGCCTTGCACTCAGGAGGGCTCAGTGGGCTCAGCAATGCAGGCTGGGGTCTTGGAAGGTTTCAGAACCAAAAGAACGGGTCTTATTCTTATCCAGGCCTGAGACCCTGGGCTGGGCTGTTGGGTTCTGAGGAGTGGTTCTCAGACTTTACCACTCAACAGATCCCCTGGAGGGCTTATGAAGATGCACTGTGGCCCCCTTCCCAAAGTTCTCACTCAGCAGGTCTGTGGTGGGGCCTGGGAACCTGTATATCTTTCTTTCTTTTCTTTTCTTTTTTAATTTCAGAGAGGAAGGGAGAGGGAGAGAACGACAGAAACACCAATGATGAAAGAGAATCATTGATCAGCTGCCTCCTGCATGGCCCCTACTGGGGATGGAGCCCGCAACCCGGGCATGTGCCTTGACTGGGAATCAAACCATGATCTACTGGTTCATAGGTCGACACTCAACCATCGAGCCACGCCGGCCGGGCAGAACCTGCCTTTCTGACAAGGCCCAGGGGTGTGATGCTGCAGGTCCTGGGATCCCACTGTGAGGGTCACTGATGTAAAGTCCCATCTGGGTGAGGGCCAGGAAGCAGCAGAAAGAAGATGCTGCACACAGAGCCCCAGCCCCTGCTGCCCAGCCAGAGGCTGCCTCTGCCTCAGGGTCAGGCAGGGAGGCTGGGGGGGTGGGGCGCAGGGCTAGGAAGCAGGGGGCTCAAGAGGAAGACCATGCTGCTGGGAGGAGCACCCGCAGCCCCACACACCCTCGGACAGGAGGTCCTGGGAACCTCAAGAAACTCACTTCTCCTGCCTGGGCCCTGCCTGTCTGTCATTCTGCTGCTCTCAGCACTTCACCTAAGGGGACACTCCCGGGCCCCCACCAAGCAGAGCCTCAGTCATTGGTCTCACACCTTCGGACCCCCCACCAGTGTAGACTCAGATATGGATGTGCAGCCCACCAGGCAGAGGCTGGTCTGACCACCTTTGTGGCCTCAGCACATTGCTGGGAGGCAGGTAGCACCTGCCAGTTCACATGTTTAACAGACACAGCAGGTGCCTGGGGGGCAGGGCGGAGCGGGGCAGGGCGGGAGAGGAGGCTGCCTGAACGCTGGGAACCCTTCTTTCATACACCACTACACCCTTGCTGCCGGTGCCCCCACGCTGAGCCACACACTTCGCTGGAGCAGAAGGGGCAGGTCAAGGTGAAGTGTGCTTTCTACACCTACTGGGTTCTTCTGGCCAGTGAATCAGAGACCCCGTGCTTACTGCCCATGACCCACCCCAGCGTCAACCCCCACAAGGGGCTTCATCAGACCTTGCAGGAGGCACAGCAGGACAGGGCAGAGCTCACATCCCCAAAAGTCAGCATGGATGGGGTGGGTGCTGAGCTGGGGCCCAGAGCCCAGGGACCTGCCAGATACACCCTCCCTCATTGCCCTGCCCCCACAGGCCTTGGCCTAGGTCAGACCAGCTTCATCACACATCTCCACCTCCTCAGGCCCTTCCCTGTGAATCCCCAGATCCTGCTTGGACCCCAGGTGTGCCCTGCCTCCCCAGTGCTCTGGGCCCAGCATCTCCCACCGATGTGAACTCGGCCATCTCATGGAAGTGCCACTTGTCTGACGCCCTGACCTTCTCCGCCATGCAGAGGCGCCTCTGGTGTCCATCGGTCGTGGGCCTGTTGGGGTCTGCACTTCCCCTCCTGCCCTCTCTCCTAATGTGAGCACAGATGGCTCACATCCATAGCATCATGAATGGAAAGGGGAAGACGGCTGGGGTGCACATCTCCCCACATCTCAGGCAGGTCTTGCTCCATGCATACTCTTCACTCTCCTCCAAATGTGCAGGCATTTCTGCTACATCAGCACCAGGTGTCCTAGGGGAGAGCCTCCACTGCTGAAAGGCCATTCCTCAGCATATCAGGACCGATGGGAAAGCCAGGTCGGACCGGCCACCCCGTGGGTGCAATGTCATAACCAGGGACTGGTCAACCACAGTGACAACCACAGCAAACACCAGCACCGTTAATAAGGCCGCAGTGTCCCAGCAGACAAAGGAACGACAGTCAATACAGAGCTGTGCCTGGAACAATAGTAACGACCACCTGATGAAAAGGAGGGTGGCTGGAGGCGCCATGAGTTGGCAAAGGAAAGAATTAAGCACGCATCTCTCTTTGTTTAATAAGATGATTTCAGGAAAACCAAACAGCCCGGTTGATGAGGGGACGTTCCTTACAGAAGGGTTCCACAGATGCCTCTGGGAGAAATGACATTGGGAAGAAAGCCCTGGTGCCACCCTGGACTCCCACAGAGGTTACCAAAGTCTGCAACCGTCAGAAGGATGAATGAATGATGCCAGGATGAGGGTCTACCCCGCCTGCAGGCTCACCACCACCACAGGCAAACCTGACTTGGCATACTCGCCACACCAAGATCAGGGCAGCACCATGAAGCATTCTTGCCACAATAACATAAATCCCGAAAAATGAAGTTGTTGAGCTAAACCCCAGTTCAGAAGGAAAGGGCGCGGAAGAACTAGCTCAGTGACATCGTGAGAGAGCAAACTCAAAAGTGGCAAAAACAGGACCTACTACGGGCAACTCACCAAGGGTCTTCACCAATCGATGGCTTTAAAAAGTCAATGGGTTGCCCAACCGGTTTGGTTCAGTGGATAGAGCGTCAGCCTGCGGACTGAAGAGTCCCAGGTTCGATTCCAGTAAAGAGCATGTACCTTGGTTGCAGGCACATCTCCAGTAGGAGGTGTACAGGAAGCAGCTGATCGATGTTTCTCTCTCATCGATGTTTCTAACTCTCTATCCCTCTCCCTTCCTCTCTGTAAAAAATCAATAAATATATTTTTAAAAATAAAATAAATAAATAAATAGCCAATGGGTGAGGGAGGGGCTGCTTTAGATTCAAGAGGTGTTTTGTATATTTTTAAATCCTCATCCAAGGATATTTTTTCCCCATTGATTTTCAGAGAGAGGGAAAGACAGAGAGAAACACCGTTGTGAGAGAAACACATCAAATGGTTGCCTCCTACCCGAGCCCTGATCAGGGCCCGGGCCAGGGAGGAGCCTGCAACCTCGGTACATGCCCTTGGCCAGAATCGAACCCAGACCCTTCGGTTTGCAGGCCGGTGCGCTATCCACTGAGCCAAATCGGCTACGGCAAGATTAAAGAGGTTTAAGGAAAATAAAAACCAGGTGCCCATATGGGTTTAATTTGGTTACCAATTATACAAACCAACTGAATAAAGGCATTTTCAAGATAGGGAAAACGGAATATGTACTGGGTGTTAGGTGATAGCAAGGAATGGCTGCTAATTTTGTGAAGTGTGATCATGATCATGTGGTTTTGTTCGAACATGGCCCTGACTGTTTTAGAGGTCCATGCTGGAGGACACAGGCCCACCACACTGGGGGCATCGATTTTGTTTCAATACTTTAGCCAAAAAGAAAAAGAACAGGAGCAAAGGAAAAGAAAAGAAAGATGAAGGGAAGGAAGGATGGAGGGTGAAAGAAAAACTATTACATGAAGCAAGCTGGTAAAATCTTAACTGCTGAATATGGACACATGTGGGTTTGAAAATTTTCATAATAACAATTAAATTTAAACCATGGTATCAGCACATGAATATACAGACAGAGCAACACAGCAAACAAGAAAATCTAGAAATAGTTCCAAACACGTATGGCGGCTTAGTCCATGATAAAAGTAATAATTCAAATCAGTGAGGAAAAGGCAATTATTTAATGAGTGGTGTTGGACAAATGGGTGGCCATCTGGAAAAAAATTAAGTTGGAGTCCTACCAGATGGATCAAATATTCACATTTGACAAATGAAACCATAAACCTTTGAGATAAGTGAGAGAATTTCTTTATAGTTTCTGAGTAGAAAAGCTCCTAAAATTACTGGTAGACAATCAGTTTCGACCTATAGAAACAGTAATTTCACAAGGTTCAAACCTAATATGTATTTTAAAATATGTTTAAAAAATCATAGTTCTGGCTACATGCATTTTTAAAATTCTTCATGCAAAAAGCACAACAAAATGAACATACAGTAAACTAGGGGAAAGATCTGCAACTCGTACTCCAAAAGTTCAGTTTCCTTAATGTATGTAGAGTCCTCCTATGAATCGATAAAAAAAAAAAAAAAGGGCCATAAACCCCAACAGAAACAGTGTTAGTAATACAAACACCAGCTCACAGAAAAGAAAATACAGGTGGATATTATGGAAATACACCCGATCTCATTCTTAGAAAGAGAAATGTTAATAAAATTCCAATGAGATACCATCTCTCACCCATCAATTTGGCAAAGATAAGGGGGTGGAGAAACAGGAGCTCACATACTTTCACAGCAGGAGATTTGTGACTATGGCTCTGGAGGGGAGTTTGGCAAAGCCTAACAAGATGACAAGCACACCTCCATTTCACCCCGTGATTCTCTTCTACCAATGTGCTCATACGTGTCCAAAATGTTCCATGTGCAAGCATGGTCCCTGAAGCACTGTTGAGAAAAAGAGAGTGCACACGTCTGAACGGCCGCCTCTCAGTGTCTGGATGAACGGGTTATGAAACACCCATCCGTGGGAGACTAGGCAGGTGTTAAAAACAGCAAGGCCGCTCCATGCACTGAGATGTGCATAGCCCATGACTAACGCACTGCACATGTGCATGGACCTGAACTGTCTGGAGAGTACTCAGATAACCACAGGGCCTGCAGGGAGGAGCCGGGAGCTGCAGGGATGGAAGGAGATGCCCTGTCCTTTTTTAATACATTAAAATAAATGCAGCGCCAGGATTTACATTAAGGAGAGGGCAGGGGAGAGGGAAAGGGAGGAGGAAGAGAAAAAAATTTCAGGTGCAGCCCTGGCCAGTTTTGCTCAATGGTTGGAGTGTTGGCCCGCAGACCTATGGGGCACAGGTTTGATTCCCAGTCAAAGGCACAAACCTTGGTTGTAGGTTCCCCAGCCCCTGTAGGGGTACCTACAGGAGGCAACCAAGTGATGTGTCTCTCTCACTTTGATGTTTCTCCCTCTCTCTCTTTCTCCCTCTCCTCTAGAAATTCACTCTCTCTAGAAATCATCTATACTAATAAAAGCCTAGGTGGTCCTCATGCCCTCGCACGATGTCATCACAAGATGGCCACCACAAGATGGCCGCATTCACAGCGCAGGTGAGGCCTGGGGGTCCCGCGGCTCCACGTGGCTTGGAGGAAGCCAGTCCCAGAATCTCCACCACATCACATAGAGGAGGTGGTTCCCAGAGCAGGAGGCGGGTCAGGGCAGGTGAGGGCAGTTGGGAGCCATCAGGCCAGCAGGGGAGGGCAGTTGGGGGTGATCAGGTTGGCAGGCAGAAGCGGTTAAGGACAATCAGGCAGGCAGGTAGGCAAGCAGTTAAGAGCCAGTGGTCCCAGATTGTGAGAGGGATGTCCCAGATTGGAGAGGGTGCAGGCTGGGCTGCGGGACACGCCCCACGTTCCAGTGCACAAATTTCGTGCACCAGGCCTTTAGTTAGAAATAATATCCTTGGGTGAAGGTCCAGTGGGTCACCCAGAGTCCCTGTCCAAATGGCCATGAAGAGCCCATACCTCTCTCTCCGCTTCCCAGGGCACCTCAAGCTCAATGCTAGTCCTTCTATCTCAGCCCCTTCTCCCAAGCGGCAGCCCCAGGCCCTCCCCTGGAGGAGGTGCCTGGCTCTCATGTTGGAGCTGAGGACATAGCTGGGGTGGTAGGGCCCTTTCTCAAAGCCAACACACATGGCCATGGATGAGCTGTGAGGTGCTATAAGACCCCAGCCAAGCCACAGCCACTGGCTCATCCCTGTGACACATCATCTGTGGCCCAAGTCCCGGCTCTCTTGGCGTTCCAACCACACCAGCATTGTCCATCTCGGGACACGGGACTTGCTGTGTCCCCTGCGGGCAGACCCCTGCCTCCAGGTGTCACCTGGTCTCCTGCTTCCTCCTTCCTTCAGGGCCTTGCTCACGCTCTGCCTCTCCAGGAGAAGGGGAGGCTGCCCTGACCACTGCTCTACACTGAAGCCCACACCCCTCCTCCTGCCCCATTGCTCTGGGCCCGGCGCGCAGGTCCTCACATCTCCCAGGTGCTTCTGGTTCTTCAGTGGCTGAGCCTGAGTCCCTCTCAGGGGAGGGGTGAGCAACACCTCAGAGGGTGGGTCTCACACGCTCCAGAGGCCAGAGTGATGGACTAAGGGACAGGCCTCGTCCATCAGCCTCAGGCAAGAATCTTAGGCTCTCGGAACCTTGGCACTACCCGGGTAACAATTTTCACAGCCATCTTGGACAGGCTTGTGTCTGATCACCCCTCCACATCTTTCTTGCCCTGTGGGCACCTGGGTGCCACCCCTCCTCCAGACCTCAGCCCCCATCTCTGTCCTATTGGCTAGCACTGTCCTATGAAGGGACAGTCTTCTGCCCAGACCTCCCCCGCCTCCCATGCCCAGCAGTGAGTGACAGAGTTCTGGACAATGACAGCTTTCAGAGCCCATGCACCCCCCAACCCCCCACCACCACCACGACCTCCTACCCCCCACCCCCCATGCATCAGGCTGTTTGTCATTGTTATTCCTCCAGCAACACATCCATCTGTGCCAGGGTTCCTCTTCACTGGGTTTCCTCGGGGGATGTTGGGCCTCACACTGGCCATCCCTACTGGCCCGGGGAAGGGCGTGCCCCTTAGGACTGACACACCTGTGGGGCCACAGTCCACTCTCCTCCCACTGCCCAGGGCCAGGCAGTCAGCGCTTCTGACCAGGACACACAGAGAAGCCTAGTGAGGTGGCGGGCTGGAGCCAGGACCTGGGGCCTCTGATGTCGGAGCTGTGAGGCCCAGTGGTTGCAATGGCCACTGTGGGAGGACATGTACCACCCGACGGGAGAGCCACATCTAGCACGGGCAAGCGCAGGGTTGCTGGGGCGGGGCGGGGGGGGAGGGTAGGCCGATGTGCACATGTGTGTAGAGCACCTTGTAGAGGCCTGCCTGCCTCTGAGCCACACAGGGCCTGGGGCTCTGGAAACACTGCTCTAGTCAGCCTGTCCTTGAAAGATGGGAAACTGAGGCACAACTCAGTTTACTTAAACTCAGCGTCATCCGAATAGGTGGGTACAGGGTGTTTAACCCTGAGATGGGAGGTTCATGCATGGGGTGCAATGCTGGCTCTGATCAACGAGCCTGCCCTGTCAGGAGGTCAAGGCGAAAGGCAGGGGCAGGGTGAAGATGCCCTCCTGGTGGGTAGCAGGAGGGTGAGGTCAGGGGCCTCCATGGACCCTTCCTGAGAGGAAGGAGTGCCATGGTGAGCACAGAGGAAGAAAAGTCCCAAGTGTGTGACTGGGACAGCAAGGAGGATGGGGTAAAGGGGGATGAGGGGCTGCGCAGGGAGCCTCGGAGAGGCCCGGCAGAGGTGGGGGTGCTGCTGGAGAGCCTGGAGCTCTCATGAGCCAGACTCACAGACCCCTTTGTGCCACAATCACACTGCCCCTCGCGGTCTGCCCACCGGGCTCAGCCTCTCCACGCCTCTCTCCAGGTCGGTCCATGTGGCACCACCTGAGCTGCAAGGAGCCAGGGACAACTCATGGGCCCAACTGCAGGCTTCCCAAGGGGGCTCCCGGAATCACTGTCACTGGCACAACAACTTGGTAATGAGACAGTGGCTGCAGCCGGAGTGCAGGCCCAAGACCCCAGGCCAGGGCTTTTCCACCTCCACGGCCCTCACCAGCCTGGGGACAGGCACCTCGAGTCTGGTGGGCTCTGGCCAGCCCTGTCTTGGCTCTCCCATCCCTGGCCTGCCTAGCTTCCTGCCATTGAGCCCAGGGCTGACAACCATGACTGTCAGCCAGTCCTTCCCTGGAGAAACTGACAGGGTCCCTCCATGGACCACCCAGCACTCGGTCCTGGAGCCCCGGGGAGCAGCATGGAGCAGATGGCACAGATAGGCCAGGAAGATGGCGCATCACAGCAAAGTAGCCAGTGCTGCATGCGCCAGGCCACAGGAGGGGAGGGCAGAAGCCAGCAATTGGGAGACAGAGGGAAAAGCAGGTAACGTCTTGCCTGAGGGTGGTGACAGTGGGCCATGATGCTGGGGCCCACCCAGATTCCTAGGCCCTCCTGCTGGCCTGGGGCAGATGCCCCCAACCCCACCCCCAGGGCTGCAGGCATGCTACACAGCTCACACCCTAAACCGTCTCCAGAGGACTGGAGGGGTCAGCTATGGGCAGCTGATAAGCACAGAGGACCAGAGCCCAGCTCCCTGCCTCACTGACACAAGCTGGTGGTCCAGACTCCACTGCCAAGTCCCCATGGGGTTAGGCTGAGATGAGACTTTCAACCCTCCTCCCTTTCCTACCTGCTTGCTCACCCCCTGTCCGGTGTCCCTTGAGAGCACACCCTCTACACCTCTGGCATCAGAATCCCTATCTCGGCTCTGTGCCTGAGGAACCTGACCTACACCAGGCCCTTTAAAGGCACGGGTGAGCTGAGGGACATCGGCAAAGCACTCGGGAGAGACACTGACACACAGGACAAGGTAGTACTGACACTTCAAGTCCCGGGTGCTTGTAGAGTTCCCTGAACTTGCATTTGCATCCAATGACCACAGAAAGTGAAGGAGCTCCCTGCTGGGAGCCTGAAATCTGAGGTGCAAATGTGAGCTCAGGGAAGCACGAGGGACAAGGGAGTCACAGTCAAAGGCAGAAAAGGCAGCGGTGAGAGCCAGCTCAGGTCCTGGACATGGGGAGGCTCTGGCAACAAGAAGGGCACCGGGAGGTCAAGGGAGGCACCAAAGCAGCACATTCCCACTCTCCAAAGTGCTCCTAGGCACAGAGGGAAATCCTACCCCTGCCCTTCCCGTCAGACCCAGAGGCTCCTCAGCGACATTGGCGTAATGATGCCGCATGAAAAAAAAGGTGTTTGGGGCATTAAGTGAGATCAAGTCTTATGGAAACATGCAGCAGAACCTTTGGGGCAGGGGGCTGTTCAGGGCCCCCAGCCTGGTGCTTGTGTGTGAATGTACACACGCGCGCGCACACACGCCCAGCACACCAATATCCTGAGCTGGACAAGGTGGTCCAAGGGCTCTGGCCACCACACGGTTGCCCTCTTTCCTCGCCCCTGCAGCCTCACACCCTTCCTGGCAGCAGTCCTTTGGTGGGCACCCCTGCTCTTTGCCTCCTCTAACAATATCTCCGGCCTCCTCACTGAACAACAGCTCTGCAGGCCCAAACTCTGGACATGCCTGGCTGTGCCCCGGGACCTTGTCCTGGTGGCCACCCTGGCCAGAGAGCGTGCTTTCAAAGCCCTGGTCTCTGCAAGACCACAGGCAGGGCAGCTCCCCAGACCTGACCTGCAGACTGCAAGGAGAAGCTGGGGACTCCACACCCCCCACCGCGGGGGACCCCTGTGGTTCTGGGAGGCCTGACCACCGCTCCCTGCTTCTAGCCTCTTTCCAAGGCGCCTGCTCCCCGGCCCCTTGCCCATCTCCAGGCCAAGGAGGAGGCACCCGCACACTAACTTCTCAAGAACTGGGCTGTCCAGATAGACACCCGGCGACACACTTGCAGTGCCACGACAGCTGTGTCCACCAGCATCCCACATTATGTTTTCATCATTGGATTCCATTGCCATCTAATACCCACGATGATTTATTCTTTTATCTAGTGAATATTTATACGTGCTTTAAACTCCAAATATGAGACGCTTTAAACTACGTTTTGGTATTGATTTATAGCATTAGCATGGCCTGAATCACCATGTTTCTCTGATAAACCTTCGGGTGTTTTCACAGCTGGTCTGCAGGCAATTTTCGGGAAAGTCCCCTCACTGACTGCAGTGTTCTGCTCCTACGCCTGGGCTCATTAGTCCTGGGGGCGGGGCATGTGTGGTGGGCGGTTCCCTCCAGGCCCCACCCCATGCGCAATGTCCACTTGTGACAGTGGTTCTAGCTGCACTGGCCCTGCCCAGAGGAGCAACTTGCACCCTGGACAACCCTGCTCACTGTCAACCCTCCCTCCTGAGTCCTTCAGAACTCCACTTTGCTGGCCCAGCAGTGACCCAGGGCTCCAGTGCCCATAAGAGAGACCTTCAGCCACACTCACCTTGCTGAGCAAGGGGAGAGCTGGGCTCCCAGGCCTGAGGAGGGAGGCCACAGGCCTGGGAGGCCCCTTCCTGGAGTGGGGCCCAGCAGGAAAGGCCCTGGCCTTGGATGGGCAGTGCATGTAGGCCACGGGCTCTCCCAAAGGCCAGCCTGATGTTCTCCTGCAAATGGCCTCAGCCTCCCACAGGGCCCACCCCCTACTACTAACAACAATGAAGTGACCTACTGGCGCAGCCTGCTCTGCCATTACCTCCCGAGAGAGCCATGAGGTAGAGAGAGCGCCACAAGCTTCTCCTCTAGGAGCCTCCAACCCCATCCAACCCGATCCATCCAGCCCTAATCCCCTCATCTCGCCTGGTCCACACACCCAGCCTCCACCCTTCTTCCTTGTCCCTCAGCTGAGGGCGGAAACCTGAGTCCTGGCCGTTAGGGCCCACCCTCTGCAGTCAGCAGGGGGGCCAGCCAAGACCAGGGCCTCAGAGGAGGCGATCCCTGAGAGAGCTCCTTCAGAGTGCATAGCAGGGAGGGGCTCGGGCAGAACCATCTTGGGGAAGTTTCTGGCAGAAGTATGGGCCTCTAAGAAGGGTTTCTACAGTGACAAGATGGGGCTCCTCACCTAGGAAGTGCCCGGTGCCAGGGCTGGGCACATCCCCCACACCCAGGGCCTTCCCTGGTGGCCAGCTGTGTCTGGGATCTAGGCCATATCCAGATGGAACTGAGGCACTGAGACAGGCACATTGGGGGTCTGGATACCAGAGTCTCAGCCTCATGGGCAAACCGGGTCAGCAGAGGGGCCCATCCAGTGAGCAGCCTTAGCGTGGGTGGGAAAACAGGCTCGGCTAATAAACCCATTAGAATGCATGTCCTCTCCCAGCCCCCTCAGCTTCTGGGTGAGCCAGCCTCCTCCACGCAAGCTACTCTTTGTTAACAGAGTTGCCATGGCAACTGATCCAGGAGAACTCTCTTCAAGGTAGCATCTGAGGGTGACACTTGGATAGATGGAAGTGGTGGTGACAACAGGCAGGAGCCTGGCCTCCCAGCCCACCCCCATTACTCCTTCCTGAGCAGGTCTAGGTCACCAGAGACCTCCCACTTCTCGGCCCAACGCTTCTGGGTCTGCTCCCCTCTCCTCTCCCTGAATGGGGATAGCAACATGGCCTAGGCCTCACCTCACCCCCTACTCCCCACAGGCTCCCAGGCACAAATCTGTGCCCCTCTGCCCACCACACACAACTGCTCACAGACTTTGCTGAGTCTACCAGTGCAGCCACCATTTCTGAGCTTGGGGTCCAATTGGTGCCAAGCCGGTGTAGACATGACTCCAAGGGGTCACAGACCGATAACTGTGCAGGGGCAGCACACAGCAGAGGGCCGGGGCACCTGGCACAGCATGCCCATGCAGAGAGGCACCCCCAGGAAGGCTGGGAGCCAACTAGGTGGGCAAAGAGGCACCTGCATGGAGCAGGAGGTCTGAGCATCTTTACAGCGAGAAGGTTAAAAAGGTCACCTGACTGCTGTGAAAAGGGATTGCAGGGGAGGAGGCTGCTGCAGTTGTCCAGGCCAGGGGAGGGCAGCCCGACCTGGGGAGGTGGCAGTGGGCAGGGACAGGTAGAGGGGGTAGAAGACAGGTCTGGGATGGTAGGCTAACCTGGCTGATGACTCAATCCATACAAGGGGGTCTGGCAGAGGCACAGGGAGACCCCAGCTGCCCCACCTGCTCAAATGGGGAGCAGAGGGCAGGAGAGGTTCAGGGAACCATGACAGCTGACAGGCTGCCCGTGGTCACCTGGAGGCATCCAGCAGGCACCAGCTTGAATGCTGACAGAGCCCAGAGCTCAGGAAGGGCTGGTATGAGTTGGAAAGGGATAAGCACCAAGGAGGGAACAGAAGCAGTGGCTGGGAGGAGAAGATACAGGCCCATTTCCTGAGGAATGGCAACTGCACCCCGGGAATGGAGGCCAGAGGCCATGGAGGCCCAGGGGTGAGCCTGCAGAGCCCAGGCAATGCCTGCCTGGGAGTAGGGGCAGTGACTGCCTGCAGATGTCCACAGGCCTCTGAAGACCAGTTCCCTGGAGCAAAGGGGACGCGCCAGATTGGAGTGGGAAGTGAGGGTGTGGGGTGAGCAAGCAGAGACGGCTGCAAACTCTGCCTGTGCTGGGGAAGACAGCAGGGTGGAAAGATCTGGAGAGGGAGACAGAGAGAAGGGGTGGTTGCTGTGTTTAAGCTGCAGAAGCTGCAAGCAAGTAATTCCACCCGCCAACTAGGGCAGCAGCACCTCACCTAGAAGGAGGTGACACAACAGCTGGACAAATGGAGAAAGTGCCCCCCGAGTGCCCAACACTGTGCCCAGTGGGCTGGCTCCCTGACTCAGGGGAACTGCCCACAGGAGAAATGGGTGCTCTCCTCTGAAGAGTCAGGGAGACTCCCAGAGGGCCAGCCTCGGGCCCCTCCTCCCTGAGCTGGTGCTTGCCCACTGCTCCCTGAACCCACCTGCACCGCAGACCTCCACAGCCCGCTCAGAAGGGACAGGGTGGGATGTGACCTCCTGCCTCTGCTCTGGGCAGCACAGGCTCAGCCTGGCCCTGGCCCAGTGCAGGTGCTCATGGGGGGAGGGGAAGAGGCTTTCTCCTTGCTGCCCACATCCCAGCATCACTGCACAGACCCTGGGAGCCTCCCTGCCAATAAGGGAGGTAGAGACGCTCCCCAGAGCAGAACCCCTGGCACCTGTGTGGTTCTCAGGAAATGTAGACCTTGCAGATGAGAGCATCACACTGCCCCCTGAGGCCATCACACTGCCCACCCTCCGACCTCAGCAGGGAAAGCCAGGGGACAGGAGCATTAGACCTCGCCCACCCTTCCCTGGCAGGCATCAGGGTGAATGCTGACACCTTCACACTCTTGGTGACATGTCTCACAAGCCTCAGGCCCAACCCAGGAAACCCATTCCCAAGGCCCTCCCTGCCCCTGGAGCCTGATCTTCCACGCTGGCCCTGGCCCTCCCACTCTCTGAGCAGGCCAGGACCATGTGGGGTTCTCCCTTCCACAGTTCCCACGCACTGCCAAGCTGACCTCTGCTGACCTTCCCAAATCTGGCTCCAGGTTTATTAGACTGGCACTTCCTGGTGTCCCCCGCACAGGGACTTTCTGAATGGACCCTTGGAAACCAGCCCCCTCTGGGCCAGGCCAGGGCATCTTTTGCATTCACTCCCTGACACATACACATGTATACACAGCTCTCTGTGCTGGAGAAGAGGTGAGAAGGTCATGCCCTCTGAAAAGGGAGAAGAATGCCCTCCCCAGACCCCTCAGGTCAGAGGGCCCGGACATGTGACCATGGACATCAGAGACCTCCTCCCTTGGCAGTTTCCCTGCTGGTGCCATGGCCTCCCTCCCTCCTTACCCCTTCAGGCTGCCTGGAAATCACGTTGCTAAGTAAACACTCATCAGATGGAGGTGGGCACACGGAGGGCAAAGGAACAAGCGGCAGCCTGGGGTGGGTAGGAGGCGCTGGAGGCAGATCTCAGCGCTGAGAAAACCAGCCCTAGCGACCAGGGCTGCAGCAGATGGCCTCAGGAGGGGAGGGGCGGGAGGAGGAGTCCCAGCAGGGGCCCAGAAGGATGGGCCAGGACTGGGAGCCAAACTGAGTCACGACCACCTGGACAGGCCCGCTCTGCATCTCAGTTCCTTCCACCAAGCCCTGGGGCCCACCCCCATGGGGAGGCCAGGGGCCCCCTTCTGGGGGAGAGTCACGCAGAATGTGCATCCTACACCAGCCACACACACACACACACACACACACACACACACACACACACACACCAGGGCAATGGTTGAGCCTTAAAGGCCCAGCTGCTGGCCCCGCACCTTCACTTGACCTATTTGACAAATTTGGCTTCTGTGGCACATGTGGCTTGAGAACGGGGTTCTGTGGCTCAAAACCAACAGTCAACTAAAGCCACTACAGTCCTGCTCATCCCACTCATTATTCCACAGGAGACAGGGTGTCAGGGGATCTCAGGTGAGTGGACAGAGTAGTGGGTCTGCCCCTCACCTGTCTGGGGGGCTGCTTGCTAGAGACACTCTTCCCCCCTCAGCCTGGGCCCACCAGCCCCTGGCCTTGCTCAGGCCTGCCCGGCACAAATGCTGGTGGGCCCGCATTTCGCATTTCTCCCGCCTCCTCCTCTGCCTGCAGTTGCTAAGTTACGCCAAAAAAATCCCTCTGCTCCGTGTGAACTGTTCCATTTCCACGATTTTCCAGGTGGAAGGAAGCCATCAGGCTGACAGTTCGAGAAAAACAAACTTGGTGGCTGGCTCTCAGGCACCCAGGCATAGGTGAGGACACCTGCTTGTGCTCCCAGACCCAGCGGCCATTTGCAAGAGTGCACAGCTGCCCTGGGAGTGTCACACCAGCACGCGGGTCCGAACTGCTCCCTCCTTCTCAGGAGCCTGTGGGTTCTGCCGCCACCCCTGCCCAGGCTGCTGGGTCACCATAACCCACGCCTCTAGGAACAGAAAAGCCAAAGCCCTCGTCTTCCTCCCACTCAGGACCCTGCCTCCTGTCCCAGGCTGGGGTCCTGAAGTTCCACTGCAAACTGTCCCCATGTGTCAGGGGACTAAGTCACTGAAACCATGGGGTCATTCTACAGATGGGGAAACTGAGTCTCGGAGAGGCCTGCAGATGTCAAGCCCTGTGGCCTCTGGACTCCCTAGTTCTCTGCTTGTGACAGGAGCTGCCGCTGCTCCCTGGGCCTTTCCAGGCAGGGAAGAGCCTGCCCTGAGGCTGGGCCGGCCATAACTGTCGGGTGGGAGACCCTGAGGGGTAGACCAGGCCGCTGCCTCTGTGCGGTTCTCCTACCTGCCAACCTGACTCCCTGTCCTGGGCTCCTGGGGCAGGTGGCCATCTGGGCCCTTCCCTCACTCCGGAGGGTAGGAGAAGAATGACAACGCCTGAGAAGGGTGGGCCAGATGGGACTCTAAGCAGGAAACAGGGAGCCCCAGCCACCACCACACCTCAGCCCCCTGCGGCTCCCAGAAGGCAGGCAGCATCCCCCGAGTGTCCACCAGCTTCAGCCCCCACACGCAGCCAGAGATGCAGGGGGAAAGGGCCTGCTGAGTGTCGCTCCCTGGTCAGCAGTGAGCCCCCTCCCCATTCACACAGGCAACCAGAACGAGCTGTACCTGCTCCCTGCAAGGCCTGGAGCGAAGAGATCACGGTCCTTCAAATGACCCTGCCCACGGTGAGAGTGGGCCGTCTCGCCCTGGTCCAAGCCATCTCCCCTCCAATGCTGAGCTCACTCCCAATTCCTCGTCAAACAGCAAAGGAGTGAAATGCCATCGCGGGGGCCCAGAAGGCAGACAAGCAAAAGGAAACTTCCAACTGCGCAGCGCCGAGCTCCACCGATTCCCCAGCCCCCTCTACCATGCGGGGCCGGGACAGCGGACCTGCCAGAAGGTGCCCACGCCCTCCTGCCGCGTGTGCTCCCGCCACGCCCAGGCCGAGACCGCCGGTGCTCTGCAGGGTCGCGGGACTGGGGATCCCGGCTCAGTCCAGCCGCGGCGAGTTTTGGGCATTCCGTGCTGGGCTCCAGCCCACCCTCCTCCACGCGCGTCCCCAAAACCTCGCCGGCAGCCCACGCCCCGATCCCACGACGGCCGCGCCAGGCAGAAGCCTGGGCCCACGCACGCCCCGCTTGCCCATGCCCGCGACCGGAGGGGACGGCCCGCCGGCGGAGAGACTGAGGAGGGGCGGCCGCTGCCTACCTGGGTCCGGGCCAGCGTAGCTCCCGCGCAACCCTCGCGCCGCAATCGGGCCCGGAGCAGCGCGCCGCGGGCGCCGGCGGCTCATGCTCCGCGCCCGGGCACCCGCCCACCCGCCGCCGCCTCCACGCTGCGCCAGCTGCGGGCAGATCAGCTCCCTCCGCAGCTGGCGCGGGGGAGCGAGAGCAAGCGAGCACGGCGGGGGTCGGGAAGCCGGCACAGATCCGGCGAGAAGCAGGGGTGGGTGGAGGTGCTATCGCTCCGGGCGCTGGCGGACGCCGGGGGAGGGAGGGCGCCGGGCAAAGGCGTGGAGAGAGAAGTGCGGGACCGAGGTGCCCCGAGAGGTGGAGGGTTTGGCCAGGAAGCTGGGCGGGGTCGGGTGTGGGGGTCGAAGAGGGAGGGTGCAGGGAGAGAACGCGCCAGGCTTTCGTGTTTAAGATTATAAGGTAACGAGCAGCCTAAATTTTTATCAGTGGCAAATCCTGGTTCCTTTGACCACCCTAACCTTCCTGTAAGCTTGTGCTGGGTTTGTACCCCCTGTACAGATGAGAAAACTGATGGTCAGGGAAGGGAAGTGACCCTGCAGGATCTCAGAGCTGGTAAGTGTCAGAGCAAGGGTCCAAAATCCCCGTGAGCCCTAGCCGATTTGGCTCAGTGGATAGAGCACCGGCCTGCAGACTGTAAGGTCCCACCCAGGTCAAGGGCACGTGCCGGGGTTTTGGGCTGGATCCCCAGTAGGTGGCGTGCAGGAGGCAGCCGATCAATGATTCTTTCTCATCATTGATGTTTTTATCTTTCTCTCCCTTTCCCTTCCTCTCTGAAATCAATAAAAAAATATATATTTTAAAAATTTGTGCTTGATTGATTTTTCAATGAGAATATTGGTAACCATCCACACCTTGATTTTCACTGTGGGAGGGTTTTCGTTTACTGACTCTTATTCTTTTTTTTTTTTTTAATATATTTTATTGATTTTTACAGAGAGTAAGGGAGAGGGATAGAGAGTTAGAAACATCGATCAGCTGCCTCCTGCATACCTCCTACTGGGTATGTGCCCGCAACCAAGGTACCGCAGGCCGGCACTCTGTCCACTGAGCCAAACCCGTTAGGGCCTGACTCTTACTCTTTAATAGATACATGACTGTGCAGATATTCACTTCCCATGTACTTTTGGTAAATTGTGTGTTTTTTAAGTTTCCTTGTTGTCTACATTTTCTGATTTGCTGAGAAGTTGCTCATGACATCCTCGCATCATCCCTCAGATGTCTGTAGAATCTGTAGCAATGTCCTGCTTTTCGTTCTGATATTGAGAATCTTTGTGTTTTCTTTTTCTTTTCTTCATCAGTCGTGTTATAGTTTTGTCAATTTTATAATACCTACTTTTGGGGGATATTAATTATCCTCTTTTTTCCAGTTTCTTAAATTGGAAGCTATGCTCACTGGTTTTCAACCTTCTTTTCCATTATATACATTTAAAGCTATCCATTTCCTTTTAAGCACTATTTTACTGTCTCAAATTTTAAGTGCACTTTTCTCATTTAGCTCAAGATATTTTTAAATTTCCATTTTGACTACACTTTTGGCCCATGGGTTATATGGAAGGGTGTTCCTTCATTTCCAGATATTAGGGGATTTTCTAGTTACTGTCCTGTTATCGATTCTAATTTAATTATACAACAGGCAGAGGATAGACTCCTACTGATTTCCACACTCTGAAGTCTGCTCATACATTCTTGATAGCCCAGGATATGTTCTGTTTGGGTAAATGTTCTGCATGCCCTTGAAAAGGATGAACACTGTATATATCACTGAGGTCAGATTGGTTCATCATGTCCAAATCTCTATTGTACTTAATTGTGTCTCACATACTTTCAGTTGCTGAGACAACCCAAAAGCCCTTCATCAAGTGAATGAATAAACAAACCATGGTACATCCAGACAGCTGAGTTCTACTCTACAACAACGTGAATGATTCTCAAAAGCATTATGTAAAGTGAAAGAAGCCAGACTCAAAATGGTTGAACCTGTATGATTCCATTTATGTGACATTCTAGAAAAGGCAAAACTGTAGAGATGGAGACACATCAGTGGTGCCAGATGTTTGTGGTGGGGAGGTGGGGAGGGGTGGCTCTGGCCTGGGGAAAATTTTAGGAGCCATGAAAGTGTATCTGTATGTTGATTTGTAGTGGTGGTCACATAACCCTATGCATTTGTCAAAATTTTAAGAAGCTGTATACCAAAAAGAATGAATTTTACTGTATGTAAATGTTAAATAATTTTTAATCACTAGGGGCTTCTGTGACCACCCTGTCATCTCCCTCTGTTCAATGTTGTCCACGGGATTTTGTTTTCCCCTCCTTTTTGCTGTATCTATTATTATTGGGGGGGAGGGATGGCATCAGGATGATTCATTACTGCCAATGACTAGGGCATTGCCGCTGTTGCCAGGAGGATGAAGTCAGGGCGCACAGGGGAAGCAGAGGGAGCAGTGAAAGGCCCGTTGCAATAGTCAGATGGTGAATGACACTGGCTTAGACCAGGATAGTCATGCTCATGGTGATGAGAAGTGCTTGCAGCTGGACAGATACTGCAGCTGGAGCCAAAAATGCTTGGGTCAGAGAGCAGGGAGGAGCGCACCATCGTTTTGGCCCCAGCACACCTATGCACCTTCCCATGTTAAGGAGCGCCTCCAGCGGCACCTGCTCAGCAGGACATGGCGGCGTTCTCTGTGCTCCTTGATTTGGGCTGGCTTTGGGGTAGGGGGAGTTCTGCAGGTAACAATTCAGCCACCCCCTATTCCTGTCACACTCGGACATGGCTGGGCCTCCAATGCCTCACCCCCTTTAATAAGAAAACCTCAGTTTCCTTATTGCATTTCCAATGTGAGGTTGCTACAGACACATCACAATGTTCAGTGGTGAAATCTTGTGTTACTATGGTTCCCATTACTTTTCATTTAGAAGCGGAATAAAATTGTATTTCAAATACCTTTTTTAAAAATAAGCAATAAAAGACTTTCCATCACAATGGGTGCACCAGCTGACAGCGCTGTCCTCCCTTCCTGTCAAACCAGGTCACCCAGGATGTCAGCTTCCTTCCTCCTGCCTTCACTCGCCTCCCCTTTTAGCCTCGTTTCCGAAGAACGGGTTTTCAGTTATTCCCTTGCCAATACCCTAGATTTCCTTGCTCCTCTTACCTTTGTGTCCCCCATCTGGCAAGACTCCAGTGACAGACAAACCCAACTCTGCCTTCTCCAGGTATCCCCGCGGGTGTCTGGTGCTGCTGGAGGCGGCTACACAGCCCTGCTGTCCGTCTGTGCACCCACAATAAACTCATCAGCGGAACCGAGAGCTCAGCACCATTCAGCCATTCTCCAGGGGTTCTCTTGCTCCTTTTCTTTTCTTTCTTTCTTTTTTAAAATATATTTTTATTGATTTCAGAGAGGAAGGGAGACAGGGAGAGAGATAGAAACATCAATAATGAGAGAGAATCATTGATCAGCTGCCTCCTGCACACCCCACACTGGGGATGGAGCCCACAACTCAGGCATGTGCCCTGACAGGGAATCGAACTGTGACCTCCTGGTTCATAGGTCGACACTCAACCACTGAGCCACGCCAGCTGGGCTCTTGCTCCTTTTCTGAAACTGCGAAATAAGTCACAGATATGGAAAAGTGTATGAAGTATGTGTACAGTTCCAAGAACAATCACAATGAGAATCCACCTGGAAGCAGGACATAGGTTAAGAAGTAGGGCATTGCTGGCATGTGAGCAGCCCCCCTTGGTGTTCTTCTCCCAGGGCTTGCCCCTCGTACCCTCTCCCTACCACCCGCCTCCCAGAGGTAACCATTATCCTGATGATACCGAACCCAGGGTCCTTTGGCTTTCTGTTGTTTGAAAGCCAATAATCAAGAGACAGGAGCTAAGGGGAGGAAAATTCCGTTTATTCAAAAGCCAGAGCTTGTCATCAGAAGGACCATCTTAACATCTGTCGATTTAATTAAACGTCCAAACCTGTAAGAATTTTATGAGTTTATTCAAGCCAAACCGACAACAATTTCCAGGAAGCAAAATCACAACCAATTGAGAAAATGCCCCGGAAAACGGCAATTTTGCACCTTCTTTTATACATCAGACTCAAAGGAGAAGATGGAAGGGGTTACATGAAATGTATTGGTGGTAGATTAGGTAGGCAGGAGACAGCAAAGAGAGAGGAATTTCTGGGATTGGACAAAAAGTAAAATGAATAGACACACACTTCTTTTACATTTGTGGGTATAGAATAGTTAGCAGTCAACAATTAACACAATAACAGTAACAATGAGGGGATTTGTGGTCTCTGCTCGGGTGCAGTTAGGGGTCTGGAAAAGGGCGTTCCAAATGTATGTTATCATAGATGCATAGGTAACAGACAGGCTCAGTTAGGTAAAGGCTGGCCTTTGTCAGGGAAGACAATGGCGTGGGCCATGACTACCTGCCATGACTCGCTTTTAGCTAGACAGTGTTCATTTCAACCATCTTATGTGGCTGCTTTCGGCCTCTGAGTTTGTAAGGCCTCCCTTGAGTTTGTCAGGTTTCCCATGTAGCCCCTTTTCCGTCCACACATTTCAGTGCAGGCCGGTGGTGGGGAGGGGGTTTCTTGTTTGTTTGTTTTGTTTGTTTGTCTGTTTGTTTTTCAATGTGCCTCTTGTTACCTTAATGAGGTGACTTTTTTTTATTGATTGATTTCAGAGAGGAAGGGAGAGGGAAAGAGAGATAGAAACATCAATGATGAGAGAATCATTGATGGGCTGCCTCCTGCACACCCCCTACTGAGGATAGAATCCACAACCCGGGCATGTGTCCTTGGCCAGAATCGAACCTGGGACCCTTCAGTCTGCAGGCCAATGCTCTATCCACTGAACCAAACTGTCTAGGGCCAGGCAGGAGTTTTATGAGCGGGGCAGGGGAAAGCAGAACAAAGGAAGCTAGAGGGGTTGTGGCTCTCATTTGAGGGTGCAGGGTGCTATGTGTGAGTCAACACAGTCTGCTCTGCTAACCATCTTGTCAGTCAAAGGTGAGCAAATCTCCTGGAGCTAAAATGCCGAAAGACTGGAGTCCGGCTTCCTTTGAAGTTAGCTCCTAGAATGTTTTAAACAAACAGGCTGTTTATCTGTAGCTACGTGTGAATTTACAAGTCATCATTTACAGAAACAATGTTAAAAGAATGATGGGGTTGGTTACATTAATATTTATTTCCATGCCTCCATTTTAAACTTCCATTCCTAACTATATGCCTGTTTTCAAACTTTGTGAATGGAATTTAAGAGGACCAAAGTTTTGCTACCCAAAAAATACCTCTTGGGATATTGATTTTAAGCTGGTTATTAGGAAACAAAAGACTCAGCTCAGCCAGTGTGCTCAGTGGTGGAGCGTCAACCTATGAACCAGGACGTCTGATTCCCTGTCAGGGCTCATGCCTGGGTTGCAGGCTCAATCCCCAGCAGAGGGTGTGCAGGAGGTAGCTGATCAATGATTCTCTCTCATCATTGATGTTTCTCTTTCTCTCCCTCTCCCTTCCTCTCTGAAATCAATAAAAATATAGTTAAAAAAAAAAAAACAGAAGGAACTTTGACCCTCCACCTTTACTGCCTAATAGATTCAGATGGAAAAATCTGCTTCAGCCCTAACCATTTTGGCTCAGTGGATAGAGCGTCGGCCTGCGGACTCAAGGGTCCCAGGTTCAATTCTGGTCAAGGGCACGTACCTTGCTTGCGGGCACATCCCCATTAGGGGAAGTGCAAGAAGCAGCTGACCGATGTTTCTCTCTCATCACTGTTTCTAACTCTCTCTCCCTCTCCCTTCCTCTCTTTAAAAAAAAAAAAAAAAAAATATATATATATATATATATATATATATATATATATATATATATATATATATATATATTTTAAATCTGCTTCAGAAGGAACCTTTGCAATCACCTTAGCATTAGAAAGGAAGACACCAAGCAAGGACCTGTTAACAAGATCATCACCTATGGCCGGCCCTTTGTTTCTGAGTTGCCTAGCAAAAACCTGTAAATTGCCTATTTTCACTTTTTAAATCTAAAATCCTGTTTCCCCCACCTTTCTCCTTTTTCCAAAATGTCATATAAAAATTTTTTAAAAATAAAAAGAAGAAAAAAATCAAAATGTCATATATACCCAATTTTGCCTCACTTTCTCTGGAATTTTGGGGCTTCTGTGAATTCCCTGTGTGCATATATTAAAATTTTATTTACTCTGCTCTATGTTGTTTGAACTATTAGCCCAGCTAGAAGAAAGTAGAGGGTGAAAGTAAAAGTATTATGTTAGCCTCCACAGAATCATATTCTATATTTTCTACTGTCACTTGCTTGTATCATCAATATTGTGGTTGCGAGATTCGCCCATGTGGATGGATATAGTTTATTCATGTTGACTGTTGTTGGTATTATTATATGTTTACTTGGTCTACCATTAGTAGACATTTGGGGAGCTGACATTATTCATTTATTCACTGAAGAAATATTTTTGAGCACCTACTATTTGCCAGGCACTGGAATGCAACAGTGATCAAAACATGTAAAATTCCCTTCCATAGGGGTATTCAATAAGCAGAAAAATTAGATCATGGAGAATGAAGATGATAGTGTAGGTAAACACCAGTACTTGCAGCCTCCCACAACCACATCAAAATTACAACTAAAATACAGAACAACCATCAGTCAAAACTGCCTGAAATCTGGCTGAATGGACGTCCTACATCTAGAGAAGTAAAGAATAAAGCACATTGAGACTGGTAGGAGGGGCAGAAGCATGGAACAGGCTGGTCTGACACCCATATGTGCCATTTTTTTTAATTGGAAGAGATATCTCTGCTGCAGAGGCTGCCTGTGAGGAAAAGGGGGTCCAGCCCCACACCAAACCCCAAAGATGTGGATTCAGTGCTGAGAAGAGAAGTCACTGTAACTTTAGGCTGTAAAAACCAGCAGGGATTGTGGCTGAGTGACACGGAAGGAGGCTTCTGGAGACCCAGGCAGTTCCTCTTCAAGGGCCAGCACATGGACTTACTCAAACTTGATCCTTCTGGGCTGAAGCACTGGGGCAGCAGCTTGAAAGGAACCTGGGACATTCAAGGAATTGGATTGTTTGGCATCAGGGCAAGAATTCGGGGGCAGCTTTCTCCCAGACAAGGGTGCTCACAGGGGTCATTTTTTCTATGCTGAGACCTCCCCATCATAGAGCTGACTGACAGCCATATCTGACTTTCCATCAGCTTAGCTCTCATGATGCTCTCGTGATTCCCTAAGACCCCACCACATCCAATTTGCAGTTCCACCCAAGCAGTTTGCAGCAGCTTTTCCATATGAATGGCCTGTCCTGGCTCAGGCTTCAGACGATGCTAAAATCTCTCAAACAAACAGAAACTGGCATCAACGTTCCCTAAACCTATCAATAAGAGCCTAAAACCCAGCACTAGCACCAGCCTGCCTTGCTTCTCAGCTTGGCCTCTCCAGGGCACTTACAAATCTAATACAAGTAGCAGCCATCTGCAGATGCTCTGTAGCTCCTGCCTGGTGGCTGACTTTGCACCTCCCAGAAGGCCCCAGAACAGTGCACCAGCTGGACAGCTTCAGACCATACCAGATTACAACTCTACACATCCACACGTGACATAATCAAGGGGAAGACTCAGTGAGCACCAAAGCCCCACTGAAGTAAGTCCTGCTCCATAGGAGTGTCTCCTGCACAGTAGCTTTCCCAGTATAGATGCAGCTGGTCCTCACAGACAATTGGCCCAGAAGTCCATTCCTCCCAGTGATACTAACAGCAATCAAGGCTCAACTACAACAAGACTGTGCACACAGCCCACACAGAGGCACACACTGAGTGCCCAGCTCAGGTGACTGGGGAAGCTGAGCCATTAGGCCTACAGGACACCTACTACACAAGCCCAATCTACCAGGAGACATAACAGCTCTATCTAATACATAGAAATAAACACAGGGAGGCAGCCAAAATGCAGAGACAAAGAAACATGTCACAAATGAAAAAATGAAAAAAAACACACACACAGAAGAAATCTTCAGAAAAAAGAACCAAATGAAATGTAAGCAAACTAACTACTAGATACAGAGTTCAAAAAAATGGTTATAAGGTTGCTCAAGGATCTTAATGAGAGCTGCAAGGAACTTAATGAGACTTTCAGGGATCTTAGTGAGAAGTTAAAGAATTTTAGTGAGAACATCAAAGACATGAAAAAGGACCAGTTAGAAGTTAAGCATACACAAACTGAAATAAATAATAATTCATAGGGATTCAACAGTAGAGTTGAGGATTCTAAGAATCAAATCAACAATTTGGAAATGTAGTAGCAAAAAACACCCAATCAAAAGCGCAAAAAGAAAAAAAGAATCCAAAAATATTAAAATAGTATAAGGAGCCTCTGGGACAATTTCAAGCATACCAACATTCACATAATGGGGATGCCAGAAGGAGAAGAGACAGAGCAAGATATTGAAAACCTAGTTGAAGAAATAGTGACAGAAAACTATCCTATCTGGTGAAAGAAATAGGCTTACAAGTCCAGGAGGCAATGAGAGTCCCAAGCAAGAGGAACCCAAAGAAGCCCACACCAAGATATGTCACAATTTAAATAACAAGGATTAAAGACAAAGAGAGAATGTTAAAGACAGCACGAGAAAAGCAGTTAGTTACCTACAAAGGAGTACTCATATGGCTGTCAGCTGATTTCTCAATAGAAACTTTGCAGGGTTGGCCCTGGAGGATGGCTGGTTAGCCAGAGACGGGTAAGATTCCTCAGGGAAGGAACAACCTAAGACAGGCACAGTCGCAGAGGGGCCATCAGGAGAGAACTTGGGGGTCAATAGAGGTGGGGCACAGACCTTCATTCCCCCTCCCCCAACTTTGCAGGGACCTGAACCCTCACCCCTTCTGAGGAAGGTCTCCTGCCCCCATGGCTGCTTCACTTCCCAGGCCCAGCTCAAATTGGGACCCAGGTAACAGACAGAGACTTGGCTGACAGCAGCTCCCCTCTCACTGCAACAAGACTTGTCTGAGTTGTCTTGTACCCATGGTGTGGGGAAGTGGGCTTTTGATATCTAAATCCAGCCTAGTACCAGGAATGCTCAGGGCCTACTCAAGAAGGCAAATAATCCTTTCCACTAATATTTACAGGGTAAAATAAGATTGTTGTTAGAGTATTAAATTTGATAGTAAAATAGTAGTCAAGTTCTCAGACTAATTTAAGTTGGCTAAGTGAAATAAGCGAATATTCTAGAAAAATTAATGGTACTGGACAAAAAGCTGTTCCTAAAGTGTTAACTAAAATTTTTATTGGTAGTTCATCTCATGATAAAATTGCATAACATGTAATGAACCTAAAGCAGCCATATTTTAGTGCAAAAAATTAAAATTTAAAAGCTATCAAGACTACATTACATAATTTCCGAAAGCCTCCTAATATTTAAATAAAAAAGGTGGATATAGAGAAACCAAGATTACGGCATAGGTAAGCATCTAAACTGCTGCCTCGCACAACAATTTCAAAACTATAACTAACAGACAAGATGGACACCATCCAGAACCACAGGAAAGCTGGCTGAGTGGAAATTCTACAACTAGAAGGAAAGAGAAAAGCTCACAGAGATTCGGAGGAACAGCAAAGGGTTGAGGTACGGCAAAGGGTCTTTGTGTGCGCAGAGAGGAAGGGCGGCTGAGAACCTGGCTCACTTTCTCTGGCGGGAGGGGGAAGGAAGCCCCCGACTGCACTGAACCCCAGTTCCGACTGCACTGAACCCGAGTTCCAGGCAAAACCCTGTGGACCCAGGCTCATACAGGGGGAGTCTAGACTGTCAGGTAGAGAGAAAGGCACTCGGAGACTCGGAGAACCGGGGGAGCCCTGGCGGGCAGGGGTCTGGAGGCACACATGCGTGCCAGTGTGCACAAAGACTGCTGAGGTTGCCACAGGCTTTCCCTAGGGGTAGGGAGTCGGAAGCTCCTGACTGCACTGAGCTCCAGTTCTGACTGCACTGAACCCCATTGGGGTTCCAGGTGAGCCCATGGAGACCCATACTCTTGCAGGGGGAATCTGGATTCTCGGGCAGAAGCTCGGGAGCTGGGGAAGGCAGAGATCTGGAGGCGTGCGCAAGGGCAGAGCTGACGGGAAACCAAGACTATCTGCTCTACCCTGAGACTCCACCACATCCAAGCTGAGCACAGAGGCTTTTGCAATTTGGCAAGACTAATCCTATAAGGCTGTCTCCAGCACCCAACTTCTCCCGGCATAGACACAGCTGATCCTCACAGCCAATTGGCCTGGAGGTCAATTCCTCCCAGTGATACCAACAACAATCAAGACTTAACTACAACAAGGCTGTACACACAGTCCACAAAGAGGTACACCAAGAGTGTCCACCTCAGGTTAACTGAGGAAGCTGACCCACTGGGCCATATAAGAAACCTAACACATAAAGCTACCCTACCAACTCAGGGAAGCAGTGAAAATGCGGCAACAAAGAAACAGATCACAAACGAAAGAAATGGAGGAAAACAAATGACTGGATATAGAATTCAAAACCATGGTTATAAGGCTTTTCAAGAATTTCCTAGAAAAGGCCAATAAATATAATGAGACCCTCAAAGATATGAAAAAGGACCAACTAGAAATTAAACATACACTGACTGAAATAAAAAATATTATACAGAGACCCAACAACAGACTAGAGAAACGCAAGAATCAAGTCAAAGAATTGAAATACAAAGAAGCAAAAAACACTCAACCGAAAAAGCAAAAAGAAAAAAAATCCAAAAAGTTGAAGATAGTGTAAGAAGCCTCTGGGACAACTTGAAGCGTACCAACATCAGAATTATGGGGGTGCCAGAAGAAGAGAGAGAGCAAGATATTGAAAACCTATTTGAAGAAATAATGACTGAAAACTTCCCCCACCTGGTGAAAGAAATAGACTTACAAGTCCAGGAAACGCACAGAACCCCAAACAAAAGGAATCCAATGAGGACCACATCAAGACACATCATAATTAAAATGCCAAGAGCAAAAGACAAAGAGAAAATATTAAAAGTGGCAAGAGAAAAACAGTTAGTTACCTACAAGGGAGCACCCATACAACTGTCAGCTGATT
This sequence comes from Corynorhinus townsendii, assembly GCA_026230045.1. NCBI lineage: Eukaryota > Metazoa > Chordata > Mammalia > Chiroptera > Vespertilionidae > Corynorhinus > Corynorhinus townsendii. Next base: position 96,089,825 of record JAPDVU010000008.1, on the reverse strand, counting down.
TCTCAACAGAAACTATGCAGGCCAGAAGGGATTGGCAAGAAATATTCAAAGTGATGAATAGCAAGAAACTACAACCAAGATTACTCTACCCAGCAAAGCTATCATTCAGAATTGAAGGGCAGATAAAGAGCTTCACAGACAAGAAAAAGCTAAAGTAGTTCATCACCACCAAACCAGTATTGTATGAAATGCTGAAAGGTATTCTTTAAGAAGAGGAAGAAGGAAAAAGTAAAGATAAAAATTATGAACAACAAATATATATCTATCAACAAGTGAACCTAAAATTCAAGTGAATTGAAAACCTGAGGAACAGAACAAACTGGTGAATATAATAGAATCAGGGGCATAGAAAGGGAGTGGACTGATAATTCTCAGGGGGAAAAGGGTATGGGGGGATGCAGGAAGAGACTGGACAAAAATCGTACACCTATGGAGGAGGACAGTGGAGGGGAGGTAAGGGCAGAGGATGGGGTGGGAACCAGGTGGAGGGGAGCTATGGGGGCAAAAGGAGAAACAATGGTAATAATCTGAATAAAGATTTATTTTTTTTAAAAAAAAAAAGGGGGGGATAGTAGAAGAATATCATGTAAGGAAAAATATCCTATAAGTAAATTACATCTAGAAAATTTTTACTTTAGAAAATTAACTTTAATTTGTAA